>CM048752.1:137552402-138152402 GCA_026315105.1 Locusta migratoria | reverse complement strand
GGTAAGAGTTTTGTTGGGAAGCACATTGTAAAACAAGCCAGTTTCGTCAATATTAAAGACATCCTTCGGCTCGTAAAGCTTCCAAAGGTCTCCATTCTGCCATTTACTCACTGTTTCCATATTTACACTACTAGATTCGCCACATACAGTCTTGGTCCCCTCTATTTCCAATGTGAGTGCAGCAGTAATGACTATTAAAAATATATTTCTGCTGCAGTTGTTGATGACAACGTTTTTCATTGTGTTTACCAGCTTGAAAACCACATTGAATCAATACACACACAAAAATTAAAGCAATGTACAATTTTGGATTATTTTGTTAAAAAGTAATATTTACTGCACTGTACTTATGTGTGTAGTATGCTGTGTTTGTATATAAAAGTATAGTATAAGTGCAGGGGGCATGCCTTGCTCTACTGTTTAAATTTCCAGACAAGGAGCGATGGGAGGAAAGGAGCGTTTACTCCTTCCCGCTGTAATTATATGGAAACTGTAGACATTAAAAAAAAAAAATAATAATAATAATAAAATAAAATAAAAATAAAAAAGAGAGATTAAAAAATTGGTAGTGATCGGAGACAAATGAATATCGTCATACTTGTTACCAGTGGCGATTTCCTTAACTAAAACATTAAAATCTCTGACTTATTATGGCCAAACCTGAGTGTAATGCAAACACACTAAAATTATTATGTACAATTGAGCTGCCGGAGCATTTCCGTGATACTCGCGCATTGGTCGAACCTACCAGTAACAAACCTAGCTGCTCGCCTCTGAACTGCTTCTATGTCTTCCTTTAAATTGATGTGCTGCGGGTCCCAATACTCGAGAAGTGGTCGTACAAGCGTTTTATACGCGGTCTCCTTTACAGATGAAGTACATCTTCCCAAAATTCTCCCAATAAATCGAAGCCGGCTGTCTGCCTTACTCACAACTGTCCTTACATGTTCGTTCCATTTTATATCGCTCTGCAATGTTACGCCTAGATATTTGACCGACGCAACTGCATCAAGTAGCTCACTACCAATGCTGTATTTGAATATTATGGGATTGTTCTTCCTACTCATGCGCATCACCTTACATTTTTCTACATTGAGAGCTAGCTGCCATTCTTCGCACCAACTAGAAATTTTCTCTAAGTCATCTTGTATGCTATTACAGATAATCAGATGCAGGGTTGAATTAAAATGCACCAAATTTATTTCACAAAGAACAAGTGATAGGAGGAGATCCATTAATTGACATTAAAAAGATGGACACAATGCTTATGAATTTAAAGAATGTCAACCGTACCAAATTAAAAGACAGGAATGAATACAAAAATTACACTCATAAATGACTGGCCAGTTCCTACGATAACGGTAACTTCAGACAGTAACAAATCACTCGCATCGCAAAGGAGACTGAGGGAGCACGCTATAATTATGAGCGCTTTCCACCTAAACTGATATTCAAGAAAACCATTAGAAAGGAAGAATTCTAACACTTGCCCAGGTAAGCATTTGCAAGCAATGCTTGACAAGATGCTGCTGACACAGTTGTTTCTGGAGCTGGAACGGCGATGATGGAGGCGTTGCAGTGCTGTAAAAATGTGGCACGATCGAAAGAAAAACACTTCTCGAGGTAGAGGTGTGCACCCTGTTCTCGGCCTCTGTGTTCGAGGTCTGCACACAGTGTCCCACCAAAACCACAGACTCAGCTATGTCTCACCAACTGTGACTGTGTACCAGACAAACGTTTGTCGAGTGCGCGAGTGGCACCAGAGCTCTCGATTACGTTTATCAGTGTGTCAGTGCAGCTGATTTAAATTGGCTGAGCCTATACACACTTATTACGCTTAAGTCGACGGACAAAAGTTTCAGACAGTGTCTGAAAAATGAATCCTGAACTCTTTAAGTTCACAGAGCGCAATAGGTGACAAAAATAACTGCAGTGTGAAGACGTACTAGAACACCTAAGTTAAGTCGAACCCCCCCCTCCCCCCAGTCGCCTTCCCAACACGAAGTTAAACTGAAACAAGCCAGCCTCTAAATGAAGACAACCGTACGTGTCAGCTTCCCAACACAAAGTCCCATCTGCAGTGCTGCTCCACATACTCTCCGCTCACCAAAGAACACGAGCCAATCGCTCTTTAGGCACTGATCCTCCTCCGATGCGCGAACAGGATGCCGAGCCAGCTTTCAAAAACCGTGCTGCCACTCTGCATATCTTCTGTACCATTTTCTTGTAGTTGCTGTTCAAGTATTCTTTTTAAATGGGTGTAGCCACTGGCCGCAGCATGTTGTGATAAACTTGAAGAAGCTAGAGTTTGTTAAGACTGCTTTTCCGGGACTGTTTACAAGTACATTCCTCGGATAAAGTGTCAGCGCTATAGCCGCAAACCCCTTATGGTTTGGGTCTTTGCTTCTCAGCAAAGCCAGTTTGCTCTCGGCAGAATTAGCTGCCTTGCAAAACACATCTTTGCACGCTGCCTGCTCTAAAGTATTTAGAGCATGCAATGCTTGCATTGTTCCTTCTGGGAACTGTCCTTCACATACAGACCCCAAATGTGATTCCAGACATTCCAGTTTTGGATACAAAATACAGGCTGAAGGGTATTTTGAGCCCTCAAGCTAAAATTAGGAGCTCCACAAGCTGTCTGCCATGATCTTTCACAAACACCGTGTGAGTATGGATTCTTTCCACATCTTTGTCAGTTAAATTTTTTATTAAATTTACCCCACAGTTATTTGCCTCTCTCATCTCTGGCAACTTAAAAAAAATCTGCAATATCTAAAAAATAGGTTTCTAGATAAAACAGACCAGCTGTTCCACCTAGTAACAACTGGTAATGGAAACAGTTTAGCTTCCTTGGAGTTCTTTGATTTCAGAAATCGAATATATTTATATTTTCACTTCAATGTGTTTAGGAATGCTGGTTTGACTATGGTCACCAGTTCATTTAATTGATGTATAACAGTAGTCCAGCATTTGCCAATCAAGCTGAGCTTATGTACCCAACACTGCACACGAATCAGATGTCACCAATTACCACTTTCAAGGTTTCAAAACAGTGTGTCATGTACAGAGCACTGTCACTAACAAACACACGAGCAGCATCATATGGCACCTTGTGCTCGTCTAGTGTTTCTTGTATTCTTATGCAACAGTTTGTTGCATTTGCTGCTGCAGGAAACTTGACAGTAGAAGGGAATATCTTCCGTTCTTCTCCATCTGACAGTTGGAAAAGAACAACAAACACACAGCATCCCATTATGTACGTAGTTTTGTCAGAGCATGTTCAACTTTCTACCAGCTATAGCTTCAGTGATGGATTTTTTGTGGTCAGAAGCAATTTTTAGGAATAAAAAAATAATTAATAAATAAACTCATGTAACACAAAAGCCACAATAATCGCAAGATTATCAAAATAGTTTCTCTTTCTCTAGAAGTAATTTTGTGAAATTTGTGTAGGTTTGATTTTACAATTTCGATATATATTAACTGCAAAATAAGCTTGCAGCTATAGAAATTAATACAATAGTTTCATTATATCCAACAGTCAAAACTTTTATTTATTTTGTGAGAGACTCATTAACACAAAAACCTCATTTCACAAACTGTGTTTTTTGACTGTAATGTTGTATATTAAATGTGGTCTGCTGTGTGTGAGCTGTTCCAATATTACAGTGACTATAGTGTAATGCAGAAAAGTGGAAATCTTCCAGTTAATGTACTGATTTATTTTCTTACAGCTAGTGCCAAATAAGAAAACTAATTGTGTGGCATATGAGCTTTTGCATAAAAGAAAATTCAAAATTTCAGACTGAACTTACTTATTTGTGGGTTTATAAAGGAAAAAAAGGAAGGTAAACAAATACACACACACTCACAGATATCCACATGCAAACACACCTAGGCTGCCTAGGTGTGTTTGCATGTGGATATGTGTGTGTGTGTGTGTGTGTGTGTGTGTGTGTGTGTGTGTGTGTGTGTGTATTTGTTTACCTTCCTTTTTGTTCCCTAAGGTAAGTCCTTCCACTCCTGGGATTGGAATGGCTCCTTTTCCACTTCCTTAAAACCCGTATCCTTCCCTTTCTCCTCTCCTTCCTTCCTCTTTTTCCCGAAGAAGCTACCAGTGGTGGCGAAAGCTCGAATGTTTGTTTGTTTTTGTGTGTGTTTTATGTTTCTGTCGACGTGCCTGTACTTTAGGTAAGTCAAAAATCTTTATTTTATTCATATTTTTCCCACCTGGAAAGTCTCCTTCTATAACATATTTGTGGTCATAGAATCCCAAGGTATCTCACGTGATATCTCCAGGTCAGTAGAACATTTCAACAACTGAGGACAGTTTCTAGGTAAAGTTATTTATTTATGTGTTTGTAACATTCACTTCCCAGCTGCTGCTGCTCTCTGTGGATGATGTGAAAAGGTTTTAACAAATGACGAACAGAATGTGCCAAATGTATACTCTGTGATACTGGCAGGCCTCTTGGCGCATCATTCGGAAAAGGCGTAAGAAAATTACAGGCTGGAGTTATGATTGGTATGATATCTGAGGCCACTGGAGTTTGAAACTTAGACAAATCATATTTATTGAAGGCAACTACTGCGGCACAAGCATTTATTTTGTTAACAATGTTTTAACAATTCTTGCATTATAATGAAGTTAACACAGTAAATAAAAGTAATCTTTCATTTTGATAATCATGCTTACAATAAAGTACAATTTAGTCTGCTTTTAAAGAACGTAAAACCTTGGTATTTTCACAAATTTCTCTGCTTTTCTCCTAAATTGAGTTTCACCCACACAAATTCTTAGATGGAGAATATCCTGTCAATGTATGCAGTACAGTCAGGGGTAGAAATAAGGCTTTTTACAAAATTCAAAAATCCTGTAGTGAAATTTTCATTTTTTTCCCCATTTTTTAGTTCCATTATCTTCCAACACTTGCTTGGATGAAACTGTGTAGTAACTGCCTTGGAAAACATAGTGGCAGTATCTCTCCCCCCCCCCCCCCCGTGTGTTTGTGTGTGTGTGTGTGTGTGTGTGTGTGTGTAAATTAGGAAAAAACTACTACTTATGTAACAATACCATAGGGCTGGTTTTCAGTCAACATACACACAGTCCCATATACAAATGTTCATTTGTTGTGCGCAAACATTAAAGTCGTTTCAATTGTGTCCAACATCATTGACCTCCTCCTTGTTGCTCTCAACTAGATTGTAGATCGAGAAAAACCTTTCTGTATTCACGCTGTTGACAGGTGCCCAAATTGCTGATAATGCAACAGCGACCGTTGACATACCATATTTACTGGCGTAATTTGTGCACTTTTTTGGACGAAAAATCTGTCTTGAAATCCTGGTGCGCTAAATGCAAAGGGAATAAAAAGAAATGTTTACTTGGCTATTTCTCAGTGTGCTGTACACTGTAACTCAAAGATGTGCTTTTAATAGCTTTTCAATTTACTGAATACATACATTGATATATTTATTAGAGTTCAGAGCAGCTACGAGGGCGGGCGAGGCAGGCGTTCTGCGCACAGAGAGAGGGGAGATACTTTGCGACGCTGCCAGTTTCCTTCCGTCAGTTGGCGCACTCTGACAGCACACGCAAATGTAAACATTGTGCCACAGAGAGCGCGCTGTCAGTGTCCACGATTTAGTTCCTTTCTTTAAACACTTTATAATTTTAATGGTTTAGTATTTTGAACAAGAATAACGTTCTTCTAATTAAAAGATTTCTTTGTATTACTACATTTAGGCATCCATGGCGATCGAAAGTACCGATACTTGAAGTATTTCAGTCATCGGTATGTATGACCTTAAGGGCATCAATAACAAATCGTAGTGGTTTAATAGTGAAAGAAAATTTGATAAACCATTTAACGATCTATGTATGTAGGCCTTCTAGAAAGAAATAACTATATTCTCTTGCTAGGGTCGCGCTGTATTTTAATTTCCATGTAACTAGTTTCAACAGACAAGTTAACATCTTCAGATCTTGTGGAATACCTAATTTATAAATTTAGATCTCGCTCCCATAATGAGAGCAGATCTGAATATTAATACAGCAGCATATTTTATAAAGTAGGTATTCCACAAGATCTGAAGATAGTAGCTTGTCTGTTGAAACTAGTTATGTGGAAATTAAAACACAGCACGATCCTAACAAGAACATATTAAGCTTAACACACACACACACACACACACACACACACAACCATAGTCCAGTTTCCATATTTCAAAGAACAGAACAGCAGAACCGCTGCGACTATTAAAATTCTTTATTAAAGAACACAACCGGTTCCGAAATTTACAATTGCGTCCTGAGGTGCTTCATCTGTTTACAAATGAATAAAGAACTGTCAGAATTTCAATATTTTTAATGTATACGTTAAATCATTATATAACAGAATATTTTAATGGTTTGACGTAAACAGACACAGACCTTTGTGCCCTCATATTAAAAATACTGAGAGCGTTTTAACTGTAATAGCTCTTTATTCATTTATAAACTGAACAAACACCTGAAAAAGCAATTGTAAATTGTGAAACTGATCATATTATTTAATAAGGGATTTTAACAGTCACAGTTGTTCTGTTCTTTGAATATAAGAAAATATTATTAATAATCCAAGTAATGATCGCGCCCTACAACATATGCAACTTACACGAACAAATTGTTTTGTGAATAATTATTAATAATTTTAAAGTAGCTGCAGTCAGTCATATGAACAAAGTCATAAGTACTAGTAAGTGATAGGCTACTTACATACTTCATGGTAAAAAATCAATGCTATCGTCTTCTTCGCTGTCGGATGTCGAGGAATTGCACTCTGCAAGATTTATTACGAATGGTTCCACAATAGTGTCCCTGCCAATTTCTCTCTCGTGATCTTCTTCCTGCAATTTCTCTGCATGTCTTACGCAAGCTGCCCATGCAGATTGCCTCGTGCGTAAGTCTCTCAACATCTGCAATTTTAAATGTTTTTTTTTCCTGCAATATATGCTTTGACCTGAGCCCATACCAGTTCAATTGGGTTATAGTGACAATGACATGGCGGTAACCTAACAGCATTGTCCATGCTGTTTTGCAATTTCATCTATCTCATAAACTTTGTTTGCTGGCCTGTTTGCGTTGACAACAACCAGCAATTCTGCTCTGGTATGTGAGGAGCTGTGAGGTATTCCGTTTGATGTTAACCAGGCAATAATGTCCCCCTTTCTGGAATTCGTGGAGGGAACTTTGTTTACTTGCACGAAATGGATGCTTGCATTGTCCATGACAATAACAGAACAGGGAGGTATGTATGGCAACAGTTGTTCTTTAAACCACTTTTTGAAGATACTGTATGTCATCTCAGAATGGTAATCTTCAGAATTCTTAGCCTTTGAAGCCTTAAAAATCAGCTTACTCTGGGGAATGAAGCCAGTTTCTGCTGATCCGACATGAAGCACTATAATTCTGCCGCCCTTACCCACTGGAACTTTCAGTCCACCGTATCCATCACTCATTTTCCAGCACATAGCCCTTGCCTGAATCTGGTTGACGAAAGTCTCATCTAGATAATAAAACCGAGAGGTGGCGGCTTCTCTAATCTGCTGCATTGATCTTAAAAACACAGTCCTTGCAGTTACAATGTCGCTACGTTCCAACAGTAATTTCCTCCCGTCATTTGTTTTTTGATACCTGAACCCCATGTTCTTCAGTATCCTCAACATGGTCCATTTACTTCCGTTAAAATTTTCTGCTTCTTTCATATGTGAAACCAATTTTTCAGCAGTCGGATATTCGCCTCTAGTGTACATGCTGAATACTATGCAGCGCAAAACGTTTTTCGCGAAATCGTCTAGCTCTCCCACTTCTTTTTTGCAATAGTGACGTTTGCCTGGCGATTTAAAAACAGCTGAGCCGCATGCCAGCAGCGACGCGTTAGCTTCGCTGGAGATCCTCTGAACAGTCCTTAAACCAGTGCCGCAAGCCTCGGCTGTCTGCTCCTGGCACTTGGCAACGGCGCGACCCACGCCCTGTGCCGGCGCGGCCTCAGCAGAATACAGACTTTTGAAGTACTGATACACACGGTACACTATTCCTCTTGCCTGTTTGTGCAGAACTAGGCGTCATTGCGTAACATCACTCATAATGTACACTATTATGGCAAAATAATCACTTAGCACAGAACACAGACACTAAGAAACACCGAACTTCACGAACACAGCACGACCCGCACAGTTCGAAGGCAGGAATGCCACTGGTGCGTGGTTGGCTGAAGGTCACGTGGTGCATTTCCACTTGCTACTGCGCATCTGACGTTGACCCGCCTTCGTAGCTGCTCTCCACTCTAGCATTAATGCCCGTGTTATGATATTTACCAAAGTCGTGTAGGACTGATGATTTCATGCAAGAAACGAAAACACCGTACCGTAAATAAATACTGAAGTAATACTGAATTTATTTAATGTTCTTTTTAAGTTATGTATGGTACATTTAACATTATTAACACAAGTATGCCGTTTCAATGAAAGCAGAAGGAATGCTGTTGCTGTAGTATCATTGATGAATCTTAATCTGCTTGATCTCATAATCTGAAAAAAAAAGTAAAATTACAGTACTACTACCTGCACATTCATAATTGTCAGTTACTACTGGAACAATAAGGTAGGCCTACGTAATGCATTGATAAGACTTCTTATTTGAACAGTCAGTCACTCTGACTGCTATCCGAATAGCACTCCAATTCTGTTACCGGCATCTGCGAGACTTTCAGCAAAGCAGGTGTCGTCTTCTGTTCCATCCAAGGCATTTGATATGACAGTTTTTTTTAAAGCTCTTCTCTATTACTTCCGTAGAAATTGAGTTCCAGTCAGTCACGATCTACTGACAAATTACCTGTAATGGGGCTAGTTTTATTATGCCGCCTGGAGTGTACTCGTGGTTTTCAGCTGTGTACTGCTGTCGTATGTTTGCCTTGAACAGTTTAACAGAAACTCCAGGGGATGCAGTACAGACGTGAGTCCACCAGGGATCACAGCCATGTCAGTTTTTCATTCTTTCAGACAAGATCTGATATTCCGGAGATGATGGCCATGGAAACTGTCCAGGACTCGTGATGACTGTAAATGTGGAAGAGCACCAGGACAGCATTTCCACACTTTCTCGGCCCAGTTCAGCATAAGCTCCCCTATAATCCAAACATTTTCCTGTGCCACTACACGAATTCCTGATGGAAAATTTATGCCTTTTGGAATTGTTTTTCTTCGGAACATTACATATGGTGGCAACTTTTGTCCGTCAGTGGTGATTGACAACATCATTCTACAGTGCTGTTTATCTGTGCCTGACATGATTACAGGCACACTCGAGGTACCTTTCACTTCAATAGGGTGCACAAAATAAGTGAGGATTAAAAAAGAATGAAAATTGGTTTTGAAAACTACAGTGCGCAAAATACGCGAGGGCAAAGATTATTCGAGTAAATGCGGTAATTACTTGGAATAAGTGTTAAGTTCATGACAGATTCATTTCAGCTAGGTAACTAGCCATCCTCAGCCGTAGGTTATAAGGTCCTCTTCGGTGTCGCCTTATACTTTGTTGAACCTTGATTAATTCTTCTGTTACTTCTCGCCATTCGTGTAGTATCCCCCACAAATTTTAGGCACACATGGTCCGTAACGGTTTTCCCCCTCGATGCATAACCTCCCGTCCCGGACTGTGGGCCGACATTTGTGCTGTAAAAATAATGTTACTGACCAACCAGTGGTGTAGAAGACAACCCTGAAGGCAGCAGAGCACAGATGGATTCGGTTAGGTAACTTCCTTCCTCAGTGTCATATCTGCAACACATCATTTCCTCGGCCTTAGGTTATAATGTCCATTTCCGTGTCGCCTTATACTTCGTTAATCCTTGATTAATTCTTTTGTTACTTCTCGCCAATAATGTAGTAACCCCCCCACAAATTTTAGGCACACATGGTCCGTAACGGTTTTCCCCCTCGATGCATAATCTCCCGTCCCAGACTGTGGGCTCAAATTCAGGAGGGTATATCTAGATCGCGGTGCCCTCATTTTTGTCTGTGAGGGGGAGCACTCAGCAGAATCGCTTAAGTACAAGGTGCCCATGATATCCTCGTGGGAGGACTCGAAGCTGCTGGTCAAGACAGCAAGACCGCAAAGCTATTAATATGGGTACCAAAGATCCTTAAGGATGTCACTCCAAAGACTCTGTTCGAGAAAATAAGGGTCCAGAACCCAAAAGTCTCACAGAGGATTGGAGGGTAATTAACCAAAAGGTCGTTCCGGAAGGACGAACCCTGGTGGTTGAGGTCGGAGAGAAGTCCCTGAAGGCATTGCGAGAGCAAGGCGTGAATCTGTTTTTAGGGTTCTCGCAGGTCGCCTTCGGGGTAATCGAAGACCTTAAAGGCAATAATGGCAGCAAGATGGGGAATGGAAGTGGGCCACTGCAGCCCTGAGTTGTCGCCTGGGGAGACAGGAGGTGGACGTGGCCCTGATACAAGAATCCTATTTATACAAAGGGGGTGTATCGGGCCTCGGTGGTACTGGAGGTAAGCTGATTTATGCCAGAAATCTAAAAAACGACAGAACATGCATTTATGTTAGAAATGGAATACCTTTCATACCAATGATGGAGCTTTGTTCCAGGGACCTGGTGACCATCAAGATGCAGCAATGTGAGGAAGGTATCACGAGGGAAATTGTTTTGGCCTCGACATACCTTCCTTATGAAGACAGCTCTCCTCCTCCTTTGGAAGTGAGGAGACTGACGTAAGCCTGCCATCGCCTTATACTTTGTTGAGCCTTGATTAATTCTTCTGTTACTTCTCGCCAATAATGTAGTATCCCCCCACAAATTTTAGGCACACATGGTACGTAACGGTTTTCACCCTCAATGCATAACTTTCTGTCCCGGACTTTGGGCCGACAGTTGTGCTGTAAAAATAATGTTACTGACCAACCAGTGGTGTAGACAACCCTGAAGGCAGCAGAGCACAGATGGATTCGGTGAGGTAACTTCCTTCCTCAGTGTCATATCTGCAACACATCATTTCCTCGGCCTGAGGCTATAATTTACATTTCGGTGTCGCCTTATACCTTGTTGATCCTTGATTAATTCTTCTTACTTCTCGCCAATAATGTAGTATCATAGCTGCCAACTATTACGGATTGTCCGTAATTGTTACGGATTTATCGTCATATTTACGGAGTTACGGGAAGTTCGTGAAAAATTACGGAAACTAGACATTGTACGATCTGATGTGTTTTTAGAAAATCGGAGTAGTTACTATCTACATTTTGGTAATAGCCGATAAAAGTTTTATATAAATAATTTATTTCATTCCTGAGTATGTAGCAAAGCTGTAGGAAATGTTAAAGATAGCATTTCCATTGGAACAAATCAGGATCAAATCCCGCCTTTAATCACCTACACACCAACCAAATGCACGCTCACACACCCAATCTATGTAAATTGTATGGTCTATAATGAGTATAATGTCTTTGCTTCAAGCTTAACAGCCCACGTGTTTTACCGGGTGGCGGAAGTTAGCCAGTTCGTTTCCGAAGAGAAAAGCTTTTACTGGCCTTTCTCGCGGGTACATATTTTCATAGCAGTCTTGTGCAGCTAGAATGAAATATGAGCCATTTGTGACACCTCTGTTCAGTGGTTTCAATCGTCGTTTAAAATCCAAAACCATTTTGTGTATCCTTAGCTGCTAAGGATTTTATATTTAAAAAATTCAAGGAATTTCACCCTTTTCTGTTCCTTCGGCAACTGTTAACTTTACATAAAGACAGTTAATTGAAACTTATAGGAATATTTCTAAGCCACTCACGGTATTCACACAAATGTTTTAGGTTCTTCCACCTAACCTCAGTCTTTTGACACAGAATAGTTTTCACACGGTTCGTGGCAGATATTTAGGAATACAGTGTCAGACTTAAATTTTTAAAATATTCTTGGGACACGGCCGTAGCCCCACGTCCTCTTTGGTCTTGCGCATCATTACGGACAGCCAATTTTAAAGGTTGACAGTTATGTAGTATCCCCCCCCCACAAATTTTACGCACACATGGTCCGGAATGGATTTCTCCCTCAATGCATAACCTACCGTCCCGGACTGTGGGCCCAAATTCAGGAGGGTCTATCTAGATCGCGGTGCCCTCATTTTTGTCTGTGAGGGGGAGCACTCAGCAGAATGGCTTAAGTACAAGGTGCCCATGATATCCCCATGGGAGGATGCAGACAGCAGACAGCAGTTGAACTCCTGAAGACCACAAAGGTATCAATATGGGTACCAAAGATCCTTGAGGATGTCACTCCAGACTCTGTTCGAGAAAATAAGGCTCCAGAACCGAAAAGTCCTGATAGAGGATTGGAGGTTAATTAACCAAAAGGTCGTTCCGGAAGGACGAACCGTGGTGTTGGAGGTCGGAGAGAAGTCCTTGAAGGCATTGCGAGAGCAAGGCGTGAAACTGTTTTTAGGGTTCTCGGAGGTCGCCGTCAGGGTAATCGAAGACCTTAAAGGCAATAATGGCAGCAAGGGGGTGTATCGGGCCTCTGTGGTACTGGAGGTAAGTTGATTTATGCCAGAAATCTAAAAAAACTCCAGAACATGTATTTATGTTAGAAATGAAATTCCTTTCATACCATTGATGGAGTTTTGTTCCAGGGACCTGGTGACCATCAGGATGCAGCAACGTGAGGAAGGTATCACGAGGTAAATTGATTTGGCCTCAGCATACCTTCCTTACGAAGACAGCTCTCCTCCTTCTTTGGAAGTGAGGAGACTGACGGAAGCCTGCCATCGCCTTATACTTTGTTCAGCATTTATTAATAATTCTGTTACTTCTTGCCAATAATGTAGTATCCCCCCAGAAATTTTAGGCACATATGGCCCGTAACGGTTTTCTCCCTCGATGCATAACTTCCCGTCCCGGACTTTGGGCTGACAGTAGTTCTGTAAAAATAATGTTACTGACCAAACCGTGGTGTAGACAACCCTGAAGGCAGCAGAGCACAGATGGATTCGGTGAGGTAACTTCCTTCCTCAGTGTCATATCTGCAACACGTCATTTCCTCGGCCTAAGGTTATAAGGTCCTCCTTGGTGTCGCCTTATACTTTGTTGAGCCTTGATTAATTCTTCTCTTACTTCTCGCTAATAATGTAGTATCCCCCCCACAAATTTTAGGCACACATGATCCGTAACGGTTTTCTCCCTCGGAAAACCAGCTCTGTATGCAAAGCGGGCGGTAGAGTGCACTCGATGATATTTCACGAAAATTGAGAATCCCGATACTCGCCAATAATTTTGTTCAGCATTTATTAATAATTCTGTTACTTCTTGCCAATAATGTAGTATCCCCCCAGAAATTTTAGGCACATATGGCCCGTAACGGTTTTCTCCCTCGATGCATAACTTCCCGTCCCGGACTTTGGGCTGACAGTAGTTCTGTAAAAATAATGTTACTGACCAAACAGTGGTGTAGACAACCCTGAAGGCAGCAGAGCACAGATGGATTCGGTGAGGTAACTTCCTTCCTCAGTGTCATATCTGCAACACGTCATTTCCTCGGCCTAAGGTTATAAGGTCCTCCTTGGTGTCGCCTTATACTTTGTTGAGCCTTGATTAATTCTCTTACTTCTCGCTAATAATGTAGTATCCCCCCCACAAATTTTAGGCACACATGATCCGTAACGGTTTTCTCCCTCGGAAAACCAGCTCTGTATGCAAAGCGGGCGGTAGAGTGCACTCGATGATATTTCACGAAAATTGAGAATCCCGATACTCGCCAATAATTTTGTTCAGCATTTATTAATAATTCTGTTACTTCTTGCCAATAATGTAGTATCCCCCCAGAAATTTTAGGCACATATGGCCCGTAACGGTTTTCTCCCTCGATGCATAACTTCCCGTCCCGGACTTTGGGCTGACAGTAGTTCTGTAAAAATAATGTTACTGACCAAACAGTGGTGTAGACAACCCTGAAGGCAGCAGAGCACAGATGGATTCGGTGAGGTAACTTCCTTCCTCAGTGTCATATCTGCAACACGTCATTTCCTCGGCCTAAGGTTATAAGGTCCTCCTTGGTGTCGCCTTATACTTTGTTGAGCCTTGATTAATTCTTCTCTTACTTCTCGCTAATAATGTAGTATCCCCCCCCCCCCACACAAATTTTAGGCACACATGATCCGTAACGGTTTTCTCCCTCGGAAAACCAGCTCTGTATGCAAAGCGGGCGGTAGAGTGCACTCGATGATATTTCACGAAAATTGAGAATCCCGATACTCGCCAATAATTTTGTTCAGCATTTATTAATAATTCTGTTACTTCTTGCCAATAATGTAGTATCCCCCCAGAAATTTTAGGCACATATGGCCCGTAACGGTTTTCTCCCTCGATACATAACTTCCCGTCCCGGACTTTGGGCTGACAGTAGTTCTGTAAAAATAATGTTACTGACCAAACAGTGGTGTAGACAACCCTGAAGGCAGCAGAGCACAGATGGATTCGGTGAGGTAACTTCCTTCCTCAGTGTCATATCTGCAACACGTCATTTCCTCGGCCTAAGGTTATAAGGTCCTCCTTGGTGTCGCCTTATACTTTGTTGAGCCTTGATTAATTCTTCTCTTACTTCTCGCTAATAATGTAGTATCCCCCCCCACAAATTTTAGGCACACATGATCAGTAACGGTTTTCTCCCTCGGAAAACCAGCTCTGTATGCAAAGCGGGCGGTAGAGTGCACTCGATGATATTTCACGAAAATTGAGAATCCCGATACTCGCCAATAATTTTGTTCAGCATTTATTAATAATTCTGTTACTTCTTGCCAATAATGTAGTATCCCCCCAGAAATTTTAGGCACATATGGCCCGTAACGGTTTTCTCCCTCGATGCATAACTTCCCGTCCCGGACTTTGGGCTGACAGTAGTTCTGTAAAAATAATGTTACTGACCAAACAGTGGTGTAGACAACCCTGAAGGCAGCAGAGCACAGATGGATTCGGTGAGGTAACTTCCTTCCTCAGTGTCATATCTGCAACACGTCATTTCCTCGGCCTAAGGTTATAAGGTCCTCCTTGGTGTCGCCTTATACTTTGTTGAGCCTTGATTAATTCTTCTCTTACTTCTCGCTAATAATGTAGTATCCCCCCCCACAAATTTTAGGCACACATGATCCGTAACGGTTTTCTCCCTCGGAAAACCAGCTCTGTATGCAAAGCGGGCGGTAGAGTGCACTCGATGATATTTCACGAAAATTGAGAATCCCGATACTCGCCAATAATTTTGTTCAGCATTTATTAATAATTCTGTTACTTCTTGCCAATAATGTAGTATCCCCCCAGAAATTTTAGGCACATATGGCCCGTAACGGTTTTCTCCCTCGATGCATAACTTCCCGTCCCGGACTTTGGGCTGACAGTAGTTCTGTAAAAATAATGTTACTGACCAAACAGTGGTGTAGACAACCCTGAAGGCAGCAGAGCACAGATGGATTCGGTGAGGTAACTTCCTTCCTCAGTGTGATATCTGCAACACGTCATTTCCTCGGCCTAAGGTTATAAGGTCCTCCTTGGTGTCGCCTTATACTTTGTTGAGCCTTGATTAATTCTTCTCTTACTTCTCGCTAATAATGTAGTATCCCCCCCCACAAATTTTAGGCACACATGATCCGTAACGGTTTTCTCCCTTGGAAAACCAGCTCTGTATGCAAAGCGGGCGGTAGAGTGCACTCGATGATATTTCACGAAAATTGAGAATCCCGATACTCGCCAATAATTTTGTTCAGCATTTATTAATAATTCTGTTACTTCTTGCCAATAATGTAGTTTCCCCCCAGAAATTTTAGGCACATATGGCCCGTAACGGTTTTCTCCCTCGATGCATAACTTCCCGTCCCGGACTTTGGGCTGACAGTAGTTCTGTAAAAATAATGTTACTGACCAAACAGTGGTGTAGACAACCCTGAAGGCAGCAGAGCACAGATGGATTCGGTGAGGTAACTTCCTTCCTCAGTGTCATATCTGCAACACGTCATTTCCTCGGCCTAAGGTTATAAGGTCCTTCTTGGTGTCGCCTTATACTTTGTTGAGCCTTGATTAATTCTCTTACTTCTCGCTAATAATGTAGTATCCCCCCCACAAATTTTAGGCACACATGATCCGTAACGGTTTTCTCCCTCGGAAAACCAGCTCTGTATGCAAAGCGGGCGGTAGAGTGCACTCGATGATATTTCACGAAAATTGAGAATCCCGATACTCGCCAATAATTTTGTTCAGCATTTATTAATAATTCTGTTACTTCTTGCCAATAATGTAGTATCCCCCCAGAAATTTTAGGCACATATGGCCCGTAACGGTTTTCTCCCTCGATGCATAACTTCCCGTCCCGGACTTTGGGCTGACAGTAGTTCTGTAAAAATAATGTTACTGACCAAACAGTGGTGTAGACAACCCTGAAGGCAGCAGAGCACAGATGGATTCGGTGAGGTAACTTCCTTCCTCAGTGTCATATCTGCAACACGTCATTTCCTCGGCCTAAGGTTATAAGGTCCTCCTTGGTGTCGCCTTATACTTTGTTGAGCCTTGATTAATTCTTCTCTTACTTCTCGCTAATAATGTAGTATCCCCCCCCACAAATTTTAGGCACACATGATCCGTAACGGTTTTCTCCCTCGGAAAACCAGCTCTGTATGCAAAGCGTGCGGTAGAGTGCACTCGATGATATTTCACGAAAATTGAGAATCCCGATACTCGCCAATAATTTTGTTCAGCATTTATTAATAATTCTGTTACTTCTTGCCAATAATGTAGTATCCCCCCAGAAATTTTAGGCACATATGGCCCGTAACGGTTTTCTCCCTCGATGCATAACTTCCCGTCCCGGACTTTGGGCTGACAGTAGTTCTGTAAAAATAATGTTACTGACCAAACAGTGGTGTAGACAACCCTGAAGGCAGCAGAGCACAGATGGATTCGGTGAGGTAACTTCCTTCCTCAGTGTGATATCTGCAACACGTCATTTCCTCGGCCTAAGGTTATAAGGTCCTCCTTGGTGTCGCCTTATACTTTGTTGAGCCTTGACTAATTCTCTTACTTCTCGCTAATAATGTAGTATCCC
This sequence comes from Locusta migratoria, assembly GCA_026315105.1. Lineage (NCBI taxonomy): Eukaryota > Metazoa > Arthropoda > Insecta > Orthoptera > Acrididae > Locusta > Locusta migratoria. Next base: position 138,135,279 of record CM048752.1, on the reverse strand, counting down.
CCCCACAAATTTTAGGCACACATGATCCGTAACGGTTTTCTCCCTCGGAAAACCAGCTCTGTATGCAAAGCGGGCGGTAGAGTGCACTCGATGATATTTCACGAAAATTGAGAATCCCGATACTCGCCAATAATTTTGTTCAGCATTTATTAATAATTCTGTTACTTCTTGCCAATAATGTAGTATCCCCCCAGAAATTTTAGGCACATATGGCCCGTAACGGTTTTCTCCCTCGATGCATAACTTCCCGTCCCGGACTTTGGGCTGACAGTAGTTCTGTAAAAATAATGTTACTGACCAAACAGTGGTGTAGACAACCCTGAAGGCAGCAGAGCACAGATGGATTCGGTGAGGTAACTTCCTTCCTCAGTGTCATATCTGCAACACGTCATTTCCTCGGCCTAAGGTTATAAGGTCCTCCTTGGTGTCGCCTTATACTTTGTTGAGCCTTGATTAATTCTTCTCTTACTTCTCGCTAATAATGTAGTATCCCCCCCCCCCACAAATTTTAGGCACACATGATCCGTAACGGTTTTCTCCCTCGGAAAACCAGCTCTGTATGCAAAGCGGGCGGTAGAGTGCACTCGATGATATTTCACGAAAATTGAGAATCCCGATACTCGCCAATAATTTTGTTCAGCATTTATTAATAATTCTGTTACTTCTTGCCAATAATGTAGTATCCCCCCAGAAATTTTAGGCACATATGGCCCGTAACGGTTTTCTCCCTCGATGCATAACTTCCCGTCCCGGACTTTGGGCTGACAGTAGTTCTGTAAAAATAATGTTACTGACCAAACAGTGGTGTAGACAACCCTGAAGGCAGCAGAGCACAGATGGATTCGGTGAGGTAACTTCCTTCCTCAGTGTCATATCTGCAACACGTCATTTCCTCGGCCTAAGGTTATAAGGTCCTCCTTGGTGTCGCCTTATACTTTGTTGAGCCTTGATTAATTCTTCTCTTACTTCTCGCTAATAATGTAGTATCCCCCCCACAAATTTTAGGCACACATGATCCGTAACGGTTTTCTCCCTCGGAAAACCAGCTCTGTATGCAAAGCGGGCGGTAGAGTGCACTCGATGATATTTCACGAAAATTGAGAATCCCGATACTCGCCAATAATTTTGTTCAGCATTTATTAATAATTCTGTTACTTCTTGCCAATAATGTAGTATCCCCCCAGAAATTTTAGGCACATATGGCCCGTAACGGTTTTCTCCCTCGATGCATAACTTCCCGTCCCGGACTTTGGGCTGACAGTAGTTCTGTAAAAATAATGTTACTGACCAAACAGTGGTGTAGACAACCCTGAAGGCAGCAGAGCACAGATGGATTCGGTGAGGTAACTTCCTTCCTCAGTGTGATATCTGCAACACGTCATTTCCTCGGCCTAAGGTTATAAGGTCCTCCTTGGTGTCGCCTTATACTTTGTTGAGCCTTGATTAATTCTTCTCTTACTTCTCGCTAATAATGTAGTATCCCCCCCACAAATTTTAGGCACACATGATCCGTAACGGTTTTCTCCCTCGGAAAACCAGCTCTGTATGCAAAGCGGGCGGTAGAGTGCACTCGATGATATTTCACGAAAATTGAGAATCCCGATACTCGCCAATAATTTTGTTCAGCATTTATTAATAATTCTGTTACTTCTTGCCAATAATGTAGTATCCCCCCAGAAATTTTAGGCACATATGGCCCGTAACGGTTTTCTCCCTCGATGCATAACTTCCCGTCCCGGACTTTGGGCTGACAGTAGTTCTGTAAAAATAATGTTACTGACCAAACAGTGGTGTAGACAACCCTGAAGGCAGCAGAGCACAGATGGATTCGGTGAGGTAACTTCCTTCCTCAGTGTGATATCTGCAACACGTCATTTCCTCGGCCTAAGGTTATAAGGTCCTCCTTGGTGTCGCCTTATACTTTGTTGAGCCTTGATTAATTCTTCTCTTACTTCTCGCTAATAATGTAGTATCCCCCCACACAAATTTTAGGCACACATGATCCGTAACGGTTTTCTCCCTCGGGAAACCAGCTCTGTATGCAAAGCGGGCGGTAGAGTGCACTCGATGATATTTCACGAAAATTGAGAATCCCGATACTCGCCAATAATTTTGTTCAGCATTTATTAATAATTCTGTTACTTCTTGCCAATAATGTAGTATCCCCCCAGAAATTTTAGGCACATATGGCCCGTAACGGTTTTCTCCCTCGATGCATAACTTCCCGTCCCGGACTTTGGGCTGACAGTAGTTCTGTAAAAATAATGTTACTGACCAAACAGTGGTGTAGACAACCCTGAAGGCAGCAGAGCACAGATGGATTCGGTGAGGTAACTTCCTTCCTCAGTGTCATATCTGCAACACGTCATTTCCTCGGCCTAAGGTTATAAGGTCCTCCTTGGTGTCGCCTTATACTTTGTTGAGCCTTGATTAATTCTTCTCTTACTTCTCGCTAATAATGTAGTATCCCCCCCCACAAATTTTAGGCACACATGATCCGTAACGGTTTTCTCCCTCGGAAAACCAGCTCTGTATGCAAAGCGGGCGGTAGAGTGCACTCGATGATATTTCACGAAAATTGAGAATCCCGATACTCGCCAATAATTTTGTTCAGCATTTATTAATAATTCTGTTACTTCTTGCCAATAATGTAGTATCCCCCCAGAAATTTTAGGCACATATGGCCCGTAACGGTTTTCTCCCTCGATGCATAACTTCCCGTCCCGGACTTTGGGCTGACAGTAGTTCTGTAAAAATAATGTTACTGACCAAACAGTGGTGTAGACAACCCTGAAGGCAGCAGAGCACAGATGGATTCGGTGAGGTAACTTCCTTCCTCAGTGTCATATCTGCAACACGTCATTTCCTCGGCCTAAGGTTATAAGGTCCTCCTTGGTGTCGCCTTATACTTTGTTGAGCCTTGATTAATTCTTCTCTTACTTCTCGCTAATAATGTAGTATCCCCCCACAAATTTTAGGCACACATGATCCGTAACGGTTTTCTCCCTCGGAAAACCAGCTCTGTATGCAAAGCGGGCGGTAGAGTGGCCTCGATGATATTTCACGAAAATTGAGAATCCCAATACTCGCCAATAATTTTGTTCAGCATTTATTAATAATTCTGTTACTTCTTGCCAATAATGTAGTATCCCCCCAGAAATTTTAGGCACATATGGCCCGTAACGGTTTTCTCCCTCGATGCATAACTTCCCGTCCCGGACTTTGGGCTGACAGTAGTTCTGTAAAAATAATGTTACTGACCAAACAGTGGTGTAGACAACCCTGAAGGCAGCAGCGCACAGATGGATTCGGTGAGGTAACTTCCTTCCTCAGTGTCATATCTGCAACACGTCATTTCCTCGGCCTAAGGTTATAAGGTCCTCCTTGGTGTCGCCTTATACTTTGTTGAGCCTTGATTAATTCTTCTCTTACTTCTCGCTAATAATGTAGTATCCCCCCCCACAAATTTTAGGCACACATGATCCGTAACGGTTTTCTCCCTCGGAAAACCAGCTCTGTATGCAAAGCGGGCGGTAGAGTGCACTCGATGATATTTCACGAAAATTGAGAATCCCGATACTCGCCAATAATTTTGTTCAGCATTTATTAATAATTCTGTTACTTCTTGCCAATAATGTAGTATCCCCCCAGAAATTTTAGGCACATATGGCCCGTAACGGTTTTCTCCCTCGATGCATAACTTCCCGTCCCGGACTTTGGGCTGACAGTAGTTCTGTAAAAATAATGTTACTGACCAAACAGTGGTGTAGACAACCCTGAAGGCAGCAGAGCACAGATGGATTCGGTGAGGTAACTTCCTTCCTCAGTGTCATATCTGCAACACGTCATTTCCTCGGCCTAAGGTTATAAGGTCCTCCTTGGTGTCGCCTTATACTTTGTTGAGCCTTGATTAATTCTTCTCTTACTTCTCGCTAATAATGTAGTATCCCCCCCCACAAATTTTAGGCACACATGATCTGTAACGGTTTTCTCCCTCGGAAAACCAGCTCTGTATGCAAAGCGGGCGGTAGAGTGCACTCGATGATATTTCACGAAAATTGAGAATCCCGATACTCGCCAATAATTTTGTTCAGCATTTATTAATAATTCTGTTACTTCTTGCCAATAATGTAGTATCCCCCCAGAAATTTTAGGCACATATGGCCCGTAACGGTTTTCTCCCTCGATGCATAACTTCCCGTCCCGGACTTTGGGCTGACAGTAGTTCTGTAAAAATAATGTTACTGACCAAACAGTGGTGTAGACAACCCTGAAGGCAGCAGAGCACAGATGGATTCGGTGAGGTAACTTCCTTCCTCAGTGTCATATCTGCAACACGTCATTTCCTCGGCCTAAGGTTATAAGGTCCTCCTTGGTGTCGCCTTATACTTTGTTGAGCCTTGATTAATTCTCTTACTTCTCGCTAATAATGTAGTATCCCCCCCACAAATTTTAGGCACACATGATCCGTAACGGTTTTCTCCCTCGGAAAACCAGCTCTGTATGCAAAGCGGGCGGTAGAGTGCACTCGATGATATTTCACGAAAATTGAGAATCCCGATACTCGCCAATAATTTTGTTCAGCATTTATTAATAATTCTGTTACTTCTTGCCAATAATGTAGTATCCCCCCAGAAATTTTAGGCACATATGGCCCGTAACGGTTTTCTCCCTCGATGCATAACTTCCCGTCCCGGACTTTGGGCTGACAGTAGTTCTGTAAAAATAATGTTACTGACCAAACAGTGGTGTAGACAACCCTGAAGGCAGCAGAGCACAGTTGGATTCGGTGAGGTAACTTCCTTCCTCAGTGTCATATCTGCAACACGTCATTTCCTCGGCCTAAGGTTATAAGGTCCTCCTTGGTGTCGCCTTATACTTTGTTGAGCCTTGATTAATTCTTCTCTTACTTCTCGCTAATAATGTAGTATCCCCCCCCACAAATTTTAGGCACACATGATCCGTAACGGTTTTCTCCCTCGGAAAACCAGCTCTGTATGCAAAGCGGGCGGTAGAGTGCACTCGATGATATTTCACGAAAATTGAGAATCCCGATACTCGCCAATAATTTTGTTCAGCATTTATTAATAATTCTGTTACTTCTTGCCAATAATGTAGTATCCCCCCAGAAATTTTAGGCACATATGGCCCGTAACGGTTTTCTCCCTCGATGCATAACTTCCCGTCCCGGACTTTGGGCTGACAGTAGTTCTGTAAAAATAATGTTACTGACCAAACAGTGGTGTAGACAACCCTGAAGGCAGCAGAGCACAGATGGATTCGGTGAGGTAACTTCCTTCCTCAGTGTCATATCTGCAACACGTCATTTCCTCGGCCTAAGGTTATAAGGTCCTCCTTGGTGTCGCCTTATACTTTGTTGAGCCTTGATTAATTCTTCTCTTACTTCTCGCTAATAATGTAGTATCCCCCCCCCACAAATTTTAGGCACACATGATCCGTAACGGTTTTCTCCCTCGGAAAACCAGCTCTGTATGCAAAGCGGGCGGTAGAGTGCACTCGATGATATTTCACGAAAATTGAGAATCCTGATACTCGCCAATAATTTTGTTCAGCATTTATTAATAATTCTGTTACTTCTTGCCAATAATGTAGTATCCCCCCAGAAATTTTAGGCACATATGGCCCGTAACGGTTTTCTCCCTCGATGCATAACTTCCCGTCCCGGACTTTGGGCTGACAGTAGTTCTGTAAAAATAATGTTACTGACCAAACAGTGGTGTAGACAACCCTGAAGGCAGCAGAGCACAGATGGATTCGGTGAGGTAACTTCCTTCCTCAGTGTCATATCTGCAACACGTCATTTCCTCGGCCTAAGGTTATAAGGTCCTCCTTGGTGTCGCCTTATACTTTGTTGAGCCTTGATTAATTCTTCACTTACTTCTCGCTAATAATGTAGTATCCCCCCCACAAATTTTAGGCACACATGATCCGTAACGGTTTTCTCCCTCGGAAAACCAGCTCTGTATGCAAAGCGGGCGGTAGAGTGGCCTCGATGATATTTCACGAAAATTGAGAATCCCAATACTCGCCAATAATTTTGTTCAGCATTTATTAATAATTCTGTTACTTCTTGCCAATAATGTAGTATCCCCCCAGAAATTTTAGGCACATATGGCCCGTAACGGTTTTCTCCCTCGATGCATAACTTCCCGTCCCGGACTTTGGGCTGACAGTAGTTCTGTAAAAATAATGTTACTGACCAAACAGTGGTGTAGACAACCCTGAAGGCAGCAGAGCACAGATGGATTCGGTGAGGTAACTTCCTTCCTCAGTGTCATATCTGCAACACGTCATTTCCTCGGCCTAAGGTTATAAGGTCCTCCTTGGTGTCGCCTTATACTTTGTTGAGCCTTGATTAATTCTTCTCTTACTTCTCGCTAATAATGTAGTATCCCCCCACAAATTTTAGGCACACATGATCCGTAACGGTTTTCTCCCTCGGAAAACCAGCTCTGTATGCAAAGCGGGCGGTAGAGTGGCCTCGATGATATTTCACGAAAATTGAGAATCCCAATACTCGCCAATAATTTTGTTCAGCATTTATTAATAATTCTGTTACTTCTTGCCAATAATGTAGTATCCCCCCAGAAATTTTAGGCACATATGGCCCGTAACGGTTTTCTCCCTCGATGCATAACTTCCCGTCCCGGACTTTGGGCTGACAGTAGTTCTGTAAAAATAATGTTACTGACCAAACAGTGGTGTAGACAACCCTGAAGGCAGCAGCGCACAGATGGATTCGGTGAGGTAACTTCCTTCCTCAGTGTCATATCTGCAACACGTCATTTCCTCGGCCTAAGGTTATAAGGTCCTCCTTGGTGTCGCCTTATACTTTGTTGAGCCTTGATTAATTCTTCTCTTACTTCTCGCTAATAATGTAGTATCCCCCCCCCCACAAATTTTAGGCACACATGATCCGTAACGGTTTTCTCCCTCGGAAAACCAGCTCTGTATGCAAAGCGGGCGGTAGAGTGCACTCGATGATATTTCACGAAAATTGAGAATCCCGATACTCGCCAATAATTTTGTTCAGCATTTATTAATAATTCTGTTACTTCTTGCCAATAATGTAGTATCCCCCCAGAAATTTTAGGCACATATGGCCCGTAACGGTTTTCTCCCTCGATGCATAACTTCCCGTCCCGGACTTTGGGCTGACAGTAGTTCTGTAAAAATAATGTTACTGACCAAACAGTGGTGTAGACAACCCTGAAGGCAGCAGAGCACAGATGGATTCGGTGAGGTAACTTCCTTCCTCAGTGTCATATCTGCAACACGTCATTTCCTCGGCCTAAGGTTATAAGGTCCTCCTTGGTGTCGCCTTATACTTTGTTGAGCCTTGATTAATTCTTCTCTTACTTCTCGCTAATAATGTAGTATCCCCCCCCACAAATTTTAGGCACACATGATCCGTAACGGTTTTCTCCCTCGGAAAACCAGCTCTGTATGCAAAGCGGGCGGTAGAGTGCACTCGATGATATTTCACGAAAATTGAGAATCCCGATACTCGCCAATAATTTTGTTCAGCATTTATTAATAATTCTGTTACTTCTTGCCAATAATGTAGTATCCCCCCAGAAATTTTAGGCACATATGGCCCGTAACGGTTTTCTCCCTCGATGCATAACTTCCCGTCCCGGACTTTGGGCTGACAGTAGTTCTGTAAAAATAATGTTACTGACCAAACAGTGGTGTAGACAACCCTGAAGGCAGCAGAGCACAGATGGATTCGGTGAGGTAACTTCCTTCCTCAGTGTCATATCTGCAACACGTCATTTCCTCGGCCTAAGGTTATAAGGTCCTCCTTGGTGTCGCCTTATACTTTGTTGAGCCTTGATTAATTCTTCTCTTACTTCTCGCTAATAATGTAGTATCCCCCCCCCCCCCCCCACAAATTTTAGGCACACATGATCCGTAAAGGTTTTCTCCCTCGGAAAACCAGCTCTGTATGCAAAGCGGGTGGTAGAGTGCACTCGATGATATTTCACGAAAATTGAGAATCCCGATACTCGCCAATAATTTTGTTCAGCATTTATTAATAATTCTGTTACTTCTTGCCAATAATGTAGTATCCCCCCAGAAATTTTAGGCACATATGGCCCGTAACGGTTTTCTCCCTCGATGCATAACTTCCCGTCCCGGACTTTGGGCTGACAGTAGTTCTGTAAAAATAATGTTACTGACCAAACAGTGGTGTAGACAACCCTGAAGGCAGCAGAGCACAGATGGATTCGGTGAGGTAACTTCCTTCCTCAGTGTCATATCTGCAACACGTCATTTCCTCGGCCTAAGGTTATAAGGTCGTCCTTGGTGTCGCCTTATACTTTGTTGAGCCTTGATTAATTCTTCTCTTACTTCTCGCTAATAATGTAGTATCCCCCCCCCACAAATTTTAGGCACACATGATCCGTAACGGTTTTCTCCCTCGGAAAACCAGCTCTGTATGCAAAGCGGGCGGTAGAGTGCACTCGATGATATTTCACGAAAATTGAGAATCCCGATACTCGCCAATAATTTTGTTCAGCATTTATTAATAATTCTGTTACTTCTTGCCAATAATGTAGTATCCCCCCAGAAATTTTAGGCACATATGGCCCGTAACGGTTTTCTCCCTCGATGCATAACTTCCCGTCCCGGACTTTGGGCTGACAGTAGTTCTGTAAAAATAATGTTACTGACCAAACAGTGGTGTAGACAACCCTGAAGGCAGCAGAGCACAGATGGATTCGGTGAGGTAACTTCCTTCCTCAGTGTCATATCTGCAACATGTCATTTCCTCGGCCTAAGGTTATAAGGTCCTCCTTGGTGTCGCCTTATACTTTGTTGAGCCTTGATTAATTCTTCTCTTACTTCTCGCTAATAATGTAGTATCCCCCCCACAAATTTTAGGCACACATGATCCGTAACGGTTTTCTCCCTCGGAAAACCAGCTCTGTATGCAAAGCGGGTGGTAGAGTGCACTCGATGATATTTCACGAAAATTGAGAATCCCGATACTCGCCAATAATTTTGTTCAGCATTTATTAATAATTCTGTTACTTCTTGCCAATAATGTAGTATCCCCCCAGAAATTTTAGGCACATATGGCCCGTAACGGTTTTCTCCCTCGATGCATAACTTCCCGTCCCGGACTTTGGGCTGACAGTAGTTCTGTAAAAATAATGTTACTGACCAAACAGTGGTGTAGACAACCCTGAAGGCAGCAGAGCACAGATGGATTCGGTGAGGTAACTTCCTTCCTCAGTGTCATATCTGCAACACGTCATTTCCTCGGCCTAAGGTTATAAGGTCCTCCTTGGTGTCGCCTTATACTTTGTTGAGCCTTGATTAATTCTTCTCTTACTTCTCGCTAATAATGTAGTATCCCCCCCACAAATTTTAGGCACACATGATCCGTAACGGTTTTCTCCCTCGGAAAACCAGCTCTGTATGCAAAGCGGGCGGTAGAGTGCACTCGATGATATTTCACGAAAATTGAGAATCCCGATACTCGCCAATAATTTTGTTCAGCATTTATTAATAATTCTGTTACTTCTTGCCAATAATGTAGTATCCCCCCAGAAATTTTAGGCGCATATGGCCCGTAACGGTTTTCTCCCTCGATGCATAACTTCCCGTCCCGGACTTTGGGCTGACAGTAGTTCTGTAAAAATAATGTTACTGACCAAACAGTGGTGTAGACAACCCTGAAGGCAGCAGAGCACAGATGGATTCGGTGAGGTAACTTCCTTCCTCAGTGTCATATCTGCAACACGTCATTTCCTCGGCCTAAGGTTATAAGGTCGTCCTTGGTGTCGCCTTATACTTTGTTGAGCCTTGATTAATTCTTCTCTTACTTCTCGCTAATAATGTAGTATCCCCCCCCCCCCCCCACAAATTTTAGGCACACATGATCCGTAACGGTTTTCTCCCTCGGAAAACCAGCTCTGTATGCAAAGCGTGCGGTAGAGTGCACTCGATGATATTTCACGAAAATTGAGAATCCCGATACTCGCCAATAATTTTGTTCAGCATTTATTAATAATTCTGTTACTTCTTGCCAATAATGTAGTATCCCCCCAGAAATTTTAGGCACATATGGCCCGTAACGGTTTTCTCCCTCGATGCATAACTTCCCGTCCCGGACTTTGGGCTGACAGTAGTTCTGTAAAAATAATGTTACTGACCAAACAGTGGTGTAGACAACCCTGAAGGCAGCAGAGCACAGATGGATTCGGTGAGGTAACTTCCTTCCTCAGTGTCATATCTGCAACACGTCATTTCCTCGGCCTAAGGTTATAAGGTCCTCCTTGGTGTCGCCTTATACTTTGTTGAGCCTTGATTAATTCTTCTCTTACTTCTCGCTAATAATGTAGTATCCCCCCCCCCCCCCACAAATTTTAGGCACACATGATCCGTAACGGTTTTCTCCCTCGGAAAACCAGCTCTGTATGCAAAGCGGGCGGTAGAGTGCACTCGATGATATTTCACGAAAATTGAGAATCCCGATACTCGCCAATAATTTTGTTCAGCATTTATTAATAATTCTGTTACTTCTTGCCAATAATGTAGTATCCCCCCAGAAATTTTAGGCACATATGGCCCGTAACGGTTTTCTCCCTCGATGCATAACTTCCCGTCCCGGACTTTGGGCTGGCAGTAGTTCTGTAAAAATAATGTTACTGACCAAACAGTGGTGTAGACAACCCTGAAGGCAGCAGAGCACAGATGGATTCGGTGAGGTAACTTCCTTCCTCAGTGTCATATCTGCAACACGTCATTTCCTCGGCCTAAGGTTATAAGGTCCTCCTTGGTGTCGCCTTATACTTTGTTGAGCCTTGATTAATTCTTCTCTTACTTCTCGCTAATAATGTAGTATCCCCCCCACAAATTTTAGGCACACATGATCCGTAACGGTTTTCTCCCTCGGAAAACCAGCTCTGTATGCAAAGCGGGCGGTAGAGTGCACTCGATGATATTTCACGAAAATTGAGAATCCCGATACTCGCCAATAATTTTGTTCAGCATTTATTAATAATTCTGTTACTTCTTGCCAATAATGTAGAATCCCCCCAGAAATTTTAAGCACATATGGCCCGTAACGGTTTTCTCCCTCGATGCATAACTTCCCGTCCCGGACTTTGGGCTGACAGTAGTTCTGTAAAAATAATGTTACTGACCAAACAGTGGTGTAGACAACCCTGAAGGCAGCAGAGCACAGATGGATTCGGTGAGGTAACTTCCTTCCTCAGTGTCATATCTGCAACACGTCATTTCCTCGGCCTAAGGTTATAAGGTCCTCCTTGGTGTCGCCTTATACTTTGTTGAGCCTTGATTAATTCTTCTCTTACTTCTCGCTAATAATGTAGTATCCCCCCCACAAATTTTAGGCACACATGATCCGTAACGGTTTTCTCCCTCGGAAAACCAGCTCTGTATGCAAAGCGGGCGGTAGAGTGCACTCGATGATATTTCACGAAAATTGAGAATCCCGATACTCGCCAATAATTTTGTTCAGCATTTATTAATAATTCTGTTACTTCTTGCCAATAATGTAGTATCCCCCCAGAAATTTTAAGCACATATGGCCCGTAACGGTTTTCTCCCTCGATGCATAACTTCCCGTCCCGGACTTTGGGCTGACAGTAGTTCTGTAAAAATAATGTTACTGACCAAACAGTGGTGTAGACAACCCTGAAGGCAGCAGAGCACAGATGGATTCGGTGAGGTAACTTCCTTCCTCAGTGTCATATCTGCAACATGTCATTTCCTCGGCCTAAGGTTATAAGGTCCTCCTTGGTGTCGCCTTATACTTTGTTGAGCCTTGATTAATTCTTCTCTTACTTCTCGCTAATAATGTAGTATCCCCCCCACAAATTTTAGGCACACATGATCCGTAACGGTTTTCTCCCTCGGAAAACCAGCTCTGTATGCAAAGCGGGTGGTAGAGTGCACTCGATGATATTTCACGAAAATTGAGAATCCCGATACTCGCCAATAATTTTGTTCAGCATTTATTAATAATTCTGTTACTTCTTGCCAATAATGTAGTATCCCCCCAGAAATTTTAGGCACATATGGCCCGTAACGGTTTTCTCCCTCGATGCATAACTTCCCGTCCCGGACTTTGGGCTGACAGTAGTTCTGTAAAAATAATGTTACTGACCAAACAGTGGTGTAGACAACCCTGAAGGCAGCAGAGCACAGATGGATTCGGTGAGGTAACTTCCTTCCTCAGTGTCATATCTGCAACACGTCATTTCCTCGGCCTAAGGTTATAAGGTCCTCCTTGGTGTCGCCTTATACTTTGTTGAGCCTTGATTAATTCTTCTCTTACTTCTCGCTAATAATGTAGTATCCCCCCCACAAATTTTAGGCACACATGATCCGTAACGGTTTTCTCCCTCGGAAAACCAGCTCTGTATGCAAAGCGGGCGGTAGAGTGCACTCGATGATATTTCACGAAAATTGAGAATCCCGATACTCGCCAATAATTTTGTTCAGCATTTATTAATAATTCTGTTACTTCTTGCCAATAATGTAGTATCCCCCCAGAAATTTTAGGCGCATATGGCCCGTAACGGTTTTCTCCCTCGATGCATAACTTCCCGTCCCGGACTTTGGGCTGACAGTAGTTCTGTAAAAATAATGTTACTGACCAAACAGTGGTGTAGACAACCCTGAAGGCAGCAGAGCACAGATGGATTCGGTGAGGTAACTTCCTTCCTCAGTGTCATATCTGCAACACGTCATTTCCTCGGCCTAAGGTTATAAGGTCGTCCTTGGTGTCGCCTTATACTTTGTTGAGCCTTGATTAATTCTTCTCTTACTTCTCGCTAATAATGTAGTATCCCCCCCCCCCCCACAAATTTTAGGCACACATGATCCGTAACGGTTTTCTCCCTCGGAAAACCAGCTCTGTATGCAAAGCGTGCGGTAGAGTGCACTCGATGATATTTCACGAAAATTGAGAATCCCGATACTCGCCAATAATTTTGATCAGCATTTATTAATAATTCTGTTACTTCTTGCCAATAATGTAGTATCCCCCCAGAAATTTTAGGCACATATGGCCCGTAACGGTTTTCTCCCTCGATGCATAACTTCCCGTCCCGGACTTTGGGCTGACAGTAGTTCTGTAAAAATAATGTTACTGACCAAACAGTGGTGTAGACAACCCTGAAGGCAGCAGAGCACAGATGGATTCGGTGAGGTAACTTCCTTCCTCAGTGTCATATCTGCAACACGTCATTTCCTCGGCCTAAGGTTATAAGGTCCTCCTTGGTGTCGCCTTATACTTTGTTGAGCCTTGATTAATTCTCTTACTTCTCGCTAATAATGTAGTATCCCCCCACAATTTTTAGGCACACATGATCCGTAACGGTTTTCTCCCTCGGAAAACCAGCTCTGTATGCAAAGCGGGCGGTAGAGTGCACTCGATGATATTTCACGAAAATTGAGAATCCCGATACTCGCCAATAATTTTGTTCAGCATTTATTAATAATTCTGTTACTTCTTGCCAATAATGTAGTATCCCCCCAGAAATTTTAGGCACATATGGCCCGTAACGGTTTTCTCCCTCGATGCATAACTTCCCGTCCCGGACTTTGGGCTGACAGTAGTTCTGTAAAAATAATGTTACTGACCAAACAGTGGTGTAGACAACCCTGAAGGCAGCAGAGCACAGATGGATTCGGTGAGGTAACTTCCTTCCTCAGTGTCATATCTGCAACACGTCATTTCCTCGGCCTAAGGTTATAAGGTCCTCCTTGGTGTCGCCTTATACTTTGTTGAGCCTTGATTAATTCTTCTCTTACTTCTCGCTAATAATGTAGTATCCCCCCCCCCCCCACAAATTTTAGGCACACATGATCCGTAACGGTTTTCTCCCTCGGAAAACCAGCTCTGTATGCAAAGCGGGCGGTAGAGTGCACTCGATGATATTTCACGAAAATTGAGAATCCCGATACTCGCCAATAATTTTGTTCAGCATTTATTAATAATTCTGTTACTTCTTGCCAATAATGTAGTATCCCCCCAGAAATTTTAGGCACATATGGCCCGTAACGGTTTTCTCCCTCGATGCATAACTTCCCGTCCCGGACTTTGGGCTGACAGTAGTTCTGTAAAAATAATGTTACTGACCAAACAGTGGTGTAGACAACCCTGAAGGCAGCAGAGCACAGATGGATTCGGTGAGGTAACTTCCTTCCTCAGTGTCATATCTGCAACACGTCATTTCCTCGGCCTAAGGTTATAAGGTCGTCCTTGGTGTCGCCTTATACTTTGTTGAGCCTTGATTAATTCTTCTCTTACTTCTCGCTAATAATGTAGTATCCCCCCCCCCCCCCCCCCCACAAATTTTAGGCACACATGATCCGTAACGGTTTTCTCCCTCGGAAAACCAGCTCTGTATGCAAAGCGTGCGGTAGAGTGCACTCGATGATATTTCACGAAAATTGAGAATCCCGATACTCGCCAATAATTTTGTTCAGCATTTATTAATAATTCTGTTACTTCTTGCCAATAATGTAGTATCCCCCCAGAAATTTTAGGCACATATGGCCCGTAACGGTTTTCTCCCTCGATGCATAACTTCCCGTCCCGGACTTTGGGCTGACAGTAGTTCTGTAAAAATAATGTTACTGACCAAACAGTGGTGTAGACAACCCTGAAGGCAGCAGAGCACAGATGGATTCGGTGAGGTAACTTCCTTCCTCAGTGTCATATCTGCAACACGTCATTTCCTCGGCCTAAGGTTATAAGGTCCTCCTTGGTGTCGCCTTATACTTTGTTGAGCCTTGATTAATTCTTCTCTTACTTCTCGCTAATAATGTAGTATCCCCCCCCCCCCACAAATTTTAGGCACACATGATCCGTAACGGTTTTCTCCCTCGGAAAACCAGCTCTGTATGCAAAGCGGGCGGTAGAGTGCACTCGATGATATTTCACGAAAATTGAGAATCCCGATACTCGCCAATAATTTTGTTCAGCATTTATTAATAATTCTGTTACTTCTTGCCAATAATGTAGTATCCCCCCAGAAATTTTAGGCACATATGGCCCGTAACGGTTTTCTCCCTCGATGCATAACTTCCCGTCCCGGACTTTGGGCTGACAGTAGTTCTGTAAAAATAATGTTACTGACCAAACAGTGGTGTAGACAACCCTGAAGGCAGCAGAGCACAGATGGATTCGGTGAGGTAACTTCCTTCCTCAGTGTCATATCTGCAACACGTCATTTCCTCGGCCTAAGGTTATAAGGTCCTCCTTGGTGTCGCCTTATACTTTGTTGAGCCTTGATTAATTCTTCTCTTACTTCTCGCTAATAATGTAGTATCCCCCCCCCCCCCCCCCCACAAATTTTAGACACACATGATCCGTAACGGTTTTCTCCCTCGGAAAACCAGCTCTGTATGCAAAGCGGGCGGTAGAGTGCACTCGATGATATTTCACGAAAATTGAGAATCCCGATACTCGCCAATAATTTTGTTCAGCATTTATTAATAATTCTGTTACTTCTTGCCAATAATGTAGTATCCCCCCAGAAATTTTAGGCACATATGGCCCGTAACGGTTTTCTCCCTCGATGCATAACTTCCCGTCCCGGACTTTGGGCTGACAGTAGTTCTGTAAAAATAATGTTACTGACCAAACAGTGGTGTAGACAACCCTGAAGGCAGCAGAGCACAGATGGATTCGGTGAGGTAACTTCCTTCCTCAGTGTCATATCTGCAACACGTCATTTCCTCGGCCTAAGGTTATAAGGTCCTCCTTGGTGTCGCCTTATACTTTGTTGAGCCTTGATTAATTCTTCTCTTACTTCTCGCTAATAATGTAGTATCCCCCCCCCCCCCCCCCCCCCCACAAATTTTAGGCACACATGATCCGTAACGGTTTTCTCCCTCGGAAAACCAGCTCTGTATGCAAAGCGGGCGGTAGAGTGCACTCGATGATATTTCACGAAAATTGAGAATCCCGATACTCGCCAATAATTTTGTTCAGCATTTATTAATAATTCTGTTACTTCTTGCCAATAATGTAGTATCCCCCCAGAAATTTTAGGCACATATGGCCCGTAACGGTTTTCTCCCTCGATGCATAACTTCCCGTCCCGGACTTTGGGCTGACAGTAGTTCTGTAAAAATAATGTTACTGACCAAACAGTGGTGTAGACAACCCTGAAGGCAGCAGAGCACAGATGGATTCGGTGAGGTAACTTCCTTCCTCAGTGTCATATCTGCAACACGTCATTTCCTCGGCCTAAGGTTATAAGGTCCTCCTTGGTGTCGCCTTATACTTTGTTGAGCCTTGATTAATTCTTCTCTTACTTCTTGCTAATAATGTAGTATCCCCCCCCCCCCCCCCCCCCACAAATTTTAGGCACACATGATCCGTAACGGTTTTCTCCCTCGGAAAACCAGCTCTGTATGCAAAGCGGGCGGTAGAGTGCACTCGATGATATTTCACGAAAATTGAGAATCCCGATACTCGCCAATAATTTTGTTCAGCATTTATTAATAATTCTGTTACTTCTTGCCAATAATGTAGTATCCCCCCAGAAATTTTAGGCACATATGGCCCGTAACGGTTTTCTCCCTCGATGCATAACTTCCCGTCCCGGACTTTGGGCTGACAGTAGTTCTGTAAAAATAATGTTACTGACCAAACAGTGGTGTAGACAACCCTGAAGGCAGCAGAGCACAGATGGATTCGGTGAGGTAACTTCCTTCCTCAGTGTCATATCTGCAACACGTCATTTCCTCGGCCTAAGGTTATAAGGTCCTCCTTGGTGTCGCCTTATACTTTGTTGAGCCTTGATTAATTCTTCTCTTACTTCTCGCTAATAATGTAGTATCCCCCCCACAAATTTTAGGCACACATGATCCGTAACGGTTTTCTCCCTCGGAAAACCAGCTCTGTATGCAAAGCGGGCGGTAGAGTGCACTCGATGATATTTCACGTAAATTGAGAATCCCGATACTCGCCAATAATTTTGTTCAGCATTTATTAATAATTCTGTTACTTCTTGCCAATAATGTAGTATCCCCCCAGAAATTTTAGGCACATATGGCCCGTAACGGTTTTCTCCCTCGATGCATAACTTCCCGTCCCGGACTTTGGGCTGACAGTAGTTCTGTAAAAATAATGTTACTGACCAAACAGTGGTGTAGACAACCCTGAAGGCAGCAGAGCACAGATGGATTCGGTGAGGTAACTTCCTTCCTCAGTGTCATATCTGCAACACGTCATTTCCTCGGCCTAAGGTTATAAGGTCCTCCTTGGTGTCGCCTTATACTTTGTTGAGCCTTGATTAATTCTTCTCTTACTTCTCGCTAATAATGTAGTATCCCCCCCCCCCCCCCACCACAAATTTTTGGCACACATGATCCGTAACGGTTTACTCCCTCGGAAAACCAGCTCTGTATGCAAAGCGTGCGGTAGAGTGCACTCGATGATATTTCACGAAAATTGAGAATCCCGATACTCGCCAATAATTTTGTTCAGCATTTATTAATAATTCTGTTACTTCTTGCCAATAATGTAGTATCCCCCCAGAAATTTTAGGCACATATGGCCCGTAACGGTTTTCTCCCTCGATGCATAACTTCCCGTCCCGGACTTTGGGCTGACAGTAGTTCTGTAAAAATAATGTTACTGACCAAACAGTGGTGTAGACAACCCTGAAGGCAGCAGAGCACAGATGGATTCGGTGAGGTAACTTCCTTCCTCAGTGTCATATCTGCAACACGTCATTTCCTCGGCCTAAGGTTATAAGGTCCTCCTTGGTGTCGCCTTATACTTTGTTGAGCCTTGATTAATACTTCTCTTACTTCTCGCTAATAATGTAGTATATTCCCCCACAAATTTTAGGCACACATGATCCTTAACGGTTTTCTCCCTCGGAAAACCAGCTCTGTATGCAAAGCGGGCGGTAGAGTGCACTCGATGATATTTCACGAAAATTGAGAATCCCGATACTCGCCAATAATTTTGTTCAGCATTTATTAATAATTCTGTTACTTCTTGCCAATAATGTAGTATCCCCCCAGAAATTTTAAGCACATATGGCCCGTAACGGTTTTCTCCCTCGATGCATAACTTCCCGTCCCGGACTTTGGGCTGACAGTAGTTCTGTAAAAATAATGTTACTGACCAAACAGTGGTGTAGACAACCCTGAAGGCAGCAGAGCACAAATGGATTCGGTGAGGTAACTTCCTTCCTCAGTGTCATGTCTGCAACACGTCATTTCCTCGGCCTAAGGTTATAAGGTCCTCCTTGGTGTCGCCTTATACTTTGTTGAGCCTTGATTAATTCTTCTCTTACTTCTCGCTAATAATGTAGTATCCCCCCCCCACAAATTTTAGGCACACATGATCCGTAACGGTTTTCTCCCTCGGAAAACCAGCTCTGTATGCAAAGCGGGCGGTAGAGTGCACTCGATGATATTTCACGAAAATTGAGAATCCCGATACTCGCCAATAATTTTGTTCAGCATTTATTAATAATTCTGTTACTTCTTGCCAATAATGTAGTATCCCCCCAGAAATTTTAGGCACATATGGCCCGTAACGGTTTTCTCCCTCGATGCATAACTTCCCGTCCCGGACTTTGGGCTGACAGTAGTTCTGTAAAAATAATGTTACTGACCAAACAGTGGTGTAGACAACCCTGAAGGCAGCAGAGCACAGATGGATTCGGTGAGGTAACTTCCTTCCTCAGTGTCATATCTGCAACACGTCATTTCCTCGGCCTAAGGTTATAAGGTCCTCCTTGGTGTCGCATACTTTGTTGAGCCTTGATTAATTCTTCTCTTACTTCTCGCTAATAATGTAGTAACCCCCCCCCACAAATTTTAGGCACACATGATCCGTAACGGTTTTCTCCCTCGGAAAACCAGCTCTGTATGCAAAGCGGGCGGTAGAGTGCACTCGATGATATTTCACGAAAATTGAGAATCCCGATACTCGCCAATAATTTTGTTCAGCATTTATTAATAATTCTGTTACTTCTTGCCAATAATGTAGTATCCCCCCAGAAATTTTAGGCACATATGGCCCGTAACGGTTTTCTCCCTCGATGCATAACTTCCCGTCCCGGACTTTGGGCTGACAGTAGTTCTGTAAAAATAATGTTACTGACCAAACAGTGGTGTAGACAACCCTGAAGGCAGCAGAGCACAGATGGATTCGGTGAGGTAACTTCCTTCCTCAGTGTCATATCTGCAACACGTCATTTCCTCGGCCTAAGGTTATAATTTCCTCCTTGGTGTCGCCTTATACTTTGTTGAGCCTTGATTAATTCTTCTCTTACTTCTCGCTAATAATGTAGTATCCCCCCCACAAATTTTAGGCACACATGATCCGTAACGGTTTTCTCCCTCGGAAAACCTTTTAAACCCTTTGCTTGAAAATCAGTTACTTGTATGTACCAGTAAGACACTTTTTTGGTCTATTATTTTTGTATTCCGTTTTAATAAGGTGGAGTTTGTCACTACCAAATATCTGTTATCTGGTAATAGGACAAAATCGTTTAAGAACCACTGTGCTTAGGAATTAAAAAAAAAAAAGCTCTACATAACAGCACAGCTTTACGATGGAGCCTAATTGTCTTTTGGCTGAAAATATGGTTTACAATTGAATATTAGAAACTTTCGTGCTTATAGTAGCGTCTACTCCTTGCACATTATTAGATAATATCATGGGAAAGGCGAACCAGAGACTGCGTTTCATTGGCAGAACCCTTAAAACATGCAACATAACTACAAAAGAAACTGCATATACTACACTTGTCTATCCATTTTTGGAGTATTGCAGCCCAATGTGGGATCCTTATCAGGTGGGTTTAATGGAGGACATCGAAAGAGTCCAAATAAGGGCAGCTCGTTTCGCATTGTCACGATACAAAGGAGACAGCGTTACAGAAATGATACAGGATTTGGGATGGGAATCATTACAACGGCGCTTATCGCTGCGGTGTGGGCTACTTGCGAAACTCCAATCGTCAACATTCTACTCCGAATGCGAAAATATATTGTTGACTGCCATTTACAAAGTTAGAAGTGATCATCAGAATAAAATACGAGAAATCAGAGCTCGAAGAGAGAGATTCAGGTGTTCTTTCTTCCCGTGCGCTATTCGAGAATGGAATGGGAGATAAATAGTATAATGGTGATTCGATGAACCCTCTGCCAGGCACTTAAATGTGATTTGCAGAGTATCCCATGTAGGTAGGTATGGTCTGTCCTGTTTGGTCTTTATTTCAGACATAACGATAACATATAAATTGCTATTTAGATAATAAAAAAAGTGTGCAATGCTCTGATTAATACAATGTCCGCCGAACCGTTACGTGGGTCCGGCGGGTACGCGCTGGCCCGGCGCGTCTCGGGACTCGACGGCGCACTGTAGCTCGCTCGCTTTGTATACGGTGCAGGCAGCAGAGCGCAACGGCCGGACACAGGCGAGCTCGGGCGCGCTGCATGGTGCTGCATGGCTCTGGTTCAGACCACCAAGTGTAAATACCAATGCATGAAAAGCATGTTTCTCAAGGGAGCCGTCGACTGCCGGAGGCACTGGATGACCAATGATGTATTTACAAGAAACCTTGTAATTAAGGCCTGGAGTAAGACTCATCTCATCCGTCATAATTGCGGCATGTCTTTCTAAAGGATTTATTGTGCCTTCTTTCTCTTTAAGAGCAGATAAAAAAAAAATCATCCAAAATACCTTAACCAAATGCCAGAGACTAAAGTTTCCCTTGCAGTGTTGTTTCGCTAGATAATGGCTGTTCTAGTTCTCTCACCGCATTGCATCCTGTGCTTCCACAAGCTAGTTGAAGCATCAGTGATTTCTTAAACCCCTAACATACCTATTTCTGACACTTTTTTTCTAAGTATTTTGCATTGGCCATTCATTTTTAAGTTTATCTTGAAAATATAAG
This sequence comes from Locusta migratoria, assembly GCA_026315105.1. Taxonomy (NCBI): domain Eukaryota; kingdom Metazoa; phylum Arthropoda; class Insecta; order Orthoptera; family Acrididae; genus Locusta; species Locusta migratoria. The sequence continues at coordinate 138,114,334 of CM048752.1, read as the reverse complement.
GAGATATTGAAGGTGGGAGTCGGTAAAAGATATTATCCTGAGATAACTCGGGCTAAGCAAAAATTTCGAAAAATATTCGTGAAAACACAATTTATTATAAAGACGACAATTTGTGATTTAACTATACAAATAAGATTGTAGACAAGATGTACATACATGTATTAAAAGTCCTTTTGTGTATGATAGATTCTGAAGCACGGTGTGACGCACAAGGCGACCTGTCACTGGGGGCAGAGTACCGCACTTGCCACGCTCGTCCTTCTTCTTGGAGCAGACTGTACACACTCGTGTTGGATTGCTTTTCTTCTCTGTTGGCTCGATGACTTCAGGGAAATGTCTTTCCGTCAACCGAAGGGGGTGGGGTTTTTCGTCCTGGTCGGCCTGCCTTCGGAGAAATCACACTCCCTTCTTACTTTTCAATAATTTTTTTCTGAGCGTGTCAAGATAAATTCCAGGGAATCCTTTTCCCTGCAGATTTCCCATACAAAATAAAAGAATTCCAAACAGTAATTTCTAGCAAACGGAAAAAGATTTTCTTGTAATATTTCTTGCCTTGCTTTCTGGGAATTGGATATGACGCCATTCTCTGATCGGCTCGATCCACTCCGCCCATTGTGTCATTGTAGTCGAGCACAAGTTTTGGCTTTATTAATTTCTTTGTCCCTTTTTCAGTCTCCACCATATCAATACTGTGACATACCACGTCCTTTTTGTCATTCCAACGCAGTGCTAGAACTTTTCTGCGTCTTTCGGCTGCAATTTGCCCCTTTCGTAATTTATTTCAGAGATTGTGGCATTTCTTTCCGGGTCATTTTTACAGTTCCGTAACTATCAGTAGACTTCAAAATGAGGAAATCTGTTAACTGTGGGGGTGTGTAAAAGTTATGTCATCAGACAGTAACCTTGCCTTAGGAGTGGTTTCACAAGTGTCAAAACAATTTGTGACGACATTGGAAACTCCGCAAAGTCTGCATCCAGCTTTGTCCCTTTTCCCGTGTAAATAATCAGGGACCACACACATCCGCTAGCAGATACACACAGCATGTAGAATTTGTTTCCAAATCTTGCCCTTTTCATTGGGATATACTGTACCCAACCCAGTCGACCCTTGTACAAAAGTAGACTTACATTCACAGTAATATCTCGTTCAGGAACATATGAAGTTATAAATTTATTTTCTAGGTGTTGATAAACTGGCCAAATTTTGTTTAGCTTTGGGTTTTGATGGTTTGCGGCATCAAAAACTTAGTTATCAGAAAAGTGAAGATACTTTATGATTTGGCAAAACCTCTTGTGAGGCATTATGTCATTGAAAAATGGAGTTGATATGCTTGCTCGCTATGACCAGTACATCTGCAGTTCAGGTTTCTGAATAAAGCCGTGCAATATGGTCAGAGCGAGGGAAATTTGAAGTTCTTCACATGACGGTGGCAAAACATTACAGCTGCAGGTTGAAGCACATTGGCTGATATATTTAGCTGTTTCCATCTGTATCATTTCCAACAAGTCCCTATCAAAAAAGTGTTCAAATATTGCATGTTCATCATCAGAAAACAGAATCGTCCATCCAGTTGTAGCAGAAAATGGAAATCTTGGCGGAGCACGATCAGTATTTGGCTCAACAGCATGCCACACTCTCACCCGAGACCAATCTACATCTTTGTCTTCCTCACATTCTTCTTCACTTGATGAGAGTTCGAAGAGTCGTCACCAGATTCGGAAACGGAGATGTCTTCCCACTGCTCTTCGTCACTTGAATAATCACTATTCATTTCAGAAAACTGTAAACAGATGTAATACAACAACAGCCGCACACAAATGCTGCTAATCGTAACTGTACCCACTCTACTGACGCAAAAAACGCTATCTAGCGGCAGCAGAAGGAACTACAACCATTGTAATCGGGATGCGGGTGCTACCTAGTGGCAGTGGAAGAAAGTAAAGATTATGATCGGGATTCCAGTGCAGGTACGCGCAAACTTCGTGCGCCCAAGTTATCTCGGGATAATATTTTTTGGCGGGATAAACTGTTAGGGGGTTAATTGTTTCTGCTGACAACTTTGTTCACCGGATCTTCGTCTTCTGCAATGTCAAGATTGATCGTCGTTTGGGAAACCCTTCACAGAAGCAGCCATTGTATCGATTTTTTGTATCCACAGGGGGTAACTTCTTCTGCAATAGCTGGATTTTCCTTTTGAAATTTTCTACTTCCATTTCAGAGACATCCTCAGCGAATAATTAGACATCAGAACTGTCAACGGCTGCAAAGCTTCTTGAGGAGGCAAGCAAGATGTTTTGTTGAAATACAGTGTGATAAATTTAAGTAAAATGAATAAGATGTGGATCTTTTTATTTACATACAGTATACAAGGGGGGACATAAAAGACACCGGATTTTTGTCATAAAAAATTTATTGTTGAACCTTTTTACACAATTACTTCAGTCACCTTCAAAATACTCTATATATATGCGATGTACTTGTCAAGTCTCTTTTCCTACTGTTTGAAGCATGTTTGGAACTGTTTGATACTGTCCAATGCCCTTTGCGAAGCTGTTTTTACCGCCTCCACATCATCATAACGCTCCCCTTTTAGAATTTTTTTCATTTGTGGAAATAGGAAAAAGTCGCACGAGGCTAGGTCTGGCGAATATGGAGCATGGGGAACGACAGACCACCTCTGAGGTGCCAAATAGTGGTTCACTAGCAAGGCCGTGTGTGCTGGAGCGTTGTCGTGATGCAGAAACCAGTCACCTGATCGCCAAAGTTATGGATGTTTCCTCCTCACATCCTCTCGCAGACGCCTTAAAACATCAAAGTAAAAGTCCTGGTTAACAGTCTGGCCAGTGGTTACGAATTCCCGATGCACAATTCCACGAACATCAAAAAACACGATGATCATTGTCTTCACATTTGACCTTACTTGCGTTGCTTGTTTTTGGTCTGGGAGAGTTGGGAGTCATCCACTGGCTTGATGCTTGCTCAGTTTCTGGGTCATACCCGTAACACCAACTCTCTTCCCCTGTAATGACATTGTTCAAGAAGTTTGGATCACATGCAGTCTCTGTTTTCAAGTCCTGACACGCATTCATGCGGGTGGTTTTGTGGTCCTGTGCGAGAAGGCGCGGAACAAATTTAGCAGAAACACATCTCGTGTACAAATCCTCACTCAGAATCCGCTGGCAAGAGCTCCAACTTATTCCTGTCTGTGCTGAAATTTGGTCCATCATTTGGCGACGATCCTCGTTGATTTTTTGGCGGAAATTTTCAATGTTCTCTTCATTTTGCGATGTTGAAAGGCGTCCAGAACGAGCTTGCTCTTCAACACTCATTTCACCATGTTTAAAGCGCCCAAACCACTCGAAAGACTGTGCGCGGCTCATAGCGTCGTCCTGGAAATCTTCCTGAAGCATTTGGTGTCTCTCTGTTGCAGTTTTTTAAAGCATGAAATGAAATGTCACACACAGTCTTTGTTCTTTTAAAGTTGCCATAATGACTTTGCAGGGGTAAGTTGAAATTCTTGAGCACATTAGGACAACTGTGTCCACACCACCCTTCGTGGCATTGTAATCGATAATTTAATTGGCTTACCAGTTTTATCATCTAATTTTTGTAGGTCATGTAAAGTCGACAAAACCAAAACAACTTTTCGCTTCTTAACAGAAAAAGAGACCAAAGTTGAGTTGTCATTACATCCAAATAAATGACTACCAGGAAGAAGGTTTTTATTTTCTGTTATGAATTCAGCTGGTATTTTGGCCTTATATTTTCTCATAGTTCCCAAAAAAGTCAATTCTACCGATAACAGACATTCAGCTAATGGAGAACTACTGAACCAGTTACCTGTGGTTACGTTTTGATTACTACTTATGAGTGGTTCATTCAGTTTTGACAATGTCAAATGGTGTGTTAGAATTGATGTATGGTACAGGTTTTTGTTTCCCACAGTAAATCATCATATTATATGTGTAAAAAGTTTGTGAATCTCACATAGCGTAAATTTGGAGGCCACATTTGCCCGACTTTTTGGCAGTGTATTGAATATAACTGCAGCGACCACGGAATGCCACTAAGATTTTGTCAACCGTTATACTTTCACCAACATTGTAGGCTTTTTGACAATTGGCAAGAAAAGTGGAATGAAAATTTCTGATCAGAGCTAACTTATCAATTACTGTCCAGATACGGCACGAATGGAAAAAGGCTGTGGGCGTTTTCTGGACGGGGTTTGAGAGGACCCGCAAATCATATTTGGACACGAGTGTTGCATTGTAACGAAATGGTTGTATTTCAGAAAAGGGGATGCAATTTCTGAGATTACGGCTTGAGGAGAGTCACCAGTAGCAGAACAGAAGTAATCATTATTTTGTCAAGTAGGCTCAACCACATAGATCGTGTATAAAACATGTGGTTGAGCCTACTTGACAAAATAATTAAGCATACAACCACGACCTCAAATCAATAATGGATATAATTAAGAAGTAATCATTATGATCATTCAAATAGGAGAGCGAGCCCAGGGGCTGCAGAGCGGGGAGTGTGCTATCGGGGCGAGAGCCGGCGGCAGACGGCGCTTTACCGTCTGTAACGATCTTGCAGCTAGGCAGTAGTGCTGACTCTACGTAATTGCGTTCACGCTCCGATTGGTTGCGATCCGCGGTGTAGACTTTTGACACGGGTGCTCTGATCATCAGGTTCCGCGCCCGCAGTTGCAGTGTAATACTGGCGACACGTGCCAGCTGCCGAGCACACACCGAATGGGCCAGGGAATTCGCAATGAGCGCGTTAGCAGAAATGTGGCGCGCGTGACGCAAACGTATGGTAGGGGACATCGGCCTCCCGCTGTCCTGAGGAAGGTGCGACAAGGCGTGGAAAATCGTGTCGAAAGTTACGGGAAAAATAAAAAATCTATAATACAGCTGTTCTCTGCTGGTGTACACTCCTCCCTCTTCCATGGGAATGGTTTACCATTCGCAAAAATTAGTGGAATTATAATAAAAACTTCCACGGTTGGTTACAGCGTGTAAAAAGGGTCTGTTATAAATTACATTCACACTTGTACATAGAAATGGTTATATAGAAAAGTACAAATTGATTCTCTTGATGAGTTTTGGCGGGTGGGATGGCCAGTAGTGTCGATTGGTGAAGTCAGAAGGTGCTGGATGCTGGCAGTCGGCTGACGACCGGAATGGCGAGGGGCTGGAACACTTTGACACTGGCCTTAGCGAGGTGCCCATTGGTGGGTAGCGTGCCTCCTCAAGAGGTTTTAGTGAGTGCAGCTTGGGTGGGCAATACCCAATAAGAAATAACAGAATTAAGAGGCGGTAAGCTAAAGTTATACATAATAGGAATACTGCTCCATTTACGGTCTTGCTAAGTATTTGAAACAAGAGTATTTACATCAGGCAACATAAACAATAAACACAATTAAGGTGTGACCTAACACTAAGTTACAATATTCACCCGTAACTGGTGTGGTACTATATCAGTTATGTAACTGGTGATGTGGGGACTACACATACCCCAAAGCAGAACATAGACTGAAGGTCCTGTAATAAAATAGAAATATGTTTTATTGGTATGTAACAGAAGTTTTATTCATTTCAATATGAATTAATACAAAAGATAGTTAACACATTTGCCCATGAAATAGGCAAATAAGTTGAAGTAAACATAAATCTGAGAAAAATCGTAATTCTAAAAAGTGTCGTTTAATTAAGATAAAGTGTAATAATGTCCTTTGATAGAGCATCAGTATCTGACTGAAGAAGTGTTAACCAGTGACATAAATGACTATGGTTACATAATGTCAACATTAAATCAGTCTCCACAGTGTCCCACTTACAGCAATTTTCGCAAATACGAACTGTACACTGAGCACAGATAGGCACCTTGCAGAGAGAACAAAGGACTTTTGTTTTGCGATCACTTCGTCTCGGGCATATTCCACACCTCAGTAACTCAACGGAACCGACCTGACGTTGTACAAAAGGTACAGGTTCTTTAGAGATCCTGCTTATTGTCAGCCACAGCTCACGTGGTAAGTGGGTATTGTCTCTCATGCGTAACACCGGCTCCACCAGTTTCTTAGCAAATGACTTCACAAACTCAGTTCTTCCCTGCACTGGATTGTGTGGCAAAGCTGAGATGATGACGAATGCATTGACCAGACTGATGTTGACCATTGCAAAGAAGACAGCAAGTGGCCACTGATTGGCGCGACGGCTGGTTGAGTACACAGCACATTTCTTGTCAAGGGCATCTACACCTCCCTCAGTGTCATTATAAAACATGGCAATTTCTGGCTTGTTAGTAAGTGTATCTCCCTTTTATTTTTCCGTAGTGTTCCCCATAAGTGAGGCCATTCTTTCTTAATTCGCTCACCACTTCAATCGAAGAAAACCAATTATCAGCTGTCAGTGTCTTCTCATCTGCTGACAGATCGATTCCGTCGCTATCTTTCCCTGAATAAATATACCCGTTGAGGAAGTACTGTGTCTTAGCGTCATTGAGGACCATTATCTTCAACCCGTACTTAAGAGGTTTGTTGGGCATATACATTTTAAAACTTCACTTGCCTCTGAATCCCACCAGCATCTCATCAATGCATGCATAGTCTCCAATTGAAAACAGTTCTGGCAGTTTTTTATGAAATGTTCAATTAGCCAGGAAATTGGTGCTGTTGGGTCAGTTTTTTTTTCTTTCTTCTCTATCAGCTGCATTGTCAAATCGAAGGCACACTAAAAGAACAGCTATGTGCTTCAGGGACATAACGCTTCGAAAGATGTCCCTTTCTGTTCCATCCGTGGAGAACAGAGAATCTAGATCTTCATTGTTGGACTTAAATACAGCAGAAAACATCAGAAGTCCAAAAAAAGGACTTCAGTTCTTCAATGGTCACATCTCTGTAGTCAGTTCTGTTTTCATCCGCAAGCTTCTCTGTAACAGATGAAAGTTTTTCATTTGTTCTGAGTAGCACTTCTTCCATCATATCTTCTGTGAAGAGTAGCTCCCATGCTGCCCGAGCTGCCTTGCAGGTCCTATGATTCCTGGAAGATGTGTTGTTATGTTGTGAGCTCTGGTACGAATATTCTTAGGCGGTGCTTGATAAGACCATTTGAATCTGTTCTTCCCAAAGTAGCTCCTGAGCGCCCCTTTCGCCCTTTTAGGTGTAGGTTCGTCATGCTCTTCACTTGGAGGGCACACGATGGTTGCAGAGTAGGAAATAGGCGATGTGCCAGGCTCTGGTACCTGTTGAGAAGTATCCTCTTCATACTCAGATAAACTTTGATCTCTTGCAGTGTTGTGGTCACTTTCAAAGACAGGTGCTACGATCCTCCCATCTTCACTGCTGAAGCCACTGAATTCGCTCTCTTCTCCCTGCAGTTGTGCATTAACCCATTCCTCTAATCCCGGTTCATCCCCTCTAATAATATCCTTCAAAGCCGCCATAAGTTTCTGAAACATTGACAAGAACGTTGTGGATAAATACTTATGTAATCGGTGAGGTGGGGATTGACAGTACCCCACGTGCCGGAAAAATGCTAAGAATACAAAGCTGCTTACCGTCCGCAACGTGATCACTGCAGTGTTCGAAGAGCAACTGACCTACCAAGAGGTAGCGAAACGCATTAGCATCTGTGCACATCTGTTGTGCACAGGATCATTTTTGTAAGGGATGGGGTACTGACAGTCACCATGTCACCAATTACGGGTTAACTTTGTACACTTCCTTTAGATGAACTGAGGGGCCACGTGAATACACCATATATGGTGTGTGTGTGTGTGTGTGTGTGTGTGTGTGTGTGTGTGTGTGTGACCGACCATTAGGATCTGTGAATGTTAAAAGGCTGCTGCCTTTCCTGGTGAATTATCAGGGACAAATTTTTGATGACAAACATTTCTTCCTTCCGGAACGAATGCTAAAACGAAACCATTTCCTTAAGTCGGCCACAAAAACAAATGAATTAATAAACATATATCAGAGTCGCACAAACTTTATATCCTTGTAATGTGCAAATTTTACATCCTTGTAATGTGCAAATTTTACAATGCATAATCACTCAACACAGATATTTTAAAAAAGAACCTTATTCTAATTATTTGTTTTTGTCAGAAAAAAGAAAAGAAAAAAACATATGGAGAGGGGTGAAGAAAAATAATGAAGTCAGTTTAAAAATTAATTCATTTCACAAAAATACAAGAAACCAGGCTATATATGAAATAAATCTTCAAAAGATACAATTACTGATTCTTAAACAGTATTATTTTTGTGTGGAAACTCCTGACACTTAAATCATGTTGCTTCTCAGTGTGGAGTCTTGCTTCGTGATGCAATCTTACTTTAAAATATTCAGACAATACTGCTTTCTTCAACTGGTGAACATGATTATCAAGTGGAAGACAATTTGCCACATGTTCATAGAGCTGCATAAAAATATCACGCTTTATGTCCTGCTTGGACAAGGTAACCAATTTGTTCAATAAATTTTTCACATTTACAAATTGTGTTCGCCTTAATATTGTCTCACCCATCGTACAAAGATAAATATCATCAGTCAATGGAATTGCCAAGCCATCTCTGTTCATTATTTTAAAGATCCCAGAAATTGAAACATTGGAACATTGTGCCATTTGACAAAACTGGCACTTCACTTGCTTGAGATGTTTCTTGGCCACAAATCCAGCTGTATATTGCACATCATCATTTACATACAAATTAAGTGAATCTGGATTGTGTTTTAATCATGTTCATGATTAATCAATGCAACCCCGGGAACAGGTGGCAACTCATGATCAAGGTCCTCTTCTTTATTACCACTTGACATTAAACCAAGAATTGTTGTTGAATCAATAGCAGAACAATTTGCACTATTTGGTGCACCAATTTGAATGTGTACTAAAAGTCTCTTAAAAGCAGCTTGAAACTGCTGGGCCGTGGGATTATTATTGGCGCCCCCACGACTTCTCACTGCAGTGAAGAAAACTTCCAAGGGGTCTTGACTCTGTTTATGTGTTAGTAAGAAAGATATTTGTAGTGCAAATCTATTTTGTATGTCCTTATAGTTGGCTAAGAGCCAAGCTGTAGCCTCCTTTACATACTGGCATGGGTCTTTTGAACCCCTTTGAAAATTGATTCCTACTGTTTAAAATATCAAATATATTCTCTATGAACCTCACAAATTTCACTGTTTCTTCACAGCCCTGAAACTGAGGTAGACCCAAAATGTTTTCACAGTATGTAAAAGCACTGGCTACACTTTGACTCAATGTCTATGTGGCAAGTTTGACCTTCGTGGGCTCTTCGTGCCAATTGATGTGACGTTTTGTCAATTTTGTTCCTAAACGCAGTCCTTCCTGAGCCTGTAATTTTTGGAGTTCCACAAAGTAACTCCATTTTGTTGGGATATCTTTACCGAACAGAGTTCCCTTTGTGGCAAGACAGTTTCGGATAAGCTTTAGCATGTGACAGGCATTTAACAGAATGTGCCCTTTCAGACCTGTTGATGGATTTATAAACCACAGTTTCATATTGTCAGCAGTAAGTTCAGCTTCCAAGTAACTAGCCAGTGACATATTTGCAGCAGCACCATCAAATCAAATGTTTTCAAATGTTTGTAAATCTTATGGGACTTAACTACAGGGTCATCAGTCCCTAAACTTACAAACTACTTATGAACTACTTACGAACTACGACGGCACAAATATCCATGCCCGAGGGGGGGATTCGAACCCCCCGACCGTAGGGGCCGTGCATACCGTAACTGAAGCGCCTCAGTCCCCTCGGCTACCGCGGCCAGGCATCATCAAATGTATTTGAATGTTGTAGTGTTACTGGGAGAATTGTGAACTATTTGGGAATGTTTCTTGGTTGATGACCGTAAAGATCAATACGATGTCACTCTTTTGGATTAAATTTGTCTTCTTCTTTCTTTCCTACATAGAATTATGCCATAAGAGGTTCAGCTAGTCTGTACCCCAAGCATATACCTTTCATTTTCACCTAATGAAGACATCAGAATTTCTTCAATGAAGATTGTTTCAGTGTGAGAAAGTAGAGAGAAACAAAAAATATTATAAAAAACTTGTCTCAAACTCGACTTTTAATCTTTAACGAGTCTTTTATTCTCTCCTTCAACTACAAAGAGGCACTTCCATACTTGACACAAAAGCAAATTACACCAGTAGTGTTCGTCTACCTCTGAGCCCATCTCCACATAACATAACAATAACAATGTCAATACACAGAACATATGAACTCCATCACGGAATAATAATAGTTTCTGTTCCCTCTTTCTCAGTCCATGGAAATTCCAATTCACTAAAACAAGTGGAAATCATCCACTGTTTATCTGAAAAGTATAAAAAAAAGATCAGAAATAAATATCTATTGACTAACATCTCCTAAATAAATATATTTGACAATCTTATGTCAGGTCATAGGTTTGCAGTGCAGCTCGTTACACTAAAATGTCTATTTGTTTCAAGAAATCCAGACCAGAAAGAATTAAATTAGACCTTTCACTACCACATAAGTCAAGAAATAACCCACTGGAATTTTCCAGTTGTCATTTAGTGCCACCACCATGAACACCAAGGCATCTTGCCTCGGGTAAATTATCACACAGCATTTGAGTACCACAATCCACATACCCAACAAACCTTTTACCATCAAATTCGATATGTTTTTGAATTGCCATCATCAGAGATACAACAAACTTTTTTCCCACAGCTGCCATATGACGTGATGTTTGGATAAGTGCAGCTTTTGATTCAGCACTGAATCCTGGTTTTCCATTTACCCCTCGGTACCATTTACGTAATGTTCCGGGATGTAGTATGTAATTACTGAAAACCTCTCTTACGTAAACATATGCCCGGCTAGAAAAAAAGTTCAGTGTAAGGGCAAACTTGCAAAGCTCTTCAGAGTACTTCTTCCCGTGCTCCCCTTTAAAATTCCTCAACAGCTGGACCACAACTGGTGGGAGAAGATTATACAAACACAAAGGAAAACATTTACCAATACTTTAATAATACATACACACACACACACACACACACACACACACACACACACACACACACACTGACAATTTCTTTGTAGTAAGATCTGAATTAAAGCAATTATAATCAAAATATAACTTCTGCTTGGTTGCAGTATTTTCTACTTTGTAATTTATGTCAAGTGTATATTTGCTCTTTTACTCAAACACACTTCTGTTTAAAAGAATAAATGTATTACACCAAAACAAGTTATCACATTTCTACTATTGTTTTATTCTACATAATTCTTCATGTCGAAGTACTATACAGCTGTAATAATGTGAAGAAAATAGAAACATTGTCTTACCTGTAATATTTCAGCTGTACTTTCAGTAATCAAGTGCTTCCTTTTAATTCTGACAGCAGTGCTACAACAGTAGTAATTATTTTCAATATATGACGGCATTTCTGCCTCTCCAAATGTAACTCCTTTTTTGTATCTGCAAGTCTATTTTGAGCAACTTCAATAAAATTTGTTGCTTTACTGGATGGCAATGCCATTGCTTCTGTCTTATTATCTCCTTTATACAATTCCCTGAAAGTTTATGGCAATTTCAGCTGCTGTTCATCTGTGATAGGACTAAGAAAAGCAATATGTTGACAATTTGTGGACTGATTTGTACACTAATTCAACAATATTTTGATACTTGGAACTACAGTCATATGGCTACTTATAATGAAACATCTTGCACATAATGATAAACTACTATGTAGGCCTAAGTCTGCAGTATACCACACACTTTTTAAACCACATTTACAGTAGGAAACTACTGTACTGGGCAAATATTGAAATAATTATTGTATTGAAAAAGACAGTGTTATCTTAAATAAAACAAACAGTGATACAAAACTGACTTCCAGAATCAAAAATAGTTTGTTCGAAAGTATGTTCATGGATAGAGAAATCAGTTTCAGAAATCAAAGGCAATAGGCCTACATTATTAGAAAACAAAATGCAGATATTCATTCACATCATAAAAAATTAAGGCCTGCCGAGGATTTCAGTGTCACACAGATAAAGGTCCTCAATACATACTTGTACAACTGGAAAGACATGTGGTTTGATTCATTCCTATACAGAGTAGTGAAGTGAAAAAACATCCAAGAAACCTCTGAAGTATTATTAGAGAGAATGAATTTTATAGTGAGGAGTAGGCTATATATGCAAATGATGATATTACCCTTTGCATGTACTTTAAACTACCATATGACTCATTTGTTTTGTTAATAACTTTAATAACTAAGTATAAATCTATAGAAAAATGTATAAACACAGGCCTACTATCGGCATTGTTAATTTGATGTTCTGAAGTGTCATGTGTAGGGCACATTTTACAATAGTGGATTAAATTAACTTGTCATATTTCAAGTAAACAGTATGTCAAAATGGCGGAAAAGAATCAAACAGTCTGACCTCTCAAAACTATAAATACTCCTAACAGAAATCTTATTTAACGATACCAGCATAAATTGAAATTCTATGTTTAAGCGATTCGAAATTTCCGTAACAAATTTAATATCATACAGATAACTATTAAGTACAACTAAAATGTATCTTACACATTTTCGGAAGTTGAAGACGCTTCTTGCATGTCCCCTCTAGGTAGTAAGTGTGGAGGAAAATCGAAAACTTTTGGTTTGCTGCACAACATTGTGTGGTCGTTGGGCTTGACATTCTCCATTTTCAAAGCAAGGGTCCAAACTTTCCTCCGCCCTTCATCTTTTGGAAAACGGTAATCGATTTTGTGACTATGTAGAAACAATTCAGGAAACACGAGAAAAACAAAGGCCATGCAATTCCTTACTGAAATTCTTCACTTATTTTTACTAGACAATCCTAGTTAGGCTTAATACACTCGTCATTCAGTTCATGACATTTAGAAAAATAAAATACACTCAGAAAAGCATATGTATCTGCTATGGAACAATATGCTTTTGATTGAAAAATATACTGACTTCATCTTACAAAATGTATCCACAAAGTGATTTGTAATATTAACTCTACCTGTGAAAAGATATATTGCTTCCTTTTACGAATCTTTCGGTGCAACTGAATGCAGAACAGTAACTCACCATTGTAGCAGAGTAACTACAAGTGAAAATATCACACGAACAATAAAAGTAATCGAATTTCAAAAGTAACCACCTTCATATACAAATAAGCCTCGCACTCGTTGACAGTAAAAGCTCCACTTCTTGCCCCGAGTCACTTGGTTTAGATGTTGGTTTCAGTGTAATGACGACATGTGTAGTCTATACTGTCTATGGTCTATGCCACGTCTGTTGATTTATTTACCTCTTGACGGAACTACGCACAGATTTGTCATAAATTCAGCACTCTTTGTTCTATTAGTTTACTCTTTAACAGCAATTTTACGAGTATGCAGACTTAATACGTTTAATAAGAATCAGATAAATGTGCACTAGGCTTTATGAAAGCAGTTGTTACAACACATCAACAACAGATACAAATCAATGATCATGATTGTTCATCATAACAATTACTGTTCACTGTATAAGTTTTGCAGAACTTTTAGACTATGAACTTGCATTATAATTAATATAAATGTTATCAAAGTGACACTTTCGTTATTGGGTCAAACCACTGGAAGAGTGTTAGCCTACTAACAGGTTCGTTAAATTTCATTACCGCATTTTTAGGAAATACACCATCTGGCTCATCAGTTCACAGTTTTGATATACTCTGGAGTCACCGATGGAACTTCGTGCACATCTCTACTCAGTAGTCCAATGTTTATTTAGAAAGTGGTTCAATTTCTTTGTTTTCTACAATATGTCTGCCTAGGTGTGTTTCCATGTGTATATGTGTGGGTGGGTGTGTATTTGTTTACCTTCCTTCCCCCTTCCCCCCCCCCCCCAATGTAAGTCTTTCCCGGGATTGGAATGACTCCTTACCCACTCCCTTAAAACCCTGATCATTTCCTTTTCCCTCTCCTTCCCTTCTGCCTGACGAAGCAGCTAGGCTGCGAAAGCTTGCGTTCGTGTGTGTGTGTGTGTGTGTGTGTGTGTGTGTGTGTGTGTGTGTGTGTTTATTTGTTGCTATCGCTGCCTGTGCTCCTTCGCCTGGTAAGTGGACTTCATCTGTTTTTTACGTATATTTTTCCTGTTAGGAATTTTTCCTCTATAATATTCGTATCATAATATAATGATTTTATATATATATATATATATATATATATATGAGGTTCTGAACAAAATTGGGAGGAAACGAATTTCTGACATATCATGACTGAAAGAAGGTTGCAATTGGTAGGACACATTCTGAAACATTGTGGGATCCTGAATTTATCTTTGTAGGGAAGAGCGTGGAATAAAAATTGCGGAAACCACAAGATGAATATAGTAAGCAGATTGAAATTGATGTGGGTTGCTGTTCTTATAAGATGATAAACAGGTTTGATCACATGAAGAGTATGGTGGGAGCTGCATCAAACAAGTCTCAGGACTAAAGATAACAACACATTTTATTAACATGACAACTGTCACATTGTCACATATTACAAACACATTTACAAAGAGCTGAAACTAGTCATCAGACCTGCGTCCCCGGCAAGGCGCGCCACCCAGCCCAGGCGGGCATCCAGCAGAGCGCGCGTCGTCTCCACCATCTGCAGCAGGTAGTCCACTGTCTCGTTAATCTTGCGCAGCCGCTCCAGCGAGTGCCGGTACTGGCGCGCCGCCGACCGCTGGTAGTCCAGCACCTCACGTGTGCTCCGCTCGACTTGGGCCCAGACCTCGGCAGCCTGGCGCTGGATGGCAGTCAGGTCAGCCACGAGCTGCTCGTGGTTGGCGCGCTGCTCTGTCGTCTGTGAATCCAGTTGAGCATTGGCCGCATCTAGCCTGCGGCGGACGTCCTCGGTCATGCGGGCGAGCTCGCGGTGGCCGGCGGCGGCGAGCCGCTTCTCGCGCAGCAGGTCGCGCAGGTTGCTGCCCACCAACTGCCGCAGCCCGTGCTGCTGCCGCAGCAGCGCCCCCTGCCGCTCCAGTGTGCCCCGCGTCAGCTGGCCCAGCCGCTCCTGCTCGCTCTTCAGGGAGTCGACAGCAGATACTTGCTGCCACCCCCAGATGGAAGCGCCGCCACACTGTGGAGCCGCCAGAGCCAGCCACAACAGCAGCAGGTGTCTCGCAGCCATCCCGGGCCCTGCAGCATGCACCTACACATATATCACCTTCGCAAAGTAACCACAAACAATTATGAAGCGAAAATATCAGCCGGTGCTTTCTCAGCAAGTTTGAACTGGCCGTTCTCCGTGACACTTTCAACTGTTTCTCTCGTTTGGCATTTCACGATTATTAAGACGAAAAATTCCTAGCAGGAAAAATAAAATATAAAAAATAGACGAAGATTACTCACCAGGCGAAGGAGCACAGGTGTGACAGCATCACAAATAAATAAATGAATACACACACACACACAATCGCAAGCTTTCGCAACCCAGTTGCGTCTTCAGGCAGTAGGGAAGGAGAGGGAAAAGGAAATGATGAGGGTTTTAAGGAAGGGGGTAAGGAGCCATTCCAATCCCGGGAGAGGAAAGACTTACCTTGGGGGAAAAAATGGAGGGTAAACAAATGCACACATGCCCACACATTCACACAGACACAAGTACACCTAGGCAGACATACTGTAGAAAGCTTTCTACAGTATGTATCTCCGACTGTCGGAGATGGTTGTATGACTGTGTTGGGTGCCTGTGTGATTCCGTGAGTGCTCTATTTCTGAAGAAGGCCATGGCCGATAGCTGAATGTGTTGTATGTGTGTGTCTTTTGTATGTGCCTGTCGCAGCTCGTCGCCACGTCTTTGCGGTGAGTAGTAAACTGTCCTCACTATATTATTTATTCCAAACTGAAAAAACATTATTATTACTTTGCCTTCTAAATGTACTCTTTGATTGTTGATTTGCACACTGCCTATCCATTTCAGCACTACCGCACTACGACAATCGTGTGACTGTACAGTGGCGAGTCACGTTGTGTCAATTGTGGACTGTCGAGTATTGTCGGACGCCTTTAACCCTGTCTGGCCGTGAACAAAGTTTAGTTTCGTGTTCTGCCATCAGCAGTTGTAAATCAAATGGGCAATACAATAGATGTAAGCCGCTGGCGGTATTCTGAGATGCAGCAGTTTTGCCAGTATAAAGTAGTGTGGAGATTTGTGTAAACCAATCCGTGAGCAGAAGATCACAGGAAAGAGAAATTTTTCGAAGGTACGAGTAGGCACTTATGCACGCCGGTGATACTGTCGTCCCAGGCACGACGTTAAACTGCCCCCCAACCCAAGGTGTGGTGCGACCCGTGCCGAGGGGTGCGTGGTACAGGGGAGCTGTGCCTCGAACGGGGCCTCTGGGATACCGGGCGCCCTCCCAGAGTATTCAGCCTAGCCCAGGCACGCGGGGCTCTGCCCGGGCGGTCGACACTATCCTCAGCTTCTCGTGGGACCATAGAGAAAAAATCTGAAATGAGCTCCGAACGAGCAGATGCCGAAAATTCTAGGGGACCTCTTTGTGAGGGGACCCGGAATTCAGAATTGAACGAATGCAAACTGGGCACGAGGGGACCTCAAATTGAGGTGACCCCGGGCTTAGTAAACGTTGAATGTGTGGTTGCAGAGGGAGTGTGTTCAAAACTCGCAACTGTAGGGACTTCAGCTACCACAACGTGTGCCGGAGAACTCGGCGAGTCGGAAAACGGCTCTATAGGAGCAGTCGTGATAAGGGACGGTAGTGCTGAGGGTGCAGATAAGGCTCAGGCAGAAACGTTGGGAAAAAGAGAGAGGCCATATGTTTTTACAAAAGGGGTTACGCTTAAATCGGGAGATGTTGAAAATCCCATGCAGGTGGGAGAAGCATATAGAGAAACAGAAGAAGTGGACAAAGGAAGTAGGAGTCCGGAGGGAGACTACGGATCGGGCAAAGTCGATGTGATAGTTGAAGTGGTAGGTGGCTGGGAGGAGTGTCCGTCCGGAGAGAGTGACTGCCAAATAATAGTACCAGGGGAGGTATCTGAGCAAGAAGAATGCGAACTGGAGGAAGTTACCCCTAACTGTGAAATGAGCATAGGTGAAGTTCATCTGAAAGAAACATGTGTTGGGCTGGAGGAAATAAAAAATAAGCCACTTACACGTAGACAGAGGAGAAAAGCAAAAAATGAGTTACTTAGGGCAACAGTGCGTATGAGACTGGAACTGGAGGAAAATGGCTCTGATGGAGTAGTCGCAATAAGGGACGGTAGTGCTGAGGGTGCAGATAAGGCTCAGGCAGAAACGTTGGGAAAAAGAGAGATGCCATACGTTTTTACAAAAGGGGTTACGCTTAAATCGGGAGATGGTGAAACTCCCATGCAGGTGGGAGAAGCAGACGGAGAAATGGAAGTTGACAAAGAAGGTAGGAGTCCGGAGGAAGACTGCGGATCTGGCAAAGTTGATGTGATATTTGAGGTGGTTGGTGACTGTGAGGAGTGTCCGTCCGGAGAGAGTGACTGCCAAATAATAGTACCAGGGGAGGTATCTGAGCAAGAAGAATGCGAACTGGAGGAAGTTACCCCTAACTGTGAAACGAGTACAGGTGAAGCTCGTGTGAAAGACACATGTGTTGGCCTGGAGGAAATTGAAACCAAGCCACTTACACGTAGACAGAAGAGAAAAGCGAAAAATAAGTTAGCTAGAGCAGCAGTGAGTACAGGTGAAGCTCTTGTGAAAGACACATGTGTTGGCCTGGAGGAAATTGAAACCAAGCCACTTACACGTAGACAGAAGAGAAAAGCGAAAAATAAGTTAGCTAGAGCAGCAGTGGTTATGAGGCTGGAACATTCGATACAGGAACTGGAAGAAGCTACCCCAAACAGTGAAACTAATGTCATGAAAGCTAACGAAAAGGATACGTGTGTCATCCAGCAGCAGCTCGGAAAAGGGTGCCAGAGTAGAGTGCAGAAACTCCAAAGGAAAGTAGAGCTGGGTGGGGCAGCACTGAACAGAGCACTCGAACAGGCCGAACAGAACAAACAGAAACTGGGAGTTGCGTCAAACTGTGAAGTGAGCAGTACTGCAGCTGACGGGAAGAATGCGTGTGCCAGTCAGGACTCTGTGACAAGTATGCCTCTTTCACGCTGTCAGAGGCGAAAAATGAAAAGAAAGGAGGCTAAGGCATTTTGGGCTCCCCTGTATGCTAGAGCTGAACAAAGGAAACGGAAGCTGGAGGAAGCTGCCCGAAACAGTAAAACGAGAAATGGGAATTCTAAAAAATTAAAAACTAGCAGTGGTGGAAAGAAAGCACCTCTGTCAGTCAGTTCTGTGGCATTCCTCAGTGGTGCTGGTACTGTAGGCAGTGCAAATGCTGCGGTCACTACAAAGGTAGCTGCAGGTACCGCTTCTACACTTCTGCCAGAACAGGTCAACAGATACAGAACAAATGTTTCAGGTCTAAAAGCAGGAGTAGGCACAAAGAAAAAACAGGTAACGGGAGGGAAAAAACAGAAATGTAAAGGGCGAAAACCACGCAATATTACTGAAACATTTGTAAAGTTTGTAAGTGGAGGGTTTACCGGAGGCAATGCTAATGCCTCTGTGACTGAGAAGACTGGCGATTATGGAACTGGTGATCCTGGTCGAGAAGCAGAAGTGGACGAGGAAATGTCTGACTCTACGAGGCTGGCCGTTGTGCCCATGGATTTTCCCGCCGTCAAGATGACGGAGTGGCAGGCGGAAGTGGCGGTGACTGCACTCTTAAACATGATCGACCCGTCTGACCGCAAACTGTCAGTCCAGTTCTCTGCAGTGCAGTACCAGAATGGAGGCTTGGTGTTCACATGTATCGATAGTGCTAGCAAAGTGTGGCTCCGCAAGACTGCTCCTAAGATTGTTCCGTGGCTGGGAGCTTGTCTGACCGTCAGGCAGCCAGAACAGACATTGAATGGTACCGAGTTTGAACTGTGGTTGCCAACGGCCGTAAAAAGGAGGGATGACACGCAGATTCTACGCTTGATACAGAAGCAAAATACGGGAATATCCACTGCGGGGTGGAAAATTATTTGCAGGATTGATGAGGCGGGCCGGGGGGAAAGGATGGCTCTTTGGGTTAACGAGGAATCTTGTGAAGATTTGTTGGCCAACAATTTCAAATTATTCCTCGGTTTCAGTCTTGTCTACCTCTCACAGTGTTCAGAACGGCGGATGCCTGTCAGTTACAGATCGACGGTGCGGCAAGATCCTCAACCTGTGGGTGGGAATCCGGCAGTGCCCCTCATGGAATACAAAGCATGTGAACCTTTGGCTACAGAGATCTCACCAGCTTTCCCCAGCCCAGAGACTCCTCACCCCACTGCATTCGTATCTGAACGTCGGGGTGTGGCACAGTGTGCTGAACTAGCATTTGCTGAACAAACTCTTTTTGGCAAAGCACAGTTAATGGCTTCGGGTCCAGTCTTGCCTCAGATGCATGCATTTACAGTGTGTGCTGCCACACAGCACCAAGAGTCAAGGTTAGTCGCGAAAGGACTGCCTCTTGAGTGTGGGTTCAACAATAGAGGACAGTCACAGCTGCAGGAAGCAAGTTACATATCAGATGCAGCACACCTTAAGAAGCCTAACAATGCCATTCATTTCCATTTGGACACTCGGCACCCCCTCGAGACAGGGTACAGAACCCAGGAACCTCACAGTCACTGTGAAACGAGATGTACAGATTTGGATCGGCTGTCACCTCAGGACACTACATATTTGGATTTGGATCAGCTGCCACCTCTTATCAAGAGGTCTAGTGCTTTGGATCGTTTGTCGCCTCGAGATAGCAGATCTACAGTCTGGGATCGGTTGTCACGTCTGGATATGATATACACGGCTTCGGATCGGCTGTCACCTTGTGATAAGAGGTATACAGCCTTGGATCAGCTATTACCTCAAGAGACAAAGTGTACAGTTTGGGATCGTCTGTCACCTCAGAATAAGAGGTCTATAGTTTGGGACCGGCTGTCGCCTCGAGAGAAAAGGTACGCGGCCTCGGACCGGCTGTCGCCTCGAGAGAATAGGTATGCGGCCTCGGACCGGCTGTCGCCTCGAGAGAATAGGTACGCGGCCTCGGACCGGCTGTCGCCTCGAGAGAATAGGTACGCGGCCTCGGACCGGCTGTCGCCTCGAGAGAGGAGGTACGCGGCCTCGGACCGGCTGTCGCCTCGAGAGAGGAGGTACGCGGCCTCGGACCGGCTGTCGCCTCGAGAGAGGAGGTACGCGGCCTCGGACCGGCTGTCGCCTCGAGAGAGGAGGTACGCGGCCTCGGACCGGCTGTCGCCTCGAGAGAGGAGGTACGCGGCCTCGGACCGGCTGTCGCCTCGAGAGAGGAGGTACGCGGCCTCGGACCGGCTGTCGCCTCGAGAGAGGAGGTACGCGGCCTCGGACCGGCTGTCGCCTCGAGAGAGGAGGTACGCGGCCTCGGACCGGCTGTCGCCTCGAGAGAGGAGGTACGCGGCCTCGGACCGGCTGTCGCCTCGAGAGAGGAGGTACGCGGCCTCGGACCGGCTGTCGCCTCGAGAGAGGAGGTACGCGGCCTCGGACCGGCTGTCGCCTCGAGAGAGGAGGTACGCGGCCTCGGACCGGCTGTCGCCTCGAGAGAGGAGGTACGCGGCCTCGGACCGGCTGTCGCCTCGAGAGAGGAGGTACGCGGCCTCGGACCGGCTGTCGCCTCGAGAGAGGAGGTACGCGGCCTCGGACCGGCTGTCGCCTCGAGAGAGGAGGTACGCGGCCTCGGACCGGCTGTCGCCTCGAGAGAGGAGGTACGCGGCCTCGGACCGGCTGTCGCCTCGAGAGAGGAGGTACGCGGCCTCGGACCGGCTGTCGCCTCGAGAGAGGAGGTACGCGGCCTCGAAATCGTCTTCAGCTCGTAGTCCCAAACACACAATTTCAGATCACAGACCATCTCGTAGTTGGTACCTGCCTTCAGATCATTCACTAACTTATAGTTCTGGTTACACTACTCCAGTTGGGAATCAGTCCCCAAATTCATTGTTGAGAGACTCACATCTTCAATTATCTGGTGACTGCACATTTGGAGTACCAGATGAGCAGCTGCTCTTGGAATCCAGACTCAGAGGTTCAAATTTGGTGCTTTATGATGAAGATAGTTTTATAGAATCCAGACTAAGAATGTTGGCTCACACTCCTTTTAAAGAATTTGATAATACATTATCTCATATGCTCCATTCACAGGACACATTTCATAACTCAGATGTCCAGTCCCAGCGGTCCGAGTCATCTAGTACTAGCTCGACGCATAATCGTTTCTCCAGGTCTTCTGTGTTGACCGGAAGACACTGACTTAATCAGCCGTTCCTTTGTAATGTTTCCAAAATGTAACATTCAGAATTGTGGAGAGTTCCATAATTCATTTAATGTTTATTACTGTGCAGTCTTATGAGCATTGAAAGGCTTCCGATTTGAATTCTCTTGAATGGGTGCTTCTGGTAAACGTATAAGGCCTTTCCATTTGTTACCACCTGCAAGTCAGTCAAACAGTTTAGAGGCATGTTTCCTTGGCCACAAAAAAAATTGTGACAATTTTTTTTTATGTTTGTATTATAATGGAAGGAATAAGTTTAAGTATGTAACTAAGTTATTTAAAAGATATTTTTGTGTGCTTATTGTCCAGTCAAGTTATTCAAAACAGAATGAACTTTTAAATCTACGCTCAGTGTCCTGAGAGTTTAGAAAGCCAAATAGCTTGAAAATCTGGTATTTTTTATTTATATATAATTTTTTTATTTTACAAAAGTGGGAATTTGTTCCCAGAAAAATACATTAAAGGAAAGGCAACCACTAGCTGATGTGTGGCACATACAAACAGGCAACAGAAGAGAGTATTCGTATTAGCTTTGTAGGTCTCTTTCTAGAACTGCACATATTTGAAAGTTGTTGCAAATGTTTTATTCTGTTCCACATCACACATAAGGCCCGGTGTGGGTAAGTGGTTGGCTTTGCTTTATTTTATTAAGGCTGTGTGTATGTCCTTCATTTCTACAGTTGTTTGTAAAAATGTAAACTTTGTTACATGTTTTGGATGTTCATTTATTCATAAGATTCATTTTTGTACATTTCAAAAGTGTGAAATTAAATTATTTATATAAAACGTGTGTATTCTGAAACAGCCGGCCGCAGTGGCCGAGGGGACTGCGGCACGCCAGTAACCGTCTGCACGGCCACTACGGTAGGGGGCTCGAATTCCCCCTCGGGCATGGATATTTGTGCCGTCCTTAGTATTAGCTAGTTCATAAGTAGTTTGTAAGGTTAGGGACTCGTGACCCTGTAGTTAAGTCGCATAAGCTCCACAAACATTTGAATTCTGGAACATGAAATACAGCTGCAGAGAAATTGAAAGGGTCAGTGGAAGATATTGTGAAACACAAAAAAAAAAATAATAAAATAATTGATTTGTTGTATGTTCAGGTAAGAACAAATAAGAGAACAATAGAATAGTACAAAACAGTTCTGTGACCAGACAGAGATGAGGGTGGCACTAAGATAGTCCATGCACTGGGGGGGGGGGGGGGGTGACAGAGGAAGAATCTGTGCTGTTCCTTCTTTTATACCAAGTAGAAAATAATTCACACACTCTAATCTCTGTGCATACTTTATTAAGTATTTAATTAAATTTTGTCTGCCTTTTACTTGATGAACTCCTCCTTTGGACTAGCTAGTTGTTCTGAACTGCCATGTTTTTATCAGTCTTCTTCCCTTGGCAGTTATAGGCTATGCTATAGAATCTGCGAGAAAAATCCTTTTCCTCTACTAAATTAAGTTCTTTCTTTGTGTGTGTGTGTGTGTGTGTGTGTGTGTGTGTGTGTGTACACTATTCTGTCGACAGGCATTCCATGCACACAGCACATGTCCGGGCATATGGTTCAGAAAGTGGGTCGCAGACTTGTTAAGCTTATGCGACTTAACTACGGGATCATCAGTCCCTAAACTTTCAAACTACTTATGAACTACCCTCTACTATACATATCCATGCCTGAGGGGGGATTCAAACCCCCCGACTGGCTATGGCCTCCAATATCGCAGCATAGCACCTCAATGCACTCGGCTGCTCCACTGTGGCTCTGCCAGTCTAACCCTATGCCCTACTAATATTATCCTATATACATATTATAAATGAGACAGTTTGTATGTTTGTTACCGCATCATGCTAAAACTGCAGCACTGATTTAGATGAAATTTCATATAGATTTCTTATGTCTTGGATTAGGACATAGGCTACTTTTCAAAATGTTTATTACAAGTTATTTATTTGATATATAGCGGAGTTGCTATGTAGCGTACGTCTTGTGTTACCATGAAACCCATGACAACACCATGTTAGAAGCACACAATTTCCACACAGTGGCGTGTTCTTAGTTTAACTCTAATAAAAACAACAAACACAATTGTCCTGAAATGATCTCTCACTTCATATCGCTGCACCGAGATGAAAGATGTAGTGAAAATATCTCTAAATTAACTAAAACACTTCATGTTTCTAAAAGAGTTTTAACAAAGAGAAACAGAATCTTTCTAAGTAATCAATTGGAATTAAGTAAACACAACTGTTTTATTTGAGTTTTGTTAATATTGACACTATACTGTCATTCCATATGAAAGTAAATTCAGCTTCCAGCACCATTAGGATACTGTTATCTATTACCAAAGTGTAATCTTTGCCTCATCTTCACCGAACACACACATGCTTTTGCATTGTTATTTTGATAGGTTATCTGAATTCTCATAGACTAGGTACTGTACATGTGTTAAGTCCTCCACTTGGAACAGACCTGCCTTACGAAAACTATTTTGAACACAACCATGTGTATAAACTTTTCAAATACCAATTATAAGTTTCCCTGATAGAAATGCTTAACTTCATTAAAAAAAAATTAATTTTATTATTTTCGTCATAATCAGATGATGTACTTTCTTAAAACTTAAATTTCCCAGCTTCTTATTGTGTGAGTTGTTATATTATTTCACTATATATTGACTCATTATTAGATTACAAAGCCTAATCAGTAGTTCCCTTGATTATCCTTTTAACAATATTTCCTTTTATAATATAACAGTAGTGTTGTAGTTCCAGGTAAGTTATCTACTTTGTCATGCTTGAGTGGGCTTCAAGACTAACATTTACTTGCATCTGTAGAAATCATCAGCTACACATTTTTCCTTAGGTACAGAATTCACACACATTCAGTTTTTGGTATGGGTTACCCTGCTTTGGGTCCACCCCACGTAATATTCAAATATAATATATACCTAGGATACAGTATTCTATTTTCCTATCCCCCTGCGACTTTGGGGGTAAGACTAGGCCCACGATATTCCTGCCTGTTGTAAGAGGCAACTAAAATGAGTCTTCACAATTTCCGGCCATACATCCATGCTTCCCTTATGTGGGTTTGACCTCACATATTCAAAATTCTTCCGAAGAGCGAGCCATTTGGGGAAGGACACATTAGGCATCCATTATGGGATGTACTAATGATCAAGAATTCTATCCAGCCATTGGGCAGGACGTTTCATTCAGCACATGTTATGTCCATTGTGCACTGACACCTATGCACCCTCCATCATAATTGTCCGAACAGCACCCAAAATCCAGCACAGTAGCCAGTCTTTTGTAGTGGGTCGTTGTGTACCCTCTTGGATGTAGCTCCCCTGTCAATGCAGGGATCACTCTACTGAGACCACCACATGCTTGCAAAGGAGTAGATGCTTTCCCATGTGGGGCATTAGGACTCCTGGCAATAGTCATCCCACCTGGCGACCTTTGCTGTTACTGGGTGGCGCCCTTGAGGATAGCCCTTGGTTGGAGTGGGTGGCATCAGGGCGGATGACCCACAATAAAGATATGTAAGTTGGATTGGATTACATTGGTGGATATACAACCACTGTCTCTAATAGAGGAAAGACCGAATTAAATGCAATGTTATATGACTCTAAGTCTTTCCCTTCCCTGGGCGCACCGTGAGAGGACAGTAGTGTCCTCCAAAGATCTGAACCGTACTCACCACAATATCATGTGTTTGCTCAAACCGATGAGGAATCTTTCATGTCAACTAAGTCACAGTTCTTTGTGGAGAACCTTGAGGACAAGTTCGGTGAGGTGGCATCTTTTTCCAAAATGTTGACCAGATCTGTATTGATCCAAATGGCATCCCCTGCCCAATCCCCCTCAGGGGCTCAGCATTAATTTGCCGAGTACGGGCTTGGCGAACCCGGGGTCCAGAGCTGTGGACTGTCACGCCAACAGTCCACCAAGCTCTGAGCGTACTTAAAAGACCATTGTTCAGCGCAATGGTGGAGCATTTTACATTTCAAAGCTCGGGGTTCTTTGCTTAATCACCCGGGTCGCGAGGACGGTACAATCCTCCATCTCGAGGTGTGCTACGTGCTGAGGAGATACATGGCTTTTGAGGTTGAACAGTTGTTAATGAGCAACCTCTGAGGGACCTGCTGCACCTTAGTTGTATAAGGCTTACCCAGGCAAGTGGGGCTCTGCAGGTGCCCCTGCAGAATAAGCTGCTTATCCATTACAATATGGCTGTTTAGCCCAATGCAATAGAAATCCTGCAGTGGAATTGCGGCGGTTTTTAACACCATCTGGCTGAGCTACAGCAATTACTCTGCCCCTTCCCTGCGATCTATCTAGCCCTACAGGAAACGTGGTTCCCCGTCAAGAGGACCCCTGTCCGCCGAGGCTATTGGGTCTATTTTAAAAACCATTCAGTCTATGACACTTTCAGGTGGCATCTGTATCTATGTCCTAGCCTCTATCCCCAGTGCTGCCGTGCCTCTCCAAAACCTCTAGAAGCAGTGGTTGTTAGGCTCCAGGTATTACAAGAGTTTACCATCTGCTCTGTCTACCTTCCACCAGATGATGCTGTCCCTCCTTTAGATCTCACTGCCTTGGTCGTCCAACTTCCCCCACCATTTCTTCTTTTGGGGAATTTCAACTCCCACCACACTCTGTGAGGTGGCACACAGACCTCGGCCCGGCATAGAGATGTTTGGTCTCCCCTGCCGGAGCAGAACATCTGCCTTCCCAACACTGGAGCTCCTACCCATATTAGCATAGTGCATGTTACATATTGTGCCATAGACCTGTCTGTATGCAGCCCTAACCTTCTTCCACGTCTCACCTGGATGGTCTGTGACGACCTGTGCAGCAGTGCCCATTTTCCTATCTTCCCGTCGCTCCCACAGTGTCCGCCTGCTGACCGTCTGCCTCACTGGTCCCTTCATAGGGCTGACTGGCCAGCTTATTCCTCAGCTGTTGTGATTTCGTCTCCCCTTCCAGCTGATGTTGATGCCGCTGTGCAGCAGGTCACAGAGGCCATCATTTCTGCAGCCGAGAAAACTGTTCCCACCACACTTGGGTCACTCCACCGTAAGTCGGCGCCCTGGTGGACAACAGAGATCACTGAAGTCATGCAGGAACATTGGTGAGCACTACAGTGCCACCAACGCCACCCTTATGTAGATCATCTTATTGCCTTCAAGTGTCTCCGGGCACAGCCACAGCAACGGATCCAGCAAGCAAGAGGGACTCCTTGGGAGAAGTACATTGCCTCCATTGGTTTGTGCACTTCTCCTTCACGGGTGTGGTCACACGTTCGCCGCCACTTTGGGCACCGCCCACTGGTGGGAAGCCCGTGTCTCTGCATTTGGGGTACAATCTGTACTGACCCTGTCACCGTAGCTGAGCTCCTGGCCAACCATTATGTACGCACCTCAGTGACTGCTGCTTAAATTGTGCAGATTTCGCACCCTTAAAGAGCGCATGGAGCGAAATCGGATATCCTTTCGAACATGACGCTGGGAAATATACAACGTCCCTTTCTCTGAGTGGGAGTGTGAAAGTGCCCTTGCTGCATGCCCAGCCACATCCCCGGACCCGAACGCATTCACAATCAGTTCCTCCGACACGTATCAGTGGACTCTAAGCATCAACTTCTCGTCTTGCTCAATCGTGTCTGGGTTGAGGGTGTATTCCCATCTCAATAGCGGGACAGCATCATCATCCCGATGATGAAGCTTGGGCAGATCCACAGGTGGCTGACAGTACCTCCCGATCAGCCTTACCAACGTTCCATGCAAGGTCCTTGAACACATGGTGAGAGTCTTCATACAGAACTTTCTCACGCTGTGTTCTTTTCATGTTAGTATTGGTACTTGTCTCAGCTCACCCCATTATCAAGAAAATAGTGTTCAACAGGGTACCATTCTTAGTGTCCCTCTATTTTTAGTCGCAATTAATGGCCTTGCAGTGGCTGTGGGGTCATCGGTATCCACATCCTTGTATGCCGATGACTTCTGCATGTATTTCAGCTCCACCAGCATTGGTGTTGCTGAACGGTGATTGCAGCTAGCCATTCGAAAGGCTCAGTCTTGGGCGTTTGCCCATGATTTTCAGTCTTCAGCCTTGAAAACCTGAACAATGCATTTCTATCAATGTCGGGCGATATACCCGGAACCAGAACAGTATTTGACTGATGACCTGCTGCGTGTCAAAGAGACGCACTGTTTTTTACGCATGTTGTTCGACGGCGTGCCACTCCTTCACCAGCTCAAATAAAAGTGCTGGCGACACCTAAACATCCTGCGATGTCTGAGCCACACTGTTTGGGGAACGTCAAAACCAATGCTCCTGCAACTTTATAAGGTCCTCATTCAGTCGTGCATAGTATATGTTTCGGCTGTGTCTTTGGCTTTGCAGACATTGGACCCGGTCCTGCATTGTGGTGTCCGTTTGGCGATCGGGGCTTTTACACAAGCCCTGTGACAAGCCGCCTAGTAGAAGCTGGGGTCCTACTGCTATGCTTCCACAGGCAATACCTGGTAGCTTCTTATGTTGCCCATGTTCAGGTCTCACTCTTCCACCCAAACTGCTCCTTTTCCCAGACGCTGCACTCCCTATCCCTCCATGAGGGCCCAGGTCAGGTTACGTGATCTCAGTCCGTATTCATATCCTTCATTTGTCCCTCACATCCTATCCACTCCATTCCTTTCAAATCCCTCCTTGGCCCATTCCTCATTTGCATCTGTGTCTGGATCTGTCCCGTGCCTCGAAGGGCTCAATTTCCCCAATACATCTCTGTCACAGGTTCCTGCAACTCCTCGATTTGTTCCGTGATGCTAAAGCCATTTACAAAAGTGGATCCATGGGAGATTGTCATGGTGGGTATGCATATCTTCATGATGACCACGTGGAACAACATTCTCTACTGTGTGAGAGAAGAATTTTTTCCGCAGAGCTGGCCGCCATTCTCAAGGTTCTGGAACACCTCAAAGCCTGCCCCAGGGGTCATTTGTCTTCTGTACTGACTCCCTGAGTGGCTTACAAGCGATAGACTAGTGTTTCTGTCACCACCAATTAGTGCGCTCACTCAAAGATACTGTAGCTCTCTCGGCCATTCTGTGGTCTTTGTATGTGCCCCGGGGCACATCGTCATATCAGGGAAGAACACATTGATCGGTTGGCCAAGCAGGCCACTGTGCCAACACCTCTCGATATTGGCATCACGGAACCAGATCTCAAATTGGTGTTGCACCGGAAGGTGTGTGAGGCTTGGAACACTGAATGGGCTACGGCGAGTGCACCGTATAAGTTTCGGTGAAGCTGTCCACAGCTCTGTGGAAATCTTCACTGTGGCAGATACATAGAGAGTCGGTTGTCCTCTGCTGCCTCTGTATTGGGCATTCATGGTTAACCCACAGCTACCTCCTACGCCGTGAGACCCCACCCATGTGTCAGTGTGGAGCAGTTTTGACAGTAGTCCAGCTTCTGATGGACTGTCCAGTTTTAGTCACATTGCAGTAGTAGTAGTCTTTTAATATACCAGACCCGCTTCCCTTATTTTTAGGTAATGACACCTCCATGGCTAACTCAGTTTTAAGTTGCGCAGGTGGTTTTTACAATTCCATATAGTGGTGGGTGCTATAGCCTGATATGTCGGCCCCCCACCCCTATCCAACACTTTTAGAGGCTTTTTAAGACTCCTACATAAAATGCCTAGGGGTTTTTAGTGTGTGCAGTATGGCTGGCTCATCCTGTATTGTCTTTGTGATCAGCCAGCCACGGTATTCTGCTGTCCAGTTTTTCACTTGGGTTCCTGGTTTGTTTTTCTACCCTTGTCTTATGTTTATGTTCTCAGCGAACTGTTCATTGTCAGTCTGTCCCTTTAGTGAGTCTCCATTCTTGATGTCTATTTTTAGCTTCTGACTGTGAACTCTTATCCAGGAGCAGGGGACTGATGACCTAGATGTTTAGTCCCCTCAAAACAAAAACAACACCAACCTGCCCAATCGAAGGCTTTACTTGGCTGCAACAGGCTGGGTGACATCTCGTTAAGTTTCACCCTGAATAAGATGTTAAACATAATCTAGGGTCTTATTTACCATCGCAGTCTCTTGTTACAGTCAGACATATAGTTACATACAAATTTACAGCGACACAGTGTTCACTTCGTCCGGCGCGTATATAGGTGAATGAAAGAGCACAGGGTTGCCAGCCTTTGAAGACGATGCATTGCCTGAGGTCAGGGTCATGATTTACCGGTGCAATGTAAAACCGTATGTCCCTCCCCCTCTGTGATGTTTCAGGTGCTGGAAGTTCAGGCATGTCCTCTCATTGTACTTCTGGCCTCAAACGCAGAGACTGCGGGTGTTCTTCAACCCGGATGCCCTTGTACCCCTCCGACTATCTGTGTGAACTGTAAACATCAACACCCATCTTGCTCGCCAGACTGTACTATGTTGCATAAAGAACACAAAATCATGAGATCTAGACTCGGGATCATTTCACTTACACTGAGGTGAGGAAGAAATATGAGCTGCTCCATCCTGTCCACAGTGACATCATTTTTTCAGTTGCATCTTCTCCTATCTCCTTGATGTCAGCTTCAATATTGGTAACATATTCTGCAGGCCCTATAGGCTGTCAACCTTCCACTGCCCCTTGACGGTTGGAGACCCACGATCCCCAGTTGCTCCCCTAACACCACCTGTGGAGGCAACTTCACCCCCACCGAGGACACCTGTCCCCATCCCCCAGCAGAAGAAGCTAAAGTCTTCCCCAGCCCCTCTCGCTCGGAAGTGGTCCGTTTGGGCACACCCTTTTGAGGCTTTTGAGTGGATGAGAGGATCCCAGCCAGAGATGAGGTGGAGATCCTCGTATCTGGCCATTACTCAATCCCTGGAACCTATGGTTCTTGACACTTGTTTCTGAATCGCTGGAGCCAGTACTCTGGAATAAATATCAAGGTTTTTCGGTCTGGGAAACACGATATCCTTCAGTGGAATTGCCCTGTTTCTGTAATCATCTAGCTGAGCCTCAATAAGTATTGTGCTAATTGCCGTATTCTGCTTAGCTCTACAGGAAACTTGGTTTTCTGTCCAACGGACCCCAGCCCTTCATGGCTATCGAGGCTTCTTTAACAACCATGCTGTCTATGACAGGGTGTCAGGTGGTGTCTGTGTATGTCTTTGCAACGGTCCCCGGTGCTGCCATACCTCTCCACACAAGACTTGTGGTGGCTGGTAAACTCCAGGCAACACTGGAATTTACTGTTTTTCATCTATCTGCCCCACCCTTCCCGATGACTCTCTCTCTCTCTCTCTCTCTCTCTCTCTGACATCGCTGCCTCGGTAACCCAACTTCCCTTGTCATTTCTCGTTTTGGGGGTTTAAATGCCCACTATCCTGTACGGGGTGGAACACGTGCCTTGGCATGTGGTAGGGCTATTGAGAATCTCCTGACACAGCAGATCATTTACCTCCTCATTACCAGTGCTCCAATGCATTTTAGTGTGGCATGTGGCACATATTCAGCCATAGATCTCCCTGTATGTAGCCCGAACTTACTGCCACACTTGGAGGATTCATGACGACCTTTGTGGAAGTGACCTTTCCCATCTCCCTGTCGCTCCTACAGTTTCCACCTGCAGGCTGCCTGCCCCAATGGTCTCTCCATAGGGCAGACTGGCCGTCTTGCAGTTTAGCTGCTAAAGTAACATCTCCGCTCCCAGATGATGTTGGTATACTCATTGACCAAGTCACTAGGGCCATTGTTTCTGCTGCTGAGGCCACAGTCCCGAAATCCTCTAGTTTGCTGTCTTAAGTCGGTGCCGTGGTGGACACCAAAGATTGCTGAGGCCATCAGGACACTCCAGCAGTATCAGCACCATCCTTTAAAGCACCTCATTGCTTTCAAATGGATCCGAGTCCAAGCTCATCAACTGATACAACATAGTAAGCAGGAATGTTGGCCTTCCCCATCTTGGGTGTGGTCTCAAATTAGGTACCTTTTTGGACACCATCCACTTGCAGGAATACGCAGTCTTCACATTCAAAGTACTCTTTCAACAGACACAGCTGCTATCATGGGTACATGGCTGAACATTACACCGTTTGGTGACTGCAATTTACAGTGGAGACTTCCGTGCACTCGAAGAGCATGTCAAATGGCAGCAGTTATCGTTTCACACGCGCTGCCAGGAAATATACAACATGTCATTTAACAAGTGTCTTTGCTGCATGTCCTGACACT
Organism: Locusta migratoria; assembly: GCA_026315105.1. Taxonomy (NCBI): domain Eukaryota; kingdom Metazoa; phylum Arthropoda; class Insecta; order Orthoptera; family Acrididae; genus Locusta; species Locusta migratoria. The sequence goes on along the minus strand of CM048752.1, from coordinate 138,082,713 downwards.
TCCTCAGGACTGAATAGCATTCTCAGCCAGTTCGTTCATCACCTCCCAGCGAACTTTCAACACCAACTTCTCGCCATGTTTAATCGTCTCTGGGCAGAAGGTGCTTTCCCATCCCAGTGGCAGGATAGCATCATCATCCCGGTGATGAAACCTGGTGCTGATCCTCAGGCAGCTGATAGTTATCAGCCAATCAACCTCAACAAGCTCTTCAAATGTATGCTGAGTCTGCAGCTCATGTGGAAGACTCCTCGCTCCACAACGGGGGGGGGGGGGGGGGGCGGGGGGGGACCTCTGCCAAGGCCACTTCGCAGTAAACAACCTAGTCTCGCTGGACGCTGGAGTTGGCTATCCATTCTGCTTTCACCAGGCATGAGCATCTGGTTGCAGTTGTTTTTAATCTTTGAAAGGGACAATACTATCTGGTGTCATTATATCACCACCACACTTTTACGAATGGGGCTTACGTGATCCTCTTCCGTCCTTCATACAGAACTTGGTGCCTTTTTTAGCTCACCTCATATTAAAGAGAATGATGTCCCGTAGGGCTCCGTTCTCAGTGTACCTCTATTTGTAGTCGCAATAAAGTCTTGCTGCAGCTGTGGAGTCATCGGTCTTTTCCTCATTGTTTGCCAATGACAACAGCGAATGCAGGGAGTCATCCAAACAGCTGAATCATGGGCCTCTTCCCATGGTTATCAGTTTCCAGTGCAAAAAACCCACAGAATGCACTTCAGTTGCCGTCGGGTAGTTCACCTGGACCCAGAGCTACACTTGGGTGGTGAATTGCTTTGTGTCAAAGAGATGCATCGTTTTCTCAGCAAGGTATTTGACAACAAGCAATTTACTGGTGTAAGTTCATGAACCTCATGTCGACCCCTTTTCAGTAGTCTGGGAATTTTGACACTGGCGTCACAATACATTTTTTCTTTAATGTCGTTTGTTGTTAATAATATCAGCTTATTCCCACAAGTTAGTAGCTTTCACTCAGTGACTACTAGACAGAAGTCGAATCTAATTTGCATCACACCACCTTGACACTTGGGCAGAAAGGTGTACAGTATTCTGCGGTATCCATTTTCAATAAGCTGCCATATGAACTAAAGAATCTTAGCACTAATCCACATGCTTTCAAATCTAAATTGAAGAGTTACCTCATGGCTCACTCCTTTTATTCTGTCAAGAAACTCCTAGAAAAGTTAAACAATTAAGCTAATTATTTTTTTATTGATTCTTTTCACTTTGTCTTAAGATTGTCATGTGCAAAGGACAACTTAAAATTTTTCTGTTAACATTCTTATGTAACAATGTATTGACTTGTTCCATGACCATGGAGTCTTACTCCTCAATTGGGTCCTATTGAACAGAAAAAACCAATAAATAAATCACAGAATTAAATGCTTTAATCACCTTCCTACAAATGTTGTTTACATTTAACAATACTAAAATTGGTTGAGATTGAAGCTCTTTGCTAGGTAGCTATTAAGTGTGGTGTCTCACTGTTCAAATATACTGCCGCTGTTGAAATATAGTTACACAAGTAATATTTATCATGGCTTTTTATGCAAATATATTCAGTTCTTGTCCACAAATACATATAATTGTTTACGTATAAATTATCTGCTGCATATCTTCTATTTTTCGTCAGCCATGAAATATTTAAGAGGCGGTCTACAACATAAAACAAACATTACTGAGAATAATACTAAATATCGGGGCTTAAGAAACACCACCACCTAAGCGACATGTCTTTCGAAACTGAGTTATTGTTACCATCACAATGTCCTTGGCTCTCCGCATTTGTTGACGACGTAGTTCACGTCAAATGCAACAATTGGCAAAAGGTAGTGCCATTTGAGAAACACCGCCTAACTCCGAGAATACGAAACTATGCCTATTTCCATCTGTGCCTCCACATTGTTAGTAGCAGAAAATGTACTCCTTTGTTTGCATGAATTTATTTCGTATTTTTTACGTGTTGTGTGTTAGAAGTGTGGTGTATTTATCTATATATTACAGTAATTTTATGTTTTAATTTCGTTTAATACAGGTCTAGTTGTAGGTGAGAAAAAATTGCAAGTATGCCAGAACACATTCCTCAATACCTTAGGTATCGAGAAATGGACAGTTCGATATTTGTTGGAAACACTTCATCCAATAATTCCATCCAAACCAGTAATATGATACCCTCAGCATCAGTCACTAGACCATCTAAAAAGGGCCACGGTAAGAAAAATGGTATTTTTCTATAAAACGTTTTGAGGAAACTCCCAAACTTTCTTCACATTACCGTAGGGCTTCACCATCCAAGCTGTACTTGGAGCATAGTTCCATTTGATGACCCAGCTTTTTGAATTTTATAAAGAAGAATGCCAAAAATAAGATAAGAAGTCATTAAGCAGACATACATATGATTATGTACCTAATGAATAGAACTTGGCAATATTTCAGCCACTAAAATATCAGTGTGACACATGTCACAGCTTTGAAGTAGGTAATGGAGAAGTGTCTGAAGATGTATACAAGGAGCACATAAAAAATAAGGACCTGACAAAGCAAAAAGCAACAAAGTTTGTTATTTCACAAGGCACACAAGCAGTGAAACTTGCTGCATGTGTGAATGCAGGGGCAATGTACTACAAAACTAAGTTAAATATACATAATTTCATTATGTACAATCATGCAAGTCACGACACCATGAACTACTGGTGGGATGAAACACAGGGTGACCTGAGTTCTCCATCTTTCGTGTGTTGTATTATTGACAACGTAAAAGTAGTTCTTAAAGATGAACTAAAGCCAATTATTCTGTGGTCATATGGTTGGCTACCAAAACAGAAATTATGTATTGTCCGTGCACTTATACACTTATCAGTGGAAAAAGGCTTAACAATAGAACAAAAATTTCTAATCAAGGGGCACACATACATGGAGTGCAATAGTGTACACTACAGAATAGACATTACTTTTAAATCCAAAAGAGAACGAAAAACAAGAAGACATTCAAAGAAATCTTCCTGCCAAGTCGTATGTCCAGTGGACATAAGAAGCCAAAAAAGTTCCATTCCCCTGCAGAGCAGAATTTTTGAACTACACCTTTTTCAGAAATTAGTCTCTGAAAGAAACAGCATAACAGTCTATTAGACCAGGCAGAACCTTTAATGACAGTGTAGTTCATGATCTCAGAACCCTGAAATACAATCCTAATGGGATTATTAAGCTAAAACACCTACTCTGGCGTAATATTATTCTTTCTATTTTATTCTTACATACTGTAAATAAAATTCCTATAATATTTTACAACTGTATTTGATAATCATATTAAGTGAACCAAACTCTGTCATGTCTAATGATCATTTTTGTTGAGTTCTTACTGTAAACAAGTAAAGTTAACGCAATTTGAAGAAAATTAGTAATTTGTAGTAAACACTGCCTATCTCCCCTACATCGTAAAAATAAACAGAAACAACACCGCCTATGTCCCAAATAACTTCAAATTTGTAATACAATACACTAAAACCAACAACAATAAGTACGAAAAATACGAAAACGAATGCCTACTGAAAGTTTAATAGGTCTTTGCAGTTTTTTCTCTCTCCTGAAAACTTTGAGAAATGTCACATAAGCGGTTTTCTTAAGCGACGATATAATAAAATACATATATAAATGTAATAAGCTTTGCTGGATTCATGTTTTGTGTTTCTGTGATGAAATGTGTTTCTGACACAAGAATATTACTACCTCAAGATAAGCAAAACAAGAAAGTAAAAGTTTATTGAAAGAATACGGAAATAACATGGTGCCTATTTTAAGATAGGTAGTGTGGTGCAACTTAAACTGTTGCTGATAAACACTATGTATCAAAAATTGTAAATATATGTCTTATAGTATTGAAATTTATTGGCTTTTTATCTGTAAGGGACATTGAAATTGTAATTACAGCATTTGATTCTCCCAAGTCTCCAGAATCCATTCATATAATTATATTTGTCGTATGATAATTCCCTGATTTTATATGGATTTTTAGAATAACGTGTGTGGCTATATTGTATTTCAGTTGCAATCTCGGATAGCCGCCCTAGCTCATCCAAAAGTGCTGTTTCCTATTTCCGGGCAAATTAAGGTAGGGTTTCCCTAACAACCTTTATTCCATTCACTAGGTCCAAACTGTTAGCCGGCTAGCTGGGGAACCCAACAGCTTGCCAACACTTGCTTTTCACATGAAAACAATCAACTTTCCCCCTTTATCTGTAATACCACATAGTATCTTCAATTATTTGCTCAGAGTGGTTAGATTGTGGGTGGTATTTAGGAATAGTCGCTTGTCTAATTCCTTAAAGGTACTACTTGTAAATTGTGTACCATTTGCAGCAAGTAACCGATTGGGTTTCCCCAAATCCACAAAGTATTTTCTTAAACAGTTGATTATTGTGGTTGAATTTGCAAATTTTGTAGAATAAAAGTAATATACATGGACCAACTTTCAACAACAGCAGAAATGTAGGTAACACATTTACCTTTTGGCAAGGTAGTGCCTCAAGTATCCCTTCTTGGTCCATTAATATTCCTTATCTTTATAAATGATTTATCACACTGTGCAAAACAACCATCCCATTTTACAATTTTTGCAGACGACAAATATTATAATGGATAGCAATACACACACAAATCTTCAAGATTCTATGAAGGATATTCTTCCTGATCTACTGAATTGGTTTAGCATAAATGAACTCTCATTGAACTTAACCCGCAAGATCTCGTGTCTTTAGAAGTTACGCAATTGATCGCGTGTATAGCGTTTTGCTGACAATCAAAGAACAGTTTGGAATGTACTTAATGACTAAATAAGTATTTCTAATTGCATTTATAAGAAAAACACATATTTGACTGTTTAAAATTAGTAAAATGCCGATTGTTTTAAAATTGTTAGTAAATTGCGAGTGCTCGCAGGTTAAATAAGACTAACTGCAAAAACTGAGGACGAACTAACAGTCAAGTGTGGCACAGAGGCAATAGGAAAAAACACAACAACAACAAAGTTCCTAGGTGTCATAATTTCTCCAGAGTAAACTGGTAACAAACCTTCTGAAGACACTCAGCTCATCAATTTTTGTAATACACGTGATCTCTGAGAGTGGGAATTTGAGCACAATGAAAACAGTGTACAATGGTTATACTTCCATTCTCTAATAACATATGGCATTATATTTTGGGGAAACTAAACTAGCAAATAAAATATTCTTGGCCCAGAAGTGTGTTGTAAGAATAATTTGTGGTATAGACTCTAGATGTAGTTGTAGAAACCTTCTCTGTAAATTAAAAATTCTTACAATTACTTCCCAGTATATATTTTCTCTTGTGTGTCCTCCTATTGCCTACGGAAGTCAGTCACCACTGTGGTTCTCCACAATCGAGTGTTAAAATGTTGCATACCACATGAAACCTCTTGCTCGTCAGCTTGTTTTTTTGCCTGGTAAGTTAGCCCCCCATAGAAATGTATTTATGTAGATTATGCGGGCCTGTTCATGAATTCTTACTGCTTTTTGTTGTGAACGCTTGCTTCATTTCCCCTATGTTTTTCGGTGCCCTAAATGTCCACAGTCATTAGTACACAATCGTTGCCTAAGGTTTTTGCTACTGAATGACTGCCACACCTCTTTGTTTCTGATAACAGCCTCCAGTTCACAAATACGGCTTTTTGTGACTTTTGTGTTCAGTTGGGGATTAGCCACGTAACGGCTTCCCCCCTTTCACCCCAGTCAAATAGGAAAGCCAAAAGACTAGTGCGCACCTTCAACGTACCGATGCAGAATATGTGGTCTCTTCCTCTGTCGCTGATGCGGCTGCATTTTCTATTCTCCTACTGCATCACACCACTGATAGATTGCAGCCCCTCTGAACTACTTCACGCAGTGAAAGGTTTAAAGACCATAATGAAAGAAGCAGTTTATAAAATAGTATATCTGCATGGTACCTGAAGCTTGAACGAACTGGTAGTACATTAGATATTCCGCAAACAGTGGGGGGGGGGGAATGTTAAGAGTTGTGCAACAGGAATTATTACTGCTGGGATCAATGAAATAGTCACATCACTGTCCCTTCATCTGTTCAACATTTATTAACAAATCAGTATGTTCCAAGAAAATATTAAAAGAGAGAAATCTTAAAAAAAATTAAATACTTTTTAATTATATTTCATTGTGGTTGGCATACTAGTCCTGCTGGCTTTGCGCAGTGCCGAAGTCTGAGGTGTAAGACATAATTTCACACAAATACAACAAGGTGACTGCAGGACACTGTGGTATTCTGGGGAAGCCGAGCGCACAGAACAAAAGGCACAGAACTGGCAGAGGACCTTTGTAAACCTTCCACACTGACTTACTCATTCACCCATCCCTGATATCTCTTTTGAACTATCTTTGTAAATCTTAATATTAAATGTAAAAATAGAAAAGAGATGACTTACCAAACGGACCGGCTCGTCAATAGAAACAAATAAAATAAATAAAATCACACACAAACACACATACAAGCTTACGCAGCCTAGCTGCTTCTTCAGGCAGAAGGGAAGGAGAGGGAAAAGGAAATGATGAGGGTTTTAAGGGAGTGGATAAGGAGTCATTCCAATCCCGGGACAGGAAAGACTTACCTTGGGGAGAAGAAAGGAGGGTAAACAAATACATACACACACCCACACATTTACACAGACGCAAGTACACTTAGGCAGACATACTGTAGAACGCAAAGAAGTTGGACAGAGATGCCACTTGAGGCAGAGGCTCTGTCCAGAGAACCAAGGCAAAGATGTTAAGATGGTGGGTGGGAATTCGAATTTAGCGGAGGTTGAGACCAGGTGGGCAACGAGAAGAGAGAATATGCTGAAGGGCTAGTTCCCATCTCCGAAGTTCTGAAGGATTGGTGTCGGTGGGAAGTATCCAGATAACCCGGACGGTGTAACACTGTGCCAAGATGTGCTGGTCGTGCCCCAAGGGCAGAGCCACTTGCGACAGCACCCACGTGATTTACCAACTGGCATGCCTGCACTGTGAAGCGTTCTATGTGGGAATGACCAGCAACAAACTGTCCATTCGCATGAATGGTCACAGGCAGACAGTGTTTGTTGGTAATGAGGATCACCCTGTGGCTAAACACGCCTTGGGGCACGACCAGCGCATCTTGGCACAGTGTTACACCGTCCGGGTTATCTGGATACTTCCCACCGACACCAATCCTTCAGAACTTCGGAGATGGGAACTAGCCCTTCAGCATATTCTCTCTTCTCGTTGCCCACCTGGTCTCAACCTCCGCTAAATTCGAATTCCCACCCACCATCTTAACATCTTTGCCTTGGTTCTCTGGACAGAGCCTCTGCCTCAAGTGGCATCTCTGTCCAACTTCTAACTTCTTTGCGTTCTACAGTATGTCTGCCTAAGTGTACTTGCGTCTGTGTAAATGTGTGGGTGTGTGTATGTATTTGTTTACCCTCCTTTCTTCTCCCCAAGGTAAGTCTTTCCTGTCCCGGGATTGGAATGACTCCTTATCCATTCCCTTAAAACCCTCATCATTTCTTTTTCCCTCTCCTTCCCTTCTGCCTGACGAAGCAGCTAGGCTGCGAAAGCTTGTATGTGTGTGATTTTATTTATTTTGTTTCTATCGACGAGCCGGTCCTTTTGGTAAGTCATCTCTTTTCTATTTTTATTTTTGTTTATCCCACCGGGAAAGTTTCCCCTCTATAATTTTTGTTTCATCAATTTGAATTTAATATTAAATGTTGAATAATCAGATTAACTGAAAGCATCCGATGTCATTGTTGTGTTTGGTGGCTACTAATATAATAGGTATAGTTTCTAGTTGTTTCTATCTCCAGTATTTGGTTTGGAAGAATTTTTAATGGAGAGTTAAGAATTGCAGAGTTGCAAGGCAGAGCCTCACGCACAGGACCGAGAAAAAAATGCAAATCTCCTTTACAAAATATTACCAGTTTATCTGTGCCAAACCTCCCATTACAAAGCCCTTCAAATTTACTTAATATCTAGCTTATGGATTGGACAAAAGTGCAAAGAATTATACACAATAGGTTGCACATGCATGCATAACATGACACACTGTTCCACCATATGACAGTACTCGTCAAGCAGCTTTTGTGACTCAGATGATGGCACAAACTGACACCAGCTATGAATATCATCAGAGAATTTATTTCTCAGGAGAGACTTATTTCCCCTTATTAGGTAAAGTTAACAAGCACATTGTGAGGATAAGGAGTTCAAGCAGCCTACACATAGCCTTGGAATATGTTGTGGACTCCCCTAAAATCCATGTGTGGTGTGGAACAGTCTCTGGCCCCCCCCCCCCTTTTTTTCCCAGTGAAAAAGAAAAGTAACATCCACCTTGCTCGTCTTCAGTGTGATGAGTTGCCACACAGGGGACTCAAGTTTGCTTGCCGGAGAGGTCGGAGATTTTTCATCGGGGTTTGGGTATTACGTAGTCATCATCATTTACATGCAAGTTGCCAAAGTGACGTGATTAGAAAGACTTGCAACAAGAAGACTGAACACGGCCCAGTCGTGGTAGAAGACCATAAATGCCACTGGATAATAATAATCTGAGTATACTGCCAAAACAGTTTGTGTAACTGCTACTGAGACTTGTAGCTTGATGTGATTTTCCAACAAGATTATACACTAATTCACTGGTGACTCCCCATTTGAAGTTTTCATAATGAAACAGTTTCTGACAAGTGCTTTGGAGAAGGTGGTACACGGCCTAAACTGCTACAGCACCAGACAACACACTTATTATTAGTTCCCATTGGAGCTACACAAAGTACAAGGTTTATGCTACACAAGTACCTGCTTTGGATACATTGAGAAGAAGATAACATGCTGTTGTTTGAGCTACACTAGGAATGCTGTCAAATATATGGTGTAGATTCTATTATGATTGTCTTTTTCGAGATGCAACAAGCAGTGCACATGATGAAGTTTACTGACATTGTAATAAAAAACTTGAGTCTTTTATTTAACAACGGAGGTAGGTCTAGTAAGGAATGTTATAATACACTACTGGCCATTAAAATTGCTACACCAAGAAGAAATGCAGATGATAAACAGGTATTCGTGCACAAATATATTATACTAGAACTGACAAGTGATTACATCTGGAGAAAGTGCTGGCCAGGGCAGCAGCGAACATTTTCCATATCCCGAAAGGCCCGCACAGGACCTGCAACATGCAGTCGCGCATTATCCTGCTGAAATATAGGGTTTCACAAGGGATCATGCTTCCAATGTGTGTTCACCGCGATGTTGCCAAACATGAATGTGACCATCATGATGCTGTAAACAGAACATGGATTCATCCGAAAAAATGACGTTTCGCCATTCGTCCACCCAGGTTTGTCGTTGCGTACACCATCGCAGGTGCTCTTGTCTGGGATGCAGTGTCAAGGGAAACCACAGCCATCGTCTCAGTGTCCATGCTGCTGCAAATGTCGTCGAACTGTTTGTGCAGATGGTTGTTGTCTTGCAAACGTCCCCATCTGTTGACTCCAGGATCGAGACATGGTTGCACGATCCGTTAAAGCCAGGCAGTTAAGATGCCTCTCATCTCGACTAATAAAGATACGAGGCCGTTGGGTTCCAGCACAGCCTTCCAACTCCTAAACACACCGATCCATATTCTGCTACGAGTCATTGGATCGCGATACAATAAACTGCAATCATGATAGGCTACAATCCGACCTTTATCAAAGTCGGAAACATGATGGTATGCATTTCTCCTTACATGAGGCAAGGCCAGTCAAGTGCTGTTTGTGAATGAGAAATAGGTTAGAAACTTTTCTCATGTCAGCACATTGTAGATGTCACCACCAGTGCCAACCTTGTGTGAATGCTCTGAAAAGCTAATTTGCATATCACAGCATCTTCATCCTGTCAGTTAAATTTTGCATGTGTAGCACGTCATCTTGATGGTGTAGCAATTTTAATGGTCAGGAGTAATATGTAGATAGGGAACAACTCTCCATAAATGCAAACGTTGAGCCACCGACACATGAAACACACACAATTCAAAATTTCCGCCCATGGCTTTCCTCAGAAAGAGAACACTCATCCACACATGTCAGCCATCTCAGGCCGCCCAACACAATCTGCGACTTTGTAGGGTAGCGAGAGATGGCTGACTTGTGTGCCTGAGTGATTGTGTGGATGTGTGTGTGTTTTATTTGTGTCTGCCTGCAGCTCAATATTTGTCTTATTTCTCTCACACCACAAATTTGTAAAGTTCTATAGGTTTTGTAAAATAAATATTCATAATTGTACTGACTTCAAACTCACCTTGTGTAACAATGTCCAACATGAAAGTTAAGAATCGTAAAATACTGTGTGCGTATGAACAAGATATTTAAACAAGAAGAATATGTTGAAAATGTAACTTTTATCTTTTCCTGTCAAACAGCAGTAACTGCTTTGGTGTATGTTAGATAGTATTGGCCATAATAGTTGTGTATCCCAAATTTATGCAAAAATAAATTAATATAACATTCTATGAATATTCTTTATTACAAAAATCAACAGGTTTTTTAATTGGCATTTTTAGTTTAAGCACAGGTTTTGGACGGGATAAAACAGGTTCAACATCTTATTACAAGCAAGTTGTGTTTTAAATATTTCATAATAAAAATATAGCAACCCATATCCATTTAATTATATTTTCATTAAATTACAACAGATAACTGAAATAATTACCAATACTTTTCCTTGTGGCACATTGTCTATAGTCATGTGGAGACAACAGCATATTTGAAACTTCCTGGCAGATTAAAATTGTGTGCCGGAACCTGGACTCGAACCTGGGACCTTTGCCTTTCGTGGGCAAGCGCACTACCGCCTGTGCTATCCCGACAGGACTCTCAACTTTACTTCCGCCAGTACCTCGCCTCCTACTTTCCAAACTTCACAGAAGCTCTCCTGTGAACCATGCAAAACTAGCACTCCTGGCAGAAAGGATATGGTGGAGACCTGGCTTAGCCACAGCCTAAGGGATGTTTCCAGAATGAAACATTCACTCTGGTCCCAGGTTCCAGTCCCAGTTCCGGCACACAATTTTAATCTGCCAGGAAGTTTCATATCAGCGCACACTCAACAGAGTGAAAGTTTCATTCCTGAAACAGCATATTTGTTTGAACTCTCGCATTATGACCACTGTGGCTCCTCTCCTGCCTGGCTACATCTTATTCCACCGTACAGCACCTGGAGTCATCTCTTGCATACACCACATAGCCTCTCAATGTTTCCTGTCCTTGAATGCAAAGAATGTAGAATGGAAACAACTGCAACATTCATAATGATAGGTAAAGAAGTGTTCCTTATTTGTTTCCAACTTAACAGTTTTGCACATACATTCAAAAACTAGTCAATGTGCAGGGTCGACTCTTATGTTACTCTTATAGACCAGATGATGACGGGGCATGCTGCGAATGATGTCATCAATCTCGTGTTGTGACAGTGCCACACCTGCCATCTTCTGAAACAAGCTAGCAGTAGATATCACGCACGACCAAAAAAATCTGACAAATTTCGTCATAACCCCATTTTCGTGAAAGTAATACTTCGGGCCTAAAAAAAAAAAAAAAAAAAAATTACAATAATAAGTTTAAAACAGGATATCGCAATGAAATCGTACCGAACATAGGCCGATGTTTGTAGATATACACTTTAAATTGCAGCAGGCATGATGAATATTTCAAGGATTCGTAACAGGATTATCTTGATAAATTTAGCAGATATGTGATAGTTCAAATAGGCTTTACACAATAAAACTAAATTAATACAGGTAAAAATAATATAATACACACTGCAAATCACAGGCTAGTTCAGCTGTAAAGTCATAGCTGTGGCCTCGTTAGCTTCCTGCAAGAAGTCTTAAGAAAATGTTTTGTCATAGTAGGGACCATAAATATTGGCCTTGAAATTAGAATTAAGTCTCCAGAGTTTCACTGCACATGCATGGTTTGTAATATTTCCCTCAACAAGCTATATGATGAGAACAGAGAATTACTTAAGTGTATCCAAATATCCATGGAAGTTCATCGGCTCCATGAATTCATATTTCTGTCTGATTGGAATCACTTGCAGCACCTTGATTTTCAGCCAAACTGTCACCTATCCAAAGAACTCTGAACTGCCTCTAAAGCTCATTGACCACCTCACCTGTAGTTTTAATCTCTTCCTTGCGAGGAATCTTTTCTGGAAGGAAAGGGTGGGAAGGGGGTGGGGGAAGAGAATAAAACTGTGCTCGAGTGCAAACTCATTGATGATGTAGTCACAAGCAGTACAAACAAAACTACTTTCTCAATTATTAAAAGAAAGGGGATTTATCAGTATTCTGGATATCATTCTTTACATTCGAAGTCTGAATGCCAATAACTAACTCATCATCACTTCTTTTAATAGGCGGAGCAAAGCATGTCTCTAAGATTCACATGGAAGAATTGTATTCTGGCTTTAAATTCAATACCAATGATGACACAAAGATTACACTGTTACGAGTATCTACCATACCAAAGAATTATTTATCGACTACTGTAGACTTGCCTTTGGCCCATGCAAACAATCGATTGTACAGCAATGCAATGATTATCAAATGTTAACATTTCAAATTTTTGTACAAGAAATCGTAAAATAACCCTGTAAAATGTTGTAATTTGTGTAAATTTTATGGATAAGCCATAAAACTTGGCAGGTAAGTAATGCTCATGCTTCTTGCAGAGCTGATCACAAGATTTGTAAAGTAGTTGGTGGTTGCCCAAGTGATGCAGCCGCTCTCCTTGGTGCTGTGGGATTCAAGCATTATCATCCGTTAGGACGATACCTGGGTCTACACCACCTATCAAGAACTGCACGTGATCCCATGAACTCATGACCTGACAGTGGTTAAACAGTTGTTGTTGTTGTTGTTGTTGTTGTTGGATGTTATAGGGGGGACAAAACTGTGGGGGTAATCAGTCCCCCCCCCCATTCCATCATTGGGCATTACAAGAAGCGGCATAAATGTAGATAAAAACGCTCAGAACAAAGAATAGCAAAAAGAGGAAAATCCCACTCAGCTGTAAAATATCAACATAAAATGAGACAATCACACACAGAAACACCCAACATTAAAAGGAAGAAAATCAACACAGCCCATGTCTGTGGTTGACTGACCACGAGATTAAAAATAGGAAAGGTCAACCACGCGGCTGAACAAGGAAACCTCCAATCATAGGACACGTGACTAGAGGAACACAGATTGGTGTACTAAAGTGAAACTTTACAGACAGTAGTAAAAACTACCACCATGAATAAAACAAAACCGAATCAGTCATTGTGGCATCATCACTTAAAACACCTGATTGAAACGCAGGAAAAATTAAAACTCCACTGCAGGGTGGCTAAAATAGGGCAGTCCAGCAATATGTGGGCTAATGTCAAGCGGGAGCCATAATGACACCACGAAGAAGATGGCAATGTGTAAGCCAAGTATTGCCAATGCAGAGCCGGTACAGGACTACAGAGTACCAGTGAGAGGCCCGCACAGATGAACGCCACACAGCCGTGGTCAGACTTGTTGGACATAGTCAAGGTATGCCACTCTGTGTTCCAAACCTTATATTCCACCGGCACAACACCACCAGATCAGAAGCTTGGAGACCGATCTCCAGAACAGACTCATCGACATCCTGTTTTACAAGCCTCTAAGAATGTTCTTTGGCCGGGATACCAACACGACCCGGAGACCAGACAAACATCACCGATTGACCGGATCGGTCAAGGGCAGAAAGTGTCTCCTGTACGGCCAACACCAGGGGTGAATGCGGGTAGCACTGGTCCACAGCTCGCAGGCTGCTTATTGAGTTGCTGCAGATAAGGAAAGACTCACCTAAACAGGAACACATTCGCTTGTAAAACGGCCACCAGATCTGCAATATAAACTCTGCAACCATATGACAGAGAGTGCTGCTCAATATGGCCACCATGAATGTATGAAAAGCCAATGCAGCCCTCAACCATCGAACCACCTGTTTAGACCAGGTCATATCTGGTAAACTCAGCTACAACAGCGAAGAACTGACAGTAAAGTACCTCTGGAGGAACAGTCTTTGGGTATGTGGGCCAAGTCCAGTCCAGTATGTGGCCTCAGCATTCACCGAAGGGATGTATGTGTGCAGGCCTGACACGGAAAAGGAGGGGAAAGACTCAAGTTCCAACAGAAGAGACCAGATACGAATGGTGATTGTATGACCCAATCTGGGTGGTCGTCGTTGGGGACGGATGAACATGTTGGAGAAAAGTAGACAACGGTTCGGGTCGCCGGGCGAGCTATGCACACAGGCTGCATAGACCGCGAGCACTTGTCGAAGGCGGATACGCAAAGGTGGGAACCCAGCCTCCACAAGTAAGCTGTTGACAGGGCTGGTGCTGAGGGCACCTGTCGCGATGCAGACGGGGTCCAGCAAGCGCAGTGCCGAACGTGATGCAGAACTATAGGCAATGTACGCAAAGTCAAGATGTGACTGTATTAGCGCTGTGTGTAGCTGCAAAAATGTGGAGGGATCAGCACCCCAGCCAGCATGGCCCAGGTACCACAGAACATTGAAATGGTGCCAACACTCCTGTTTCAGCTCACAAATGTGGGGGACCCACATCAGCCGGGAGTCAAAGACGAGCCCTAAAAATGACGAGTATCTACGACCTCTAATAGGTGGTTGTCGAGATAAATTTCGGGATGGGGTGAACCGTCTGACACCGACAGAAGTGCATAACACTTACCTTTGCAGGATGAAACTGGAAGGCATGGGCAAGAGTCCAGGACTACAACCTTCCTAATGGCTCCCTGTAATCTACGTTTGGCAACTTGGGTGCTGGAGGAGCTAAATGAGATACAGAAGTCTTAAGCATAGGGAGAAGGGGATACTGACGACCAAATTACTGTTGCTAAGCCATTAAGGGCCACTAAAAATAAGGGGACTCTCGATATGGAATCCTGAGGAACTCCATTTTCCTGCACATGAGAGGTGCTACAGGGGGCACCAACTTGAACACTAAAGTAATAGATAAAAAGTTGAAACTTCCTGGCAGATTAAAATTGCGTGCCGGAACCGGGACTCGAACCTGGGACCTTTGCCTTTCGCGGGCAAGCGCACTACCGACTGTGCTATCCCGACACGACTCACGATGCCGCCCCACAACTTTACTTCTGCCAGTACCTCGTCTCCTACTTTCAAAACTTCACAGAAGCTCTCCTGCAAACACGCAAGACTAGCACTCCTGGAAGAAAGGATATGGTGCAGACATGGCTTAGCCACAGCCTAAGGGATGTTTCATTCTGGAAACATCCGTTAGGCTGTGGCTAAGCCATGTCTCCACCATATCCTTTCTTCCAAGAGTGCTAGTCTTGCGTGTTTGCAGGAGAGCTTCTGTGAAGTTTTGAAAGTAGGAGACGAGGTACTGGTAGAAGTAAAGTTGTGAGGCGGCATCGTGAGTCGTGTCGGGATATCATAGTCGGTAGTGCGCTTGCCCGCGAAAGTCAAAGGTCCCAGGTTCGAGTCCCGGTTCCGGCACGCAATTTTAATCTGCCAGGAAGTTTCATATCAGCGCACACTCCGCTGCAGAGTGAAGTTTCATTCTGGAGATAAAAAAGTTGTTTAATATATATAAAAATTGGAAGCGAGCCCCCGGAGACCTCAATCATGTAATGTGGCGAGTATGTTACGTCGCCAGGTCGTGTCATGCCCTCTGTATGTCAAAAAAGACGGCAACAAGGTCTGTGCGGATTGTGGACTCAAGGTACACCAGGTTATCTGTGGTAGAGCGAATCTGGCAGAAACCGCTCTGGCATGGAGAAAGTAAGCCCCAAGTCTCAAGAATCCAACACAACTGCCAACTTACCATATGTTCACACAGTTTACATGGAATGTTAGTAAGATTGATGGAGCAATAGCTATCCATGTGGAGAGGGATTTTTGCCCGGCTTCAGCACCGGGACAATGATACTCTCCGGCAATTGCAATGGTAAAGCACGATCACACCAGATGCAGTCAAAGAGAGTGAGAAGATGGCACTGGCTCTCCACTGAGAGATGTTTCAGCATTTGACAATGGATGCTATAAGGCCCAGGTGCCATGTCGAGACATTGAGCAAGGGCACTGAAGAACTCCCACTCACTGAAGAGAGCGTTATATGCCTCAGAGTGCCGGGTGGTAAAGGAGAGGCACTGGCATTCTACCTGCTCCTTTAATGTATGGAATGCTGGTGGGTAGTTCGCAGAGGCGGAAACATAATGCTCAGTGAACATCTCTGCAAGTGTGGCTGGGTCCGTACATATTGCTCCATTTATGGAGATCCCTGCTGATGTCTGGTACTCCTTTATGTGCCTGATTTTGCTTCAGAACTGTGAGGTGGAGGTACCTGTTGTAAGGGTATAGGCATGTTTTTGAACTCTTGTCTTTAAAAAAACGGAACCTTACATTTAAACCACTAAACAAATAAGTACGAGTCAAATAAGTGTTAGGTGGGAGGAAATTTTAATATGTTTTGTTTCTTTCATTTTTAGTGTAAGGAATTCTATTGTATATATTTTTTCCCCCTTCTCCAAGGTGTAGCTTTGGGCGTTGTGCGGCAATGCGGATGTGTGACATCACACAGAGAGTTGCAAGGAAACTGCAATGCCGTATGGAGTTCTGGATAGCACTGAGGATTTGGAAAAAAAGGAACAAATAAGGGATAAAGAATTGAAAAGAAACGTGATTTTTTGTTAATACCAGATTACAGAACTGAGAACATCTATATACCGGGTGATCAAAAAGTCAGTATAAATTTGTAACCTTAATAAATCAAGGAATAATGTAGATAGAGAGGTAAACATTGGCACACATGCTTGGAATCACACGGGGTTTTATTAGAACAAAAAAGTTCAAAAATGTCCAAAAGACGGCACCTCATCTAATCAGAACAGCAATAATTAGCATAACAAATTAAGACAAAGCAAAGATGATGTTCTTTACAGGAAATGCTCAATATGTTCATCATTCACTAACAGTAGCTGTAGTCGAGGAATAATGTTGTGAACAGCACTGTAAAGAATGTATGGAGTTATGGTGAGGCATTGGCATCAGATGTTGTCTTTCAGCATCCCTAGAGATGTCGGTCAATCACAATACACTTGCGACTTCAGGAAACCCAAAGGCAATACTCGCACTGACTGAGGTCTGAGAACCTGGGAGGCCAAGCATGACGAAAGTGGCGGCTAAGCACAGGATAATCACCAAACGACGTGCGCAAGAGATCTTTCATGTGTGTAACAAAATTTTTCTTATTTTAATTTCTTCTTCTTCTTCTCTTTCTTTTTCCCCTAATAAAACCCCATGTCATTCCAAGCCTGTGTGTCAATTTTTACCTCTCTATTTACATTATTCCATGACTTATTAAGTTTTCGAATTTATTCTGACTTTTGATCACCCGGTATATATGACTGACAGTCAACAGATTGTATTGTAGCCTGTAATAAATACAGTTTTGAAGGTATATATATCACCATTTCCAATCAGTATGCATACTTTGATGGAATTTAGATAAAATGATCAAATTTTCATCAGTTACAAGGGTATGTGACAAGCACAGGGCCTACAAGAAGTAGTTTATTAAATATTGCTCATGCGGACACCTCACACTATCCCAATATTGGAGACGTACCTCTCCCAACACTCCTGTTTTCGTCTTTTTATAGTCAGCGGGCACGAGTTTGGAGTTGTTTAAAGGTAAAGATGTGCTCCAAAGAAGGGTGCCGCTTGTATCGCTGTAAGGCCCATCTGTAGTCTTTAATGGCCTCAGAAACGTCCGGCAGCCACCACAGCACTGTCTTCCGCCATGGGCACCCCGAGGGACGAGGAATGGTAGCTTCCACAGCTGAAATAATCGAGCGTGTGGTGCTCTCGCCACCACACCAATGTTGTCGAGTGGGGGAGGGCCGACAGTGGCAGCAGTCTTCCCAGTTAGCACTGTTTAGAGACCACCTAGAATGGGCGTTCTGGGGACTCGCACTGTAGGAGTGACGGGAAAATGGTCTCTGCCACACAAGTCATCATGGGCTCTCCAGTGGACAAACAGTGGAAGGCTGTGGCTGCAGATGGGTAGATTAGTGGCCGAAAACGTGCCATATGCCACACTAAAATGTGAAATGTGTGGGGGTCACTAGTATTTAAGAGGAAGAGGTCGAGTTGAGAGAGTAAGTCCTCGACATGTCTGCCACGGCCAGAGATTGTGGAACCACCCCACAAGGGACTGTGGGCATTAAAGTCGTCCAATAGTAAGAAAGGTGGGAAGAGTTGAGTTAAAAGTGCAGCCAAAACATTCAAGGATATATCACCATCTCAATGCAGATATAGACCACAGGTAGTGTGTTGTCCTCACACTGATAGCCATGGTGATTAAAGGGGCACAGGTTCACTATCAACAGAAGTGAGGACACACACACACACACACACACACACACACACACACACACACACACACAGCCAGCCTGGGACCCTGTTATAAGTGCTATGATTGCAGTAATACCCCCTGTAGCCACAAAGGGCAGTGGTCTGCATTCCTGGAGAGCAAAGCAGGTGTTATGCTTAAGATGTCGGAGCACAGCCAGGTGGGGAAAGAAACTGCCACAGTTCTACTGGAGGATGACACTGTTTGAAAGCTGGGAAGACATGAATGATGCTGGCTACTATCGACACTGGCAGAAGGGAGTGTCACAAGGGACTACTCCTGAATGAGGGTAGCCATAGAAGGGCGGTCTTTCTCCAACTGAGGGCTGGTAGCAGCTCCCAAAGCTATCACCTTGGGACCGAGGAAGGAAACCCCCAACCACTGTGGTAGCATGCATAGGTTGGTGGCCCTGGGGCCTACACAGATAGATGTAGGAAATACCATTGCAGCCAAAGAGGGTTTATGTTATATGGTCCAGGGTCTTATATTCAACGATTTTCCGCTCCCAGTGAAGAGTGGTGCATTCCGACGAGCAAGGAGGATAGTTCCGACCACAATTTACGCAGATGGAAGGCGGTGTGCATGGAGCACCTGGATGAGCTGGATGCCCACGGTCCCTACATGTAGTGCTGGAGGTACACCAAGAGGACATGTGACCCAATTTCCAGCATTGGAAGCATCTCATAGGGGGAGGGAAATATAAGGCTTTGCATCACAATGGTATACTATCATCTTGATCTTTTCTGGCAATGTATCACCCTCAAAGGCCAAGATGAAGACCCTATTTTCCTTTGGATCTTAGACCATATGGGTACGCCTTACCATTCAAGATCGGAACGTAGCTCATTGTTGGTCTCGAGCAACAAATCCCAGTGGAAAATAACATCCCGGACCATATTCAGAAAATTATGGGGAGTGATAGTCAACTAAGAATTGAGGCTCGGTCACCAAAGAAAGAGTCCCCATCAGTCCTGCTGCAAAAGATATAGCGTGGAGCATACCATTCACCACGGTTTGTGGCCCTACATTCCTCCCATGGCCTGGCCAGGGAGGAGAATGATCGAGAAACGTACACTGATGCATTAAACTTTCCTCGCATTGAGACGGTGGTTGTGCATCTGCCGACATAACCCGACATTGATCTCTTCATTGCGTGTCATCCACCCCGATGCCACCTACTCTTATCAGGGGCTCTCATCACGGGCACCAACCGAGCGCAGCAAATGTCACCTGGCGCGATGACCGTTGCCGGGAATCCTGATGCCCCACAAGAAAAAGCATTTACTACTTGGCTTGCATGAGGTGGTCGTAGCTCTGGCATCAGTAGAGCAATCCCTGTGTTGTCAGGGGGCTACAGCCAAGAGGGTACCTGATGATCCCACTACAGCGGACTGGTTCTGTATAGTTCATTAAGATTAGATGATTAAGGGTGCATGGATGTCGATGCACAATGGACATGACTTCTGCTGAAATGGAATGCACTGCCCAATGGCTGGATAAAAGCTAGTCTTCAGTCCATTCCATAATGGGTGTGTAGGGTATCATTGCATGACAAATACCACGTTAAGTTGTCCTTCCCCAAATGGTTCGCTCTTCGGAACAGTTTTGAAGATGGAGGGTCAAACCCACACAAGGACCATAGTTGTATGGGTGAAATGTGTGAAAACTCCTTTTAGTCGCCTCTTACGACAGACAGAAATACTGCGAGCCTATTCTTACTCTCAAATCTGCAAGAGAGAGTGGTTAAAGATTACTATTCATCTGTACAATTTCATGAGGTCACCATAATCCCTGCCCACACCATTACATCCTCTTCAGTATTAGAGTCTTTCCAAAACGTTCAGGTGACGTGTTCCATTTTCCCCCAGAATGTGGTTTAGCTGAGAGTCACTCTCCATATCAAACTGGGACTCCTCTGTGAAAGAACACTGACCCGCTGTTCAACTATACAGACATCTCAAGTTATACATACAATGGATTCTGAGGATCCTTTAAGAATCCTCTCAGCTACCTCCCTAAATGCCAATGTAGTTTCCAAAGGACAGATGGAAATCACCTGAAGTAAAATATGTTGAGTGTCAGTAGTAGCTGGTTCGCTGGCAGAACAGTTGTGTCTGAAAGAAAGAAAAGAATTACATCAGACAATTAAGCTTTTATGTTAATACATAATTTAATAATGGAAGTAGTTGCTAATAGGTTCATCTGAATTCTTTACATTTTAACCTCACAATGACTTCTTATTCATTCATACATCATGCTCTCCAAATAAACCATAAATTATATTAAAAGTTGTGGAAGGAATCAAGTTACTGCTGGGTGCATCACACACAGTGAGGTACATATATGTAAAGGTATACTACAACAAAATTAAGATGAATTATAGTACTTACAACCACGGAAATTAATTTAGAAATATCTACATGTTAGGAGCAAAAAACAACTATTCCTTAGAGGTAAGAAAAAGAAAGAAAGAACAAGACATTGTTCTTCTACCACTGCTCAGCTGCTGTTTTTAAACTAAGCACTGGTGTAAGTAGTACAGGTTATCTGTACAAGTCTACTAGTAAAGATATGTTTAGTGGAAGAAGCTGTGTGTGTAGCAGGAGATTTAAGCCCCCTCTCTACTGTCAGTGTGTCGTACACTTTTCAGTGAAACATAAAACTCCCTTCTGAATACTAGGTAGAGATTAATATCCTGTAAGATTGTTTATGTAAATGATGTGAGTCTGAATTGTACTCTTCATTGTAAATTAATTAAGTTGCTAACCACAAATGATCTGGTAAATATGAGAAACATACATTAATAGGCACACACAAAACAAAGTTGCTAAGGGTCTAGTTTAATGGTACAATGAAAACTGATCAACCACTAGTTTAGGTGAGCAGTTTAACCTGATTTCCATTTATTTACTGGAATAATTAATGAGCTCTGCCGTACACTGAATAATATCTATCACAGCAGTGTCACGGCGGCTCACACGACGACCACCTCACTACAGGCCACGACGACGGTGCAGGTGTTTGGCAGCAGGTAAGCAGATCCAGCTAAAGAGCAGTCCAGGAATGACAGAACCAGAGACACTCAAAAATAGCAAATTCACATACAGCAGCCAAAAGTCACCTCGCTGCACCCAGTGCACCGTGGCTCGGGTCGGTCTCAGTCGGCAGAGTGCACTTAGCTCGGCAGGAGGCGGCCGGCAGCAGCAGAAGAAACCACGTCGCCACCTCGGTAGTAAGTCGACCGCACCATTTGCCACGTGTACGCGAGCAGCCGACAGCTCGGATCGGGCAGACGGAAGAGAGCACCCCAGCACAGAGACCGACAGACGGTACGCCAACAGCGGAGCACAGCAATCTAGAGTCTGCAGTGGCAGAAAGTGTCCACCTGGAGCAGGTGGGGGCCTCGGAGGCGACTCACGTGCGGGAGCGACGGCGTAGTCCCGAGCAGGTACACGGAAGTCGACTGCGGACCGCCTCCGGGTGGAACTCTGTGGAGTGTACGGGACTGACAGCGCACCCGTATTCCCAGTGAGTGGAGGCCAGCATTTGGTAGCAGGACGATCCATTTTGGGTCAACGACCGTCACCTGATACTGTCTGGAGCTAACTGCACGATCGGGACGTGCAAAATTTGCGGTCACTCACTTCGGCCCTACTGTGACTGGGCAGCATTTCCAACTGTATCAGCTCTGGAACTGGTGCACTGGAAGGCTCGGCTGTGATGTAGTCTGGGTCACCACTGCAGCAGGCTGGCATCTGTACCACGCTGCGTCCCAACTTCACCACCAGCAACAGGGGTCGAGTGTACGGCAGTGGTGGACAAAGAGGGGGTGCAGACCACCCAAGTCTCATCTCGGGGGGGGGGGGGGTCTCCAAATACCTCAAAAGCTTTCTAACACTGACTGGTATATCTCGTCCTGGGGGCCCTCCAAAGTTACTTTTTAATATAGTAATACATGTATTTCCAAATGGATGGAGGGCCTCAATTTGTTTTGCTGCCGCTCCTGGGCCGCCAACAGCCTTAGTCTGCCACTAGTGTGTGGTAATCGGCCTCTCTCCAGGGCCAGTGTGAAAGGCCAAGAAGTACTGCAAATCACTAAAGATTCATCACAAAATTTGAAAAAAAAAACTTGTTATTAGCCATTTCTTTCACTTGCTATGTGGTTATGAGCACTCAAGAATTAAGTATTAATGTTAGCATAATGAAAAGTAGAAAAATATATTTACTATTTTACAAGAAATATGGACGTGTTCCTTAGACAGATGGCTGCCAAGGAGGGGAAGAAGGCCAACGTGCACTCCTTGTGCATTCCGGGTGGAGTCATTCCAGATGTGGAACAAGTCCTTCCGGATGTCATGAGGGGTATGGGGTGCAGCAAACTGCAGGTGGTGGCTCGTCGGTACCAATGATGTGTGTCGCTTTGGATCTGGAGAGATCCTCTCAGGTTTTGAGCGGCTATCTGAAGTGGTACAGACTGCCAGTCTTGCTTGCAAGATGAAAGCAGAGCTCACCAACTGCAGCATAGTTGACAGGACCGACTGTGGACCTCTGGTAGAGAGCCGAGTGGAGGGTCAATCAGAGGCTCTGACGGTTCTGCGACCGTGTAGGCTGCAGATTCCTTGACTTGCGCCATCGGGTGGTGGGTTTCTGGGTTCCGCTGAATAGATCAGGAGTCCACTACACGCAGGAAGTGGCTACACTGGTAGCGGAGACTGTGTAGCGTGGACTGAATGGTTTTATAGGATAAAGGGCTTCGGGGAAAAACAAAATGGGCAATCTTAAAGGGTGCAGGTGGATCACAGGAGAAATGTAGATCCAGAAACTATCAGTATAACAGCTGTAAATTGTCATAGCTGTGTCGGGAAAGTACCAGAACACCAAGCGTTTATAGAAAGCACCGAAACACACATCATTATAGCCAGTGAAAGTTGGCTCAAGCCGGAAATAAGTTCAGAAGAAGTATTTGCAAAAGATCTAACGGTGTTCAGAAAGGATAAATTAAACAAAATAGGTGGGGGCGTGTTTGTTGCCGTCAAAAGTAGTATTTCGTGTAGCAAAGTTGAAGTTGATAGTTCCTGGGGGCTATTGTAGGTAGGGGGTTGTACCCGAAAATCTTAAGTAGTTAATTGGTTCCTTTTACCGGCCTCCCGACTTTGACGTTACAACAGCAGAAAGGTTCAAAGGAAACCTGAGTCGAATTACAAAAACGTACCCGACTCGCACGATAATAGTAGGTGGTGATTTTAATTTACCCTCGATCTGTTGGCGAAATTATATTCTCAAATCAGTAGGCATAAAATGTCGTTTGAAATTGTACTCAACGTATTCTCTGAGAATTACTTCGAACAATTAGTTCATGAGCTAACTAGATTTGTAAATGGATGTGGAAACACACTTGATATCTTAGCAACAAATAATCCTGAGCTCATAACGAGCATCAAAATAGATACAGGTATTAGTGAACAAAGAGCTGTCATAGCAAAATTGAATATCGAAAGTACCAAAGTTACGAAAAATAAACAAAAAGAATATTTGTTCAGGAAAGCAGATAGAAACAAAATACATTGCTTCTTGAAAGATAGCTTCCACTTGTTTCTAACACTAAACGTAGGTGTAGACCAGATGTGGCACAAATTCAAAGAAGTGGTATCGACAGCAATTGACAGTTTTATACCAAATAAATTAATAATTAATTAATAAATTGGTACACAAAACACGTCAGGACACTGTTGCAAAAGCAAAGGAAAAGGCATACTAAATTTAAACGAACACAAAATCCTCAGGATTGGCAATCTTACTCAGAAGCTCGAAATTTAGCGAGGATTTCAATGCGAGATGCCTACAATACTTATCACAACTAAACTCTTTCTCGAAATTTGACTGAAAACCCACAGAAATTTTGGTCATACGTTAAATATACTCGGGGAAAATCACAAACAATACCTTCACTATGTGATAATAATGGCGATCCTGCCGATGACAGCGCTACTAAAGCCGAGTTACTAAACATAGCTTTTAGAAACTCATTCACCAAAGAAGACGAAACCAATATTCCAGATTTCGAATTAAGAACAGATGCCGTAATGAGTAACGTAGAAGTAGATATCATCGGAGTAGTGAAGCAACTAAAACCACTTAACAAGAACAAGTCTTCTGGTCTGGATTGTATACCCATTAGATTTCTATCTGATTATGCTGAAGCGATAGCTCCTTACTTAACAGTCATATACAACCGCCCTCTCGTAGAAGGATCTGTACCAAAAGATTGGAAAGTTGCACAGGTCACACCTATATTCAAGAAAGGCAGTAGGAGTAACCCACTAAACTGCAGGCCTATTTCATTTTTTTTTTTTTTTTTTTTGTGGTTTTAGGGCGCACAACTTCTATGGTCATTAGCGCCCAGCCAAGAACATAGATTCGCTATGATCTAAAAAAATGTAGACTGTCAGAACATCAACAATAGGCTAAAAACGAAAGATAAAAGACAATTAAAAGAGTTAAATATCCTTGGATAAGTTGGCCAAATTGATAAAACGCAAAACTCGAGCTGCTGCTCGTGTGTCATCAGCTAAGATTTCCTCCAGAGTAGACGGAAAGTGAAGGGCTACACGGAGATGATTAAAATTAACACAAGTCAGTAAAACATGTCGCACTGTCAGCAGTTCACCGCAGGAGCATAGCGGTGCAGGTTCGGCGGATAGCAAGTGACGGTGGCTGAAACGGCAATGACCGATCCGCAACCGAGCCAGGATGACCTCCTCCCGCCGAGAGGGGCGTGAGGATGTCCTCCAAGCGGTCGGGATCGGTTTGACAGTTCGCAGTTTATTGTTGTGCAGTGAAAGCCACACACTGTGCCATTGCGACACGATACTCCGGCGAAGAGCCCGTTGAACATCGTCCGATGGGACGCAAAAGGTAGCCATGCGAGGCAAAAGAGCTGCTGCCTTGGCTGCTGTGTCGGCGGCCTCATTCCCGGGCACACCCACATGGCCAGGGACCCACAGGAAAGAAACGTGACAGCTGTCATCCGCCAGCAACTGGAGGGAGCGTTGG
Organism: Locusta migratoria; assembly: GCA_026315105.1. Lineage (NCBI taxonomy): Eukaryota > Metazoa > Arthropoda > Insecta > Orthoptera > Acrididae > Locusta > Locusta migratoria. Next base: position 138,057,145 of record CM048752.1, on the reverse strand, counting down.
ATCCGATACACGAGAGGATGGTTCGAGAAAGGGTCCTTAAGACTCTGCAGGGCACTAAGGGAGTCAGAACATATGGCATAGAAAGGGTGGCGGTGGCGGCAGGTATACAAAACGGCCTGGTGGAGGGCGAAAAGCTCAGCCGTGAAGTTTGAGCACCGGTCAGGGAGCTTGTATTGGAAATGGTTGTCCCCGACGACGAAGGCAGATCCGACACCGGCAGTGCTCTTGGAACCATCAGTGTAAATAAATACGGCATTATCAAACCGCGAACGGAGTTCGACAAGCCTCGAGCGGAATACCAAATCCGGAGTGCTCTCCTTGGGGAGCGAACTAAGTTCGAGGTGTGTGTGAACCTGGGCCTGATGCCACGGTGGCAATGGGCTTTCGCTCAACCGAAGGGTGGAAGGAAGGGTAAAATCGAGCCGTTGTAGCAGACGGCGAAACCGAACTCCCGGTGGAAGCAAGGCAATCGCAGACAACTGATATTGGCGATCGAGTGAGTCGTCAAAAAATAATCTGTAAGATGGATGGTTGGGCATCGACCGTAGGCGGCATGCGTACCGACACAAGAGTATGTCACGTCGATTGGTCAAGGGTAATACAGCAGCCTCGGCATACAGACTTTCAACAGGGCTGGTATAAAATGCACCGGTCGCCAGACGTAATCCACGATGGTGGATAGAGTTGAGACGGCGGAGAATCGACGGCCGTGCTGAAGAGTATACAAGGCTTCCATAGTCGAGCTTCGACTGAACAATGGCCTGGTAAAGGTGAAGCAGGACGGTACGATCCGCTCCCCATGACGTGCCACTGAGGACACGAAGAACGTTAAGGGATCGGGCACAACGGGCAGCCAGGTAGGACACGTGCGTGGACCAGCAAAGTTTCCGATCCAACATGAGTCCCAAGAATTTTGTAGTCTCCACGAAAGGGAGAGCAACTGGGCCGAGACGTAGAGAAGGTGGAAGAAATTCCTTGTATCTCCAGAAATTGATACACACAGTTTTCTCAGTGGAGAATCGGAAGCCGTTTGCGATGCTCCAGGAATACAGACGGTCAAGACAGCGTTGGAGAGAACGCTCCAAGAGACACGTCCGCTGGGCGCTACAATAAATTGCGAAATCGTCAACAAAAAGAGATCCGGAGACGTCGGCTGAAAGGCAGTCCACGATCGGATTGATTGCAATGGCAAAGAGCGCCACACTCAAGACGGAGCCCTGTGGTACCCCATTCTCCTGGCAAAAGGTATCTGACAAAACAGAGCCCACCCGCACCCGGAACTTGCGATCCGCCAAAAACGCTTGAATGAAAAGTGGAAGGCGGCCCCGAAGGCCCCATGTGTGCAATGTGCGGAGAATGCCCGCTCTCCAACAGGTATCGTATGCCTTCTCCAAGTCGAAGAACACGGCTACTGTTTGACGCTTCTTCAGAAAGTTGTTCATAATGAAGGTCGACAACGTAACGAGGTGGTCAGCAGCAGAGCGGTGTCGACGAAAACCGCATTGGATATTAGTCAGGAGGCGGCGAGATTCGAGGAGCCAGACCAACCGAGCGTTAACCATGCGTTCCATCACCTTACAGACGCAGCTCGTCAGAGAAATAGGACGATAACTGGAAGGAAGGTGTTTGTCCTTCCCTGGTTTGGGGATGGGGACAACAATGGCTTCACGCCAACTTGTGGGAACATGACCTTCAGTCCATATGCGATTGTAGGTACTAAGAAGAAAGCACTTGCCCGCTGGAGAGAGGTTCTTCAGCATTTCAATGTGAATGGAATCGGGCCCGGGAGCAGAAGACCGGGACAGGGCGAGAGCACGATCTAGCTCCTGCATGGTGAAGGCGACGTTATAATTTTCCCGATTAAAAGAGCGGAAAGAAGGCGGCCGTGCCTCCTCTACCTGTTTGCGAGGGAGAAAGGCAGGGTGGTAATGGGCAGAGCTCGAAACCTCCGCAAAGAAACGACCCAATGCGTTTGAAACATCAGCTGGGTCCACGAGGACCGCGTTCTCCACGGTCAGGCCAGGAATCGGGGAGTGGACCTTGATGCCGGACAAACGGCGTAGGCCACCCCAGACAACCGTGGAGGGAGTAAAACGGTTAAAAGAACTAGTAAAATCTGTCCAGCAAGCTTTCTTGCTGTCGTTTATGATACGACGGCACTGCGCTCTCATACGTTTGTAATTGATGCAATTCTCCAAAGTTGGGTGGCGGCGGAAGGTGCGTAAAGCACGGCGCCGGGCTCGAAGCGCGTCGCGGCAGGCTGCAGTCCACCAAGGGACCTGCACACGACGTGGAGAAGAGGATGTACGAGGTATGGAACGTTCAGCAGCAGTGAGGATAACCTCTGTGAGGTATTCGACCTGACTGTCACAGTTGGGAAAATTCTGATTGTGAAAAACAGCCATGGAAGAATAAAGCCCCCAGTCGGCCTTAGAAATGTTCCAACTGGTGGGACGTGGAGATGGGGAATGATGTAGGAAGTGGATGATACAAGGGAAATGGTCACTCGAGTACGTGTCAGAAAGTGCATACCACTCAAACCGACCGGCAAGCTGAGGAGTGCATATTGCGAGGTCTATATGGGAATAAGTGTGTGTTGTGTCAGAAAGGAAGGTCGGTGCACCGGTGTTGAGGCAGACAAGATCGAGGTGGTGGAGAATGTCCACCAAAAGGGAGCCTCTCGGACAAGGTGCCGGAGAGCCCCATAGGGGGTGGTGGCCATTAAAGTCGCCTACCAACACGAAAGGTGAAGGGAGCTGGTCAACAAGGTTTAGCACATCTGCCCTAGTAAGGGCAGATGACGATGGCGAATATATATTACAGAGGGAGAAGGTAAAGGTGGATAAGGTGATGCGGACGGCAACTGCCTGTAGGTGAGTGTGCAAGGAAATGGGATGGAAATAGACGTCGTCTCGAAGGAGCATCAGAACCCCTCCATGGGCTGGGACACCTTCCACGGGTGGCAGGTCGAACCGCACAGAGGTGTAGTGTGGAAAGTCTGCACGATCACGTGGACGCAACTTAGTTTCCTGGAGGCAGACTAGAAGCGGGCAGTGCAATCGAAGGAGTAGTTTTAACTCCTCCCGATTAGAACGAAAGCCGTGAATGTTCCATTGAAGGAGCGCCATGATAAAAATGAGAGAAGAAATAAGGATAAAAACCAAGTAGCGAGCGGGGTCACCTCGACGGCCGCTGAGGACCGGATTTCGAGGGAGCACTGCTATCGCTGTCTGGGGGCAAAGGGTCATGTTCCATTGGTTCGCCCGACGCGCCTGCCACCTCCCTGAGTTGATCAGGAGGGGCAGTTTCCACCGCCAGTAAAGGGCCGGGCGCCCGGCAAACGGAGCGTCCCGGTGAAACAGAAGACGGCCGAGGCCGGCAACTGTTGGACGGCGCGACAGATGGGTCACGCCTCGGCGGGGAAGGAGAGGAACTCTTTTTCTTGTCAGCTCTTCTGGAAGAGTGACGGCGGGAAGAGGCAGTTGACGGTTGGGAAGCCTGAGAACGCAGAAAATCCTCACGGACGGGTTCCTTTTTCAAGGTCCGGGCATCTTGTTTAGGTGCCCGCGGTTTACTAGAGTTGGACGAAGACTGTACCCTAGAAGCAGCAGGAGGAAGCGAGGACGTGGAACGGGCAATCTTCGGGCTGGCAGATCGCACAACTGTGTCAGCGAAAGTCAAGTCACATGTCTGGGTACTGGAATCCTTGGTAGGTCGAGTTGAGGTGAGTACCTTACTGTATGTACCCGCTGGGGGGACAGTGGGCTTTCGACTCGCCAACAACTTTCGGGCGGCAGATGTTGATACCTTCTCCGTAACCCGAATTTGCTGGATTACCTTCTCATCCTTGTATACAGGGCAGTCGCGAGAGGAAGCCGCATGGTCACCGTTGCAGTTTAGGCAGTGAGGGGACGGAGGTGGGCAATCCCCCTCATGGGCGTCCCTACCACAAGTGACACACTTTGCTGCATTTGGGCAATGTTCACGGGTATGGTTGTACCTGTGGCACTGAAAACAGCGCATTGGGTTAGGTACATAAGGTCGGACGGAGATGACTTCATATCCTGCTTTGACCTTCGACGGGAGGTCAACTCTGTCGAATGTCAAAAACACAGTACGAGTCGGTGTCAATTGGTTATCGACCTTTTTCATCACCCTGTGGACGGCTGTCACACCCTGATCGGACATATACGATTGGATGTCTTCATCAGACAACCCATCAAGGGATCTCGTGAAGACTACCCCCCGTGACGAGTTGAGTGTGCGGTGCGCTTCGACCTTAACTGGAAAGGTGTGCAACAACGTAGTACGTATCAGTTTTTGGGCTTGGAAGGCACTTTCCACTTCCAGCAACAATGTGCCATTGCGCTGACGTGAACAGGTTTTAACAGGGCCAGCAATTGCATCTACACCTTTCTGTATAACGAAAGGATTGACAGAATTGAAATCCTTTCCGTCGGTGCGAGAGACAACCAGATATTTAGGAACATTAGGCAGAGTCTTTTTAGGCTGAGGCGAGTCTAACTTACGTTTGTGGGTCAACGTCATGAAAGAAGATAAGGAGGAAGTCATCGCGGAAGTGTCCCCCGTGATTACCGGCGTCTCCGATGGCGCGCTCCTTCCTAGTGGGGGCCCTCTCCGAGGGCTTACCCGCCTTAGGTGATTGTTCACACCTCAGGTCACACCTCCCGAGAACTGACGGAGGGACCAATCGGCACGTTCGGAAGGTACCAGCTCGGGTAATCACCCCTCCCTGGGCCTGGCCTTTACCAGGGGGTACGTACGTGCCTTACATGTCTACCCGGGGCGGGGAATTACGCGTTACCCCGTCACCTGCTACGCACGATAATGCGTGGGTCGGCCTTCAGACACGCACAGGGAGGAAAGAAGAAGAGGATAGGAAAGGAAGAGAAAGAAGGAAAGAAAAGAAGTGTCTCAAACGCCGAGGTGGAGACTAATGAGGAGAAGAAGGCTAGGAGAGTTCAAGGAGAGAAAGACAGAAAACGAAAGGTAAGAAAGGAAGGAACGAAGGAAGAAAAAGCACAACAAGAACCACCGTATCTCACGAAATATGCCCGTCTCCGGGCGAAGGCATAAACCGGGAGGGAAAGTGAAGCAGCCTGGGGCAGAAGAAAGGCTGCTCCGGCTCGGGGCCCCGTGCGCGCCACACACGTACCCACAAAAGAACTGTGGGCCCCCTGGGGGGGCCTATTTCATTGACGTCAATTTGCAGCAGGGTTTTGGAACACATAATGTATTCAAATATTATGAATTACCTCAAACAGAATAATCTATTGACCCAAGGTCAACACGGGTTTAGAAAATATCGCTTATGCGAAACACGACTAGCTCTTTATTCACACGAAGTGATGGGTGCTATCAACAAGGGTTCACAAATTGATTACATATTTTTTTATTTCCAGAAAGCTTTTGACACCGTACCTCACAAACGGCTTTTAATCAAATTGGGTGGTTATGGTATATCGCCCCAAATTTGCGATTGGATAGAGGACGACACAGTTCGTAGTAATCGATGATAAGGCATCGACTAAAACAGAGGTGATACGGGCGTTCCACAGGGTAGTGTTATTGGTCCTCTGCTGTTCCTTATTTACATAAACGATTTAGGGGAAAATCTAAGCAGCTCTCTTAGGTTGTTTGTAGATAACGCCGTCATTTACTGTCTAGTAAAATCATCTGAAGATCAAAACCAACTGCAGAATGATCTGAATAAGATCAGTATGGTGTAAAAATTGGCAATTGAGTTTAAATAATGAGAAGTGTGAAGTCGTCCACGTGAGTACGGAAAGAAATCCGTTAAACTTTTTTTACAAGATAAATCAATCAAAAGTGAAGGCTGTAAACTCCACAAAATACCTAGGAATTACTATTACTTCAGACTTAAATTGGAAAGAACACGTAGATAATAGCGTGGGAAATGTGAACCAGAGACTGCATTTTATTGGTAGAACCCTTAAAAAAATACAACAGAACTACAAAAGAAACTGCATACACTACGCTTGTCCGTCCATTTATAGAGTATTGCAGCACAGTGTGGGATCGTTATCAGTGGGTTTGACAGAGGACATGGAAAGAGTCCAAAGAAGGGCAGCTCGTTTCATATTGTCATTATACACGGGAGACAGCGTTACGGAAATGATACAGGATCTGGGATGGGAATCATTACAACAACGGCACCTATCGCTGTGGCATGGGCTACTTGCGAAACTCCAATCGCCAACATTCTCCTCCGAATGCGAAAATATATTGTTGACTCCCACTTACATAGGTAGAAATGATCATCAGAATAAAATATGAGAAATCAGAGCTCGAACAGAGAGTTTCAGGTGTTCTTTCTTCCCGTGCGCTATTCGAGAAAGGAATGGGAGATAAATAGTATAATCGTGGTTCCAGGCACTTAAATGTGATTTGCAGAATATCCCATGTAGATGTGCCTGATAAGACTAATAACTGAACAATATAACAGCTGTATTGTTCTTTTCTTAACTTTTCCAATGTTAAACTTACCTTGAGTAAGCACAAACAGTTTACATGTTTCTGTGAATTATAATAGCAAGAAGACAAGTTTTGTTAGTCTTGGACATTAAAGAGCTTGTGGTTGTAGCACTTTCAATTAAACTGTTGGAAGTTGTTTATAGAAAGAATCATTCCCTAGAGGAGATATGAAATGGTATATTCTGCCATAGTTGTGACTGAGGAAACCAAAGGATTACCAAAGTTACCTTTTTCTCCACCTGCATACCTGCCAACCTTCAAAATGCAAAAATCAGGAGACATTCTAACAAAAACTGCGGCACACTTTACTATAAACCTTAAGATAACTGATTTTAGTTTTTTACTATAATCTCACAATGCTACATAAAGGTTACAAAAAAAAAAAAAAACTTGTGTTAACCCAATTGTTGATTACATCCTTATATTTTGTAGCCAGTCCAGGTAAAGTGATTGGTTATTTTTTATTTTTATCAAAACAAAAAAGTTCACAGCTGTATATTTGTGCTATACTGTTACCTGAGAACATGTCATGTAACAAATGACCCACAGTCATCGTATTTAATTGAAAAACGGTACTCTGTAACAAACAATGTAAATACTCTCTCTGCATGTACCACATGATCACTTTCACTTTTTTCAGAAATTTTAATCTTTTATTGTTACTCACACACATTTCATTTTCTCTTCACATATTTTGGTACATTGCTTTTTCCACCACGTGATGTGGTAATATCACATCAACAAAGAGTACAAAAAACCAAAAATGTTCTGAAAACTGTTTAAAAATTGATTATATTTTTTGCCATACTGGAACACATACCACTGAAATGAAATCCCATAATCATGTAAAATAGCTGTTTACACAAAAGTTGCTTTTCTGCAATTTGTGTATGAAACTGATGCCACTAACTATCCAATCAAAAGGTCACCAGCGATTAAAAAACTACTGAAGTGATCTCACTTACGTACACTGACAAAACATCACATTCAAAAACAGGACACCATTGAAATACTACATGTGTATTTGCAAATACGTTCAAAGAGCAGAAACAATCATTATATAAGTCAAGCGCAACTCCTAATTTCTATGAATTTTGATACATATTTATGTTTAACTGATTAATGAATGAAGGACTTTTGACCATTGGCAGAAAATTGAATCTTGGGTTTCAGGACAAAATCTAAGAATCGAGAGAAATAATGGCAAAATCAGGAGGCGGGAGAAAAAGCGAAAATTCAGGAGACTCCTGCCTAAATCGGGAGAGTTGGCAGCACCTGCTTTGCGAAGCTGTCCAAATCATTAACAAATGCTCGGCCAACACGATTGTCTGATCTAATTGCCTGTGATTTCTGGTTGAGGGGCTACCTGAAGGGCAGGGTTTACCGAGGGAACGTTCACACAAGTGCCGATCTGAAGGGAAGCAAAGCAAGAGAGGTAGCCAACATTCAAATGGACATGCTTTGTTCTGGTGTGTAGGATGCAATCCTGCGCTTTCAGATTCCTCTGGACACTGATGGGAGCACACTGAGCCCCCTTTTGTAGCAGTAATAGTACCAGTATGTAGCAGTGCAATAAAGGTGCTTCGACTGTAATGATTCTGCATTCCCGCTCTTCCCCGTATTGTTGACATTAAAGCTAGCAAGTTAGGTACTCATATGGTAATTAGTTTGTGTGTTATGTGATAACAGGAAAAATGTAACTATAACCACCCAGTATTTTGGAACTGTCTAGTAAATATAAAGAAACTGTCCATTACATAACTGCAGCAATTTTGAAGTATGCAACATAATACAGATTATTTTGACATGAATGTTCATTTTAAAGTAGGTTTATATAAAAAGAATCATTAACAAAATAACAATAAGGAATATCATTTATGAGTTGCTGATACAAAATACATTTTATTTCAAATGAAGTGTGTGTGTGTGTTGTCTGGTTTTTGTACAAGTTGAATATAGCTCTTCACTCCCCATTTTTACCCCTGCTACCTTCAGAATGTGAAAAAGTGTTTTCCAGTCAACATTGTCAAAAGCAGATCCACAAATGCTAAAAACATATGTTTCCCTATACTTGACCTATCTACTAAGATAAGTCTTAATGTGAGTATTGCCTCACATGTTCCTACATTTCTCCTAATTCAAATTGATCTTTTCCAATAGGTCAGATTCCACCAGTTTCTCAATTTGTCTGTAAATAATTAGTGTTAATACCTTACACCCATAATTTGTTAAACTGACAGTTCTGTATTTTTGAGATTTGTCTGTGCTTACTACCTTCAGAACTGGAATCACTATATTCTTCTTGAAGGCTGGGAGTACTTCCCCCGTGTCATACATCTTGTATACCAGGTGGAACAATTTCTTAATGACTAGCTCTCCTAACGACATCAGCAGTTCAGACGGAATATCATCTATTCCAGGGGCCTTGTTCGGACTCAAATATTTCAATACTCTGTCAAATTCTTCTCGCTGTATAGTATCTCCTACCTCATCTTCCTCTCCTTCGTCTTCCACTTCTAGAATACTGCCTTCAAGTGTATTTCCTGTGTACAGGCCTTCTATATGTTCCTTCCATCTTTCCCTTCTTTGCTTAGTACTGATTTTCCATTGGAGTTTTTTATATTCATACCACTGCTTTTCTTGTCTCCAAATGTCTCATTTTTCTGTAGGCGGTATCTATCTTTCCCCTAGTTATTCTTTCTTCTACGGTTCTGCATTTGTCCTGTAGCCACTCCTGCTTAGCCAGTCTGCACTTCCTGTCAATTTCATTTTTCAGATGTCTGTACTCCCATTTTCCTGCTTCACTTGCTGAATTTTTATATTTACTACTCTCATCAATTAAGTTCAGTATATCCTGTGTTATCCAGGGATTTCTATTACACCTTGTCCTTCTGCCTACATGATCCTCTGCGGCCTTCACTACTCTCTCTCTCTGAGCTACCCATTCTTTTTCTACTGTATTACTTTCCTCTGTTTCAGCCAATCCTTGCCTAATGCTCTTTCTGAAACTCTCAACCACCTCTGGTTTCTACAATTTGTCCAGGTTCCATCTCCTCAATTTTCTACCCTTTTTGCAGCCTTTTAAGTTTTAATCTACCGTTTATAACCAATAAGTTATGGTCAGAGTCTATATCTGCCCATGGATATGTCTTTCAGTGTAAAACCTAGTTTCTAAAGCTATGCCTTACCATTATGAAGTCAATCTGGTACCTTCCAGTGTCTCCTGGTCTCTTCCACATACATCACCTTCTTTCATGATGATGAAACAAAGTGTTTGTGATTATTAAATTGTGCTCTGCACAAAATTCTACCAGGTGATATCCTCTTTCATTCCTTTTCCCAGTCCATATTCACCTACTACATTTCCTTCTGTTCCTTTTCCTACTACAGAGTTCCAGTCCACCATCACAATTAAATTTTCTTCTTCTTTACCAGTCTGAATAATTTCTTTTATCTCCTCATACATTTCTTTTATCTCATCATCGGCATAGCTAGTTGGCATATAAACTTGTACTACTCAGTTCTTTATTGGCTTCATCTCTATCTTTGCCACGATAATGTATTCACTATGTTGTTCATAGTAACTTAGCCACATTCCTATTTTCTTATTATCACACCTACTCCAGCATTACCACCAACTGATTTTGTATTTATAACCCTGTACTGTAGTGTAATGACTCAATGGTTGTTACATGTGACGTAGCTTTCAGACAGAATAAATTGCTAATAGCTATTTATTATAGGAATAGAAAACTGTGTGCCTGTAATGTTGTTTACAGGGCAAAGAGAATTTATAGGCTGGCGTATCCGAGTCGAGGTTTGGCTAGCAGTGGTACAAAGAGGCAAAGGGTGCACAGTCTAAGTGAAACTATAATGAAACACAGAATATAAAAGTAACAGTAAAATAATTTCTGTGTTTATAGCGTTGTGCTTTTGTTATTGTTTGAAAGGACATTGTACAATTGACTCTGAAAGGGAAGAGTTGAAATATAACTGATATGTCAGAGTATTACCTACTTAATGTAATGCAGGGTATATTTTTATAAAGTTAAAATTGATTTTAATACACGAGTTGAAATGAGAAAAGTGTCTTATTTAACAGTTGTCTCTATTTATTCTCTTCTGTGATATTTTCCTCTGCAAGTAAGAAAAGAAGTTTGATGCTGAGGATTGGAGTGAGGACACCGACTAGCAGGTTCCTCAAAACTCGTCCTTTTCAAGTAAATTTAGGTTACTGTCTAAGAGAATTTGCAATGATTTGGGAAGCTACACAAGGTTGGAGTAATCTGTAGTGTGACAGAAGTTAAAAGTTCACGAAGCTGCAGTCTGACTAACTTCACCTGAAAGTCATTCTTCCTGTCACATAGGTTACACCACAGTACTCACCTGACCAAAATTCTGTTCATCCTGCCACCGAATTTCACTAATCCCCACCATATCTAACTTTAACCTATCCATTTCTCATTTCAAATTTCCTAACTTACCTACCTGATTGAGGGATAGAACATTCCGATCCATAGAGTGCTTGTTTTGTTTTTCTTGATGACGACATCCTCCAAGTAGGCCCCACCCAGAGATCCGAATCGGGGACTATTCTATCTCTGGAATATTTTCCAGAGCAAACGCGTCTGTGTGAATGTATGGGTGTGTGTGTGTGTGTGTGTGTGTGTGTGTGTGTGTGTGTGTATTTGTTCACCTTCCTTTTTTTCCCCTAGGGTAAGTCCTTCCACTCCTGGGATTGGAATGACTCCTTTTCCACTTCCTTAAAACCATATCCTTCCCTTTTCCTCCCCTTTTTTCCTCTTTTTCCTGAAGAAGCTGCCAGTGGTGGCGAAAGCTTGTATGTGTGTTTGTGTGTGATTTTATTTATTTATTTGTTTCTATCGATGAGCCGGTCCTTTTGGTAAGTCATCTCTTTTCTATTTTTTATTTTTGTTAATCCCACGGGGAAAGTTTCCCTCTATAATTTTCGTTTCATCAATTTATATTACATATATATGTGTACAAGTGTACTTGTGTCTGTGTAAATGTGTGGGTGTATGTGCATTTATTTACCCTCCATTTTTTCCCCCAAGGTAAGTCTTTCCTGTCCCGGGATTGGAATGGCTCCTTACCCCCTTCCTTAAAACCCCCATCATTTCCTTTACCCTATCCTTCCCTTCTGCCTGATGAAGCAGCTTGGCTGCGAAAGCTAGCATTTTGTGTGTGTGTGTGTGTGTGTGTGTGTGTGTGTGTGTGTGTGTGTGTATTTGTTGCTATTACTGCCTGTGCCCCTTCGCCTGGTAAGGAGCCAGAGGGTAGGGAAGGTGGTTTGGGGGTTTCATAGGGATGGACTAGGAGGTTACGAAGGTTAGGTGGGCGGCGGAAAGACACTCTCGGAGGAATGGGGAGGATGTCATTAAGGATGGATCTCATTTCGGGGCAGGATTTAAGGAAGTCGTATCCCTGCTGGAGAGCCACATTCAGAGTCTGCTCCAGTCCCGGAAAGTATCCGGTGACAAAAGGGGCGCTTCTGGGATTCTTCGCTGGAAGGTTCTGGATTTGGAGGAATGAGGAGGTGGCTCTGGTAATTTGCTTCTGAACCAGATCAGGAGGATAGCTGCGGGATGTGGAAGCTGTTATTAGGTTATTGGTGTACTGGTTCAGGGATTCGGGACTGGAGCAGACTCTTTTGCCACGAAGACCTAAGCTGTAAGGAAGGGAACGTTTGATATGGAATGGATGGCAGCTGTCATAATGGAGGTACTGTTGTTTGTTGGTAGGTTTGATGTGGACGGATGTGTGAAGTTGGCCGTTGGACAGATGGGGGTCGACATCAAAGGAAAGTGGCATGGGATTTGGAGTAGGACCAGGTGAATTTGATGGGACCAAAGGAGTTGAGGTTGGAGAGGAAATTCTGGAGTTGTTCTTCACTGTGAGTCCAGATCATGAAGATGTCGTCAATGAATCTGTACCAAACTATGGGTTGACAGGCTTGGGTTTCCAGGAAGGCTTCCTCTAAGCGTCCCATAAATAAGTTTGCATACGAGGGGGCCATCCTGGTTCCCATGGCTGTTCCCTTTAGTTGTTGGTATGTCTGGCCCTCAAAGGTGAAGAAGTTGTGGGTTAGGATGAAGCTGGCTACGGTATTAAGGAAAGAGGTTTTAGGTAGGGAAGTGGGTGGTCGGCGTGAAAGGAAATACTCCATCGCAGCGAGGCCCTGAGCATGTGGGATATTTGTGTATAAGGAGGTGGCATCAATGATTACAAGGATGGTTTCAGGAGGTTAAAGGCTGGGTAAGGATTTCAGGCGATCGAGGAAGTGGTTGGTGTCTTTGATGAAGGATGGGAGACTGCACATGATGGGTTGAAGGTGTTGGTCTATGTAGGCACAGATTCGTTCTGTGGGGGCTTCCTTAAATCCTGCCCCGAAATGAGATCCATCCTTAATGACATCCTCCCCACTCCTCCAAGAGTGTCTCCCGGAAGGTGTACACGATCAAAGGCAGAGCCACTTGCGATAGTACCCACCGTGATCTACCAACTGACATGCCTGCACTGTGAAGCGTTCTATGTGGGAATGACCAGCAACAAACTGTCCATTCGCATGAATGGACACAGGCAGACAGTGTTTGTTGGTAACGAGGATCACCCTGTGGCTAAACATGCCTTGGTGCATGGCCAGCACATCTTGGCACAGTGCTACACCGTCCGGGTTATCTGGATACTTCCCACTGACACCAATCCTTCAGAACTCCGGAGATGGGAACTAGCCCTTCAGCATATTCCCTCTTCCCGTTGCCCACCTGGTCTTAACCTCCGCTAAATTCGAATTCCCACCCACCATCTTAACATCTTTGCCTTGGTTCTCTGGACAGAGCCTCTGCCTCAAGTGGCATCTCTGTGTAACTTCTTTGCTTTCTACAGTATGTCTGCCTAAGTGTACTTGTGTCTGTGTAAATGTGTGGGTGTGTGTGAATTTATTTACCCTCCTTTTTTTCCCCCAAGGTAAGTCTTTTCTGTCCCGGGATTGGAATGGCTCCTTACCCCCTTCCTTAAAACCCTCATCATTTCCTTTTCCCTCTCCTTCCCTTCTGCCTGATGAAGCAGCTAGGCTGCGAAAGCTAGCATTTGTGTGTGTGTGTGTGTGTGTGTGTGTGTGTGTGTGTGTGTGTGTGTGTATTTGTTGCTATTACTGCCTGTGCCCTTTCGCCTGGTAAGTGTACTTCATCTATTTTTACGTATATTTTTCCTTTTAGGAATTTTTCCTCTATAAAATATATATATATATATATATATATATATATATATATATATATATATATATATATATATTATTTATTTTTTTGCCACGAGGAAAAATAATCCTACTCCTGATGATCCAGTTCCCCAAGACATCACTCAAATTGAACCCTGCCTGGAACAGTTCCGTCCTCCATCACAGCGAGACCCACCCGCTCTCCCTCAAAATCACCCCCTTCAAACCTTCCAGGAATTTCTTACTTCCAACCTTGCCTCTCAGTCCTTCCTGAAAAACCTTAATCCTACTCCCAACATTACCGCAGCTGAATCCCGAGCTATCCGTGATCTGAAGGCTGACCATTCCATCGTCATTCTCCCTGCCGACAAGGGATCCACGACCGTGGTACTTGGTCGGCGGGAGTATGTGGCTGAGGGACTGCGCCAGCTTTCAGACAATACTACCTACAAAGTCTGTCAAGAAGACCCCATTCCTGATGTCCAGGCAGAGATTCAGGGAATTCTCAGATCCTTAGGCCCCCTACAAAACCTTTCACCCGAGTCCATCAAACTCATGACCCCACTGACACCCCGCACCCCTACCTTCTACCTACTTCCTAAGATTCACAAACCTAATCATCCAGGCCGGCCAATTGTGGCCGGTTACCAAGCCCCCACAGAACGAATCTCTGCCTACATAGACCAACACCTTCAACCCATCATGTGCAGTCTCCCATCCTTCATCAAAGACACCAACCACTTCCTTGATCGCCTGAAATCCTTACCCAGCCTGTTACCTCCTGAAACCATCCTTGTAACCATTGATGCCACCTCCTTATACACAAATATCCCACATGCCCAGGGCCTCGCTGCGATGGAGTATTTCCTTTCACGCCGACCACCCACTTCCCTACCTAAAACCTCTTTCCTTAATACCCTAGCCAGCTTCATCCTAACCCACAACTTCTTCACCTTTGAGGGCCGGACATACCAACAACTAAAGGGAACAGCCATGGGAACCAGGATGGCACCCTCGTATGCAAACTTATTTATGGGACGCTTAGAGGAGGCCTTCCTGGAAACCCAAGCCTGTCAACCCAAAGTTTGGTACAGATTCATTGACGACATCTTCATGATCTGGACCAATAGTGAAGAACAACTCCAGAATTTCCTCTCCAACCTCAACTCCTTTGGTCCCATCAAATTCACCTGGTCCTACTCCAAATCCCACGCCACTTTCCTTGATGTCGACCTCCATCTGTCCAACGGCCAACTTCACACATCCGTCCACATCAAACCTACCAACAAACAACAGTACCTCCATTATGACAGCTGCCATCCATTCCATATCAAACGTTCCCTTCCCTACAGCTTAGGTCTTCGTGGCAAAAGAGTCTGCTCCAGTCCCGAATCCCTGAACCAGTACACCAATAACCTAATAACAGCTTCCACATCCCGCAGCTATCCTCCTGATCTGGTTCAGAAGCAAATTACCAGAGCCACCTCCTCATTCCTCCAAATCCAGAACCTTCCAGCGAAGAATCCCAGAAGCGCCCCTTTTGTCACCGGATACTTTCCGGGACTGGAGCGGACTCTGAATGTGGCTCTCCAGCAGGGATACGACTTCCTTAAATCCTGCCCCGAAATGAGATCCATCCTTAATGACATCCTCCCCGCTCCTCCGAGAGTGTCTTTCCGCCGCCCACCTAACCTTCGTAACCTCCTAGTCCATCCCTATGAAACCCCCAAACCACCTTCCCTACCCTCTGGCTCCTACCCATGCAACCGCCCCCGTTGTAAAACCTGCCCTATGCACCCTTCCACCACCACTTACTCCAGTCCAGTAACACGGAAGGTGTACACGATCAAGGGCAGAGCCACTTGCGATAGCACCCACGTGATTTACCAACTAACATGCATGCACTTTGAAGCGTTCTATGTGGGAATGACCAGCAACAAACTGTCCATTCGCATGAACGGTCACAGGCAGACAGTGTTTGTTGGTAATGAGGATCACCCTGTGGCTAAACATGCCTTGGTGCACGGCCAGCACATCTTGGCGCAGTGTTACACCGTCCGGGTAATCTGGATACTTCCCACCAACACCAACCTTTCAGAACTCCGGAGATGGGAACTTGCCCTTCAGCTTATTCTCTCCTCCCGTTGCCCACCTGGTCTCAATCTCCGCTAACTCAAATTCCCGCCCACTATCTTTAGCATCTTTGCCTTGGTTCTGTGGACATGTGGACAGAGCCTCTGCCTCAATTGGTATCTCTGTCCAACTTCTTTGCTTTTCACAAATGTTTGTCTAGGTGTGTTTGCGTTGCGATATGTCTGAGTGTGTGTGTATTTGTTTACCTTCCTTTTTTTCCCCTAAGGTAAGTCCTTCCACTCCTGGGATTGGAATGACTCCTTTTCCACTTCCTTAAAACCCATATCCTTCCCTTTTCCTCCCCTTTTTTCCTCTTTTTCCTGAAGAAGCTGCCAGTGGTGGCGAAAGCTTGTATGTGTGTTTGTGTGTGAGTTTATTTGTTTTTTATTTGTTTCTCTCGACGAGCCGGTCCTTTTGGTAAGTCATCTCTTTTCTATATATATATTATATATATATATATATAGTAAAAAATAGATGAAGTACACTTACCAGGCAAAGGGGCACAGGCAGTAATATCAACAAATAAACACACACACACACACACACACACACACACACACACACACACACACACACACAAATGCTAGCTTTCGCAGCCTAGCTGCTTCATCAGGCAGAAGGGAAGGAGAGGGAAAAGGAAATGATGAGGGTTTTAAGGAAGGGGTTAAGGAGCCATTCCAATCCCGGGACAGGAAAGACCTACCTTGGGGTTAAAATGGAGGGTAAATAAATGCACATACACCCACACATTTACTCCACCGAGAGTGTCTTTCCGCCGCCCACCTAACCTCCTAGTCCACCCCTGTGAAATCCCCAAACCACCTTCCCTACCTTCTGGCTCCTACCCTTGTAACCGCCCCCTTTGTAAAACCTGCCCTATGCACCCTTCCACCACCACTTACTCCAGTCCCGTAACCCGGAAGGTGTACACGATCAAAGGCAGAGCCACTTGCGATAGTACCCACATGATCTATCAACCGACATGCCTGCACTGTGAAGCGTTCTATGTGGGAATGACCAGCAACAAACTGTCCATTCGCATGAATGGACACAGGCAGACAGTGTTTGTTGGTAACGAGGATCACCCTGTGGCTAAACATGCCTTGGTGCATGGCCAACACATCTTGGCACAGTGCTACACCGTCTGGGTTATCTGGATACTTCCCACTGACACCAATCCTTCAGAACTCCGGAGATGGGAACTAGCCCTTCAGCATATTCTCTCTTCCCGCTGCCCACCTGGTCTCAACCTCCGCTAAATTTGAATTCCCACCCACCATCTTAACATCTTTGCCTTGGTTCTCTGGACAGAGCCTCTGCCTCAAGTGGCATCTCTGTCTAACTTCTTTGCTTTCTACAGTTCTACAGTATGTCTGCCTAAGTGTACTTGTGTCTGTGTAAATGTGTGGGTGTGTGTGAATTTATTTACCCTCCTTTTTTCCCCCCAAGGTAAGTCTTTTCTGTCCCGGGATTGGAATGGCTCATTACCCCCTTCCTTAAAACCCTCATTTCCTTTTCCCTCTCCTTCCCTTCTGCCTGATGAAGCAGCTAGGCTGCGAAAGCTAGCATTTGTGTGTGTGTGTGTGTGTGTGTGTGTTTATTTGTTGCTATTACTGCCTGTGCCCCTTCGCCTAGTAAGTGTACTTCATCTATTTTTTACGTATATACATATATATATATATATATATATATATATATATATAAATGGAATGACTTTAATAAATATGGATTTGCACTGCATACATCAAGGTGCCTACCTAAATATGGTCCTCAGATAATGAAGTAATATGAAACATTGTGGCAGATGTGTTTCAAACTGGAATTCAAACTTTGGACCTTTACCTTTTGTGGGAAAGCACCTTACCAACTGACAAGGAGAGGACACCTACTCGTAATCGCCGAATTCATTCAAATTTATGGTACGTGTAGGGTGTGGTGAGATACGACAGTGCCCCAAGTGGGAACTCCAGATGGCCAAGCATTTAGGAAATAAAAGGAAGTTTGACACGGATCTATCACCATATGCAACTTACCAGCTGTTCCAGTGAGGGCAGGTTTAGGAAGCAGTGTTTGGCTCAGCGGTAAGAGATCGGATTCCTATTGAGAAGGTCGCGGGTTCAAAACCGCCTGGCGGCAAATTTTTTTTTTCAGCTCCTTGGAAATGCATACACCTACATATTATTTCTGTATGGATCGTGAGGACAAGATTAGATTAATTACAGCAGGCATGGAGGTATTTAAACAATCATTCTTCCCACGCACAATACGTGAATGGAATGGGAAAAACCCTAGTAACTGATACAGTGTGACATACCCTCTACTATGCACTTCACAGTGGGATTGTAGAATATTGATGTAAATGTAGATTGATGTCACAATTAACCACATCATCATATAGGTTATTTTACTAATTCATATAAGCAAAGAAAGAAAGGGCTTTGATGAAATTCATGACTACAAACATTTAAAAAGGGACTGTAGTTAACGCATACTTGGGGTCGTCGTGTATGTAAATCAGTACTTGCTTTTATTTTTGCAATTGATCAATTACATGTACCTGGATGACATTCATTGAAGAAACAGGGGAAGCATTAATTTTGACTGCATCTTTTGCACATTATGAATGCCGCCCTTTTGCAAGATAATAAGCTTGTTTTAAATAATTACGTCCCACGCTGCTGTTGTGCACATATAAATACAAAACAACATATATCATGTTGTGGTTAATTATGAAGTCAGTAGTGTACGCATTGGCAAGAAGGAAAAAATATATGCCGCTGGGTGGAATCAAACCCGTGAACCTTTCAATAAAAATCCGTTCTCGTACTCCTGAGCAAACACCATTTTCTGAACAGACACACTCAGGGGCAGTTGATAAGATGCATATTGTGATAGACGATATTAAAATTCCTTTTATTTCCTAAACGCTTCGCCATCTGAAGTTCCTACTTGGTGCAATTACACATTTCAACACACCCTACACGTTCCATACATTTGGACAAATTCAGCGATGACGAGTAGGCGTCCTCTCCTTGTGAGCTATTCTGGCATATTTCACGACCCATCCTCACAGCTTTCCTTTCACCAGAACCTCACCCCCTACTTTCCAAACTTCGCAGTACTCTTGTGATACATGCAGGACAAGCACTTCTGGAAGATATGACATTGTGAAGATGTGGCTTAGCCACAGCCTAGATGTTTCATTCTGGAATAAAATAGTATTTTGTTATTTGTGTAAAGAACTAGTGATCAAATGTTAGATTTTAATTATTTATTTTCGTGTTCAATTATGCCAATGTATGACAAAACAATCTGATAAAACATTTTTGTACTCCCTCTAAATGTATCGCAGTTCCTCTGAAAGTGTATTCGCTAAGGTGACAGATGGTGGTAGCACGGCATTCACTCGGTATAAAGGGGCAGCACTTTGGTCAAGCTGCCATTTGTTCTCTCATCATTTGCGTGCTTTATTTCTCTGTAATTCACACTATGAAGTTGGGGCCAGCATCATGCAATCCTCGATGGACTGCGGTAACATGCGCATTGTGTTTTAGTTCCGTGTTTCTACGCTCGGTGGTACCAGCAGTCGGCAAACTTACAGTACACTTACAATGGCGACAAGAAAGCACACGTTCGAAGATTTGTGTATATAAATTTGGTTTTGTTATTAGAGGTATAATCTGAAACATTAGCACATGCACAATTGTGCATGTTGAATCTAATGTCAGATTTATGATAAAAACTTGTTGACAAGGTGTTGATATCCTTATTTGTTTTGACATGTGGAGCTATCATATCTGACAGCCAGTTGATTTTATATGAGCCTGTGATGATTCTTTGAAAATATCACCCAAACTGGCAATTATCACGAACCGATAAATAAAAATTACTGGTGCAATTTCAGTATCCGAGTGATTCTGCACTCGATGCTATACTCATAAGATGTAGAGGATTTAAGCTGTGATGACAATTCCACTTTGCTACCAACTGCAAAGAAGAATGCTGAAAACTTGTGGGAAAGTTTGTCTGGATTGTCCTCTTCAGGTGAAGATTTTGGAGAAACATCTGCTTCAAAATACAATGAAAATGATGGACATGGCATGTGTGAATTCATGGCTTCAGTACAGGCATCACAGTAAAGCTAATGAAGTGTGATGAAAAGAGGTACACAATCATCTTTAATTCCGGATGGCTGTAGGGAATATGTGGTCTCACCACCAAATAGAACGTCATTCATTGACAAAGAGCATTACGAAGACAAAAAAAAAAAAAAAAAAAAAAAAAAAAAAAAAAAAAAAAAAAAACACGTAAATACAGCTCGGAGGAAAAGGTTCGTCCTGTACAGACAGGCGACTGGACAAATTTGATCATTGGCCCATTGTTGACGACTTAAAATCTGCACGATGTTGTCGCAGAAGTGGTTGCAAATGGCGTACAATAACAAGATGTGTAAAATGTGATGTGTACTTCTGTATTTCAAAAGATGCAAACTGTTTTCACTTGTATCATGTGAAAAAATTAATATGAAGGCATGTTACTGTAAGATTGTGCAGATCATAAAAAATTGTAGTGAAGGCCCAAACCACACAACTGTGAGGGTAAACAAATTTCTGGGAATTTTTGAAAATAAATTTATTTTCTTTTTTGTAAAGAATTAATGTAGGTATGTTGTATCTTAAACGTCCCTCTCTACATTAATGTCACATCACCTACAACCTTTGGTCTGAAAGAGAAACTTTTTCTTTGAAGGAGATAGACAAGAGAAATGATGTACCTTGTCCTTTAAACTGCAATCTTTTGTACAGAAGCTTAGCATGGTTCAATCTTCAAAACTGGTACCAACTAGTGGGACCAGTAGGGAAGATATAAAAACACATCAGCAACAGACTTTGAATGGGAAATAAAACTTGCTCTCGAAGAGGGGCAACAACCTTTTAAGCAGTGGTGGCGCTAGGGTGGGCCCGGGCCCACTCATAATTTTCTTGACTCACCCAAAAATGAGGCACAAACTTCAGAATGAAAGTGAACTGTATTTTTATAAAATTAAGTAACTAGTATACTGTTTTATGACAGAGTTAAGACTAATTTAGCATATCACATTTCTTCAGTCGGCAACATAAAACAATTGAATCAAATGTGAACGTTACACGTATCTATCATTAAGTGCAGAAACTGCAGATGTTAGTTTTCATAATCCAGAAAGTGAAGCAGAAAAAAGTGTGTATGCTGATGGTGAAATGGGAAAAATTAAAACAATTGGAAAATGAGAACCTCATTTACAATGATGATAAAGATTTATTTTCGGTTACTAGCAGTAGCAATGCTAGTTCGTCTGCTTCAGCGGGTGACATATCTACGAAAGCTTCTGAATGACCAAAACAGTCTCTATTACTGCATTTCCTACTCGTTCTTTGGAGAGAGGAAAATAAATTTACACCCAGGTTGGTATAAAATTCATCCACGACTAGAATTTAGTAACTTAAATAACACTGCATTTTGTTTGGTCTGTCAATTTTTCTGTCCCCAAACTCAATGCACTACAAGTGAATAACTTAGTTTTATAAATATTGGTTTCACTAATTGGAAAAGAGCAAAATAATCTAATTCTGACTTTAAGCAACATGAGAACAGCTACACACACACACACACACACACACACACACACACACACACACACACACAAACGCTATAGTTGCTTGAGAGTCTTCAAAAATATGAAAAGTACGTTTGAAGAGAATGAATCAATTTCTTCTATCCAGATGAAACATATATTCTAATAGTTCAAGAAAACATAAGAGACATACAAACAATCGCCAATGTCCTTTGATACAACTGACCTTCAAGAAATAGCTCAAGAAGGTCATAATGAACCTAAAGATAGTACAAATAAGAGAATTTGTTTTAGAGTTGATGGAACATAAATATGGAAATAAAGATCCAACTGCCTCGTTAAAAAAAAATTGAGACTCCTTGAAGGTTTGTCAGGTTTGGAGGTGATTTTTTAATCAATTTATTGAAGATGAGACAAGATCCCTTTTTATTTTTATTAGGGTTACTGGTTTTGGCAATTTAACTACCATCTTTGGATCTGCAAGTACACACAAAATCATACTCAAAATGCAATAATACAAGCCAGAGAAATACATATTTTTAAATTCTGAACATTATTATTAAAAGCTTTTAAAAACACATTTACTTGCCATTGTTGGCTTGTCAACATATAAATAAAACATGGACATCAACATCCTGTAATGAGGTGAGGTCACCAAGTTAAAAAAATCCTGAATATCCCAGCCATCCAAACTGTCAAGTTGATACCAGATGGCACTCTAGATGTGACATTTGAGCATCACTTGCTTGATGTCAAGAACAATAATCTTATACATATGAAACGACATTAGGCAATAGATGTAGGCTATGCATTTATATGTGAAAATTAGAATAAATATTACAATTTTCCTAGCTACTATAACTATACTTCCATACCCACAACTTAAAGTGCCTTCTCACTGCCAACCAAATCCAACAAACTCAGTTGACAACTGTTTTCAACTCAAAGTTTGACTTTGTTGACAACTGTTGTCAACAGTTGTGTGAATTCATGAGTATGGAAAACTAGTTGAGAAGTTTTGTCTCGAGTTTGTAGTTTCAAGTCAGTGGGAAAAAACACGGCAGAGTTGGGCAACTTGTACATGCGCATTGCCGTGTTACCCTGTTGTCTGCCATGTCATTTAGGCGGTATTTCACTGCAAACATGAAGAATACAAATTATTTCTTAATACAGAGCACAGTGGCTAAAATAAACTGTTAGAAGAAAAAGCTACCAAAATCTGTGATATTCCAAGTTGCTCACTGTGGATGATAAGGAAGAAATTAAATGGACTAAAAGATTTATGGAGAGGCATACATGAAATAAATATTATTTGTACTCTAAACTAACCTATTTAATTCGTGAAGAGATTTATATTTTGATTCACTTTTGTCTGGAATAATACGTGAAATGGTACACTTTGGGATTCAAATATCGGTACATATTTTACTGAGTGCTGGACCAGCTTTTTATTGGAAGAAATGGCATTTATGGTTTGCTTAATGAAACCTGCACCAGTTAGCTCCGTATTTTTTCGTGCTTAGCATAATGCATTTACAGAATTAACCACAAGAGCAGATAGTTATAAGGATATTTGATGAGATGCTTTCAAGGCAATTGGACAAAATAAATGTCAGACTGTAGTAAACTTTCACAGTGCATGATGTATAATGAAGTACATGCAAAGATAACATGAAAAAACTACGAACACTTTTCTCTTCTTAAATAAAATAAATTCTCTGAAGAGTTAAGCATGAAAAATCATCTATGTCAGTTATTTCATTATTTATTCACTGACACAGTCCTGAAACACAGATGACGACGAATTTAAGTATTTGTAAATGTGTGGGTGAATTGAAATGTTTGGTCGCCCATTCTAAAACAAATTTTCATGATTATGTCCTTGCGGTATAGGTCATGTAGTACATTAGTGCAAGCACTTTCTCTCGTCGTCTCGCTATCCACATTTCCATTCTCTCATCTGCTTTCTATTGTTTTCAATGTTACACATCAGTATGAAGGCAGCCATTGCACGAGCCGTATTCATGACACTATAGTTTAACAAACACCAACTACAAGCGACACCTGTTGTGCAGTGATTCTTGACTCACTGCCAGCGATCATCTACCAACACCTGCCGCAGAGCTAGAGCGGCGTACCTACCGAGCGCAGCTGCCGCGTTCAAACACGCACAGGTGTGCCACGCACGAACTGTTCAATGCAGCTTTCTGAGTAATAAAGGATGTTATCTACATAAGTTGGTTATTATTCAGTTCAGTATCACCATATTACCCACACTCCAGATTTATAGTGATTTCTTGCTACTGGGGTTAAACCTCAATTATGGCGCGGCTTGCAGCTATGTTCAAACACGCACACATCGATTAGCAACAACGATGCTAGTGCTCATAGCGGTTACATTTTGCAATGCAGCGAACAGAAGACAAGCAACTTTTATAATCAAATATACAGCGAGGCACTACATTTGATGATAGTGCTTTGATGAAAGATACCTGTATGTCAAAGTTCCCTGTTAGGTAATCAAATATATTTGATGTAAATACATGACATATCGACTGTGACAAAGATATATGCCCTTGTAATACCAGTCTCAGCTCCATTTATGTATTAACTGTTCAGATTCTATAAGCCTTCATTTCAGTGTGTGTTACTGCGAGTACATTTTCACCGTAATACATTACAAATTAAATATTTTTCAATTTGAATGAGAACGTTTAGTAGGTAAAATACGAGAATACCATCCTGGACTGGAACAACTATACCATATCTTACATCAGGGCTTTGATTATCTGTCAACATGCCCTGAAATGGGAGACATCCTACCCAAGATCCTCCCCCCCCCCCCCCCAAAGTGGTGTTCCATCGCCCTCCCAACCTCCACAACACCCTAGTCCATCCCTTTGCCACTCCTAATCCCAACCCCTTACCACAGGGATCATATCCATATCCCTGTGAAAGACCCCAATGCAAAACTTTCCCAATCCACCCACCCAGCACTTCCTACTCACAGGCTTGTCCTACCCCATCAGAGGCTGGCCACCTGTGAAAGCAGCCACATGATATACCAACTCTGTTGCAATTACTGCTCTGCATTCTACATTGGAATGACAACTAACCGGCTCTCCATCAGGATTAAATGGCCACCATCAAACTGTGGCCAAGAGCAATAAGGACTATTCTATGGCGCAGAATGCAGCGGAGCACGACATCTTGGGCTTTAACAGCTGCTTCACCACCAGAGCCCTCTGGATCCTCGCCTCCTACACCAGCTTTTCTGAACTGCGGAGATGGGAGTTATCCCTACAGCACATCCTACGGTCCCGCAATCATCCTGGTCTCACCTCAGATAACCTTACATCCTACATTCCATGCCCCACAGTTCCCCTCCCCATCACATCCTACATTTTCTTCCAATTCATGCCCCTTTTTCCTACTGTGTGCTTTGTTTTTTATTTATTATTATCGGAAGCCAATACTGATTGTTGTATGTAGCCAATTTGGCCAGGAGAAAAATGAATCTTAAGCTAAGAAGGGAGGCCAGTATTACTTTCTCCTTCTGTTTACTTTTTACATAGTATTTTCACTCTATATTTGCCTATTATAGAAGAATAATCCCTAGCAGGAAAAATATACAGTAAAACTTCTGTATAACGGACACCAATGGGGAAAATAAAACTGTCCGCTTTTAAGAAGTGTCCGCTGTTAAGAAAAGGATAAAATACAGAATTCTAAACTACCATTTATCTGAAATGATCGGAATGGCGGCCGGTTCGGATAACGAAAATCTCGTCAAAACTGACGTCCACACTCCCGAAACACCACCTTCATGACCTAGGTCGTGACTTACCTTTCCCTTCCGTTCCCATCCTTTCTTCTTCCCTTCTCTCCCACCTGATGAAGGAACTGTGTTCCGAAAGCTTGAACTTTTTGCCCCCTTTTTTCTGTTTCTTCATTTGTGTAACTATCGGCAGTACAGCACAAAGGTAAGTACCGGCCAGCCATTCTATCTCGTTTGAACAATATTTAGAAATATAAAACAATTTTATTACACTTATAATACAAATTTTTCTAAATATTTATAATAGCAATATTAAGACGAAAAATTCCTAGCAGGAAAAATTATATATAAAAAATAGATGAAAATTAATCACCAGGCGAAGGAGCACAGGTGTGACAGCATCACAAATAAATAAATGAATACAGACACACACACACACACACACACACACACACACACACACACACACACACACACACACAAATGCAAGCTTTCGCAACCCAGACGATAGTATGTCTGCCTAGGTGTGTTTGCGTCTGTGTAAATGTATGGGTGTGTATGTATTTGTTCAACTTCCTTTCCTTCCCCCAAGGTAAGTCTTTCCTGTCCCGGGATTGGAATGGCTCCTTACCCCCTTCCTTAAAACCTTCATCATTTCCTTTTCCCTCCTGCCTGAAGAAGCAACTGGATTGCAAAAGCTTGCATTTGTGTGTGAGTGTGTGTGTGTGTGTGTGTGTGTGTGTGTGTGTGTGTGTGTGTGTGTGTGTATTCATTTATTTATTTGTGATGCTGTCACACCTGTGCTCCTTCGCCTGGTGAGTAATCTTTGTCTATTTTTTTATATATATTTATAATAGCAATTAGTTACATGTACGGTAATTCTGAATCACTATTACTAGATTCCTTAGCTTTGTTTGAGTTGCAGTTGCAACCGCGCTAAAGCGTTCGAGTTGTGGTTGGCAGTTTCAAACTAAATATGATTGCTATTGAGGTGTTCGAGTTGCAGTGCGAAAGGAGTTGCAATCGTTTGTGACGGTAAGAGGAAATTCTTCTGACCGACTCCAAAGCATTTAATAACCTTGCACCAAATAGATAAATCGGCACACATGCAAAGTGTTTTGCATGTAGCTCGTTCCTTTTCCATGAAGAAATGAAGTGAAAAATTCAGGTTATTCTTTTAAACGAGTGGTAAATAGCAGACACATAAAAATTTAATACATTATAGTATCATTTTATTCCCTTTGGGGATTTTTCTGCCGATGTCTGATGTTTACATAAATCTAGCGATATTGAAAGTAGGATCTCACTTCAAAAATTAAATTTTGCTTCTTCCATACAAGCATCAGATTACAAAAATCAACAATTGCAGGTCACTATTGGTGATTTACCTATGCAATTTTGAAAGAAACCACTGATCATTGTGTCTTTTTAAATACAAATACCACCCCCCCCCCCCCCCCCCTGAATCACAGACATAGCCAAGGCGGTGTGGCGTGCATGCCTCAATGATGCAGATAGCCATACCATAGGTGCAACCACAGTGGAGGGGTATCTGTGGAGAGGCCAGACAAACGTGTGGTTCCTGAAGAGGGGCAGCAGCCTTTTCAGTAGTTACAGGGGCAACAATCTGGATGATTGACTGAACTGCCCTTGTAACATTAGCTAACATGGCTTTGCCATGCAGTTACTGCGAACGGTCGAAAGCAAAGGGAAACTACAGTCGTTACTTCTCCCAAGGACATGCAGCTCTGTATGACTATATGATGATAGCGTCTTCTTGGGTAAAATATTCCAGAGGTAAAATAGTCCCCCATCCGGATCTCCGAGTGGGGACTACTCAAGAGGATGTCGTCATCAAGAAAAACAAAACAGGCATTCTACGGGTCGGAGGGTGGACTGTTCTAACCCCTAATCGTGTAGGTAAGCTAGAAAATTTAAAAAGAGAAATGGATAGGTTAAAGTTAGATATGGTAGGGATTAGAGAAGTTCGGTGGCAGGATGAACAGGATTTCTGGTCAGGCTGAGTACAGGGTTATCAATACAAAATCAGTTGGTGGGAACACAGGAGTAGGTCTCATAACGAATAAGAAAATAGGAATGCAGGTAAGTTACTATGAACAGCATAGTGAACACATTATCGTAGCAAAGACAGATATGAAGCAGACACCAACCACAGTGGTGCACGTTTATATGCCAACTAGCATGGCCGATGATGAGGATATCGAAGAAATGTATGAGGAGATAAAAGAACTCATTCAGACAGTTAAGGTAGACGAAAACTTGATTGTGATGGGGGACTGGAACTTGGTAGTAGGAAAGGGAAGAGAAGGAAATGTGGTAGGTGAATATGGAGTGGGAAAAAGGAATGAAAGAGGAGATTGCTTGATAGAATTTTGTGCAGAGCACAATTTAATGATCACCAACACTTTGTTTAATCATCATGAAAGAAGGCTGTATACGTGGAAGAGACCAGGAGACACTGGAAGGTGCCAGATTGACTTTATAATGGCAAGGAATAGATTTAGAAACCAGTTTCTAAACTGTAAGACATATCCAGGGGCAGATATAGACTCTGACCATAACTTACTGGTTATGAACTGCAGATTAAAACTTAAGAGACTGCAGAAAGGTTAGGAGATGGAACCTGGACAAATTCAAGGAACCAGAGGTGGTTGAGAGTTTCAGAGGGAGAAATAGGCAAGGATTGGCTGAAACGGGGGAAAGTAATACAGCAGAAGAAGAATGTGTAGCTCTGAGAGAAAGGATAGTGAAGGCAGCAGAGGATCATATAGGCAGAAGGACAATGTCTAATAGAAATCCCTGGATAACGCAGGATGAGAGGAGAATATATAAAAATTCAGCAAGTGAAACAGGATAAAGGGAGTACAAACGTCTGAAAAATGAGATTGACAGGAAGTACTGACTGAAAGCAGGAATGGTTAGAGGACAAATGCAGAACCGTAGAAGAACGCACAACTAGGGGAAAGATAGATACAACCTACAGAAAAATAAGAGAGACATTTGGAAACAAGAAAAGAACCTGCATGAATATCAAGAACTCAGACGGAAAACCAGTACTAAGCAAAGAGGGGAAAGCTGAACTGTGGAAGGAATATATAGAGGACCTATACAAAGGAAATAAACTTGAAGGCAGTATTCTACAAATGGAAGACGAAGTGGAGGAAGATGAGATAGGAGATATGATACTGTGAGAAGAATTTGACAGAGTGCTGAAGGACTTGAGTTGAAACAAGGCCCATGGAGGTCTGAACTGCTGATATCATTAGGAGAGCCAGTCATGAAAAAATTGTACCACCTGGTATGCAAGATTTATGAGACAGGAGAAATACTCTCCAACTTCAAGAAGAATATCGTAATTCCAATTCCAAAGAAAGCAGGTGCAGACAAATGTGAAAATAACAGAACTGTCAGTTTAATAAGTCATGGTTGCATAATAACACGAATTATTAACAGACAAATGGAAAAACTTGTGCAATCCGACCTCGGGGAAGATCAGTTTGGATTTAGGAGAAATGTAGGAACATGGGAGGCAATACTCACATTACGACTTATCTTAAAAGATAGGCTAAGGAAAGGGAAACCTACGTTTTTAGTGTTTGTCGATTTGGAGAAAGCTTTTGACAATGTCGACTGGAATACACTCTTCCAAATTCTGAAGGTATCAGGGGTAAAATATAGGGAGCGAAGAGTTATATTCAATCTATACAAAAACCAGACAGCTGTTATTAGAGTCAAAGGGCAAGAAAGGGACAACATCCCCGATGATGTTCAATCTGTACACTGAGCAGGCAGTTAAGGAATGGAAGCAGAAATTTGGAGAGGGCATTAAAGTGCAGGGAGAAGAAATAAAAACTTTGCAGTTTGCCGATGACATAGTAATACTGTCAGAGACCGCAAAAGATCTGGAAGAGCAATTGAATGGAATGGACAGTGCCTTGAAAGGAAGATATAAGATGAACATTAACAAGAGTAAAACAAAAATAATGGAATGGAACGTCCGAAAATCAGGTGATGCTGAAGGAATTAGATTAGGTAATGAGACAATAAAAGTAGTAGATGAAATTTGTTACTTGGGAAGACAGATTACTTCTGATAGCCGAAGTAAAGAAGATATAAAATGCAGAATGGCTATGGGTATAAAAGCGTTTCCAAAGAAGCAAAACTTGCGAACATCCAATATTAATTTAAATGTTAGAAAGTCCATTCCGAAAGCATTTGTCTTGAGTGTAGCACTGTATGGGAGTGAAACGTGCACGATAAGGAGTTCAGATAAAAAGATGATAGAAGCTTTTGAAATGTGGTACTACAGACGAGTGATGGAAATTAGATGGGTGGATCACGTAACTAATGAGGAGATGCTTCACCGAATCGGGGAGGAAAGGAGTTTCTGGAATATCCTGATTAAGAAAAGGGATAGACTGGTTGGACACAATCTGAGACATCAAGGAATTGTCAAGTTAGTATTAGAAGGAAGTGTGTGTGGCAAAAATCTTGGAGGGAGACCAAGGGACGAACATAGTAAGCAGATTCAAAAGGATGTAGGTGGCCGAACATATTTTCAGCTGAAGGGACTTGCTCAGGACAGGGTAGCGAGGAGAGCTGCATCAAATCAGTCTACGGACTGAAGACAACAACAAAAACAGTTTCCATATTCATTGCTTCAAGCGTAAAAAAATGTTACGTAACTTACACTATTTCTGTAATTTAACTGCCTCTATCACACTGTAATGGGCTTTACGTTATAAAGTACTGTCTCCTGTCTCAGACACAAATACCGCCACTGTTTTCCATATGGAATTTTCAGTGGTGTGGTGACATATAACCTCTGAAACACGGATCAAAATCAGCAGAATGCCACATGTAAACGTCACAAACATTTGTATTTAACGATCCAGTAAAGTCTGAAAAGGTATAGTGCTCAATATAATAAACTGTTGCTGCTGTTTTGTTCTTTTAAATTGTAAACCCTTCGTCTACGTAGCTGAGAGAGCAAAATGCAAATGAGTCGACTAGCGCACAGGTGGCCAAACCACGAGAAAAAAGCGTTCGAATTGGCGTTTGCAGTTGAGTGGCTTCGTTCGAAAAGTTGCTTTCTTGCTACCGCGCACAAACAGAGCCAAGTAGCCAGATGCTGCCCGAGGAAATTTTTCTGGCTGCCAGATTCGCGCATGCGCATAGCTCTCTTATTTGTAGTGGGAATACACGATGCTCCCTTATCAAAATGGAAGTTATCTCAGAAGCGGCCACATAGTCTGCTCTGTGTTTCTTCTGTAATTCTATAGTCTTATTTATTCTTATAAAATCATGCATAGAAGGTAACAGAATTAAAACTGACGTTTGTTCCAGATGTTGAGCAATTCAGATTTCGTCTCTAGTGACTTCGATTTCTAAGCAGTGTTGCGCCGAAATCAGAATTTTGTGTGTATGTTTTTTAATACTTTTTGTCATGTTTCTCAGATACGGAATTTGTCCAATATTTTTGGGTGCGGTGGCTTCTGGCAGAACAATTTAGAAATTTGGTTCTTTATAAATACCAGGACGCGAGAGTGAGGAAGATACTCCTATTACAGCACAATCTTTTTGTGGTTTGCTGGCCATGAACTGCAAGTTCGCGTAATGTAGCAGACAGGTTCAACGTTTGCAGCTCTGCGTGTTCGAAATTAAAAGAGCTTGTAGGTGATTTCCGCTAGAGACGCATTAGAGACCTATTCTGGATCGGTCCGCGATATCAGAGTATTCAGAATGAGTACGCTGTCGGATACCACTGAAGATAAGTGGCCAAGTTTTTATATTTTGGATGACAGGGCTTAAAGCGGTCTGAGGCATTTGTTGACACCGTACCAAAGTATTGGGCATTTAACACGGTGAGACAGTAAATTCAACGTTGTTCTCTTAAAAATACAACTTAATATTACTAGTGACAATGTTTTTGTATGCTCTTAACAGTCATCTCCATTTGTTCTCACACTACACTGTGGTGAATGCTTTTCCATAATTTTCTTTCAAACAAGCCACCGTACCACCCCGAAATTGCTGCTTCCGTTTAATTCTCTCACTGTGGCTCTTGCAGAACTCTATGATAGCTAATTTAGAGCTTCTGCAGCACTACGTTTCCTGTGTGCGGAACTCGAGTGGTTCTTGTGTGGGAGAAACAGGTCTATACAGTACATGACCATAATACACGAATTAGGAAGCACCTGCACCTGACAAGAAATCAACCTATCTCACGAAATTTTGTAAATGATAAGTGGTGAATAAATAAATCAAATGAAACGTGATGTAAATAACATACGCGCCGTTGCTGTTAATTCTTCTGTCTTTTCACGCTACACTAGTGAAGGTGGCAAACAGGCTAAAAAAACGAGATGGCTGTTTGAAGAGCCCAAACACCAAGCACAGACACATTACGTCACTGCTGCCGCGCATAAAGCTCTCTATAAGGAAAGTATGGCCATACTTTTCCGCGCCCTGTGCCGCAGTCTGCAGCTCCTGATTGGCTGAAATCAAGTCACGTGGTTCTTTCCGCCATCTTGGTCCTATACGTTGCTTGGCTGCCATGATAAGCCTTGTGAATAATCTTATGTTTTGGTTTGAATAATGCCACAGTGTTGTACTTTTGGGTGTTTTTAAGAAGCGAAGAAGGGAGATAAACATTACAGTACTTCCATTAGATATCAGAAATACAGGAAGATGAACAGTCTGGCTGATGAAAGTCGTCAGAGAAAACTAGGAGTCCAGAAGTGACCTCCTTGTACTGTGGCGATTTTAATTCATAATGTAAATTAATAGATTAAAGATTTACTGGCGAATGGATCACGCAGCAGATACCTATATATTTTTAACTTGAATAAATTTGTGAGGAAAATTCCTGCACAATGCCGTGAGGTTAAATTATTCACGAGTCAATTTTATCTACAGGTAGTTGCCGAAAACACACAAATTTTTGACATATTAGTGAGTGAACTAGAATCCCGTTTAGATATGAAATATACAGTTCCTGAAACAAGCTTTTCTCATTAGTTTTTTTAGTGTTAGAGTATATTATTACAGGAAAAAAGGAATTGAAACAAGACATATATTAGACATTCAAACGTAATTGGCGTTGTAAAGGCATCTTTAATTTCAGTTTCTGGTAAAAGTCATGCAGTGGGTATCTACTTGCATTTTTCGTAGTTCATGTCAGATATAAGTACATAATACGCAAGAAAATACTCAAAGACTTATTCATAATCTCAACTGTTTTCTTCATTTACACTATGCTCCGATGACGACATGTTCGTGGTCTATTCGAATATTTGTCTACGGTACAGATATGGAGCCACAAACCAAACAGTTTTCTTAAAAGCAGAAGCAAAGTATTCCATATAGCAGCCAGGTCCGCATGGACAGAACTACGCAAAGTTCCCGCATCTGTCCGTCGGATATAACACCCTGTACCTCGAGAATGAAGAGTTATCGTTCTCCTCTCAACCTTAAATAAAATTTCGATATCTTACCTATATTTCGTCCGTAGCATTGTATGTGCTAAAATCAACCATACGCAAAGTTTACACAATGCGATTTATCTTCTGCAAACTCTTCAAAATTTTGTGCAGTACTTTATTTTATAGCACGGAAACTATAAGTAATAATGAATAGAAATTGAGACCATTATCGAGCGAATAAATCACACTATAACACGTGATTTTTTTATCAAATAGTTTTCTCAAAATCGGTTAATAAGTACTATTAAGCACTCACAACGTTGTAGCTGTCGGTGTGTAAGCAACAGCGGAATAGGCCCAGCATGGCTGCCGCTGGCCATACTTTCCCTATACAGAGCTTTAGCCACGCATGCGCAGTAGCGCCTGTTTAATCAGAAACAGTGGCGACTGGTAGATTTCTCGCCACTCAAACAGACCTCTTATTCAGTTCCTTTGTAGTACAGAGCATCACCCCTCGTACAATGTAGTGCATTCGATACCGAACATTTTTAAATGCCTGCTACGCAAATGATTTGGAACCCACTTCCAAGTATCATTCCAATGGCACACTTGAGCGTTTTACACGATCCGTTGGTTTCACTTTTCGAAAGGCAGTTGTTATACATGTGTTTAAGCTTGACCTTAAACGATTTATTGAAACAGAAGTGTTTGATGAATTGACATCATCCCGCATGGATGGCGCACAATTGGAACTTTATTCCTTTCTTAAATCTATTCATGCACTTAAACACTGTGCTTTACGTATACTGTAATAGTAAAATAACATAGACGTGACTACCAACCGAGTATATATAGCGCAGTAACTATATAACACACGATTTATCTACTCTTATTTATCTACGCTTACCACTATCATGGCGGCTGGCCGAAGGTTCAAATTATCCCTTGACATCAGCTTCATTAGTGAGTCTAGTTATTTTTTACAAGGTCTTTGTCCAAAGTACAACATTTGTAACTGAAGGTTTCCATATAACACTTTGAATTCGGGATTTGGTAGTATTCAGCCATTATGCATCTAATCTCGAATCCGAAGCGTGTGCTGGATTTGGCGAATAATGGATTCGGCTGAACCATTCGGACACAACCCTATTTTTTAGACTTTTTTGTAAATACTTGGTACTTACCTCATATCCCAGTAAAGGTACAAAATACTAATAGTCACTTAAATTGTATGTTTTGACTCTGTTTCAATCTTTCTACAAAGATAAAACATCATAAAATTGTTTTGCTTTCTTTTTTGAATGATGTTTGAGAGAAGACTGCAGAATTTCTTCTGTACAATGTAAGAAGAAAATAACATTTATTTATGAAAATTTATTTTCAACTTGTACCATTCATTTTAGAGAACAAATAATATTTTTCTTGTACATTAGAATCATCTTGAATGTAATGTCAACATGCAGAAACCCAAAACACCACCCAAATATCAATAACATGGTAGTTTCCTAGTGTGGGTACGGAAAAATCCGGTGTGTTAATGAAATTGAAGATCAGGAGTAATCTCACTGATGTTCATCTAATTGGAGCAATGTGGTTGATGACTGGTATCTCACTCCAAACATAAAAACTAAATAAATAAATAAAAAAATAAATAAAACCACATTTAAACAGAATCAGAGTGAGGAAAGCAGACATGAATTACTTATTCATTCTGTGGTACATTTGTGCAACATAAGATTGGTCTTTAAGGCTATACTTCCTCAAATACTATGAAAATATTATATTTCACCATAAGTAATCCATGCATCATGCTGTAGTAGTTATGGCAGCGCAAAGAATACGAGGTGCATTCGAGTCCTAAGGCCTCCGATTTTTTTTTTTCTAATTAACTACCCACCCGAAATCTATGAAACCGGCGGTACTTCTCGACGTAATCGCCCTGCAGACGTACACATTTTTCACAACGCTGAAACCATGATTCCATGGTAGCAGCGAAGGCTTCTTTAGGAGTCTTTTGACCACTGGAAAATCGCTGAGGCAATAGCAGCACGGCTGGTGAGTGTGCAGCCACGGAGAGTGTCTTTCATTGATGGAAAAAGCCAAAAGTCACTAGGAGCCAGGTCAGGTGAGTAGGGAGCATGAGGAATCACTTCAAAGTTGTTATCACGAAGAAACTGTTACGTAACATTAGCTCGATGTGTGGGTGCGTTGTCTTTGTGAAACAGCACACGCGCAGCCCTTCCCGGACGTTTTTGTTGTAGTGCTGGAAGGAATTTGTTCTTCAAAACATTTTCGTAGGATGCACCTGTTACCTTAGTGCCCTTTGGAATGCAATGGGTAAGGATTATCCCCTCGCTGTCCCAGAACATGGACACCATTTTTTCAGCACTGGCGGTTACCCGAAATTTTTTGGTGGTGGTGAATCTGTGTGCTTCCATTGAGCTGAGTGGTGCTTTGTTCCTGGATTGAAAACTGGCATCCACGTCTCATCCATTGTCACAACCAACGAAAAAGTCCCATTCATGCTGCTGTTGCGTGTCAACATTGTTTGGCAACATTGCTTGGCAACATGCCACACAGGCAGCCTCGTGGTCGTCCGTCAGCATTCGTGTCGCCCACCTGGATGACACTTTTCACATTTTCAGGTCGTCATGCAGGATTGTGTGCACAGAACCCACAGAAATGCAAACTCTGGAGGCGATCTGTTCAACAGTCATTCGGCGATTCCCCAAAACAATTCTGTCCACTTTCTTGATCATATCGTCAGACCGGCTTGTGCGAGCCTGAGGTTGCTTCGGTCTGTTGTCACACAATGTTTTGCCTTCATTAAACTGTTGCACCCACAAACGCACTTTCGACACATCCATAACTCCATCACCACATGTCTCCAACTGTCGAATTTCAATTGGTGTCACACCACGCAAACTCAGAAAACGAATGATTGCACGCTGTTCAAGTAAGGAAACGGCACCATTTTAAGTATCTAAAACAGTTCTCATTCTCACCGCTGGCGGTAAAATTCCATCTGCCGTACGGTGCTGCCATCTCTGAGACGTATTGACAATGAACATGGCCTCATTTTAAAACAATGCGCATGTTTCTATCTCTTTCCAGGCCAGAGAGGAAAAAAAGAAAAAAAAAATATCGGGGCCTTAGAACTCGAATGCACCTCGTACTGTTGATCATTTATTATCGGTAGTTCACAAGAATGAAACTGTGAACATCGTTCCTGCACGGCAGCTAAGGTACCTGCAGTGCCCAAAGCCAGTTCCCACGCCCGCCCTCGCTTACGTCGTATGTACAAAACTGAGTCCTAGACGATTTTGTGCAAACACTTCAATTTTAGACATTCACATATTACCATATTATTGAAGGATTCAATGCACGATAGAGAAGGCAACATTATCTTTAGTTGGTTTTGATATAAGACCAAGAAGCTTTCAAATATTATTATTTTCATTGGGCTTGTTGTATAATTTGTATTCAAAATCTGTACTTCCATTCTTCATATTCACCTATTAATAGTAGGGTAAAAAGTGATGAAGCATAAGAAATTTAAACATTATAAACACTTGGGTAGAAAACAATTATAGCTCGAAGCTGTTAAGTTGCACCAAAAATCAAACAGTAGCAGGAAGCTTTTTCTTCTGAAGATTGGGATCTTTGTCTATATTATTTTCTATGTTCCACAAATTTGTGGTTTCTTCGTCAGCCCACCCCAATATTTCGAATTTCAACAAGTCCACCTACGTGCATACCACAACTTCCAAACAAAGGCAAATTAACACTGTTCCAGGCACGGAGGTAAGAATAAAGGGAGATGGCGCTACATATTCCAGCCGTACTATGCTTCGAAGCCGTGGCCGCCATGGCACTCCGACCAGAACACTGACATTGTGTTACAGCTGTGTACGTATTTACAGTCGCTAATTGCATCATATAAGCATGTAACGTTCTCAAACTGGTTGTTTCAAGTTTTTGTTTACAATAAAGTCTCAAAAAAGAAAAAAATTCACGTTTGTTTTGTTTAAAAATAGTTGTTACTACAATATTATGAATTACAAATGTGGATTCTTTCTTTAGCTAATCTGACAATTGTCTGATAAAATAATTCAAATGAGTGAACCAACACCAGATTTAGTAGCACAGTAACGATATCTTTTCTTTGTGTAGTAAATTTCAATATTAATGAAACTGGGTTTTGCTTTTGAAATCACTGACTTAATGAAAATCAAATTTATATTTTATTCCTTATTCATTCGTAAATAGTATGTTAAGTGGGGGAAATAACTTTCATCTTTTGGAAATTGAAAAGAGAAAAATGTCACATTACAAGTAAAGATGCCCTATAGGTTCATTCACAATAAAAGTTTTAAAATCATACATTAGCGACTCAATTTACACATGAAATGGTATTTACTTCAATTTTGCATCACAATCAGAACGATTTGTACACAAACATCGCACAAGTCACCATAACAGTCCAAAATCCTTCCAAATACAAATGACAAGAAAACTCAAATGAGGTAAACACACCAGTGTTTCGGCTGGATCAAGATGGCTACCCTCGGCTTCATAGCTGTGGCGTCGGAGTGCCTTCATTTAGTTATACCTCCACGGTTCCAGGACTCACATGCCACTGTAAGAGTGTCTGTGAGAAAGGTGAGTAACAACAAGTGAGAATAATTTCCAGACAAGTCCAGATAGATATGGCCTGGGCATTAGAAATATTCTCAACACTGGCAATATCTCAGTAACTACAAAGCAACGGCCTTTTCCCTTTGGATGTAAGGATACAGACATTTTGGAATAATTAATGCTGTATACAATACAATGGGACCACATCAATGCCCTTACACATAAACAAGAGTAAATAAGTAGGCTGATAGAAAACAGTTTGTAGTGGCGGAAATGTAAGTCCAAATTAGTGAAACTTCACATGCTAAAGATAGCCACTATAGACACAGCAATCAACAACTTGACAGCATTATTTTTGAATGTAAGCAGACTGAAAAATTCATCACTTTGCAATAATTGAACACAATTTACCTCAGACAAGTTTAGATATTTATAGCATTAAAACCATTATTTAAGATTGGCTGTGACTAGTAATTATTCATGTATAGGCATCAGACGAGCCACGATGCATTGAAATTGAAATTTACACCCAAGATCTTATCTGCAATTAAAATGTGGTTAGCTGAACATATGATAAGCACATATAATTTAACATTGTTGGAAAAAGTGAACTACCCTAGAATTGTTAAACTGTGAGCATCGTTTCTGTGGCAAGTCTCAGAAAGCTGCCTTTCAGTAAATGCCAGAGTCAGTCAAGAGTTACTAGGTACGAGGAAAGTAAGATGAGCAGTATACAGGAAGCATACATCACAGCAGCAGCTTCATAACAGCTACTGAAGAACAGAATTTTTAATGTTTCATATTTTTTCCTTAATGTTTAGCTTTTTGGGTATACATTGTTTCAATAACAGGGGGGGAGTTACACATTTTCTAAGGGAAGGCAATGTGAGGGTCCATGATTGTGACTGAACAAGTGTTTTTTCTTTATCAGGAAATGCTAGCAAAATTTGAGGGTGTAAAGTACATAAGCACAATGGATCTTACTGCAGGCTACTGGCAGATTGCCCTACACGAATATCCACATAAATGTATGGCATTTGTGTCTGAAGGAAGGATCTATCAATTTCAGATACTACCATTTGGACTATACGTGTCAGTCTCAGTTTTCATAAGAGCTTTGGATAAAGCAATAGGTAATGATTTAAAAAGTAAAGTGATACTTTATGTCAATGATATAGTTGTAATAACAAAAAATTGGGAAGAACACTAGCAGACATTGAATGAATTGCTCACAAGGTTAGGTTCCGAAGGTGTCACCATTAAATTCCCGAAGTCACAGTTAAGAAGAAATGAGGTTAAATTCTTGGTATATGAAGACCTCAGGGGTAAATAATGATAACCATCAACTTCTGTATTTTTAATGTATTTGGTGTAAACAATCATATCCGT
The DNA here is from genome assembly GCA_026315105.1 of Locusta migratoria. Lineage (NCBI taxonomy): Eukaryota > Metazoa > Arthropoda > Insecta > Orthoptera > Acrididae > Locusta > Locusta migratoria. The sequence continues at coordinate 138,018,398 of CM048752.1, read as the reverse complement.
CAGAATGTTTCATTTTTTTTTCTTTTTTTTTTTCTTCAAGTAGTACATGAATCTGTAGAGGTGGCAAATATAAAAATTAAAACAAATTTTTTCCTCCGAGGTCTTCATATATTGTAAATACTTTGAGCATTAAGCCTGATCCGCACAAATTGGAGGCAATCTCAATGTACCCACAACCCATCAATAGGAACAACTGTCATTGTATTTTGGATGGTGGGTTACTACAGAAAGTCGTCCCAACCCCATTCAATACTTAATGTACCAAATTTGATGGATTATTGAAACAGAACACAGTATTTTAAGTGGAATGAAAATTGTGAGAACAAATTTTTGAAAAATGAAAAATCACTCTCAGAATATCAGCTGTTAGTTCATCCCAATTTTGCTATCCTTTTTTATGTAGCAGTTGATGTGTCAGATTATGGGCTAGGGTATCATATTCCAAGAGTATGTGACTGATGATTAAGTATAGCAAAAACCCATAGCTTTCGCCAGTAGAATGCTGGCTCAACATGAAATTATGGCATAACAAAAGGAAACATTATCAGTAATTTAGGCATTCAAGAAATTTAAATAATTGTTAGATGGAAATTAGTAATACATACCAGACCACAATGCATTGACATTTCTATTAAAAACGAAACTACAGCATAGTAGGCTAACAAGTTGGGCTCTCTCTCTCTCTCTCTCTCTCTCTCTCTCTCTACAGGAATGTTGTTTCACTATTAAATATGTAAAGGGGACAGGATAACATAATACCACATGTGCTGTCTACATTGCCCATAGGTTTCAAATGAACTATGGTGTGAAGGAAAGGGAAAAATTTGTGCTCTATTCTTTAAAAATAAATGCATATGAGAAAGATATAAAGGTTTTACACTAGTAATGGTGATAGCTATAGAGACAAATTAACTAAGTGATGAAGCTTAAGAAGTTTAAACATTATAAAAATTTGAATAGAGAACAATTATAGCTCACTGCTGTTAAGTTTAATCAAAAATCAAACAGTAGCAGGAAGCAAGAGAACAAGCATGATACTTACGGATAGGTATTGATACCTTACAAGAAAGTAATATGGGCACTAATGACAATTCGAAACTGTACAAAGGAATATTGTTTCACAGGAAACATAACGCACCAAGATGGCTACTACACATACCACAAAATAGGATTAATTTAATAACTTGGTATGTACACATAGGATATGCCCATTTTGGTCAAAAAAAAAAAAGTGTGTTATGCACATGAACAAATTTTACCAATTTTAAAATATGAGTCATATAGTTAAAAGAACTCTTAGACTCAGAGATTAGTCAGAAGGTTAAGAGACAAACATTGGGGTCCACATACATTGTATTCCATTATTCTGAATGATTTATGGGGTTTATCAGTCTATATTAGTAGTGTTAGAATGATGGGCCAAACTAGTGAAATTATACTCATTAAGGGAAGCAACAACGCATAATGTTACAATGAAATGAAGATATCGTTTTGCAAATGTGGCTAAACCAAAAATTTGCTTTCAGATAATGGAGCACAATTTGTAGCCAAACAGTTTACAGAGTTTTTGGCATGGGAACAGGTGAGTTATATCTTAATCTCTAAATTTCACTCACAAAGCAATCCAGCCGAACGTGTCTTAATGGATAGACATTGTGACAGAATTCGAAATGGCACTGAATGAATCGCCACATTCAGTTCCAAAAGTTTCTCCAGCTGAAATAGTAGGAAAGCAAACTGAAGGGGGTGGAATGGCCACAGAAAGATATCAGTGATCTAACATTATATAGCAGGGATGTAGTTAATGTACTTGAGAGAGAAGCTGGGAGAAAGAAAAATAAAAGCTGTGTGTAAGGTACACCCATACAGTACATGTAGGGGATTTAGTTTCATTTAAGAGTCATAAAAATTGAAAAAAGTAATAAACTTATAAGAAAATTTTACCATTTATATGCGGGGCCATTTGTAATAACTAGAACACCACATCGAAAAGCAGTTATACTGACAGACCCAGAGACTGGAATAGATAGAGGTATGTACAGTATTCAAGACTTTAAACCAATTTATTACTGAATAACAGGAGTGATAATAGTTTATAGTTTCATTTTTAATATATTGAAGAACATCAGGAATTGATTAATTATTGGATCATGTATTTGCTATTCAGTCAAGTCAAATGTGGCACAGCATTTACTGTATATTTACAGGATAAAATGTGTTAATGAGGGTGTGTTAACAAACAACTTTTAAATGTTTCGTTGGGGAGACAACTATTTAAGTTTACTTTAAAGTTTTGGATTTAAAAATCTAGTGTACCCAAGGAGGGATGACTGAATACAAGTCAAAATTAAATGAAAACAATAACCCTTGAGAGGGAATCTGCCTACGATCCTGTCATCCTTGTGTAAGAATCATGGTTAAGCAAAATTACAGGGATGTCAAAAATAACGAGAAATGAAAAACTGAACATTTCCATGGTCTCTTACCTATGGAGGCATTTCAATGAATGGCCAAATAATCCAGATTTAGTGATGGGTCTTAAGAAACATTTTTGTATGGTTTTTAAATTTATAAAATATTGTAATTTATAAAGAGTTGTTTTTACATTTTCTCAAATTACAGAAATGTGTTTGTATATTTTCTAATTTTGTATATTTTCTAATTTTAATGTAATAACATTAGTTGAGGGAAAGAACTATGATTGGTTGGGTATATGTCTTCAACATCCAGTTGGAGGTTTATTTCAATTTCTATTTCCCTTCAGGAAACTTAGTCATTGTACTTGTTCCATGATACACACTCTTCTTTCTAATTAGTGCCATCAAAAGATTTGCCAAAGAAGTGCAGCCCAAAAGGGTTTACACGAGTAATGGTGATAGCCATACAGACAAATTAACTAATAATTACATTAGCCTACACTGAGACTACTATAAGGACTAGAGACCATTTTAATTACTTGTAATGACATAAATACTGTAATGGTACAAATCCACACGATTTCCTTGGTGCAGTAAATGTACATTAGGTGGTGAAACCTTAAAAGATCAAGTGTACAAATGGGGTAACCAACTCCTCATATTGGGTGGAACTACTACAAAAACAAAAACAGACTAGGTCTATATATTTACAAGTATCTCATAGAAAATGTAACTTGGGTTACCTAACGATATGAGACATGACTTGTAGGTACTGTATATACAATTTTGTACACGCCACATATCGACTCTAATTAAAAAAGGGATATGTGTGGGAAATAAATGTATAAAAAAAAGGATGTAATTAAAATTATTGTCATGTTGGGTTATTATAAGTAGAAGCTATGTAGTAGTGCCACACCTGTTCATTCAATGGGGGCAGCAGATGTGAAGGTAAATGATTAGGACTGAACAAGTGGTCCCCCCCCCCCCTTTATTAGGAGAGTTAATAAATTATTAACTAATATTTGAGATATGAATAATATTAATTTGTACTGATTTGTTTGTTATTTTATTGTGGTTGAATATTCCACATGGTTTTCCTTAGCAAAGTTACTAGGAAAGAGTCTGGTGAACCAATGGACTAAGGAATATCTCAACAAAGTCATTATATATATTATTCACCCACTCTCCAAGAGTAGTACGTAGTTTAGCTGTTAACTTAGTAAGAATCTTTTAAAATTATTATATTATTCTTGTCTTAAGGCTGTTGGAAGACCTAAACAAAGTTTCCAAACAAGTAATCCAATTTATCGATATTAAGCATGAATATGTAGATTAGTATTAGTACAATCCAAAGAGTTGTGCAATTCGACAAATGTGACAAGACAGCATTGAGAAACATTAACGTTGTGTTAGTAGAGTATGAAAGACATTATCTGCTCTTGAATAACTGAATAATAAATAAATATATGATACAAATATTAAGACGAAAAATTCCTAGCTGGAAAAATAAAATATAAAAAATAGATGAAGATTACTCACCAGGCGAAGGAGCACAGGTGTGACAGCATCACAAATAAATAAATGAAAATACACACACACACACACACACACACACACACACAAACACACACACACACACACACAATCGCAAGCTTTCGCAACCCAGTTGCGTCTTCAGGCAGTAGGGAAGGAGAGGGAAAAGGAAATGATGAGGGTTTTAAGAAAGGGGGTAAGGAGCCATTCCAATCCCGGGAGAGGAAAGACTTACCTTGGGGGAAAAATGGAGGGTAAACAAATGCACACATGCCCACACATTCACACAGACACAAGTACACCTAGGCAGACATACTGTAGCGGTTACAAGGGTAGGAGCCAGAAGGTAGGGAAGGTGGTTTGGGGATTTCAAAGGGGTGGACTAGGAGGTTACGGAGGTTAGGTGGGCGGCGGAAAGACACTTTCGGTGGAGTAGGATGGATGTCATGAAGGACGGGGCAGGATTTAAGGATGGATGTTCTGAACAGTAGGTGCATACAAACCCAGTCTCTCCCATCTACTCAATCTCCTACTCCCAACTCCTCTCCCCCCTAAACCTCAAAACTCCAATCTACACAATCTGGAACCATAACATCCTAATTCAGTAATCAACCTCTCCTCCAAACCTCTCTCCCAATCTGAAACCTCTGTCCTATCCAAAGACCTCACCTTTAGTCCTACTCCCAAATTCAACAACACAGCTCTCGTCAAAGATCTACTTTCCTATACTCTTAGTCTTTGCTGGAGATACCACTTTGCCACGAAGAAGAATAATACTACTCCCTATGACCCAGCTCCCCAAGACATCATTCCAATTGAACCCTGCCTAGAACAGTTCCGTCCTCCATCACAGCGAGACCCACCTGCTCTTCCTCAAAACCACCCTCTTCAAACCTTCCAGGAATTCCTTACTTCCCACCTTGCCTCCCAGTCGTTCCTGAGAAACCTTAATCCTACTCCCAACATTACCGCAGCTGATCCCGAGCTATCCGTGATCTGAAGGCTGACCATTCCATCATCATTCTCCCAGCCGACAAGGGATCCACGACCGTGGTACTTGATCGGCGGGAGTATGTAGCTGAGGGACTGCGTCAGCTCTCAGACAGTACCACATATAAAGTCTTTCATGGCAATCCCATCCCCGATGTCCAGGCAGAGCTTCAAGGAATCCTCAAAACCTTAGGCCCCCTACAAAACCTTTCACCTAAATCCATTAACCTCATGACCCCGCCGACACCCCGCACTCCCACCTTTTACCTACTTCCCAAGATTCACAAACCCAATCATCCCGGCCGCCCCATTGTGGCCGGTTACCAAGCCCCTAAAGAATGAATCTCTGCCTACATAGACCAACACCTTCAACCCATTATGTGCAGTCTCCCATCGTTCATCAAAGACACCAACCACTTCCTCGATCGCCTGAAATCCTTACCCAGCCTGTTACCTCCAGAAACCATCCTTGTAACCATTGATGCCACTTCCCTATACACAAATATCCCACATACCCAGGGCCTTGCTGCGATGGAGTATTTCCTTTCACGCCGACCACCCACTTCCCTACCTAAAACCTCTTTCCTTAATACCCTAGCCAGCTTCATCCTAACCCACAACTTCTTCACTTTTGAGGGCCAGACATACCAACAACTAAAGGGAACAGCCATGGGAACCAGGATGGCCCCCCCTCGTACGCAAACTTATTCATGGGACGCTTAGAGAAAGCCTTCCTGGATACCCAAGCCTGTCAACCCAAAGTGTGGTACAGAGTCATTGATGATATATTCATGATCTGGACACACAGTGAAGAAGAACTCCAGAATTTCCTCTTCAACCTCAACTCCTTTGGTCCCATCAAATTCACCTGGTCCTATTCCAAATCCCATGCCACATTCCCCGATGTCGACCTCCATCTGTCCAACGGCCAACTCCACACATCCGTCCACATCAAACCTACCAATAAACAACAGTACCTGCATTATGACAGCTGTCATCCATTCCATATCAAACGTTCCCTTCCTTACAGCTTAGGTCTTCGTGGCAAACGAGTCTGCTCCAGTCCTGAAGCTCTGAACCACTACTCCAACATCCTATTAACAGCTTTCACATCCCGCAGCTATCCTCCTAATCTGGTAGAGAAACAAATTGCCAGAGCTACTACCTCATCCCCCCAAATTCAGAACCTTCAACAGAAGAATCCCAGAAGTGCCCCTCTTGTCACCGGATACTTTCCGGGACTGGAGCGGACTTTGAATGTGGCTCTCCAGCAAGGATACGACTTCCTTAAATCCTGCCCCGAAATGAGATCCGTCCTTCATGACATCCTTCCTACTCCACCGAGAGTGTCTTTCCGCCGCCCACCTAACCTCCGTAACCTCCTAGTACACCCCTATGAAATCCCCAAACCACCTTCCCTACCCTCTGGCTCCTACCCTTGTAACCGCCCCCGTTGTAAAACCTGCCCTATGCACCCTTCCACCACCACTTAACTCCAGTCCCGTAACCCGGAAGGTGTACACGATCAAAGGCAGAGCCACTTGCGATAGTACCCACGTGATCTACCAACTGACATGCCTGCACTGTGAAGCGTTCTATGTGGGAATGACCAGCAACAAACTGTCCATTCGCATGAATGGACACAGGCAGACAGTGTTTGTTGGTAACGAGGATCACCCTGTGGCTAAACACGCATTGGTGCACGGCCAGCACATCTTGGCACAGTGTTACACTGTCCGGGTTATCTGGATACTTCCCACTGACACCAATCCTTCAGAACTCCGGAGATGGGAACTAGCCCTTCAGCATATTCTCTCTTCCCGTTGCCCACCTGGTCTCAATCTCCGCTAAATTTGAATTCCCACCCACCTTCTTAACATCTTTGCATCGGTTCTCTGGACAGAGCCTCTGCCTCTGTCTAACTTCTTTGCTTTCTACAGTATGTCTGCCTAAGTGTACTTGTGTCTGTGTGAATGTGTGGGCATGTGTGCATTTGTTTACCCTCCATTTTTTCCCCCAAGGTAAGTCTTTCCTCTCCCGGGATTGGAATGACTCCTTACCCCCTTCCTTAAAACCCTCATCATTTCCTTTTCCCTCTCCTTCCCTACTGCCTGAAGACGCAACTGGGTTGCGAAAGCTTGCGATTGTGTGTGTGTGTGTGTGTGTGTGTGTGTGTGTGTGTGTGTGTGTGTGTGTGTGTGTGTATTCATTTATTTATTTGTGATGCTGTCACACCTGTGCTCCTTCGCCTGGTGAGTAATCTTCGTCTATTTTTTATATTTGAATAATAAATAAATAAGAAATATATAAGGAACTATTGTAATCAATGATGTAATTACTCTACACACACACACACACACACACACACACACACACACACACACACACACAAATGTGTACATCCCTTGTTTATTGAGACACAGATGATTCGCAATTATTAACAATGGAAACGGTACACTGAAGTCACGTCAATGACCTTACATCTATACAAAAGTAACAAATACATATTCTGTTAGGCAAGATTACAAATACGTATTCTGCTAGGCAAGATTACACGAGACGAATTGTAATAATTTCTTTATGTTTTGATGTACTCTGTTTGTTTCCCCTGTCTGAGGTATTCCCTTTCGGCTACATGTGGCACCAGAGCACGATGTTACACAAGGACTCTGAAGTTACGGTGCTGTGTCGAGTTTGGAGGAACGCCAAAAGCTTTGTAAATAACTTTCTTTTTCAAGGACTTTATAATCAGACTCCAAACTGCCTGTACTAAAGTTGTACTATTACTAGTTTATTGGATAACTGGTGTAATAAATTGGTATCTTTAATGTCTATTGGAGTTTTCTCTCCAGTACATGGTTCATAAGGATTTTGAGTGAAGCTCTGGATAATTGTGGAGTTGTGAGACTTTGTGACACACACAGGACTGAGAATGTTTCCAAAGTCCAATCTCTGGTTGCAAGGCAGTGGTGGGTATAGCACATCCTTGTGGAGCATGTAGGTACTAGATGGGTGTAAAGAGGAATGTAGTGGGGTAGTCCGATGACACCAATAGAGAAATCTGTGCAGTGATTGCAGGAGAGATGGTATATCACACAGCTGCTTTCACAGGTGGCCTGGCCTCTGATTGGGTAGGAAAAGCTTGTGACAACTGGAATACGAAGTGCCGGGCGGGTGGATCGGGCAGGTCTTCGAGCAGGGTCTTAGACGAGGATATATAATCTCTGTGGTAAGGGGTTGGAACTGGAAGTGGCATAGAGTTTGACAACGACTTTAATATGGGTGATAAGGATCTCGGGCATGTCGTCTCATTGATGTCTGTATACTGAGCCTGTGTGAGTGATACCTTTTCTGATGAAGGCTAGTGGCTGAAAGGTAGAACACAGTATTAATGTCTTACATGCCTGTCACAGCTCAACGTATGTCTTTGTGGTGATCAGTAAACCATTCTCATTATATTGTTAAATGCGATTAGGTTAGCAGAGATGGCTCATTACCTGGGCAGCACATTTCATCGAGACGAGGCACTGTGTCGTGTCCGGCAGAACACGTGTATGGCTGGAGCAATAGAAACTGGTCACTCCAGAAGTACGGACATCTCGTGCAGGCTTCTGTCGTAAAGACTGACTTGACCAATGTGTGTACCAACTAGCCGTCTAAGTAGAGGCCAGTCATATATTATTAGAGGCTACATGAAATTTGTATATGCTATAAATGCTAAATACATAAACTGCAATGACATTTAGTAAAACTGGTTATTTTGATAGAATTTAGAGCTCAAGTGCTAAAACATATTAATAAACAGATGGCTGACTTAATGCTTGCCAAACGAGCTAAAACTAAAATTGGTAAAAAATTATTTGTTGTGTAACTATGCATGTGCTATTATGAAGATGATCTAAACTTTCTGAGACGGTTTTACACATTACCAAGCTACCACATAGTAGATGAGATATGTATGTGATGTTTAACATCTGAAAGACCAAGGAAATTTCATTTATACCTGGAGAATAAAGAAACAGTGAAGTCAATATAACTATTAATAAATCCCCATCTCCAGCTTACAAAACTTTACTAGTAGAGTCTGAATAGTATATTTTCTTGCTTTTTTGCTTGTGAATGCGTGTTCCCCTCCCATCCCCCCCCCCCCTTCCTTCCTCCTTTTTATGTGATGCTAATCAATGTTTTACTTCTTGTCTCACATTTTGGAATGGCGCTTTTTCCCATATTTTAAATTTATAAAATTGCATGGCCAATAAAACTACTATTGCAAATTGCCTTCTTCCACACCTAGAGGCAGGTGTCTTGCAATAATGGCCTAAACAAATTTAAAACGCCATCACATGGCATGAAAACTTTTACTGGCAATGACAACAGCCACAGAAGCCTATGCTTACACTGACTGAATTATGTTAAAAATAAGTTTGCAGAAGGGATGCAATGCCCATATGAAAGAAGGTAGCTTTTATGTAGACAAAAATTCCTTTGTGCCCCTTTTGTAGTGTGAAACTCCACTGGAATAACAACAATTTAGAAAACCACATTTAAAGTGCTAGCCACTAGTTGTAAAAGAAATAAAATTACCATGGCTCATTTAAATGCCTAAACACAATTCAAAAATGTAAATGCTAGTTCTTGAAGTTTAAAAATTAGAATTTTGAATTTGAAATCATCTGCTTACTTTACACAGCACTACATATGATATCTTCTTCTGAAATCTGTGACGGTTGTGTCGACAGAGGTGGCTGCCAAGTAGTTCGGATAAGGAACGTGGCACAGTCTTATTGCCGGAATGTAGGCTTCCCACGCTTATCTTCAACATATTCCACAGACGCCGCAAAAATACAGCTCGGACATCGTCGCTGAAGGGTTAGACAACTGCATATAGCTGCCTCGTCGAAGGATGACAAAGAACTCTCAACATCACAGAAAAATGATCGAGAGCTGTTCCGAACTAGGAAATTTTCCCGTTCTCGCCAACAGTGCCGCACCCTGGGTCGTTTGACTTGACGTTTTGACTGCAGCAGAAGTTTTGAGGCAAACACTCCGTACTGTTCAGGTGCGGTGGAACAGGACTGCAACACTGCTGCCAGTCTCTGACCACACTTTATTGTTTGCTCCACACCCGGCAGGTGGTATTTTGACAAACACTGCATCGCTTCCCTCCACAAGCGCCAGTCCGCCAAGGAGTGCAGGAAACGTGTCATCAAAGCAGAGGTGCGAGGTCGAGTTGTGACTCGACCGTCCGGGAGCGCGAGTCTGCCGAGACGTGCAGAACGACTGCTGTCGAGTTTGGAAAAAAGTGAAGTGCAGGTACGAGAGCGAGTCAGGAGTTACATCTCTTGGGAGTTAAACCTGACAAACACTCTGAAGTTTGACAAGATACTGGCAGAATTACAGCTGCGAGGCAGAGTCGTCAGTCGTAACTGTACAGCTCGGTCAGTTGACGTTTGCCCGCAAAAGGCAGAGGTCGTTCCAGATTGCGGTCCGAGCCGGGCGCACAGTTTTAACCCACGTGCTCCACTACAGAGAGACAATTCCTTCGGGAGACTTCTGTCAGTTTGATGCCGGCACGTGCATTAGGCTGGCACCAAACAGTGTAGCTTGCAATTAATTTGACAGTAGCGGTGACTTATGCAGGAAATATAATTTTGTTGTCTGTGTCACCACCGGAGTTACAGCACACTTCACTGTATGCTGCACATCCGACCTGTGATGTTCGGAATTACTTCCTGTGACACGATTCTGCTTCACCGCGGCTGTACTGAAGTTAAAAGCGACAATGGAAAACAGCTTGTCATAAGGCAGCCAGTGCCAGTTAACAGCCTGGAATAATGAAACAAGCTGAGAAGGTCAGCAGCAACTTTGCACCTAGTGCACTCTCACAGGGAGCAAATACGTACCCCGATACACACTCAGTCGTCTCTCCCACAACGGTCGAGCATGCAAACACTTTACAGCTTTCCACCATTAGTGCGCACTGTTGTAGGACAATTAATGCCCTATAATATGCACACAAAAAACAAATTAGACGTATATTTCTACACTACATACCTCTGTCGAGGAGGCCGGGAGCATCGAGAGCGATGGTGGTAAAATAAAATGAACACAACTCGATTAAAGTATAAGATAAAATTTCTTTCTCCTATTTATACAAGAGGATTTTATCCTCACAGCTCATAACATGTTACAATTGAGAAATAGGCTTAAATTACAGTGGGTAACTTGAAAATGGCTGTCTTTAGCCCAGAGCAATGAATCACAGTCTTGTGCCAGATTAGACCAGACTGTAGACTTCACCAATGTCTGTGGGACCAAAGTATGGCCCTGAATGTCAAACCAAAGCAGGTACAGCTCCACAAAGTAAAGCCAGTAACGATCTAATGCCTCCGAATGTACAAAATATACACGTATTTACAGCCGGATGCCCGTCCGCTCGGCACGTCGCACTCCGTGTTCCCGAGGACTGTAACCTACAGTCCCAGTCCCTCGGAGCGGTGCCGAGAAACGCGTCTCGGTCGCCAAAATTGCGCGCAGAGCCGCCAAACTGCCGCATCCCGGAAGGGAACTCAATTGAAACCCGGAGGTTTGGCGAGTACCTTGAAGGGCACCTGCCCCATACCGAGATACAGTTTAAATTTGTACCCCCTCAGGGCCCGGTAAGATTTCTCGTCGACAGTGAAAACCAGCGAGGCACCTTCTTCGGTGTCTTTCCTGCTGACGGTCTTCCACTCGACAGCCGGTACGCCTATGTTCTGCTTCTGCAGGAGCGCCAGCAGCTCGGGCGTGCCCTTGCGGTTGGCGGGCTTCGGGATCCAGACCAGCACCTTCGCCAGGCGCATGACGGCGTTGGCGGGCCCGACCTTCAGCCGGAGGCCTCCCGGCAGACTGAGGTCCGGTACCGTCTCTTCCAGCCACGCCGCCGTCCACTTGTTGGCGCAGCTGAAGTACGAGACCCCGTCGCTGCAGCGAGTGGACATGAACTGCAACGGCCGCCCGCCGTCGGACAGCTCGATCCTGTCCAGGAGGGCGTCTTGCAGTGCCTCGTGCTGCTCCTCGGTGATCTTGACGGCCGGGTAGCCCCTGCAGACGACGGCCATCCTCACGGACGACAACACGTCCGCGCACGACGGCACGTCGCCTCCTCCGGTAGGCCGCTCCGGTTCCGGACGACCGGCGTCCTCTCCCGGAGACGCCTCCGGTCCGCCGACCGCCGGACCCGCGACCCCCGAGTCCGGAGTCGCCTTGGCCTGAGCTCTCCCTTTCTGCGATCGCTGGGATCTGGGAATCGGCTTCTCTCCTGCCGCGAGTGCCCTCTGCATTCTCAATTTGCGCTTCTGAGCTCCGCTCCGCTTTTTTCCGCGCGGCTGTTCCTTAAATGAGAAGTTAAAATACAGGGGTACTTCACAAACAGAAGTGTAACAGATGCATTACTTTCAATTGTTAAATGCACAGTTAATAATCTGCAGAAATTACGAGGGCTATCCTGAAAGTAACCTCCATTTTACAGTAGTACAAGAAGCAGTAAGGGGAACAGACACTACACAGATTACCCCCAATCATTATGTTCGGGGGTGTGGTAGTGGGGATGCCACACTGCAATCCTCCTCATTCATCTACCATCACTGAAATATAACATCTGAATAATATGAAACTATTTTATACTCCAAATTAGTAAAAGATCTAAAAAGTATAATTTTCATTTATTTATTTACAGCTTGTCTTTTTGTTATTTATTAGAAATTTCACAGTTTTGATTAGACGATTTTGGTTCTTGTAGAATTTTTCTTTATTCTGCAATTAGATTTGACATGTGCCAAAGTTAATAATTTAAACCCTGTAGCAGTAGCGTGCGGACTGACAGTCTGCACAAATGTATTTTTCACTTTCCTGTTGTCGGGCCTGGTCGTCTCGGTGTAAAGAGCTCAACTGGAAACCAAAGGATCACCGGTTCAAAACCCAGTCGGACCTCGGATGTATTCAGTCTGCGATTTAACCTATCCTTCACCTCTCAAAGATGTGAGGAGTCGCCAGAAATGACACGCGGTTGGGATTCCACGTTAAGTTACACGTCCCCTTTCCTTTCCCCGGTTGGATAACTGGGGTAGGCTAGGGACACACAAGTCGTCAAAGTGGCTTCCAATTTAAAGACTTGCTCCAGGCCAATGAGTCACACAAAATTATTTATTACTTTCCTGTTCATATTGGTGCACCTAAAAAGTACATACAATCAGTACCTTCCTGTAATGAGAAGCAGTACGTGACTCTCTTGTCTCATGTGGATCAGATGAGCAGCAGTGGAATGCTCAACACCTGTCGACAGAGTCTGCGCAGCTATCGGCGCTACATATAATTTGCATTGTTTGTAAGTCATTATTCCCGTATTATAGTTTATTCTCAAGGTATCTGCTGTTATTGCCGAGTTGATTTCTATTTGTTACATAGTCTTTTCAGGTTCCCCTTATACATTTATTTACGTTTTGTTCTCTTTTTTTATGCAATATTGATGTGTATGAAAAATTCTTCAGAATAATTCTGCTATATGCAACTCACAATTTTATTTTTGTATTTTATTTTTTTACCCAAAGACAGAAAGATCGAGAAAGGTGGTTACTGTGGTCTAATATACAGGGTGTCCCAGGTATCTCGTCCACCCAAAATATCTCTGGAACAATAACAGCTATTGGAAAACGACTTTCACCGGTATCAATGTAAGGCTGGGGCCCATGAATGTACATATTTGGAAACATTCTAAAACGAAAGCAAATGTTTTGTAACACAAACTTATGTGTTTTTTTATTTAATGGACACCCTATATTTTTTCTTCAGCAATCCATAGCATGACAAATCACAAACAAACGCGTTGATTGCATCGCAAAATTCCTATTACATCCCAAGATATTGTGACGCGAAGTTCAAGCTTGAAATACGTGGCTAGCGCACGACCTGAGACTTACACGAGAACCCCATGCTGCTCAGGGCATGCGCTAACTGCGCCTTTTGCGTATTTCAAGCGTCAAATTCGCATCACAATATCTCAGGATGTAATTGGAATATTGCGATGCAATCAACGCCATTGTTTATGTTATTGTTATTGTTCCAGAGATATTTTGGGTGGACAAGATAGCTGGGACACCCTGTATACAGGAATAACGTTATACTATGACAGTAGTTGTTGCAAATGAAGCATAATCATTTCTCTTTGGAGCATGAAAATGTCTTTTGTACTGAAAGTTCAGAAAGGGAAGAATGCGACTGTACTGTACAAACTCTGAAACTGTAGTAACCAGTGTGGTATTTCATCCTGTTTATGATACAAATATACAATTTTTTTTTCCACGAAATGCAAGATGTGTAGCATATTACAAAACTTAGTATTTCAGTGAAATAGGACAGAATTTAGAGCTCTGTCAAAGGCATTGATGTAAAAAGCTACAAGACAAACACAGTTAATTGCATATTCTCCATTACTGTGTCCACTCTTGCTACTAAAATTATTTAATGCCATGCAGACTGGCAGTCCGCATGTGACTACTGGCGGTGTTTAAAGTCACACAACTACTGCAGGGTTAAATAAAAATAAACATGTATTAGGGACTTCACTGTATACGTATAGTACATTCGAAAGTTTCGGTTACAGTCATGAATTCAGCTGACTGTCAAACTTCCAAATTCACATACGCAAACACTTAAGCTTGATATTACTGGAATTTATTAATAACAAATATTAATATACAAACCTTTTAGTTCAAGCAGTATTACTTAAGATTCCAACAACAAAAAAAATGATTTTTCAAGAATAAAGTTTAGCAAGTATATCACCAATGATAGTTTACTTTTATAAAGACTAATGCCACAAAGCTCATGTAGTTCTCTGTCACTATTGTTTCAGATTTATATGTTAAATATAAGTAACGAAGCAATAAAGGAGGTAGATGAGTTTTGTTACTTGGGCAGTAAAATAACAAATGATGGTCGCAGTACAGAGGATATAAAATGCAGAATGGCAATGGGTAGAAAAGTGTTCTTGAAAATGAGAAATTTGTTAACATCGAATATTGATTTAAGCCTAAGGAAGTCCTTTCTGAAGGCATTTGGATGGAGTGTTGCGTTGTATGGGAGTGAGACATGGACGATAAACAGTGCGGACAGGAAGAGGATAGAGGCTTTTGAAATATAGTGCTACAGAAGAATGCTGAAGATTAGGTGGGGGGATCGCTTAACTAATGAGGCACTGAACAGAATCGGGGAGAAAAGAAATTTCTGGCATGCCTTGACTAAAAGAAGGGACAGATTGGTAGGACACATTTTTAGACATCAAGGAATTGTGAATTTAGCGTTGGAGGGAAGTGTGTGGGGTAAAAACCGCAGAGGAAGACCAAGAGATGGATACAGTAAGCAGATTCAGACAGATTTGGGTTGCCGTTCTTATGTGGAGATGAAGAGGCTTGCTCAGGATAGGGTATTGTGGAGAGCTGCATCAAACCAGTCTCTGGACTGAAGATCACAACAACAACAACAACAACATGTTAAATATACACATAAAATTATATTACAATACAGTACCTCTTATCAGAGGCAGCATGCCTCGACTATGTTACACAGTACCAAAGTATCACACGTCTCTGGGTCTAATAGCTATCTTGCAGACAGTTTGGTATAGACCAATGAATAGCTGTGCCATCTAGCATGAAGCCGAGTCTGTGCGTACCGCTGCGCAATGAACGTTTTTGCTGTGCACTGCAACCTATTCTCTATGTTGTCACATTCATAGTTACTATTTTACACTGGCAACTTTGATATCTATACTAGCAGGATATATAAAGTCTTATACTAGTACAGTTATCAGTCCTTGTAAAGTAATAACTATGAATGTGATTACCATAAAGGCCCTAACCTAGACTGAGGCTACAACATTAGCCACTTAAAGATGTGTAATACTCCAGTACTATACTAAAAATACCACTGTAATGTAATAATGATCATATCCATTGGAAATATATACAGTATACTTGTTTTTACACTTTTCAGGGGACTTCAGTGAAATGGTGTAAAATGCAGGAAATAATGTTTTAAATGGTAAAATATGCTTACTGGGTCAGCCTTGCATTTTCGTAGTTTGTGTGTGATATATGTACATAAAAGACATCTAAATACCGCCAGGGAGTTGATTATACAATAAAGGTTATCCAATTTTTTACTATTTTAAGCACCAGGAAAAACTGGTAATTTTATGGGAAGTAGAAATTTTTTACGTAATTTCATTCATTATAATCGAGGACGGCACTGCTGGGCTATAACACATCTTCAAAATTAACTGAACCGCTTCTATAGATATCTTTTGGACACCGCTGCCAGGCTATGTAACACATCTTCAAAATTACTGCCTTTTACCGGAATTAATTATTTACATAGTAAAACTCTTACAGTTCTGTTACTTTTGTATTTTTTGATGTTTCACATGACAATATTCGAGAATTTATTCGGGTTCTCGAGTACAAACATATGCATAAGTATTTTTGTGACGTTTGCATGGGATCGGCATCTCTCACTATTATCGCTTTTTTGAGGTTGTGGGTATTATGACACCCAACTGTGATAGATAAAGTTCTTTATTAACCAGAAATATGTATCACAAAAACAACGCAACTATTTATTCTCACTTCGACAAAGCAACTGGTTCTGATTGAGTACTCGCCAGCCGCTCTGACAAAGAAGCTAGCGGAAAGTCGAACTACACCGCCACAAATCAGTGTTATTCTCTCGTTAACAAACCGTTCTGTTTGTCTGAGTACATGCCAGGCGCTCTGCCAAAGACGCTGGTGAAAAGAAGAACTACATTGCCACAAATCAGCGCGTCTTTAAATCAACAACGAAACGCAAAATATACGTTTGAATAAACGCAAAGTGTCAAGAAACTCGAATGCAAATAATTTTTAAGCGCTATACTTTAAGGGGAAAGCCATGCAAGTGTCAATGTACGTACATTACGTCATTTTTCTTCAGGAACATGCTTTCAAAAAGTGTAAAACGCGGGAAAAGCGTAAATATGTTAATGCAAAAACGAGGGTGAAGTAACATTGTAAACATAGGAAATTTGATGGGACCGACAAAAAATGGTGTAAATGGCGGGAAAATGTAAAAACCGAGAATTTAAAAACGAGGTTTTACTGTAGCTATAATTATGATTATCACAAGAAATCAACCTAGATCTCAACAACAAAGTTTTATTAGCCATATACTGATACAGATCTAAAAATTTCCTATGTAAAATAATGATTGTAATAATTATATTTCTACTCATAATAATGTGTGTTGGAAACAACTTACCATAAGGACGAACGTTGAGCCACACACACACACACACACACACACACACACACACACATTCTCTCTCTCTCTCTCTCTCTCTCTCTCTCTCTCTCTCTCTCTCTCTCTCTCTCTCTTTCTAAATTTTCGGCCGCAGCCTTCCTCAGACAGAACACTCATCCACGCAATCACTCAGGCACACTCATCCACACACGTCAGCCATCGGAGTGTTGTGTCTGTTGGCGGCTAAACATTTGTCTTTAAGGTGAGTTGTTCCTTATACACATTATTATTAACATTCCTTGCTGGACCTTCCATTGTTGTTATATTTCTACTAGCTACATACCCAGCATTACACAGGTAATTATTTACTCACTACGAGAAATATATATTTATTCAAAAAAGGGAGATAAAAAAATCTATTCACACTTTCCTGAATAAGAATCTCCAGCCTTTTGAAACTAGCCATGTTAGTGTAGATTAGATGTGACTTACGCTCAAAGAAATAATATCGACAACCACTGACAGATTTATACTAAATAAACAAAAGAACATCACTCTTCAAAAGGCAAAGAAAGAAAGCATGCCACATTGAAAAGAGAGGCAAAATTCCCAAGTCTGGCAAGTAAGTTTCCAATTTTTTTTCAAAACAGCTCAGGGTAGCCATATTAGATTTGCTGTAAGCTAGGTACACAAATTTGGCATTAAAATTTGTCTGACAATGCAATAACCATGCAAAATGCATAATTGGACATTATAAAAAAATTGCAACAGAGTCTGCAGATTGTTTGATTCATTCACCATTGTTGCTGCACTAGTCACCACCATGGAATGTAATGTACAGAAGCTTATAACAGTTACCACAATGAAACCCTGTCACATAATTTGCTAGGAAATCCTAAGAAACTCTAGTCGTCGTGAAGTATACTTGTGGCGGAACACAATCAATACCTTCACTACACAACAGCAACAATGTTGCTACTAACGACAGTTGCACTAAAAAGTAGAATTCTTAAACATGGCTTTCCGAGATTCCTTCACCAAAGAATATGAAGTACAAGATCATTAATTCAGAACAGCTGCCATCATGCATAATTTAGAAGCAGATATCCATGGTGAATTAAAGCAACTTAAATCACTTAACAAAAGCAAGTCTTCCTGTCGCCGATGCAAGAGCTTCATAGCTATTGTATATTACAGCAGCTCGCTCAGCAAAACACATGTACCAAAAGCCTGAAAAGTTGCACAGAACACTTTAATGTTCAAGAAAGGCAATAGAAGTGACCCGCAAATTTACAGGCCTATTTCATCGACATAGGTGCGAAGCAGGATTTTACAACACACACTTGTCTCAAACAACACAAACTACATTAAAGAGAACGACCTACTGTCCCCAAAGTCCACAAGGATTAGAAAGTATTGTTCTTGTGAAACACCGATAGCTCTTTAGTCACTTTAAGTGTGATACAGAAAAAAATTTAAAGAAGGGCAGCTCGTTTTGTATTATCGTGATATAGGAAAGAGAGTGTCGTGGAAATGATACACAAGTCATGGTGGAAATCATTAAAAGAAATGTGTTACTTATTGTGGCAAGATTAATTTTTGCAATTTCTTTCACCATTTTTCTCCTCCTATTTTGAACATATTTCGTTAGCACCCACCTACATAGGGATAGAAGATGATCATAATAAAATAAGACAAATCAGACTGAACATGGAAAGATTCGCATCTTCCTTTTTCCCCGTGCACTATTTGAGAATGGAACAGTAAAGAAATATAAAAAAAGCAGTTTGATGAACGTTCTGCCGTGTGCTTAAATGTGAGTATTTATGAGGAGGAAGACATGCTCTAGTATGCTTCTCCTTACAGAAAAAGCAACTGAAGAATGTTTATCACGTTCCACTGTATGTAATATCCTTCTTGTATAGTCTCAAAAGTCACTGCTAATCTTCAGATTTTAAACAGGTTGACAACTTTCAACCACCATATCCTCCATCCCTTATAGCTATTGACATGATACTGCAAAAGTGTAAAACGGGAGACTTTGGACTACAACCACACAGAGAGCATCTGTGCTGTGAGGGAGTTCATCTCAATTGTGTACGTTTGGCTGCAGAGTGAAATAGAGGCAGAGGCATCTCAATTTTTATAGATGTAAGGAGATAAAAGAAGTTATTGAAAAGATGTGTGTATATAATGCATTAATCAAGAAATCTTTAACCAATACCTTGTGCTATTAGTGTCTTTGTTTAATCCCCAGTGAAGTTAGAAAGAATGTTAAAAATTTAGGTTTTTGAATAACCCTTTATGTTATCAAACATTATCTTTTACATTGTATATTATTGGAAATTATTTTGATATGTACCTTAATTACTACTGCCATCTGGTGGTTGAAATGTGTGATGATCTACCATCAACAGTTTCAGTGAGTCTTGAATGAGATGTGCACAGCTAAAACAAGCTAATACCAAGCTGTGTCTGCAAGATGTGGTACTTTTGTACTGTGTAACTTAATGTTGAGGCATGCTGCCTCCAATAAAAGAGATTTTTAACATATATTTACTGTAATGCCTTTTCATAAAAATTGGCCATGTCTGACATGGTTTACACATATTCAGATAGCCTGATATATTTTAATGTGTTTTACAATTGGAAGATGTCTAAACACAGTCATCATTTGTATAAAATTATCAATAAATAACTCCAAATGCTGAACACTGACAAACTAGCTTAATGTCCTGTCATACAAAGCTACTTTTTTCCCCCACACATCTGCTCTGATCATATCAGGTACTATACAAAAATTATTTGGTAAAGACAGTATACTTTTGCCTTGAATATTTAAGCATAAATTGAAAGAAAGCTCATTGCCAACTTACATTCTACTTTTGCTGCCTGCATTACTTGTACTACAAAACTTTTCTTGTTGTATTGATTATTTCTCAAATTACTAATTCTGAATAAGTATTGATATTGTAGCTATGTTAAAGAGTGTTCAAACTTCAAAATGAGTGTTGCAATATTGAAAATTTTGCCAAACACGAAATCTGCTCTGTAATAGTTGCGAGTGTTAAGCTTCAAAACTGCCGACGTTCTTTGAGAAAACTGTGTTGTTTCAGGGTAGCTGCTGTTAGATTAAAGAAATTTGTTAAACCAACTGTTTTCTGTATGTGAGAGAAACTGCTTTGCAAGTCAAGACTGATTAACTATTTTATAAAATAATGTCTTAAATATTTTATGTAAAGCATGTGAGCAAGGGAACTTTTAGAATAGGTCTAAAATTATAGTCAAATTTTTTAATGAAAGTCGCCAAGCCTCGCTGTCAACAAATGGACAAGCTGAGCCCAAGTTATTTCTATTCTGATGAAACCAAAAATCAGTTTTTCACACACATCAATGATTATGCTGTCATTTCCCCTGAACTATGCACCACACAATGACAATTTTGCAATTATATTCATGTCTATACTATCAACTAAATGTGTTGCAAATACAGTTAGTAGTAAAGAAGTAATGAAGTTTTACAGCACGAGCAGCAAAAATAAACCGTATCCTTTCATTATTCTGTGGGTCGGTGACAGAGTACCGTATGTGAGTTTTGTTAAGATTTGAAATGATGGGTGGAGCTTTTTTGAAGTTGTCAAAAATGCTCTCATTCTCAAATACACTGTGTTAAACCTTTAACGTAAGATCTCTCTCTCTCTCTCTCTCTCTCTCTCTCTCTCTCTCTCTCTCTCAGTAGAATACTACAGCATTTAAATTGCTAAAATCAAACTGTTACACAAAAATCAAATTCATGCTGTCCCTGGAAAATATAAGATAGGCAACCTGCAATGGACCAATGAACCATCTGAACCATTTAGTAATATAGATTTATAGCTTCAGCAACATTTCTTAAAATTGCAGGTTCTTGCCACTCTTGCCAGTTCCTTTGTTACCAACCAGTGTGCCCAATTTCAAACACACATACTAAGAAACGGAAAAAAGGAAAGAAAAAGATGTCCCACAAGTGGGATAACAATCAGTAGATGCTATCTATGCATGTGTCCAAGCAAATGACAGTTTTAGAAAAATTGAAGGATTTGTTCAAGAGAAACGCTTTACAAATTTAGCAAGTCAAAAATTCATTGGTCCACCCCAGAGTCCCATGCAAACAATTATTGGCTTGGCACCTACACGATTTGTCGGATGTCCTCCAGAAGGAAACTGTGCAAAATTTTGTGCAATTTCTGGATTACATACTGTATATTTCCACAGATAAGATGATGGAGAGAGAGAGAGAGAGCGGAGGGGGGGGGGATGCTTTATCAATTTGCTGAGTGGACAAGGGTACATACAATAACCTATATGCCATAAAGCATGGATATAATTAATTATTTACAATGCAACTTGATATTACAATGTCGCTTGTCAAAAATAGTTTCTCAATATATCCAGAGTCGCACTGAAACAATTAGCATATATTTACGCACAGAGCAGTGATAGAGTTAAAATATTTTGGAGCTACACACAACAATTGTTGTTTCCTTTGAAATCCTTTATCTACTGTTCTCGGGCAATTTCGCGTGTTTTCACTCGCATAATACGTGCATCGGCACGATTAAATGTCGTCTCAGCAAAAGAAATTACTTTTCTCTTAATCTTCGCAGTGTAAAAAAAAAACTAACAACATGCTTCTTCACGATCGGATCAAGGTAGCACTACACACACACACAAAAGTTCAAAAGCAGACCGCAAACACTGAAACAAAGGGTGAAATCCAGATACCAAATCATAAGAACTACTTATGGTGGCTTCTAGTGATGTTTTTCGGAACTATCATTCACAGAAACTAGGCTCTTTACACAACCCTGAGAAGGTTAGAATCTCTTACTTCCTTGCTCAAAACCATGGTTTATTCTTACCTCCATGCACAAAACCTACTTATGGCAGCTTCTAGCAGCATTTTTCAGAACTTCCTGTAGCTCTGCCTCCAAAGCTAAGCTGCAGGCATATTTTTAGATCTCAATAGCTGGGGAAAAAAGTGCGGCTTGCATTCGAATAAATACGGTAACTTGGGATCGTCTTGTACACCAGATATATGCTTAAACTATAAAATTTTGATGAAAATTTGTACCTTGCCATATCTGAAGGTCATCTTATCTGCGGAAATGTACAGTAATCAAACTTCTAAGCTGGTTGGAGGGCCTTGTCTATAAAGCTAAAAGCATTCTCAACTGGAAGAGATTTGGCTACCTTGGCCAAGGTAGAGTGTCGTACACTTAATAGAGTGGAGAATATCAAATACATACTGCAGATGATACCCAAAGATGTCCTGCTATGAAATTAAACCCCAAACCAGAATGCATACACAGACAAACAGAAATTCCAGGGTTTCCCAGTTAAAATCAAACCTTTTCCAGGTGAAAATAAACATTTTTCAGGGCGAAATACATTTTTTCTATTATAATTTACAACATACTTTTCCTTACTATAAGTAAAACTAATGAACCCTTTAAAAGTTTAAGTTAAATGATTTACACACTAGCATAGAACTTTCTTACCACGCCTATGGTGCAGTTTTACTTTATCCTCTCTCTTTTATTTCATGAGCCAGGTGCAAACGGCCAGTAACAATATTGTTTTACATTACTACATTTTGTTAATGCAACTCGTGTTCATTTCAAATAGTGGAAACTCCGCATTGCAATTCAGCAATATTAAGGACAGATTACATTTATCTGCAAAGATGTAATGAGGAGCTGCAATAGGCACATATAAAAGACACACACATACAACACTTAAGTTATCAGCCATGGCCTTCTTCAGAAAACAGGACATTCAAGCAATCATACAGGCGCACAATACAGTCACACAATCGTCATCTACGACTGCTGCACTCCCCTCTCCTGTTTTCACGTCACAGAACGTGATCTGAGAGCGGCAACAGATGACGGTTGTGTGACTGAAGTATGCCTGTGTCATTCCGTGAATGTTTTTTTTATTCTGAAGAATGCCAAGGATGATAGCTTAATTGCTGTATGTGTATGTCTTATGTGCTTGATGCAGGTCGTTATGTGACGAGTTTTAAACTGTTCTCATTATATTGTTCAAGTTTTTTTTTTAATGTTCACAATTATGAAATATGTTGTTAGGCAGGGAGCTAATATAAAACACACACACACACACACACACACACACACACACACACACACACACACACACACACACACACAGTATGAACCCAACACATATTTACAAACTTCTGATTGGCTGTATTCACTTCGCAATAGATCAAATCATCATCATTTTTCTTTTGCCATTGTTAATGTAATAAACAAACTGTGATGTTTGGTCTTTTTTTTAGCGTATGTTACCAATTAAGCTGTATCAAACATAAAAATGCCACTAAAATTTCCAATAGCGGCATAAATGGCTGTTCTTTTTGAGCCCAAAATTTTTATAGGTAGCTGGTCCCCAAAGTGTTAAGTTTAGAATAGGTGTCAAACTGTTTGTCACAAATTCATAGCACATTCACATTAATAAGCTAATTCATATTGCAGACAGGTTACTTTTTTTCTTTGAAAGTAACACTGCTTAAAAATACTATTTCAATTTATTCTCACAACCTTTTAGAAAAATATAGAGATATCAGGCTCATCAAAAGCAGTTTGTTAAGACGTACTGCATACTCTTCATCCTAATACCTTTGACATCCGCTTTTGGCAGACCCTCAAAATGGACCATGTTATGCATTGCAAGACCAAGCGCCGTTACTTTATATTTTTGATGTGAGCGCAATTAGTGCTGTTCAGTAGTTATGTACTGTGAGATTTCACTACTAACTGAAAGTGCACTAACCCTTCTTTGGCACAAAAATTGAGAAACATTCATAAATATATTTTAAGAACATGTAAAATTTAGGTTCCATTATGTCATTATGACATATGGCACTTCGACTAGTGATGCATAACACCGTCCAAATATACAATGTGTTTTGTGGTTGTCAGTTGTAGAACTGCTTTTCAAGTAAAGCTTTATTTTGGCATTTTTCTATCGTTTATGTTTTATTACTACATAGCTATTCTACAGTAGTGGGCTACAGTGAAGTTCTTACCAATCAAAACTTTAACCGATACCTACAACAATGAAAAATTCCCAGAATTCTACCAAATTCCTTGGTTCTTTCTGGATTTCCCAATTGTCCTGGAGCCTACACACCCTGGCAATCACAACACTGGTTTGTCAAATGGCTTGCGTCAGTCAGTTACGTATTCCTCCACTGTCTGGATTGACCACAGACACACTCTCAGATCGTGAAGGATTAGTTCAAAATTCACCGCATTATCATACACAATTCAACTCCAGGCACAATGTGCCCGACACCACTTCAAACGAGCTCAGAAATTTCAGGCCGGTCAACGGTACTCAGCACGAGGGAGCAGTTAACTTAGCTCCCTTTCTGTGAGCTGCCGTTAGTGGTGTTTCCCGTTACCTAATCGTCACTCGCAAATCAGATTGATAACAATGGCCTATGGGGGGGTCTCAGAGTGCATCTCGGACAATTGCTCAGGTCTCACTACTTATCTGTGTAGATCGATAAAAGCCATTTCGAGGCAGGGTGCATACAGAGTTGGCAAGGAAAAAAATCCGTGAAGTATCCGAGGAGTCTCCAAACTGTATACGGCAATACACGAAGAGAGAATTTTCATTAGTGCCTTTCAAAAACAAATTACTCATTGAAATAAATGTGCAATACCTGGCACAATAGCAAAGTCCACAGTTACGTATAATTCATCTGCTGACCACATTTGGAAATAGAATAACAAGCAGAAAGCCTGTTCTAAATGTCCACGTGTGTATACACCTTCCGTACTGTATACGCACAGGTCTGTGGCAGAACAGGACTGATCCTATTTCACTAGGGCAGAGCTGCCAGTGCCACACATTCTGCTGCTCTCTGGGAGGACACCTGCACGTCATTTGCACACGCCTCTGTCGGGAGGGTTACCTGAACCACACACCACTGTGCTCGGGGCGGAGCATTGTCTTCCTTTTTGTCATCACAATACCGTGCAGAATATTATATATGTATAAAAATAAAGATTGTTTGACTTGTCCAAAGTACAGGCTCGCCGATAGACACAAAAAAAACACAAACATTCAATATTGGCGGATTCATCAGGAAATGAGGAAGGAAGGAAAGGAGAAAGGGAAGGATACAGGTTTTAAGGTAGTGGAAAAGGAGTAATCCCAATCCCATGAGTGGAAGGACTTACTTTAGGGGACAAAATGGAAGGTATACAACACACACACACACACACACACACACACACACACACACACACACACACACACACACTCTTTCTACAATATGTCTGCCTTCGTGTGTGTGTGTGTGTGTGGTGTGTGGTGTGTGTGTGCGCGCGCGCGCGCGCGCGCGCGCACGCGCGCTTGCGCTTGTTTGCCTTTTATCCCCTTAAGGCAAGTCCTTCCACTCCTGGGATTGGAATGACTCCTTTTCCACTTCCTTAAAACCCATATCCTTCCCTTTCTCCTCTCCTTCCTTCCTCTTTTTCCTGAAGAAGCTGCCAGCGGTGGCAAAAGCTTGAATGTGTGTGTGTTTTTATTTGTGTTTTTTGTGTCTATCGGTGAGATTGTGCTTTGGGTAAGACAAACAATCTTTATTTTTATATACATATTTTCCCCCACCAGTAAAGTATCCTTCTATAATATTCGTTTCATCCATTTGAACCAAACGGAAAGACAAGTAATACAAAGCAGCAGTTTGGATTATAATAAAATTTGTTATAAATATTACATTATTATTATTATTATTTTATTATTATTATTATTATTATGCAGAGGTTGCTTTGTGGATAGTCCTCGTAATTTTAAAGAGGCTTTCTATGGGGAGGAAGTCGCTGCTGGAGAAACTTAGTTAATACAAAGTGCCAAATTTCAGAAAAATACCTTTTCCACCACCTCTAACACCTGTACTTCCTCTTCTTCATCATTGATGGGACTTCCACTCACTGGTAGGCACCCAGAAATCTGAAATGAAAAGTAAGTCAAATGAGGAGTATGCTAATAGTGATAGCATTTCAAATACAGCTACAAATATATCACCCATTAAACTTCAAACAGTTGCGACGTGAAGGAAATCGTGCTCGGACTTATTCCGAGGCGCATCAATCGCTAGTGATATGGTGGTCTAGCGGTAAGACGTCTGCCTAGTAAGCACAGAGGTCCGGGTTCGATTCCCGGTCGCATCACAAACTTTAATTCAATGCTTCATATTTATCATTAATGTCTTTAAAATTTCATTCAGTTCACCAATCTTATTAAAAACTCGCTACTAGTACTCCAGGAAGGAAATATGGCTTAGACATGACTAGGGGGGATTTCTTCCAGAATGATTATTCATTTGGCATCGGATTGTTCAGAATCAGGAATAAAACCTGGCACCTTAACCTCAGATGGACAAGTACTTTGCTGATTAGCTATCAAGGCAAGTTTTAATGTGCCGGGAAGTTTCCGTAATGAAGTTAATAAAATACTACTTCTGAGATTTGTAAGTTCATAAGTTACTTGTAAAGCAATTTATGAAGGCAAGTTCTCTAGATGTACTAGTCGGTGTCGAAAATAGATAATGTAATTCATATAAATGCCTGCAGTTCCAGAAGTACTGAGGAAACTAATGAGGACCCAAATGCTCTCTCTCTCTCTCTCTCTCTCTCTCTCTCTCTCTCACACACACACACACACACACACACACACACACACAGACAGAGAGAGAGAGAGGAGAGAGAGAGAGAGAGAGAGAGAGAGAGAGAGAGAGAGAGAGAGAGAGAGAGAGAGATCAAAAATCTACAAGGCTTTTCCTGTATCTGCAAAACATACTACATTTCACATTTATAATCCTACTGCATTATTCACAGTTTACTCACTGTGAGCAGACAATGTTCCTACTGACAACTCTCCCATAAAACAACAATTACGAACACTCAAATTTGTCTCACTTGAATGATTTAAACTACAAGTCTTCATTTACAGTTGCTCACTTGTTTTCTTCCTGTCAAGTCTCATTTTGCATCATAATAGTAAACAAATACCAAGCTGCATTATACAGTAATAAAGTGAAGCATTTCAGAGTGTGCATGTAATAACAGGTTCCTTGAACACAGTAACTCCCCTCCCCTCCTCTTTAGAACATATATTGTTCTCTATATCACTTAGCAGTTCAAACGTTGTCTCCATACTGTAGTGGATAGCATGGTGGGTTGCCATGCAGGGGGCCCAGCTTCTATTCCTGGTCGGCTCAGATTTTTCCTGCTCGGGAACTGGGTACTGTGTCGTAATTGACACGCAAATCACTGAAGTGGCGCCAGCTAAAAAGACGAGCACCAGTCGGAATCTAACAGCCATAAATGCCACACCGTCCATATCTCTGGGAGTATTTGTATGAAAGAAACAAAACTTGGCCATCTTATACAACTTTTAGAGCTCTTTAAAGTAAAATATTAAGAAAATGATTTCTGACCAATTTTCATATAGAAAATTTGGGGCAAAGTTGGGCGATAAAATTGCTGGTTAAAAAAAGTGCGAACTTTAGTTTTTTATATATCTCCAGAAGTAATTGTGGGATGTACATGAAACTTTGCACACCATAACTCACCAACACAAGGTCTTAGAATATAAAGTTTCATTCTCCTATTGCTTCCCATTATTTCACAAATCTAGGGTAAAGTTGACAATTTTTAAAAAAGTGCTAAAAATGGGTATTTTCAGTCAAATTTTTCAAAAAAGTGTTGTCTCCAAATTCCTTTAGACTATGCTCATTAGAAAGAGCATATTCTAAACTATCTAGAAAAGTGGATTTGGTTTTGCAATGCAAGCATATAAGGCCCTAAAAAGTAGCATAATCCTAGAGGCACACTGGAAGTTTGAACCCATTTTCTGGCACTCAAATTATACCTAAAAATTTTTATTATGTCTAATAAATATTTGTTAATGCCTGGGATAAGTGAAATAAGAAGTATAAGAAGTCCTGATGAATAGGACGTAGCTCAAGTCCGAATAGAAAAAGAATAAAAATAGAAACAATGTTATTCCTTAACTGTCCCCCCAATCCCGCAACTCTCTCTCTCTCTCTCTCTCTCTCTCTCTCTCACTCAGACACACACAAAACTGAATTTAATTCATAAAATTTATTTCCATAATTATTATCTAATTAGTAGTAGCCTGTGTAATGAACAAACACTACCTTACTTATGGAAAAGAAGTGTATAAATGAGTTGCTATGGTTTAACCACTGCTAGTTTCATTTCACCTGAGAAAACCAGCACCCCCATCGCCACAGGGGCAACAACAGCCACGGGTGGGTTCCTTTACCACAGGATATCCCAAGCGTGATAAGCATTTCTTTACACAGGTTCCCAAGCCTGATAATAAAATTATTGAAGTGTCCTGGGTAAAATTAGAAGCCACTCATAGATTGCTTAGTTTCCTCTAACCTATTTCAATTATTGATAGGGTATGGTGGTACAATTTCAATCATTTCGGACAAATGTAATTGTAACTGCAAACATATTGAGAAAAGAAATAATTTTAACTATGGCACTTGTTCTTGAATGTTTAATGAATATGTAACACAAATATTAGACATACGTAAAAAATAGATGAAGTCCACTTACCAGGCGAAGGAGCCTGGTAAGTGGACTTCATCTATTTTTTACGTATATTTTTCCTGTTAGGAATTTTTCCTCCATAATATTTGTATCACAAATATTAGACAATTACATATGTTGGTATGAACACAAAAAAAAGGTTACAGAATTGAGAAAAATTGATATAAAATGTACCACGCTAGGTACAATTATGATCACTTCCTCGTACAATTTTGACCACTGACTTTTCCCAAATAAAAAGCACTTTTTCCTTCGGGCACCAGTGCATACTTCGCTGTACCAAACGTTGCACAATAACGAGTTTACAAGCACGTGGAAACTAGAACATTTGTAAGAGCACGTTCAATGAAGTAGCTCCAACTACATCTTTACAGGAGAAAATTTATGTCTCCTTAACACAGAGTGTTGTATTCTTGGAAAAGACAGGAGGAGCTGTAGAAACCTGCTACACTGCAACGCCACACAAAGGCAAGTGCTAGCAACAATACGAGACTGAAAACTTATATTGATCGGAATTGTACCTATATTGAATTTGTACCACCTTACCCTATGCTACATTAATTTTCTGATGAATATCAAGAAGAATGGTGTATTGGCAGTCAGACAAATTTACTGATGGAGCTGGAATAACTGCACCTTAAAGGCCTTAAATGTTATCTGAAACACAAAGAGCTTGTTGTCCTAGTGGATTTTTTGGAAAATTATTCTTTTATTATTCAGGATGCTGTGCAAGGCTTCCACTGGAAAGCAACAATTCATCCATTTGTTATCTACTTTCATCAAAATGAGAAAGTGGAATCTTTAAGTTTCTGCATTATCAGTTCTTGTTTGTGGCATGACACTGGTACAGTCAACATTTTTATCAAGGAGCTCATCAAATATATAAAAGCACAGTTTGAACAGATATCTCACATTCATAATTTCAGTGAAGGCTCCAATGCTCAATCTTACTTACCTAGACCTGTTTCACTTCTTCTCTGAAAACATTAATGGAATCAAATTTGTTTTTGTCAGTAAAAATGAAATGGGGGGGGGGGGAGTGAAAAAAAAAAAAAAAAAATTGTCACAGATGTGAGGTTTAAACATGGACAAACTGTAGCAGGCACTAGAGAAAATCGTCACTTTTTACCTATTGATGAAACAATAATTCATGTCAGCAGAGCTTCAAATGATTGATCATCTTTTCTAGCTACAATAGGTCAGAGAACTAAAGAAGGCATATTAATGTCTTCTCTCCAACCTGGACAATATGTTGCATGCATCTAAGAAAATTTTTGGTGGATTGGGAATATCTGTGTGACTTCCACTGAGCAAAGGAGTGCATTAATAAACTTTATGCACCCTCATGGTCCAGCAGATTCATTTTATTGACCACCAATAAGTGACAAGTGCAGTTATTCCAGCTCCGTCAGTAAATTCGTCTGGCCGGCAATACACCATTCCTGTTTACATTCATCAGGCTTGGAAAACCTGTGTAAAGAAACTCACCTATAGGTGTTGATGCTCGAGCATAGCCCCTATGGTGACGGAGACACTGGTTTTCTCAGGTGAAATGAATCTAGCAGTGTTAAACCACAACAACTCATTTATATACTTATTTTCCTTCAGTAAGCTGGTGGTGTTAATTAAAAATGCTACTAATAATTAGATAATGATTGTGCAAATAAATTTTACAATTTATATTCATTCTAAATTATAATTGTGTGTGTCTGTGTGAGAGAGAGAGAGAGAGAGAGAGAGAGAGAGAGAGAGAGAGAGAGAGAGAGAGAGAGAGTTGTGGGTTGGGGGGGGGGGCAGTTAAGAAATAAAATTGTTTCTATTTTTATTCTTTTTCTATTCAGACTTGAGGTACGTCCTATTCATCAGGACTTCTCAATTTTTCTCAATTCTGTAACCTTTTTTTTGTGTTCATACCAACATATGTAACTGTCTAATATTTGTGATACAAATATTATGGAGGAAAAATTCCTAACAGGAAAATATACGTAAAAAATAGATGAAGTCCACTTACCAGGCTCCTTCGCCTGGTAAGTGGACTTCATCTATTTTTTACGTATGTCTAATATTTGTGTTACATATTCATTAAACATTCAAGAACAAGTGCCATAGTTAAAATTATTTCTTTTCTCAATATGTTTGCAGTTACAATTACATTTGTCCGAAATGATTGAAATTGTACCACCATACCCTATCAATAATTGAAATAGGTTAGAGGAAACTAAGCAATCTATGAGTGGCTTCTAATTTTACCCAGGACACTTCAATAATTTGGGCTTGGGAACCTGTGTAAAGAAATGCTTATCACGCTTGGGATATCCTGTGGTAAAGGAACCCACCCGTGGCTGTTGTTGCCCCTGTGGCGATGGGGGTGCTGGTTTTCTCAGGTGAAATGAAACTAGCAGTGGTTAAACCATAGCAACTCATTTATACACTTCTTTTCCATAAGTAAGGTAGTGTTTGTTCATTACACAGGCTACTACTAATTAGATAATAATTATGGAAATAAATTTTATGAATTAAATTCAGTTTTGTGTGTGTCTGAGTGAGAGAGAGAGAGAGAGAGAGAGAGAGAGAGAGAGAGAGAGAGAGAGAGAGAGAGAGAGAGAGAGAGAGAGTTGCGGGATTGGGGGGACAGTTAAGGAATAACATTGTTTCTATTTTTATTCTTTTTCTATTCGGACTTGAGCTACGTCCTATTCATCAGGACTTCTTATACTTCTTATTTCACTTATCCCAGGCATTAACAAATATTTATTAGACATAATAAAAATTTTTAGGTATAATTTGAGTGCCAGAAAATGGGTTCAAACTTCCAGTGTGCCTCTAGGATTATGCTACTTTTTAGGGCCTTATATGCTTGCATTGCAAAACCAAATCCACTTTTCTAGATAGTTTAGAATATGCTCTTTCTAATGAGCATAGTCTAAAGGAAATTGGAGAAAACACTTTTTTGAAAAATTTGACTGAAAATACCCATTTTTAGCACTTTTTTAAAAATTGTCAACTTTACCCTAGATTTGTGAAATAATGGGAAGCAATAGGAGAATGAAATTTTATATTCTAAGACCTTATGTTGGTGAGTTATGGTGTGCAAAGTTTCATGTACATCCCACAATTACTTCTGGAGATATAAAAAACTAAAGTTCGCACTTTTTTTAACCAGCAATTTTTTTGCCCAACTTTGCCCTAAATTTTCTGTATCAAAATTTCTCAGAAATCCTGTTATTGGTATTTTACTTTAAAGAGCTCTAAAAGATGGCCAAGTTTTGTTTCTTTCATGCAAATACTCCCAGAGATATATCATCTCAAAGTTGCTGAAAATTCAACGACGCACTATTGGAAGCTGTGCTATGGTCTTCAACAAGTGACTGTATCTCCGGAAGTATTGATTTTTTTGAACTGAAACATTACCAGTGTTCGTTGAGAACATGTGTGAATATTCATACAAAATTTCATCAAAATCCATGAGGGTCATGTGGGAGCCTCTAGACCACTTGGCATGGAATGACCCAGCAGAGAATGTCGCGGCTATATGTATCAGAGATCACTGATTAGCACAGACCAGTGAGCTTACTGGCACAGGCATATCAATATGTATGGCCTAAGAGACATTCATTAATGTATGTCTGTTTCCACCACGCTTTCACGACAGTGATCAGTGTTCCACGAGTATTTTTATCTTTGAGTCTATCTGGATGTTTATCGTTGTTTTGTGTCTCTGTTCATAGTCAGTAATGAGTGGTTGAGGGAAACATGTGCTCTATTTAAAACATTGCGTATTTGATATTCCTCGTCGTTATTAAAGTCTGAAAGGACCACATTGTCTGACGAAAGAATAAACAGATTTTGACTCGTACCATAAAGTTCGTAAGTCAGAGTATATAGCTTTTCCTAAGAGAATTTATTGCATATTTTGCGAATTTTTGCTTGTCACACTCACCCACTTCCATGCACCGCGACTAAACTCCCTTACTAACATCATTAGACCAAGGGCTATCTACCACCACAACCACGAGTGGGTGGCAGTATGTGGTCATGGAGAAAAGTCTGTCAGCACATACACACACAGGCCTTTTATATATAGATTAAAATATGGCAATTGTGTTCAAATTTGGGAAAAAAGGTATTTTAGGGACCAAATTGAAAAAATAGGTACCTTTTAGGTACTTTTGGGGAAAAAAAATACTTTAGGGACCAATGGGACCTCTGCTAAATCACTGTATTTTGGAATTTTGCTGCAAATTGTGGGGCCTGCACCAGGTGGAACTGACTGACTATTTGGAGAAAATTCAGAGAAGGGCAGCACATTTTGTATTATTGCGATATAGGGGAGAGAGTTTCACGGAAATGATGGACAAGTTGGGGTGGAAATCATAAAAAAAAAGAGGGCGTTATTTCTTGTGGTGAGACCTATTTGCGAAATTTCTTTCACCAATATTCTCTTCAGAATGCAAACATATATTGTTAGCACCCACCTACATAAGGATACGTGACCATCATAATAAAATAAAAAGAAATTGGATAGAAAATGGAAAGATTTACGTGTTTCTTCTTCCCGCAAGCTATTAGTGTGTGGAACTATACAGGAATGTTATAAAAGTGATTCGATGAACCCTCTAATATGCCCTTCAATGTGATTTGCAGAGTATCGATGTAGATGTACACCCCAAGACATCCAGAGGTTCTTTGATACAATGACTAAGCATTTAGCAGTATTTATAGACAGCAATGGTGGCATCATTCAATCACAGAATAGAGAGAATACAGAAGGGAAAGCAGAGGTCCACTCCTGCGATTTGTATGCTATGTTGAAACTTACTACTGCAGTTTGAAATGGAAATTTTTACTAACTGGAGATAATCTAACTGACTAAATGAATTTTACAAAAGGAAGTGGAGTTCCATATTGCTCCCCACTAGTATGGACTATGTCCTTTCACCTCATTCCAATCTAATACAATACAATAAAAAAGTGGACAATGCACAAAAAATGTGTGATGAAAACAACCAGTATTTAGTTTGCAACTTGTATCTATAGAACAAAGTTTGAGTAAACATGAAATAATAACCAGAAAAAATTATAGCAGTAATTAAGAAGCAACTGACTGCTAAATTTCATTTAATACTACAATAAAATTGGAAAAAATATGCAATCAGAATGCAATGTACTGTATGATGACACAGAATCAATACACAATATCACAGTATTAAAAAAGTCTTTCCAGACACACATTCTTAAATTAATACCATGTTATCTTTCAAATATTTCCTCAACCATAGCTTTCAAATGTAGTGTGGAACAGCTCCAAATTACCATATTGATATACAAGCAGACTTCAAATCCTGAAAATTAGCAAAGACGTTGCAGGCTTCCCTGACGTGACTACCACTGTGTGAACAGAAGCAGGTAGATCACTAATCAGATTCGTGAAATATCTCATCTGAGTGTGACACAGGAAAAGAGAAAACTTGAAGTTGTTTGACACTAAAGAACATTTCGGGAAAGTTTCTGGGAAAAAAAAAAAATCTGCAATAGAATTTGCATGTTGTTAACAACATATCATTACTCTAAAGAAAGTAATGAAACTTTCGCATTAAATTACTGTTAGAATTTTTGGAAAGAATACTGGTATTCTCATTCAAAACTCCACCTAAATGTAATAATTAAATGTTTAAATATGTTAATTATATCTAAACTGAATATATTAATTAAACATCTACACAACAAAAATTTTAATTTCACAAATAAAAGTTTATCATTGCAAGTAGTAATGCAACGTGGAGAGGAAAAAATAAATAAAGAGGCTGTTTCAGGATCAAAACTAGGCTGCATAATTAAGAAAAATAGCTTATCCATTGCTGTCCACAAATATCACTCTTACTGCTATTCAAACGCACTTCTTCCTTATAATGTAATTTTAAACTTGTTGCAAGCTTAGATCTCCCTTTTCCTATGGCCAATTGTGGCGAAATATTTTAGAATCTCATCTATCTGCTTCTCCTTACACAGTTTTCTTGATCCAAATCTGCCAGACCAACCTCGTGACCTCTAGTTGTTAGCCGGAGATAAATATATAGTGATCTTCACTTATTTTCCATCTTTTTGAAAGCTGAAGAATTTGTGCCCTTTGGTCACACTAGAATTATTTCGGAAATAGGTACACTCCTCATTACTGCTCACTACAACAATGCTAAATATTTTAAAATATTGACAGATTTATAATTTTTATGGTGTTTGAAACAACTGTTTATTTGTAGGCAATCTCAGCAGGTACAAAGCACAATTAATAAAATAAACAAAATGTATCCAGTCATATTTCGCTTCAAACACAGCACAGTACTTTGTTACAATATGGCAGACTTCACACATGCTCACTAATTTTTGGTACATAGACTGCAGCGGAGTTTGCTTCCTTATACGAAGTAGCCTTTGACTCAATACTGATTTCAAAACTTTCCTTACTTCACATGGGGCTGTATTTTCAATCGTGTGATCTTTGTACAATGTGTTATTTCACTAATAAATTTACCCCTGATCGTTCTTGGAATTACAATTACAATGACCAGCAGTGTAATTCGGCAAATCCATCATTGTATGGATTTCAAGACACTGTAGAAGTGTTACATGATACCACACACATAGAAAACATTGACACCTGCAAGACAAGGGGCAGAAAACAACTATGGTGTCTCTACCACAGACTACAGATCTTTGAAGAACTGCAAAGTTTGGTAATAAATTGATATGCAGATTAGATTAATACTTGTTCCATAGATCATAAATACAACATTTCACAATGATGTGGAAGATGACAGTTTACTAAATGGTGTCGGTACAAGACATTCAACATTTTAAGGATTTTTTGTTTTGTTTTTATTTTTTAGTGAAATTGATAAGTTTTATCTAAAAATGCATCTAAAGTGTAGGAGGAGTTGCCATTCAGGAAAAAAAAGTCAATGGTGAAATACGTAATTTGCTCCCGCTCATATTCCCATTTTCCACGTTTTACATATTCTGTATATTCGGAGCAATAGGTGCTGACGATATATTTTTATTGTTATATACGCGAGACAACGCCTCAGCTCAACAATGCTCTTGTGATAATTTTTGCTTTTGGTGTTGTACGTAAACAATATTCTTCCTACACTGCATCTGCTTCTATAACCACGTGCTAGCCATGTTCACTTTGCACTGTGAAACTGAACTATTCCAACACTGTACTGAACTGAAATTTAATTCAAGCACCGTGGGGAAAACTGAGTGACGTAGGGTACTGTCTCGAATTTTATTTGTTCCCGAGGCCTAGAATGAAAAACTCAACAAATTCTCTCGTGGACATACCCGTAGTTCGTTCTTGTTTCTAATAAATAACACTGAATACCGGATATTATAATTGTATTAAATTGACAAATAAGTTGTATTAACAATAATTAAACGAAATGGTTAAAAATGTCAGAGTGTAGATGCAAACTTGTTATTTACATCTTCTTTCCCCCACAGCTCGTGACTAACCACGACGCTAATATGTTGTCTTAAAAAGAAATAACCACGAATATAGGATAATAGTTAAATTAGCAAGAAACAACCAGAAATATTAAGAAAACAAAAAAGGAAAAAATTAAAAAATTTGGCAGTGCACAGACACGAACCTGATTCATCCATCCACTGACCCATATGATTTAATTTGAAAACACTAAAAACTTGAAATGTTGATCATTTGCAATGGAAATCACAGTGTGGTGAAAATTGAATATCTCATTTTTCATTGCAACAATTTTCATGGCACATGAAAACAAAAAACTGACTCGTACCGATTCATCCTGGCTTGCCACATGGTGAATGCTACCAACAATACAGTGCCAACACACACAAATAGAGAACACTGCTGACCATAATCTCGAGTTTTACTGTCAACTTTTAGTAGAAACAATATAGGCCCTACCATCAAATGGCGTGACTCAGGTACATATTTTTTGTCTGCGTGTATCAAAATGGTATTCAGGTGCCTGATACCTAAAATTTTCCCCCCCTCTCCCAATCACTAAACTATATTTACCCAATCTAGCAGGGATCTTGAAATGCCTTAGATATAAAATAGATGAAGATTACGCACCAGGCGAAGGAGCACAGGTGTGACAGCAGCACAAACAAACAGAACACACACACACACACACACACACACACACACACACACACACACACACACAAACGCAAGCTTTCGCAACCCAGTTGATTCTTCAGGCAGAAGAGATGGAGAGGGAAAAGGAAATGATGAGGGTTTTATTGTATGGGTGTATGTTTATTTGTTTACCATCCTTTTCTTCCCCCAAGGTAAGTCTTTCATCTTCCGGGATTGGAATGGCTCCTTACCCCTTCCTTAAAACCCTCATCATTTCCTTTTCCCTCTCCATCCCTTCTGCCTGAAGAATCAACTGGGTTGCGAAAGTGTGTGTGTGTGTTTTATTTGTTATCATCACTATCTGTGCTCCTTCGCCTGGTGAGTAATCTTCATCTATTTTTTTATATATAATTTTTCCTGCTGGGAATTTTTCATCTATAATATTCGTATCAAATATTTGACATGAATTTTACTGTCCTTTATGGTGGAATCAAATTTATATTACTGTACATAAAATAATGAAAAGTTAAAATATTTCCTTCTATATGTTGATAAAGACTACTATAAACTTTACGGTTAAATTTTACTAACAATTTCGCTGGCCTATTGGTAACAGATGAGAATAGCTGGTGGTGGTTAAGTTAAAGACGATAGATTGTTTACAAACAAAACTATTTTGTGTTTAAAAAGTGCCTGTAGCTTCTCTCTGATGGTTAGGTGTAGGTTAACAGATTTTTTTCCCCGTATGTGAGCACCGACGGCATGAATTCTTAGGTTATACCTGTGATCAATGGTACTTTCTGTTATCTTTAATAACTACAGATTATTTGTATCCACAATATACAAAAGTATTAAGACACCCCGTATACTAGTTTTCTGACATCTGGATGACGTCATGGGTCAAAGCAGATGGGTGGTATCCCAGTCTACAGGTATACCGATAATTCAAATTATATCGTGCAATGATTATGTCACAATACAAACCAACATCATGGGTCAAGGCCAACAAGTGGTACCTCAGTCTTCAATTGACCCACATTTGGGGTCAAAGCAGACAGGCGGTATCCAGTACTTCAATTGACCCTTCATTAGGTATTTGCTAATATTCACAGAAGCAACAAATTAGATATATATATCTAGAGATATATAAATATATAGTAGTAGTTACACTGATAAGCTGAATCCTCTAATTTCAAGCCATCAACAGACTACATAAACAGTACTCAAACTACGTAAACTGTTGCCAAAATAGGCTATAACATAATAAATAAGACTACTAAAAAATCCATCATCTTCATGTTGTCCCAATTCAGCTCTAATTTAGCTGCTATGCTAGTGTTCACGCTTTCTAGGACACTGGTAAATTAAGCTTCAGATGTGTAAAGCAAGGGTTGCTAAAGTCTCGACCAGTGGCATGGGTAGCGTCGCGGTACCTCCGTAGCAGTGTTAGGTTGGCAACGTAGTACATTTCGAGTAGCCTATGGGGTGTATGATAATTCAATTACTCACTGTACAAGGGTATAGTGACGGATAGTATTAATTTTTACAAATATGTCACGATTTTAAGGGTTGTGGTTAGGCAGGAACCAATAGTACCGATTAAAGTATTGTAATTCGTATCATTTGAGACACACACACACACACACACACACACACACACACACACACACACACACACATATTTCAATTCACATAAAGTGTTACATCTGAACACAAAGACAGTGCATGTGGAGAAACTTAGTTTTGTAGTGTGTTATCTACATTCGAACACCGTGATACATTTCGAAAATAAAATCATTCAAATGTGATGTTTACGCTTTAATTTTCACATCTTGTAAACATTGTGTGCCGCCATTCATTCCAGCATATACAGCTGCTGTCGCCAACACGGTCGCTTCACATCCTGTAAATATATTAGGCCATGCCGCTGATCAAGACTTTTAGCAACAAGGATCTCCACCCCTTTCATGTGACATTCGGTTCAGTTTCCTCATTCACACTTCTGACTACATGACCTTTCCAATAGGTGAACTTCCAGTACGCCAACTAGCTACTGCATATTACATTTATTAACCCATGAAATTTGAGACCTGCAGCCCAAATTGTGGACTCAATAGAATGATTCAGAAAGCTTTTAAGTCACTTACTTTGCTCAACAGTAAAATATCCATGAATACACATTTCCAATAGGCCTAACATATCAGCAGCCACAAGACAGTCATTCTTAAATTTTACCTATTATTTAAGCACATAAGCATTTAAGCAGACTGCACATAAATATTGAAAAATTATTTTTATATTTGATAATGAATAGCTACAATGTCCTAAAATTCATTACACAGAGACCTTGGTGCAAGTGACACACAGTAACAGTTGTGAGAATTTAATTTAGAACTAACGTTCTTAAATAAAGCCTTCAACATTAATGACATTTCAGTTGGGCTCTGTCTTAAGTTGTTATTTATTTTTCCCTCTCCTTGTTTCTTGTGTAGGCCTATCTACTGACATTTCATCCACTGGTAAGTACACACCTTATCTAAAACACTAACTGCAAACATCCAGTTTTACATTTGGAGGTAAATACACTGTACTGGTTTTACTTCGTAGATCACTACAGAAATATCTTTTACCAAAAAGTCTATATCTCGGCCAATTTATGAAAGTTTAAAAATGTTGTAACTAAAATTCAGTTACCACTAAAAGCCCCTACCACTTCCCAAGAAAACAAAGGCACAATGAGGAGTGACATTTTCATGTTAAAAATACCACAAATCAAATTGCAGTCATAATGAAAAAAATGTCTAGCAACTATCACTGAGCGGGTAGTATAATTAAAACTGTAAGGTATCTTAATTAGAAGATATAAACAATTCCTATTATGACTGTCAAAGACTTGCAAAGTAGCAATAATGGATACACCAAGACTACCAGAATACTTAAAACACTGCCTCCACGGCGTTAATTGTATTTGTTTATGATAGTGATTATGGTTGTTAGTTGTATCCAATTGTACATTATGTCGCCATGTTTAGAATTATTGGAATGAGAAACGAAATTTTTTCCATGCTATATTAGAAATACGACTCACTTCCTGTTTCATCCTTAAAATAGAGAAACGATGCTTCGACAGAAACACAGGGCACAACGCCGAAAACACCGGCAAGTATCATGCGCACTTCAATAAATTCCAAAGACCTTCATTGGACAACCATGAAACAATCTCGAATCTCCATCTAATTTAAAAAATGTTTGCAGATAACGTACCAAATCTAGAGGACGCATGTTGTTCATGTTTGATCTTATTTTTAACACAATCTGTTTTTAGTAAGTCCGTGGTTCGATCAGTGTTTCGAAATGAACCGTTGTAGTACAAATTACAAAACATAATGAACAAACATATCTCAATTACCATTAAAAAAAAACTTAAAGTACAGTGCATTAAAACCCAAGAACCTCCTTGTTAAAACCCATTCGATGGTTTTAAACTTATACAGAAATTAGTTGAATCAAGACACACATGTAATATATGGTAAATTGGAACAATCCGTGTATCTCGAAGTTACAATTCATATACATGGAACGGTGCACTATCGAGGTGTATGAGGTGACAGGACGACACGAAAGGTTAATTTAGGCAATAGCCAATCGCGTGACAATACAAATGTTTGTTATGAAATATTCGTTTTGCGAGTGCAATTAATTTTACTGGGCGGTTCTGAAGCGGAGATTCAGGCGCTTGGCACGCCACGTACTAAAAATTTAACCATTAACTACTATCGACCGTCGCTCAGGCCGATACGAATTTTTGTGTCAAAATATTTCAGACGCCACAGCAATTAGAAAATGAGTCTTTCGTGTACCTTCCTACTGTCTGACAAGCTACACTTGCCAGCATTCTTGCGTTGTTGCTGTTCTTTGTTTCGTATTTATTAGCCCTGAAATGTCTCACAGACCTACCATAGTGTTAACGTTTCATGTTTTTACTAAACGTTACTGTTTCTTTATGGCAGCAAAAGCCGAACCATCTATGCAACGTGTTGTATGCGAGACAGATGTGGATGTCCAAGAACGATTTTGTGATTCCCTAGATAAATAATTTGATGACAGCCATAATGGCCCTGTTTTTGAGATATTCAATGATCATGATACTAATTCAGATTGTGAATTGTATCAGGTTCAAACAGACTAAAGTGTGAGTCTGGGATCATAGAGGACATAATTACTTTTTAGTTGATACTACAGAAGTAAAATTTGACAAAGTTTATCCCTTCACTGACATTGTGTACAATTTATCGGAAGTGAAATGGAATTTTTCATCGAATTATATTTCGAATCTGTAACATATTCTCTCTGATGATAATTTGTGGGAGACACGTAATATAAAAACGTACCGCACATTCCGCAGTGTTTTATTTGTAGCCATCTTATAAAAACCTGCGTTGTTAAAAAAAGTCAAGTTTCAGTAAAGTCTACTTCCAAGAAGTGTGATGAACAAGAGGTGGTAATGAGAATATACATTTCGCAAACCACTGGTTTGATACATAAGAAATAAAAATGAGGTCTGGGAGACCCCTCCATAGTAATTGCGTTCCTGTCAATGTCCATATTAGTTAGGGTCAAATTTCTAGTTTACCGTATACCTAAAGCCATCGGCACACGAAACGAGGCAGTTAACGTGCGCGAGACGCTACGAGGCTCAGCTTTGTCGGCACACGGGACAAGCTGCTTAACGTGATTTGGCTTTCAGAACTCTCTAGCGACAGTTTTCAGCGCACAATCTTCTTATAAATAAAATTTGACACAGAAGAAACATACAAATATAAATGAGATAAAATGTTGGAGGTAACACAGACATAAAATGGAGATAAAACAAAGTACATAAAACGGAGGGTGTGGTGTCGCACAAGTACAAAGTGCGCGCCACTTACTTTCGCCGCGCGCCGTCATGCACGCACGGCGCGGCGTTCTCACGACGACAGCCACGAGCGCCCTCTGCGACAACGCCGCTCGTGGCCACCACTGAAGGACATCGGCACTTCGCACTTCGCACTTCACTTCGGACTGAGATAGCAACGAGTTAGGACCTTCGTAATCCGATAGGCACGAGTGAAGACTTTGCTATTGTACAGGCACTAGGCAGGCCTCTAACAACTATGTATCAACATTCTGCAGTACTATGTAAAAGTTAAGTATTGTTACATTCTGTGCAATATATCTATTTCTAATTTACTCGAGTGTTTATAGTTTCTGGCTGCTCCCCTCCGTACCTACACCGGCGTGCTGTCTTGTTACTGTGTCGGTCTCGTTCCACTCGGCCACCGACACCTACGACGAGGCTGGGACACAAAAGCGGCGACGAAGTTGGGACACAAAAGTGGCGACGAGGAGTGATAGAACCTTGGACCAGCCCGCTTACAGCAGCCAGACAGCAGCAGTCGGAGCACGCAAAAATTGCTCCCGCCCACCCACCCTTATTATAAGATTTTTGGGGGAACATTTTCAGTTACGTGTTTGTGGACTTTTTTAGTTGCAGAGCGAGTCCTCTTTCATATTGCATTTGTGTTTTGTTATAAGTTACTTGTATACGCGGCGCCTAATCGGTCAGCATGGCCACTACCCCGAACCCAAACTTAATGGAAATTATTCAGTTACAGACGGCGCAAATTACCCAGCTTCTCCAGGCCGTGTCGCAGTTGACGACACAGGCTGCTCACCAACAACAACAGTCGTCACATCAGCAGCCCACACCTGCCGCCGCACCGCTTCCGACGTTCCGCCAGTACAACGAACGTGAGGAAGAATGGAGCGACTATTTCGCACAGTTTCAAGAACTCGTCGCGGCTCATCAAATTACAGGTCAGAAAGTGAAGCATCTGTTATTATCTGTAGTGGGCCCCCAGACCTTCGTATTATTGCAAAAACTATTCCCTCACGCATCTCCTCGTGATGTAGACTTTGAACAAATAGTAGAGGCACTAAATGCTCATTATGAGAGAAAAGTTCTCGTAGCTGCGGCTCGGTACCGATTTTTCAGACTTAAAAAATTACCGCAGCAGTCACACCAAGAGTGGATTACGGAATTGAAGGGCTTAACCCGCCAATGTAAATTTACTTGCTCTTGTGGACTTTCGTATAGTGACGTTATGTTGCGAGATGCGATTACGCAGAACATTCAGGACCCCAGAATTAGGGCAGCAATTCTGAAACAATCTGACCCCTCATTAGACAGTGTACTGCAGCTTATAGAAGCGCATGATACTTTTGACTTAGCTGATGTAGAAATGCAAAGCCATAGTGTAAATTCAGTGCGCCGCAACGGACGCTTTCCTAGCCGTAGTTCTCAGTATAGCACTAGTGATTCTTATTTTTCTACCGGCCGTGCTGAACAGACAGTGAACAGTAGCCAGTGTAAAAGTGCGACGCAAAGGTCGCCCCGTCGTATTAGAAACAGTGATTTGAATAAACGGCGCCAACGCTCATTTCAGCAAAATGTTCGTAAATCTTGCCCCCAGTGTGTATCTCGCCACAAACGTGCTCATTGCCCTAGTCGCAACGCAACCTGTTATCAATGTGGCAAATCGGGACATGTACAGTCTGTGTGTATGCAAATTAAAAACTCAAAGAACAGTAACGTTAGAAACGGTGCTTCGCAAAGTGCGAGAACAGTTCATTCTGTAAATGTTATACGGGCTGTGGAATTGAACAGTGCTTTCCTTGGATCTCAATTGCAAGAAAGTAGTTCTGCGCCTATGGCAAATCTATATAGTGCACCACTGCACCACGTAGCAAGCGCCGACGAGCGCGTAAAACAGTGCAACGGAAAAGGGTTCGGGACAAGCAAAATGACTATGAACAGTGCATTCCTGTAGTGAAAATAGTGCCTTCTGCAACTGCTCCTTGTAATAGTGCCCAGTACTGTGTAGCTAGTGACAGTAGACTTGTTGTAGATACTGAAAGTAATTTTAGTGCAGTAGCCTCGCATTGCGCGGACGCCGATCCGGCGGTAGTGCCCTCTAGTGACAGTGTTGTTCATCCGCTGCGTGCCGAGTCTGCGCCGCTTACTTCACTACGCGGCCCGCGCGAGCGCAGTAAACAAACCGTAGCAGACGTTGCCCACATTCGCGCACCTGTCGAGCGCCGAAAGCAAAAACTTTTTGTGAATCTTTCCATTGACAATAAGACTGTGCAATTTCAGCTCGACACTGGTTCCGCTGTTACCTTAATTAATAAAGATACTTATGAACTTCTGGGTTCGCCAAAATTATCGCTGTGTCAACAAGTGTTAACAGCTTATACAGGTCAAAATATTCCCGTGCTAGGAACGTGTAGCCTGCCCGCCTCTTTTCAAGGTGTAACAAAAACAGTTGCTTTTGTTGTTCTTCAGGCCAAATCTACGCAGAACATTTTTGGACTAGATGCATTCGACTTGTTTGGTTTATCAATTCAAAGAGATGTGCTTCAAATTTCGTCAATAGTGCCTCAGGATAAAATCAATGCATTGTGTGACAAATATAGTGACTTGTTTTCGCCGGAACTAGGTTGTGC
This sequence comes from Locusta migratoria, assembly GCA_026315105.1. Classification (NCBI taxonomy): domain Eukaryota; kingdom Metazoa; phylum Arthropoda; class Insecta; order Orthoptera; family Acrididae; genus Locusta; species Locusta migratoria. Next base: position 137,973,813 of record CM048752.1, on the reverse strand, counting down.
AAAAGACTTCGTGGCACATGTAACTTTAAAAGAATCTGCAGTTCCAAAGTTTCGTAAAGCTAGACCAGTGCCTATCGCCTTGCGTGATACAGTTGCCGAAGAACTTAAACGTTGGCAAGATAGTGGGGTGATTTCTCCTGTTTCTGCGAGTCAGTGGGCCTCGCCTATAGTAATTATACCCAAGCCGTCAGGAAAACTTCGTCTCTGTGCGGACTTCAAATCAACAGTGAACAGTCAAACAATTGTAGACACTTATCCCCTGCCCAGACCTGACGAACTAATGGACAAATTAGGACAGTCTCGTTTCTTTTCTAAGATTGATTTAGCAGAGGCATACTTACAAATTCCGCTTGATGACGAGTCAAAAAAGTTTTTCGTCATTAATACTCACATGGGCCTTTTTCAATTTCAACGCCTACCCTTTGGCAGTTCTTCCGCTCCCGCTATTTTTCAGCGTTTTTTGGAACAGCTGACAGTTTCTGTACCGTGTTGTTCGAACTATTTAGATGATATTGTGGTATCCGGACGTACAGTTGAAGAACATTTAGCAAACCTGGAGTGCCTTTTCAAAGTTTTGACTGCAGCAGGTCTACGTTGTAATAAAGCAAAGTGTTCGTTTTTTCAAACTGAAATAGAGTACCTAGGCCATGTGATTAATGCCCAAGGAATTCATCCCTTACAGTCACATCTTCTAGCAATCAAAGACTTGCCTCCTCCTAAGAATGTGCACGAATTGCAAGCAGTAATGGGGAAGCTGAACTATTATTTCAGGTTTATTCCCAATGCCTCTCAGATTGCAGCTCCACTGCATCATTTACGTAGGAAGAATGTTCCTTTTGTATGGTCCAAAGATTGCCAGGTTGCCTTTGACAAATTAAAGTCTGCACTACTCAGTGATGCATGTTTGATTCCCTTTGACCCACAGAAGCCTGTAGTGTTAGCAGTTGACGCCTCATCGTACGGTGTCGGCGCAGTTCTGTCACATCGTATTGGATGTCATGATCGTCCTATTGCCTTTGCATCCAAGCTACTGACGCCGACGCAACAGAATTACAGTCAGATAGAAAAGGAGGCCTTAGCAATCATTTACGGCGTCACAAAGTTTCATCATTATCTCTATGGCAGAAAATTCTATTTGTTGACAGACCACAAGCCTCTCACGTCGTTGTTCTCACCCACAAAGCCAATTCCGCCACGTACGGCACAAAAGCTTCAGAGATGGTCCTTGATATTGTCTAATTATCAGTATGAGATTTTGTACCGACCTACCACTCAACACGCCAACGCGGACACACTTTCCCGACTTCCGGTTGGCCAGGATGTATCATTTGATTCTTCAGAACTGGCATGTTGTCAGATAGACTCCAGAGATGCTTCCGCTGTCGCAGACTTCCCTTTGAACTCTCGTCGGGTTGCACAGGAAACAGCTGCGGATGCAGACCTAAGTGTGGTAGCACGTGTTGTTCGCTCAGGGTGGCCTGCCAGAGCCAAAGACATTGATCGGCCTCTGGTTCGACGTTATTTTGCACAACGTCATGCATTATCTTTAAGTCAGGGTGTACTGTTGTTGCATACCGACAACGACCAAGCAAGAGTGATTGTTCCTCGTTCCCTGCAACGAGAAGTGTTACGCCTCCTGCATCAAGGACATTGGGGCATTGTTAGGACAAAGCAACTGGCCAGACGTCATTGTACCTGGGTTGGTATGGACTCTCAGATAGAGAGCATGACGTCACAGTGTACTGTTTGTGCGGAGCATCAGGCGGCTCCTCCGCAACGTTTCTCAGATTGGCCACGCCCCAAGGGACCATGGCAACGTTTACACATTGACTTTGCTGGACCTTTCTGGATTACGCGTTGGTTAATTGTTGTAGACGCTTTCAGCAAGTTTCCTTTTGTGATTGCCATGAACTCAACGACAGCGTCTAGTACAATCAGTGCCTTAACATCAGTGTTTTGCATCGAAGGCTTGCCTGAAACTATCGTCAGTGACAATGGACCTCAGTTTGTTAGTGCGGAATTTCAACAGTTTTGTCGTGTGAATGGCATTCAGCATATCACCACCGCACCTTTTCACCCTCAGTCCAATGGTGAAGCAGAACGTTTCGTTCGAACATTCAAGTCTCACATGGAGAAGATGAAAGGTCAGCACTCCAGGCAGCAAGCTCTTCAAATTTTCCTGTCTACGTATCGGTGCATGCCACGTGACGGCCCGTCTCCTGCCGAGCTGCTACACGGCCGCCGTCACCGCACTCTCCTTCACCTGCTGCAGCCTCCCACGCACCGAGTCGGTTCGTATGGCGCTACGCGTTTTCAGGTTTCCACGCCGGTGCTGTACAGGGTGTTTGCTGGAAACAAGAAGACATGGTTGCCGGGCACCATTCAACGCGTGCTTGGGCGCAATATGTTTGTTGTACGTTCTTCCACAGGGTCGGAGCTGCGGCGCCACGCAAACCAATTGCGCCTGCACAGACCGCGCGATCCTGTCTCCGGTTTCTTGATTCCAGACCCAGTTCACCGCCAGGGAGCACAACCACATCGTTCGTCCCCGGACTACGAGATCCCTATGGACGTCGACGTACATCCGACGCAGTCGTCGCCGCCGCTGTCGCCGCCGCAGATGACAGCGTCACCGAGAGGGACTCCGGGACCGTGCGGGCCCCCCCAGCTTGGGCCACGCACCTCAGAAGAAGATGACCTGCTCCCTCTGGGCGGGGGCGGGCGCCCTTCCCCAGGTTTCGGCGGGTTCCCTGGAGGATCGCAAGGCGGATGCCGGGGCGCGGACGGCGTCTCGATCCCGGCCTCCGCTACGACGCCCGTCCCACCAGTTACACCCCCGCCCAGGCCCTCCTCCCAGTGCCGTCGCCGTGGCCCTCAGCCCTACGCCACGACGGCGCGGCGGTTTGGGGGGGAGGGGTGTGGTGTCGCACAAGTACAAAGTGCGCGCCACTTACTTTCGCCGCGCGCTGTCATGCACGCACGGCGCGGCGTTCTCACGACGACAGCCACGAGCGCCCTCTGCGACAACGCCGCTCGTGGCCACCACTGAAGGACATCGGCACTTCGCACTTCGCACTTCGCACTTCACTTCGGACTGAGATAGCAACGAGTTAGGACCTTCGTAATCCGATAGGCACGAGTGAAGACTTTGCTATTGTACAGGCACTAGGCAGGCCTCTAACAACTATGTATCAACATTCTGCAGTACTATGTAAAAGTTAAGTATTGTTACATTCTGTGCACTATATCTATTTCTAATTTACTCGAGTGTTTATAGTTTCTGGCTGCTCCCCTCCGTACCTACACCGGCGTGCTGTCTTGTTACTGTGTCGGTCTCGTTCCACTCGGCCACCGACACCTACGACGAGGCTGGGACACAAAAGCGGCGACGAAGTTGGGACACAAAAGAGGGAAACGTCGTGACATAAAAATTTGGAAAGGCGGTACTGGTGAATAAAAACAGCTGATCGAAGGTCAGTGGCACACACAACTAAAACGATCACAGGACGGCGGCTAAGGGTAGACCGTCCGCTATTGTGGAGATAAAACGAAAAAACACAACACACACTCGGAGAAATACACAAATTAAAATTGATGGTATCGGCTGAGGGTTGGCCGTTCACTGTTGTAAAATAAAACAATGGAACTAAAGGCACCACACTCGTCGAACACTCACTTGTATGCACAAAGAAGGTGTCTCAGATGGCGGAGCACTTATGGCAATGAAGATGTGGTTTGGGCAGAAAGGGGATGAGGGAAGAGGGAGTGGGTGGGGAGGAGCCACAGGGCCGGTGGGGAAGGGACGGGGGGCGGGGATGATGTCCCAGGAAGCCAGGGGGGAAAAGGAAATGGGAGGGCGGTAAGAGGAGGATCCGGAAGGACAGCTGGGGGTATGAGGAGGGGAGAAGGGGCGGGAAGGAAGGGTAGTCGGGGACCTCAGGGAATTAAGGGGGAGAGGGAGCAAGGGGAAGGATCACAGCTGGTATGAAGCGTGGATGTCAGGTCGGAGGGCATCATCCGTGAGGGCGAGGATACGGAAGTTGCCACAGGAAAGGATCTGGAGGGTGGACAAGTGGAGAGCAGGGGGAATACAGTGGTGGAGGTGCGGCAACTGACCAAGTGCAGAGAGGAGGGGACAGACTAGAGGATTGGCGGGTCTGATTTGGGGGGATAGGTAACGGAAGCGGAGATGTTCGATAAAGAGAACTAGTCAGGGGAAAGGAATGAGATCATAGAGGATCCGCATGGGGGAGTGGGGATAAAGGAGGATACAGAAAGAGGTGGAGGGCATGGGGCTCCAGTATCTCTAGAGATTTGTAGAAGGATGCGGGAGCAGAGATCCAGGCTGGATGGGCTAAACATAGGATAGGGCGGATGAGGGATTTGTAGGACAGTGGAAGGGTTGAGGCCCCATGTTTGGCCAACAAGGAGTTTGAGGAGTTGGAGGTGGGAGCAGGGTTTTTCTTGGATAGTGCGTAGATGGGGAGTCCAGGAGAGGGTGCGATCAATAGTGAGGCCCAGGTACGTTAGGGTAGGGGTGAGGCGGATGGGACAGTTATGGAGGGTCGCACACTCGTCATCTGCTACAGCTTTATTTGGAGCGCGAAACACACACGTCGATGAGTACATGTTTAAAATGGATTCTACTGAATTAGCTGTTTGGCGTTATTAGCTATTGTCCAAGATGAGAGGAGAAAATCCCGAAGAATATTATGGGTATGGGAGGGGATTCAGCTGCGAAATACTGACAGGGGAGCCATTCATAGGCAATACTTCCGATATCACCCGTCTGCTTTGACCCATGACGTTAGGTACAATGGTATGACGATAACCGACATTCATATTTCAATGTGAATGCAATGTGGCGTCGCTAACAACATCAAATAAATAACTACACAAATATAAATATAAAAGAAAAAAATAAGTAAGAAAATTTAACGGGACTACTGCAGAAATTAAGAGGTTTTGGGCGGGGAGATTCTAAATAGAAAAACAACAGAAATAGCAATATTGAAGTAAACTGACACATGCAGATTGACATCGCACTTTTTTGGAAAGATATTTTTTTTCTCTAGCTCTAAACAGACTCTGTTCCCCCTGCAGTAAGACTCCTATAAACACGAGCTGAACTGTCCGCCATTTTCTCCCCAAGCTGTAGCAGTCGCCACGTTCCGGACGAGCCCACACATTACTTCGCGTTTCATTCAACTCGATCACACTCATAAACTATTCACTGTATCAACGTGGAATTTACATCAATTTCTTCGTTAAGAACTACACTACATTTTAATTTTAGTTTTATTTATGGCAATAATTTATAAAGAGCATATACTGATAGTTTACGAACATGCACTTTCTGACGACATTACGGAATTTTCAACATGCATGGAACTTTTTTTCTGTTGAAGTTAGGTTAACACATTAAGCGGATGGAATGTTCAAAATACATCAAATTTTCATACTCTCCAAACAGCAACTCTGTGAGAAATGTATAACGTGAGATAATGACAGTTAAATATGACACACTGGGATCTGTCCACCCGTCTAGTAGTACGAAACACATATTCTGTATTAGAGTTCCTAGTAATTAGGCGCATGTTGTTACTGCATAACATCCATACTTGAAGGTACTGACTTCTTTTAACCCATTAAATTTAATAGTTTCAAACTACAAAACTGCTGTGTCTCTATATAATATTCAATTTCAATTTTTCAGTTATATGAAAAGGATAGTATAAATATTTCAATACAGAGTGCTTTATTATGTGGGAAATAAGAACAAATCAGTTCGTTAGCTAGTGAAGAGATCCTTACTATTTGTCATTTTCAAGTATTCTCACATAAAATCCTCATTAGATCTAGTAACGTCTGTTCTGTTACTGCTAGGCGTTAAACTGAAGGAAATGTAACTCTTATTGGGTTTTGGAAACCGAGTAGTGACTCTGAAACACATTGCACAAGAAGCAAAGAAATAAACATTTGTTAGTGACGAAGGAATATCTGCAAATCGAATAATAAATCACTAACTTTACTCTTTTTCATTGTATAACTATATATTTCCTTGAATAGCGCGACAGTTTATGAAGTTTTGCGTAGTAACCATGTGGCAAAATACTCCCCTCTTTGCACGTTATCATTTGTCAAAATATTATTTTGATACCTCTAACCGTGTATGAGATATGCAATGATTCTTTCTGGCCTTATCGCCATCGGAAATGACTGCGCTAAATAAAATAAAGTTTAGTGGTATGAGTGAAAGGTAAAGAGCTCCTCTTAAATCGAAAATAAAATTCAATCCATTAGGAAAGTTTCATCCGCAGCAACATATAGTGCAACATGCAGCAAACGGAATATCAAAGCACCCTCTATTTTTTACTGCAAACTTTTCCTAACGTAGCGCAGTCTCTTATTTCGAAGCCAATATCTTATTAACTATTACTACTGACAAAATTGTGAGCATTTCGTCACAATGATGACATATAAAGATTAACATGGTGGAAACATTAAATATTTCTACCAATTAGTTTTTGCGAAATCGTTTGTGAAAGTTGGAAGGGCATGCGCCTCTATACTGTTAGTGCAGCGCGATTCCAACCATGTTGGGGAAAACATGGCGGACGATTCTGCCTGGGTATTTAGGAGCTCTACCCTGTAGTATTTCATTGAAAGTTTTATTCAATAAAAAAATATCTGCGATGCTTGTAGTTGACCATCGCTTTCTCTGACAGCTAATTACGCTCTTCATATATGTTTGATGTTCATCTTTTACTAGCTGCCCAGAATGCGGTTGTGCACTTCGTCTTTCATGTTTTATCACACGAAAAGGACAGATGCACATCAGGGATTTCTTCACTACCAATTGTAAGTGTGTCTGAGATCGTTTTCTCTGTGAAATATGATGAAAATATAATCAGTTCAGTTGAAAACGTTTACTTATTTAAAATGACCCACCTTTTAATAATTCATGAAGTGTTTCTTTTATTTCCAACAGTACTCTTGATTATGTAACACTACTATTACAATATGCAATTTTTGTTTGGCTTTCGCTTTTACTGGTAGAAAAATTACCATTTCAAATTTGCCGACTAGTTAGTTGGTAATTAACAATGCAGCTAGAAAAATGGCCAAGATGGCTTTGCGGTCTGTGCTTTAGCGGAATGATTCTTACTTGTCTCTCTGGAAACTTCTACCCTGTGCGTGTGACGATTAATTTTACTTTATTAAATACATTATTGGATAGGAAATTAATAGTAAAATCATTGTGTGTGACGATAGTTGCCCCCTCTCCCCCTGTTCAAAAAATTTTATGCTTACATATTAGTATGGTCAAGCAAATGAGCAACATGTATCCCGCTAAAAACACCATTGTTCGCCAACAGACAGGTTAAATAACTGATGAAAATGTAGAAAACAGAACTATTGAAGTGATTCCGCTTAATGTATAACCAAATCCTGAATCTAATGCACGTGAATCAGGCCCTCTACACAAACAAGTACTTCAACAATAAATACTAATGAATACTTATTCAAACGTTTTGAAGTTCTTTTTGCAAAAATGTCTCAACAAATTGACTTAAAATTTAAGTCACCACAAGATGTGGCACAAAATCAGATTTCACACCTAACAAGCCAAATAGACCAATTTCAAAACACCAGTAAAAAGAATTTGCAGCAGTTACAAAATTCGTCTAAACAAGATTTGCTGGTACTAAAAAGTTTCACGAAAGAACAATTAGATTGACTCCTGGAACCACAAGGAAGAGTTTGAAAATCGATTACAGAAATTAGAAACAGCCCAGCAAATTTGCCCACATACTTGTCGGAAGAAGTTAATAAACAACTAAATGCACATGCACTCATTGTCAAGCAAGTTATTAATAATAAACTCACTACTGCAGAAAATATAGTTGTTGATGAGATGTTAAACACAGTAGACACAAACATTTCATCCATGATAGGTGATGTCATACAAAGACACAGAAAAAAAAACATGCCCGCATTAATTGACAAGCTTGCACAAAATTTGTCAGAGATTAAAATCAAACAGAAAGGTTTGGAGAGCACAGTGTCGTAAATTACAACACAACCTGAAAACATGGTGAAAGAAAACCAAGATTGAGTGCAAGAATTTCTTCTTACCACTGAAGCCAAATTAAATGTGAAAATAGACACAGAATTAACTGCGGTATTTCAAAATGTTGCCACTAAAGTTTATGAAAAGCATGACATGACTGTTAAATCCTTGCAAGAGGATTTGACAGCCGTAAAATCTATCTTAAATGCTCAAACGACACAAAGTTTGTGTGTAGTAAGAAGATGAAGAACATGACATAAATTTTAAAAATATTAATATTTCAAACCTTTTGTGTCATACAAATATGTACACACAGGCATGGATGTCAGGGATGCAATACTGATGTATAAGTAATATTCATGTAAATAATTTTTTCTTGCATAAATTTTTCCTAAGAAATATGACATCTCTGTTGTACTAGCTGATATGCACAGAAGGATTCTATATGTTATTATTTATTAGCCAGAAGGGCAAGTGATGTGCATCAGTGTGAAACTGCTTATGTGGAAATAACTTCTATTGTTAAGTGAGTCAGTGTGGTTATGAGTGGATAATTTATCAGTCTATACACTTCAGAAAAATGGAGGTATAATATGCTGTCAACACTACCACCAGAACACTGCTCTGATGAATATTTATAATTTTCGTGAAAATTAATGTTTGATATTAATGTTTGTGTTAATCTCAATGTGAATAACATTGATTAGTGCTGCCACAAGATAAAGCTTTCTCAGATGCAGTAATTTATATACAAGAGAAAAATCCCCCTCATTGCTCCATCTTTAAGAATAAAAACAACAACAACAATTTTTGAATGAATTAGAGGATTCCTGAATTATTCAACTAGAATCAGCCACCACATGACATGGAAGTAGTCAACAAGGTGTTTTCAGTACAGTAACACCACCAGTTTCCCAATTCCCATAATAATCACCGATAAACATCTGTTCTTGTTTCAATAGTAACACTTCGAGTATGGTGCAAGTGTTTAGTGCAGAAAGTGAGGTTACATTATCGACTTGCAAACCTTGTGCCAGCAAATCAATGTTACCAATCACTGAAGTTCTGATGGTCTGTGTCTTGATGTTGATGTTGATTCTCGCTGAAATAAGGTGTTCTAGGTTTTATAGGAACTGGTAATGACAATGCAAGGAAACAAGTTATTTATTTTCACTGTATTATTTTATTCACTTTGTAGCACAAATATAATACCCATACAGGTGCTATCTTGGACAAGGTACACAAGTAAAGGAAACTGTAATATCTGTCTAGTAAGTGCTTTGGTGACATCTGTTTACTAAACACAGCCTAATATGTCCTCCAGAAAAAACATCACATCAGCAACTGAGCAGAAGCGAGTTCAGCAAATTTCTTTTACAATATCATCAAAACCATCTTTGGATTTTTCACTATACTACCATATTACAAAATAAAATCATGAAATTATAAGTATATTCCATATAATGTTATCACATGAAAAAAGTTACAAACATGCAGTGAAGTAAATGTGTGTGTGTGTGTGTGTGTGTGTGTGTGTGTGTGTGAGAGAGAGAGAGAGAGAGAGAGAGACTGACTTTTTGACAACTCATCAAAATTTACACTTTATTTATTTTGTACATCCACTAACGTTAATAAAAGTGTAATTAAATAAAATTACGTGTAAAATATTTGAAAATGATAAATCAGTATGCATCCACTTTCCTCTCTGGGGGACACCACCGTGACGAAGCACTTTCCATGTGGGTGGAGCGGCTTGCATGTCCGTGTGAAGCTGAGAGCTATACCGAAGGTAGAGAACCTACTGCTGGAAAGGCCTCAGCTGATGGATCAGACCAAGAGTGTCCCACAACGTCTCGTCTTCCTTATCCTCTCCCAGTTCTTTCCCAATTCCTTTCCCAACCCAAGATGTGATGCGAATCATGCTGAGGGGTGCGTGGTACATGGGTGGATGTATCTTGAATGGAGCCTCAGGGATACCGGGTGACCTCCCTGAGTAAGTAGCCTTGCACCGCGTGGGGTTACTGTGGTATGGACCATATAAATCCCCAAATCTCGTGGGACTAAGATGAACACAGAGAAAGAAAGTATTTTAAAAGAATTCGAGGGGCAATCTGAGTCCTCCGATACTCAAACATCGGGATCAGGACCGATGGAGTGCACTCCTACTTCTGAATCAGGGTCTAGACCTGAGCAAGAAGTGGGAACTGTAACAGAGAAGTTAGACCAGATTAGGATTAAGACCTTGTCTGGGGCTCAGAGGAGGAAACTTCTCAAGGAACAGAAGCAAAAGGAAGGAAAAGAATGGCTTCCTAAGCATAAGTGGAGGGAATCAAAAGGGCTTGAGCCCAAGACCGCCAAAAACAAACTGCCTCAGGTCAAAGGGGATACACAGACACCCTAGACGTCAAAGACAGGTGGCAAGAGGGTTAGGAAGGAATCTAAGACTCCCTCCTCTCTGGACAAGTGTGATCCTAAAAGGCTGAGGCAGGAAATAGGAAAACAGACATATAGTACTGCAGTCTCGGTCTTTAGAATGACGGTTGTCCAAGAAGGAGCATCACCTCGCAGCAGGAGGAGATCGTGCAGATGGCCCTCTTTGAAGAGATTAGGGGGGGGGGGGGGGACTCTGGTCCAGGACCCAAATTCAGGAGGGTCTATCTAGATCGCGGTGCCCTCATTTTTGTCTGTGAGGGGGACCACTCAGCAGAATGGCTTAAGGACAAGATGCCCACGATATCCCCATGGGAGGATGCGAAGCTGCTGGTCAAGACAGCAACTGAACTCCTGAAGACCACAAAGGTATCAATATGGGTATCAAAGATCCTTAAGGATGTCCCTCCAAAGACTCTGTTCGAGAAAATAAGGGTCCAGAACGCAAACATCTCGATAGAGGATTGGAGGGTAATAAACCAAAACGTCGTTCCAGAAGGACAAACCCTGGTGGTGGAGGTCGGAGAGAAGTCCCTGAAGGCAATGCGAGAGCAAGGCCTTATACTGTTTTTATGGTTCTCCCAGGTCGCCGTCAGAGTAATCAAAGACTTTAAAGGCAATAATGGCAGCGAGATGGGGACTAGAAGTGCTGCAGATAAACCTGCAGCACAGTAAAGGGGCCACTGCTGCCCTGAGCCGTCGCCTGGGGAGACAGGAGGTGGACGTGGCCTGATACAAGAACCCTATTTATACAAAGGGGGTGTATCAGGCCTCGGTGATACTGGAGGTAAGCTGATTTATGCTAGAAATCTAAAAAATTCCAGAACATGCATTTATGTTAGAAATGGAATACCTTTCATACCAATGATGGATTTTTGTTCCAGGGACCTGGTGACCATCAGGATGCAGCAACGTGAGGAAGGCATCACGAGGGAAATTGTTTTGGTCTCAGCATACCTTCCTTCCGAAGACAGCTCTCCTCCTTCTTTGGAAGTGAGGAGACTGACGGAAGCCTGCCATTGGCAAGGTGACGAACTGTTGGTGGGATGTGATGCCAATGCCCACAATCTATAGTGGGGCAGCAAGGACACCAACAGTAGAGGTGAGTACCTTCTTGAATTTCTCCTATCTAACAACTTGGAGATCCCGAATAGGGGTGATGAACCTACATTCAGGAATAGTAGAAGGGAAGAAGTAATTGACATAACTTTTGGTTCCATGATGATGGGAAGTTACGTCAAACAGTGGCATGTGGTCCTGGAGCCATCCTCATCAGATCACATGTATATTAAATTCAAGGTTGAAATGAGAACCAGACAGACCATGGCCTATAGGAATCCCAGGAAAACGGACTGGGAGACATATAGGAGAGACCTTGACTTCAGCCTATCGGAAATTAAAACTTCAATAGGGAATCCAGCAGAGTTTGAGGAAGTAGCAGAGGCTGTAGCCTCTGCTATAGTGGTCTCATACCAGGACAACTGCTCAATCACCAAGAAGTGCACAAATAGGAGTGTGCCTTGGTGGAATAATAACCTGTAAATGGAAAGGAAACAGGTACGAAGACTGTTTAACCTTGCAAGGCGGAAAGGACAATAGGCAAAGTATCATGAGGCCCTTGTCAATTACAACCTTGCCATCAGATGGGAAAAGGAGGCATCCTGGAAGGTATTCTGTGAGGAAGTGGAGGGCACAGCTGCTCAAGCGAGACTTCATAAAATCCTCACTAGGGTACCAACTAATCCAGGAGGAACATTGAGGAAGGAGGATGGGGAGAATATAAAGACAGCACATGAAACGCTCGAACTGCTCCTCAAGACTCACTTTCCTCAATATACTCTGGGTGATAACTCAGACCAGAATGCGATTCCTGAGAGACAACGGTTTTCAGGTATTCACAAAGAGGACTGGGATTTGGCCAAGGAGTGTGTTGATATGAGTAAGGTCCGATGGGCGGTGGGAACATTTCAACCGTTCAAGTCACCTGGCCCCGATGGAATCTTTCCAGCTCTCCTGCAGCAAGTGGAAGAAAATCTTATTAGATTCCTGTGCAGGTTATTCAGGGTTAGCCTAGCAGCAGGAATCATTCCCAATGCCTGGAGGGCAGTGAAGGTTGTCTTCATCCCGAAACCAGGGAGAATTGATCATACCAAGGCCAAGGTTATGAGACCAATCAGCCTGTCGTCCTCCATTCTTAAGACATTGGAAAAGCTGGTTAATTTGCATGTTGGAGAAAGGAGGTTAAGTAGGGCTCCTCTACATTCAACCAGGTAATCATGTGAGACAGCTCTCCGCCAACTCGTTGGGAAGGTGGAGAAAGCACTACACTTTCAGGAAATAGCCCTGTGTATCTTCCTGGACATTGAGGGGGCTTTTAGCAACACGACCTTCGATTCCATGGTTAGGGCAGCAGAGGTGCATCACCTAGTGACCACTATATGTAGGTGGACTAGGGCCATGCTCAGTGGAAGAAAGGTAGGGCTACCATCATGAATGAAAAAATAGTAATCAACACCACTAGGGGTTGCCCGCAAGGAGGATTTCTTTCCCCTTTACTGTGGAATCTAGTGGTGAATGATCTCATTGGAAAATTAAACTCTAGGCAGTACTTTTGCCAAGGATACGCAGATGATCTTGTCATAGTAATACTTGGCAAATTTGCTGACACAGTGAAGAATATGGCACAAGGTGCATTGGACATTGTGCAAGACTGGTGCAGAAAACAGGATCTGGGGGCTAGTCCTAAGAAGACTGTTGTTGTATCATTCACAAAGAAGCATATCCAACACTCAAGTTGGAATATAAAGCTTTTCAATGCAGCGCTACCCGTGAAGGGGACACTGAAATATCTAGGTATTACCCTAGATGAGAAACTAACATGGACCCCTCACATTAGGAATATTTGCTCCAAGGCAAAAGGTACTCTTGTAAGTACCAGGAGAGCTTGTGGCAAAAATTGGGTCATGAGCCCCAAGAGTATGCACTGGATATACACCACGGTGATTAGACCCAGGATCACCTATGGGGCAGTCGTGTGGTGGAAGAAGGTAGAACAGCAGGTTGCTGCTAAAGAGCTTGGTAAGGTGCAGAGATTAGCCTGCTTAGCCATAACAGGCTGAATTAGCAGCACACCAACTGCTGGGATGAAAACCATGCTGGATATGCCCCCATTACACCTTTGGGTCAAGATGGAGGCAGTGGCTGGTGCATACACACTCATAACTGGCAACAACTGGAACTCTTTGGGATATCCAGACTCACACACTAAAATAGTGAGTGAGGTAAATATAGGAAAGGTTGGTGAAATGCCAGCCGACTATATTATAACCCCATACTGCTTCAACAAGCCTTTCAATATAACAATTGGAAGTAGGGAGCAGTGGGAGAAAATAGTTCGACACCGTACGGGGGATATTGTCTGGTTCACTGACGGATCAAAATCAGACCAAGGCATTGGGGCCGGGGTATACGGATGCAGCCAAGACTGGAGGGTGTCATCTCTCTAGGTATACTGGCCTCATATTCCAGGCCGAAATCACTGCCATCAACTCGTGTGTGGAGGAGAATTTGCTTAGGTGCTACAAAGATCGTAGCATCTATATCTATTCAGACAGCCAGGCAACCCTGAGATCACTGGCAGCTCCTGCAACAAGGTCTAAAATTGTTGCAGAATGTCACAGGGGTCTGGAGGAGCTAGGGGAAAGCAATAGATTAAACCTATTGTGGGTCCCTGGCCACTCAGGGATCAGTGGCAACGAACATGCCGTCAGATTAGCCAGGATGGGGGCAGAGACTCCATTTATTGGACCGGAACCTGTCCTGACAATCACCAAGGCAATGCTCAAATTGGAGCTATGTAACTGGCTCAGAAGACAGCACGTATAATATTGGACCAAAGTCTACCAACAAAAACATGGCAAGGTAATGATGCCAAAGCCATGTTTTAAAAGAAGCTCTGCAATCCTGGGTCTGAACAGGAGAGAGATTAGAATCATGGTTGGATTGCTGACAGGCCATGAGAATTTTAAAAAACACCTACATACAATGGGAATAACAGAAGAGGGCCCTAAATGTAGGATCTGTGATGACGGTGATTAAACTGCATCACATCCTATCTTCGAATGCATTGCATTGGAGAGTAAAAGGCACATAACATTTGGGACAACCAGACCCAAAGAAATTGTGTCTAATAAAGAACTGGTAAAGGGACTCCTTGCACTTTTCAAGGGCATTGGTTGGCTTTACTAGATATACAGGGAGCGATACCGCACAAAACTTAGTTTCGGTGCGGGCAGTGGCGGGTTGGACCAAGACTGTTTTGGCTTTCCTGAAAAAAAATCAAATCAAATCAATGCATCCACTTTTGTCTACAGTACAATAGGTTTCTCTACTTTTTATTTATCTGCTCAGATCACATAAGGTATGAAGCATGATTACTTTCATATTTCACATTTTCCAAGTGTTTCCATAATTGCTTTCATCTTTTAAAGTATATTTAAATTATGTAAGCTATCTTCTGAGCTGTTTCCTAGATCAAAATATAGTGTCTGTACAACTCGTGACATTTCACCAACACATAAGGTTAGGATGCCTCTTTACTTTATATTGTAGTAATATACTGAAAAATAACTGAGGAATCACTACTTAATATCGTATCTAACACTTCAGATAGCAGTTGAGATCTTATGGGCTGTTATAAGAGGAGTAGTATGTGTTAACACAGACTGTAGACTTGCCATTAGAGTACATGGGGAAAAATTATTTCTACTGTAGGCCTACTAATGAGCAGCCATACTGGGAGGGAAAGCTAAAACAAATTTTATAGTTACAACCAGCAAGTGCACTGATGGCACGATATTTTAATATGTAATTGTACAAGTAATTATTGGCAAATAGAATAACTTTTCACTATATATACCATTATGTTCACTTTGGGTTCCATTTTTTTTCCAATTTCGATGCAGTCTGGCTCCCATTATTACTAGGAAAACTAAAATTTCTCTATGTGTAAACAATCTCTTTCCAACAACATAACTAAGGACAAGGCCTTTTAATTTAACCCTTAGGAAACTCCTGTTTTGATAAGTGGAGATCTGACTATGACTACAATATTGTAAGCTATGAGGCTATAACTGTATACAACTTCAAATATATTTACACACTGCTTATGTTTACACTACAGCAACATTGCTTTCTAGATCATTTTGTTAAATTATTTCTGTTTGAAAAAACCTTGTAACAATATTGTGCAATAATCCAATTTTATTAAGAGATTGTATTACTAAAATTTCCTGGTGTCTTTTGTAATCCACTTAACGATTTATCATAATCTGCTTACCTTAACGTTTTATTATTGTCATAAATTGTTCAATCTAAAGTTTGTAAACAAACCCTGGCACTAGTCTAGTCTTAATTTGCTATACAAAGAATTTCTGTTTCTATTTGTTCGTAAATACTTTAGTTTTATACTAAATAATTTTATATATTTATTGTATGCGTGGATTCATTTATGCTTAACAGATAATGGAATCTGGATATTATACGGTATCAGATTTGTTCTAGATTATTCTAGTGCATACTCTAATGTATAAATACACATACATAGGAGGTGCGCTTAGTGAGTGTTTGTTATGGTTCAGATGCATTAACTATGTAGTGAACTCTTTGCAATAAACAGTTTACTGAACTTGATATATCAGACTGATGTTCTGTTAACCCATACAAATCCTAGTAAAATTACTGATGTTTCACAAGTAACATCAGCAGGCAAGCTGACAGTGTTAATGAAAAACAGGCGATGTAATGTAAACCATAAAACTCTTCATAACATGTTCCTCAAACTACATGGGCTTCATCCACTGGTGTAACAAGGATGATTACTGCTTGCCCCAGACTACCTTCAGCTCAGTTTTGCAGATAAAGTTGTTTTTGGTTGTAGGTTTTAGGGGGACAAAACTGCAATGTCATCAGTCCCCCATTCCATCACTCGGCGGTACAAGAAAAGGCAGAAAACGGGGGAAAGAGCACAGAGATTAAAATAGCAAAGGGGTTGGAAGACAGTAAAAGGACAATAAAAGGCAACAAGAGACAACACACAGTGTGACAATCACAAAAAATACAGAACAATGATAAGGAATAGAAAGTAAAAGCGATGCCCATGGTTGACTGACCGTGAGACGAAAAAGAGGAAATGTCCACAATGCAGCAACATGTAGAAACCTCCCATCAGAGGACATGAGGAATATGGACACTGTACTGAAACAAATCGTTAAATGGAGTGGTAAAAACTACTGTCCTGAATAAAATGTAAAATAGTATCAACCATTGTGGCATTGTCACTTAAAACAGCGGATAAAAGTATACGAAAATTAAAACTCCGCCACTGGGTGGCTAAAACACGGCAGTCTATCAACATGTGGGCTACTGTCAGGTGGGAGCCACAGCGGCACTCAGGTGGGTCCTCACCTCCAAGAAGATGACCGTATGTCAGCCAAGTATGGCCAATGTGGAGGTGGCACAGGACTACTGAGTCCCGGCGACAGGCCTGCATGGAGGAATGCCACACAGCTGTGGTCTCCTTAACAGTCCAAAGTTTGTTGGGCATGGTCAGGGTATGCCACTCAGTGCCCCAAGCCATACAAACCTGTCGGCGCAACACTATCTGAATGTCAGAAGTCGTGAGACCAATCTTCAGAGCAGACTCAAAGACAGCCTGTTTCGCCAGTCTGTCAGCATCTTAATTGACCGGGATGCCAACATGTCCTGGAGACCAAACGAACACCATCGATCGACCGGATCGGTCAAGGGCACATTAGGGTCTCCTGTATGGCCAGCACCAGGGGAGAACGTGGGTAGCAATGGCCCAGGGCTCGCAGGCTGTTCAGAGTCGCTACAGATGAGGATAGACTCAACTGAGCAGGAGCGCACATGCTGGAGAGCTCGGCAAATGGCTACCAGCTCTGCAGTGTAAACACTGCAGCCATCAGGCAGAGAGTGCTGTTCAATATGGCTACCATGGACGTATGCAAAGCCAGGTCAGCCCTCAACCATTGAGCCATCTGTGTAGATCAGGTCAGATCTGGTGAACTGAGCAACAACTGCAAGGAACTGATGGTGGAGTGCCTCTGGAGGAACCGAGTCTTTGGGTCCCTGGGACAGGTCCAGTCACGTACACGGCCTCAGCATGCTGCAAGGGGGTGTACGCACATGGACCCGATATGGATATGGAAGAGGGAAAGACTCAAGGTCCAACAGAAGAGACCAGATGCAAAAGGCGATGGTATGACCTGATCTGGATCGTCATCATTGAGGACAGCCGACCATATCCGAGAAAAGCAGACAATGGTTCAAGTGGCCAGGTGAACTATGCACGTGGACTGCATAGGCCACGAGCAGTTGCGGCGGTAGACCTGCAGAGGTGGAACAGAAGCTTCCACAAGTAGACTGTCAACAGGGCTGGTATGGAAGGCACCCATCGCAATGCAGACCCCACAGTGGTGAATGGGATCCACCAAATGCAATGCCGAAGGTGACGCTGTCCCATATGCAACGCACCCAAAGTTGAGCCACGACTGTACTAGCGCTGTGTATAGCCGCAACAGTGTGGAGTGATCGGCACCCCAGGTGGTATGGCCCATGTGGCGAAGAACATTCAGATGGCACCAGCACTCCTGTTTCAGCTGACGAATGTGGGGAAGCCATGTCAGCCTGGCATCTAAGACCAGCCCTAAAAATCGATGGGTTTCTACCACATTAAGTTGTTCATCGTCGAGATAAAGTTGAGGGTGAGGGTGAACAGACCAATGCCGACAGAAGTGCATCACTCTGGTCTTGGTGCCAGAAAACTGAAAGCCATGGGTAAGCGTCCAGGACTGCGCCTTCCGAATAGTGCATTACAACCTGCGCTCGGCACTCGGGTGCAGCAGGAACTAAAAGAGATACAAAAGTCGACAGAATAAAGAGAAGGGGATACGAACGATCCGACTGGCCACTAAAAACAAAGGAACGCTTAAAACAGAGCCCTGAGGGAGCCCATTTTCCTGGATATGAGAGGTACTCCGGGAGGCTCCAATTTGAACACAAAAGGTATGGACAGCTAAAAAATTCTGGATAAAAAACAGTCGGGAGCACTGGAGGCCCCAGTCATGTAACGTGTTGAGGATGTGTCGTTGACAGGTCATATGCTTTGTGCGTATCAAAGAAGACGGGAACTAGGTGGTGACGCCTGGAAAAGGCCTTGCAGATGGCAGACTTGAGGTACACCAGATTGTCAGTGGTAAAGCAAGCCTGGCGGAAACCGCTTTGACATGGAGCCAGTAAGCCCCAAGTCTCAAGAATTCAACACAACCGCTGACTGACCATCCACTCCAAGAGTTTGTATAGAACATTAGTCAGGTTAATGGGGCGATAGCTACCCATGGAAAGAGGATGCTTGCTGGGTTTAAGCACTGGGATGAAGGTACTCTCCCACCATTGTGATGGGAAAACACCATCACACCAAATGTGGTTATAGACCACAAGAAGATTACACCAACTCTCTGCTGAGATGTGCTGTAGCATTTGGATATGGATGCTATCAGGCCCAGGCGCTGTCAGGACGTTGTGTAAGAGCGCTGAGGAGCTCCCACTCAGTAAAAGAAGTGTTGTAGGATTCAGAGTGGCGGATGGTAAATGAGAAGGGCTGGCGTTCTGCTCGCTGCTCCTTGAATGTACGGAAGGCTGGTGGGTAATTTGCAAAGGCAAAGGCACGAGCATAATGCTCAGCAAACATCTCTGCAAGTTTTGCCGGGCCAGTACATATAACTCCATTTGTGGAGATGCCAGGGATTCCTGTTGACGAGTGGAACCCCTTTAGCCGCCTGATTTTACTCCAGACCTGTGAGGCTGAGGTACCGATCCCAATAGTAGAGACGTACCTCTCCCAGCACTCCTGTTTCTATCTTCTGATTAGCTGCCGAGCATGAGTGTGGAGCTGTTTAAAAAGTGATGAGGTGCTCCTGAGTGGGGGTGCCGTTTGTATCGCTGTAAGGCCCACCTGCGGTCTTTAATGGCCTCAGCGACCTCCGGCGAGCACCATGGCAGTCTTATGCCATGGGCACCCTGACGAACATGGAATAGTAGCTTCTGCAGCTGAAATAATGGAGCATGTGGCACTCTCGACCACCACATCGATGTTCTCGAGTGGGGGAGGGACAATGATGGCAGCAGAGTTATAGTCATCCCAGTCGGACCTGTGCAGAATCCACCTGCATGGGCATGCTGGGGACTCATGTTGTGGGAGTGACAAGAGAATGGGAAATTGGTCACTGCCGCACAAGTCATCATGGGCTCTCCAGTGACCAGATAGTGAAAGACTGTGGCTGCTGATGGATAGAACAATGGCCGAAAATGTGCCATGTGCCACAGTAAACTGTGGGGGCCGCCTGTACTTAAGACACAGAGGTCGAGTTGAGTTAGTAAGTCCTCAACAACCCTGCAACCGCCAGAGATCGTAGAACTACCCCACAAGGGATAGTGGGCATTAAAGTCGCCCAAGAGTAAGAAAGGTGGGGGAATTGAGCTATGAGTGGAGCCAAAACGTTCAGGGATACTTCACCATCTGGTGGCAGATAGAGACTACAGACAGTCATCTGTGTTGTCCTTACCCTGACACCTACTGCTTCTAATGGTGTCCGAAGGGGTATGGGTTCACTATATACAGAGGTGTGGACATACACACTCCAGCTGAAACCCTGTTACATGTGCTACGATTGCAGTAGTATCCCCTCTTCGGAATAATTTTGACGATAGGGTCAAACCCAATTAGGGCACCGTAGATGTATTGCCGAAACATGTGAGGACTCCTTTTAGTCTTCTCTTACCACAGGCAGGAATACTGCAGGCCTATTCTTACCCTCGAACGCACAGAGGGTTTTGCAGATAAAGAACACAATAAATAATCATATTTGTATCTATTATGTCATTTCAAATATCATAAATGTAATGTTCTCTGTTCGATTTGTTTCATGGCACAAAAATGAGCACCAATGTTGCCATGTCAGCTACATCACTGAGTGAGGTCAGGAATCTATAAACCAACTGCAGTTATTTGACTGAAGGCCATGTCAGAAGTAGTAGTTGGGTTTTTAAAGGGGGCTGAATGGATACGTTATCAGTCCCCAGTTCCCAGCTAAGAGAGCACATCATTTAATGAGCGGGTAAAACGTACTTCCACATCTAGTGCATGAGATGGTCAAAGTGACAATGAGTGCTAAGACGACAACATTTAGAGGAAAACCACTAAAGTAGTGGACCAAACAGACAACAGCACTAAAATAGCACAGCAGAAGTGTGGCTGGCTGATTGCAAGGATAAAAAGGGATGAGCCAACCATTCTGCGCATACTAGAACTGCCAGTCAAAGACAGGGCTCATAGGACGATAGTGACAGTGATGACAGATTAAAAGCATTTGAGTGGCGGGTGCCTGAAAGATCAGGCTTTGGTACCCACCATTAAATCACACGATAAAAACTAGCTGCGTGAATGAAACCTAAAACATGCTCAACCATTGCAGCATCGTCTACTAGCGTAAGAGAAAGCGCATCTGGCAGTTTAAAAGATTGTCGCAAGGTAACAAAGTGGACAGTCCACCAGAATGTGGACACTGTCAAGGAGGCGCCACAGCCACACTATGGCGTGTCCTCTTGCCGAAGAAGGTGGCCGTGTGTCAGCCATGTGTGCCAATTCGCAGGTGGCAGAGAACAACCAATTCCCTACGAGATGACCACAGTGAGGGCTTCCATGTGGCCGTAAAGAGCTTCACTGCACGGAGCTTGTTTGGTTGAGGTGAGTTAGCCCACTCGGAATTCCAAACGCCAAGTATCTTTCGATGGAACTCCAGTCGCAGATCGCTCTTCTGAAGACCAGTATCTGACGGACTGGAGGTGGTAGCCTGCTTAGCCAGCTGACCCACACGTTCGTTTCCAGGAATGACAATGTGGCCCAGGGCCCAAACAAAGACCACAGAGCGACCAGACTGAACAAGCCTGGAAACAGACTCCTGAATGGATCGCACCAAAGGGTGTTTTGGGAAACACTTGGCAAGGGCTTGTAAGCCACTCAGGGGGTCAGAACAGATCACTAGAGACTTCCCCAGGGCACGCTCAGATGTTCAAGTGCCTGAAAGATGGCAACCAATTCTGCAGTGAACAAGCTATTCCCACAGAGCAGTGAATGCTGTTCGATATGCTCACCATGTGCATAAACATTCCCATCACGGCCGCCGACAAGAGAATCATCCGTGTACACAACTTTCGCGCCAGGGAACGACTCCAAAACCGCCTGAAACTGGTGACGGAGATTTAGCGGTGCAACAGAGGCTTTCGAGTCATGCGACAAGTCCAGCTGAAGCTGCCGACGTGGAAGGGACCAAGAGGCGGTGCGGAAAGAGTAGTGAAAAGTGGAAGGGATGGGAAGGAACTCTAGTGAGGACAGGAGGGAGCGAACACGAAGCACGATTGGGATACCAGACGTCGGCCTTCGTCGTGCGGATGGGAGTGCGCCAGCTGGGAAAAGAAGATGCGTGAACATGGGCAGCATAGGAGGATAATAACTGGTGCCAGCGATTTCAAAGGGGAAGAACTCCAGCTTCAGCAAGGAGGCTTGCCAATGGACTTGTCCGAAAGGCCCCTGTCGCTAAACGGACGCCACTATGGAGGATAGGGTCCAAGAGTTGCAATACAGATGCGGCTGCTGAATCGTACACAAAGCTCCCATAATCGAGGTGTTATTGAATGAGGGCCTTATAGCGAAAAAGACTTGGATGGGCGGCTCCCCAACCAGTGTGGCTGAGGCATCGCAAAATATTTAAGTACCGCCAGCACTTCTGCTTGAGCTGACGTATCTGTCGAACCCAGCTGTCAAAGAGCATGCTGAGAAATAGGCGAGTCTCTTCGACACGAAGCAGTTCATCGTAGAAATAAAGCTCTGGGTCCAAATGGTTAGCGGCAGATGTGCATAAACCGAGTTTTCAATGGAGAGAATTGGAACCCATGGGTTGAGGCCCACAACTGTCCTTTTGGATAGCTCCCTGCAGGTGTCTTTCAGCTAGACCAATGCTAGTGGAGCTGAAGTATAAACAAAAGTTATCGTCGAACAAGAAGGAAGAAACCGATGACCCCACTGCCTCCACAGGACCATTGATAGCAATTAAGAAGAGAGGGACACTAAGGACGGACCCCTGCGGGACTCCAGTCTCCTGAATTCGGGGGGAGCTAAGAGAGGTACCAACCCATACCTGAAAAGAGTGGAAGGAAAGAAAGTTTTACTTAAAAAGACGGCAACAAGGTGCTCATGCCTGCTAAATGCCGTACGGATGGCTGACTTCAGAGCCACCAGGTTATTTACAGTGGAGCGGCCTTGGCAGAAAGCCCCATCGTGGGAACAACAGATCCCGATGTTCGAGTATCCACATGAGCTGCTGACTCACCATACATTCTAAGAGCTTGCAAAGAACGTGGGTGAGGCTAATCGGGCGGTAACTATCAGCCACCTGTGTATCAGCACCAGGTTTAATCACTGGGATAACAATGCTTTCCCACCATTGTGATGGGAAAGGCCTCTCTGCCAACAGATGGTTGAACAAGGTGAGAAGCTGGTGTTTAAACTCTGCTGGAAGGTGCCAGATGAACTGGCTGTGGATCCTGTCTGGTCCCAGAGAGGTATCTGAGTATGCAGAGAGGGCAGTTTGGAATTCCCATTCAATGAATGGGGAATTGTATGTTTCTTGCCGGCACATACGGAAGGACAGCCGGCGTCATTCAACCCACTCTTTACGTCCACGGAAGTCTGCACTGTATGCTGCAGTTTCGGAGTTGTGAGCATAATGCTCCACCATATGCTCAGCAATAGCAGTTGTGTCGGTGCATGTAGTACCCTGGATCTGTAAGTTGGGGACTGCTACTGATCGACGGTACCCAAAGAGGCACCTTACCTGGGACCACACCTTAGGTGGCGAAGCACAAGAGCCGATGCTGGTGACATACTTCTCCCAGTTGCCCTGCCAGATGAGTTGTCGAGCTCGGGCCCGAAGCCTTTTGAACGCTATCAAGTTGTCTATGGTGGGGCGATGCCAATGGCACTGGAACCCCCAATTACAATCCTAGATGGCTGCAACAATCTCTTGAGTCCACCAGGGCACGGACTTACGCCGAGGGGAGTCAGAGGTGGTGGGAACAGTGGCCTCAGCGTGCAGAAACGATGGCAGCAGTGACTTGACGAACCGTAGTGTCCACGCTGGCAGGCACTGGTACAGGGTAAGTAGCAGTGGAGGTGTAATCCTGCCAATTAGCTCTATGGAGAGACCATTGAGGTGGGCGGCCTGCAGGTTGTAAAAGTAGGTGCAAGGTGCAACACAGGGATCAGAAAATGGTCGCTGCTGCAAAGTTCATTGTCGATCCTCCAGCGGAAATGTGGGAGCAGACTGCCTACATAGAGAGGTCGATTGCCGAGTAGGTACCTCGCACCACGCGAAAATACATGGGATCCCCTGTGTTTAATAGACAGACGTATAACAAAAGCATTTCTACATCCCTACCACGAACTGTCGTCTGCGTTCTGCCCCACAATGGGCGGTGGGCATTAAAATCCCCGAAGAGGAGAAATAGTGGGGGTAGTTGTGCAATCACTGCAGTGACGTCAGTGGTAGAGACAGCCACATTCGGGGGAAGGTAAATCGAACAGACAGTGAATTCCTGCCTGGATGCGAACAGCGACTGCCTCTAGGGTTATTTGGAGAGGCATAGCAGCACTAGGGACAGTTGCCAGGATGTAAACAGCGACGGCTCCTGAAGCTCTATCGCATGTAGCCCGGTTTCGGTAATAGCCCCGATAGCCTCGAAGGGCTGGGGTCCTCTGAACAGGAAACCACGTTTCCTGCAGTGCCAGACAAAACACGGGGATGCGGCACAACAACTGCTGCAACTCACCAGTGCAGTTGATGAAACCGCCGCAATTCCATCGCAGAATGACTGTCTCCTAGCTGAAAATCCATAAATGAAAGCTGAGGAGCAGGTTATTCCATTGTGTCATCATCTGCCCTTTGTTCAAGACCTAGAGAATCGTGATCCATAAGGTCTAACGGACCAGTAAATGCGAGATCCTTGGGAGATGCGAGGATCTTGACTTCATCCTCTGAACAAGGGGATGTGGGGTATCTGTGGCTTTGTAGGTTTCCTTCTTCTTGGTTGTCGTTTTCTTTGCCTCTCGCTGGAACCTTAGGTCTTAAGTGCCGGGAGGGTTTCTGAGACATTGCCTCGGGGGCTGACAAAGAGGAGGCCTTCGATCAGCAGCAAGGGGATCCTGCAGCAATTTGCTGGGATCCTCTTGTCATGTGGAGAAGCCTTGGAAGGGAGCGTCCCAAGGAACCCCTTCCGAGCAAGAGGAGACAGAGACGGCTCTTGTGTATCCGCCTTTGAAGTGGGGACCGATGTCCCCAGTGTGTGAGATGACGTTGCTCCCAAGTTGAAAAGCTAGGGAGCAACTGAAGTGAGATTGCCCCCAACTGTCTTTGGGGCTGCTGCAGTCGATCGGGCTTGGGGGCCCCCTGATATTGAATTCACTGATTGGGTTTTTGTCACTGTAGATATCAACAGGGAAGCTACTGTGGCATAACTGTCGTCAGACTCACAGGATGGAGCTTTGTGTACTTTCACTTTGCTTCGAAGTATGTTAGTTTGTCTAGAGTTTTGTGCTCCATTATTTTTCATTCCTGGTGCAGGACTTTGCAATCTGGAGAGCCACAGTTAACACATACCGGAGGAAGGGTACAAAGGCCATCCGCATGTGGTGCACGCCTGCAGTCCCGACAGGTAGGGTCAGCATCACACCAGGATGACATGTGACTGAACCTCCAACACTTATAGTATCAGATAGGGGGAGGAACGTAGGGTTTAACATCGCAATGATAAAACATCATCTTGACTTTCTCAGGCAATGAGTCACCCTCGAAAGCTAACATGAAGGCACCAGTAGCAACCCTCTTGTCCTTCGGACTCCTGTAGATGCGCCGTATGAAGTGCACCCCTCGCCACTCTACATTTTCCGCAGCTGATTATCCGATTGCAAAAGGAAGTATCTCTCATAGATTAAGCCCTGCACCATGTTAAAACTCTTATGCAGGGTTATTGCGACCGGAACGTCGCCCAGCTTGTCACAGGCGAGCAACACCTGAGACTGAGCTGGGGATGACGTTGTGATCAAGACTGACCAAGACTGACCCAGACCTCATTTTGGACATACCATCCACATCTACAAATTTATATTCTAAATTCTCGACAAAGAATAATGGTTTGGTCGCTACAAAGGATTCCTCATCTGTCCTACTGCACACTAAATATCGAGGGGCATACGCCTCACCTCGTCCTCTCACCCTACGTTCGCCCCATGGCATGGCCAAAGAAGGAAACGATCGGGGATCGTATTGTGCAGCATTGCAGTGTCCTCTACCTCACTTAGAGATGGCGATTACACGTGCGCCGCGTTTCGTGATCTTTTCATGATTGTTCTATGAGCAGCTACGGAACTATACGTCCACCCAGGCAGAGCCCCACTTGCCTGGGTAAACCTTATACAACTTAGGTGCGGCAGCTTCCTCAGAGGTTGCTCTCTACGACTGTTCAACCTCAACAGCCATGCATCTCCTTGGCACGTACTACACCTTGAGATCGAGTTCTTTTTAGAGGGGTTTTTACCATCCTCATGCTCCGGACGGTTAAGCCAAGATCCCCAGGCTCTGAAACGTACAAGTTCCACCATCACGCCGAACGATGGTCGTTTAACCACACACATAGCTTAGAGTGTAGCGGACTGTTGGCGCGACACAGCCCACAGCTCCAGACCCTGGGCTCGGCAAGCCCGTACTCAGCAAATTAATGCTGAGCCCCTGAAGGGGGGAGGCGAGGGTAGCC
Organism: Locusta migratoria; assembly: GCA_026315105.1. Classification (NCBI taxonomy): domain Eukaryota; kingdom Metazoa; phylum Arthropoda; class Insecta; order Orthoptera; family Acrididae; genus Locusta; species Locusta migratoria. The sequence continues at coordinate 137,947,364 of CM048752.1, read as the reverse complement.
GGCGTGGCCAGTTGATCGACCTGCTCATTACCCAGGATGCCAACATGGCCCAGGGTTCACACGTATGCTACCAAACTGCCAGAAGTAGTGACTGTGACGATGGAGCTTTGTATCGATCGCACCACAGGATGGGTAGGGGAACACCAGTCAAGGGCTTGTAGGCCACTCAGGGAGTCGCTGCAGATTACAAACGACTTCTTGGGGCACACTTTAAGGTGGTCAAGAGCACATGATATTGCGACCAGTTCCACAGTGAAAACTCTACAGCCAGGAGGCAAAGGAGCGTTGTTCGTGTGGTCACTATGTATAAAGGCATACTCAACTCGGCCACCTACTGAGGAGCCATCAGTGTAGACGAATTCAGCACCACGAAATGCATTGACAGTGCTCAAGAGCTGCCAATGGAGAGTTAGTGGCAAAACCAATGCCTTCGGTTCATGAGACATTTCCAGGTGGAGCTGCAGGCGGGGGATGGTCCAAGGCCGGCCGTGGTGGCCGAGGGGACTGTGGTGCGTCAGTCACTGTCTGCGCAGCCACTACAGTAGGGGGTTTGAACCCCCCTCGGGCATGGATATTTGTGCCGTCCTAAGTGTTAGCTAGTTCATAAGTGGTTTGTAAGTATAGGGACTGATGACCCCCCATAGTTAAGTCCCATAAGCTATACAAACATTTGAAATTTTTCTTTTGATGGTCCAAAGGGGCGTATGCGTTGGTGGGAGAAAGCAGCAGGGAGAGGGAGTAATTCAACAGAGGCAAGGAGGGTAAGAAAATGGACCGCGATTAGGAAGACCCGAGCTGGGCTGGCGAGGTAGTATGTGAGGTGCAGTAGCTGCAAAGAGGGTTGTGTGGTGAGGCATGGACATGGGCCACATACAAGAGAAGCAGTTGTTGGTGACTAAACTCCAAAGAAAGGATCCCAGCTTCGGCAGTCAGGCTTAGTACAGGGCTTGTATGGAAATCCCCTGTTGCCAGCCTGACACAACTGAAGGATAGGGTTAAGAAGTCGCAATGCTGAGGGAGCTGCAGATCCATAAACCAAGCTCCAATAGTCGAGCTGTGACTGTAAAAGTGCCTTATGAAGCAGCAGGAGTGTCCGAGGCGCGGCTCCCCAAACAGTGTGGTTAAGGAAGTGTAAGATGTTCAGGTATTGCCAGCACTTTTGTGTAAGCTGACTGAGATGCGACACCCAAGTAAGCCGGTCGCAAAGGGCATGCCGAGAAAGTGATGCATCTTTTCGCCATGAAGCAGTTGACCAGCCAAGCAGAGCTCTGGATTTAAGTGAAGAGCCCTGGATCTAAGTGAAGAGCCTGACGACGACAAAAGTTCACGACTCGGGACTTAAATGCAGATAACTGGAATCCATAAGTGATACCCATAAGTGTGCCTTGTTAATAGTTCCCTGCAGGCAGCTTTCAGTAACGCCCCTGCTTGTGGAGCTATAATGCAGGCAAAAGTCGTCAGCAAGTATGGAGCAAAATACTGATGAGCCGACTCCAGTTACAATATCATTTATTGCTACCAAAAAGAGGGGACACTTATAACAGAGCCCTGTGGGACACCGTTCTTCTGAGTGTGAGTGGAACTCAGGCAAGTGCCGACCCTAACACAAAAAGTGTGACGGGATAGAAAGTTTCGGATAAAGATCGGAAGACCACCCCGTAGACCCTATTCGTGTCCCATTACCAGTATGTGGTGATGCCAGGCAGTGTCATACACCTAGTGAAAGTCGAAGAAGGCGGCGACGGAGTGATCAGGCCAAGCAAAAATGGTTGACTCTAGTGACACAAGGTTATCGATTGTGGAGCGATCCTGATGGAAGCCCCCGTTGCCGAGCCAATAGTCCCCTATTTTCCAGGACCCACATGAGCCGACGACTCGCCATACAGTTGAGAAGCTTGGAGAGAACATTGAAGAGGCTAATCGGACGGTACTTATTTGCCACCTGCGGATCGGCGCCAGGTTTTAACACTGGGACAATGATACTTTCCCGCCATTGTGACGGAAAAAGACCCTCAGCCCAGATAGGTTTCTACAAGGCAAACAGTTGATATCACGAGTCCGCTGTCAGGTGGTGATGAAACTGGTTGTGAACGTGGTCTGGTCCACGGGACATGTCAGGGCAGCCACTAAGAGCACTTTCGAATTCCCACACACTAAATGGAGCGTTGTATGTCTTCTGACGGCGCGTATGGAACGATAACGTTCGTCTCTCAGTTCACACTTCTTTAAGGGAGCAGAATTGTGGGCTATAGGCTGTCTTCACAGAACAACGTGTAAAATGTTCTGTCATGTGCTCTGCGATAGTAGTGGGGTCAGTGCTTAGAGTACCCTGCGATTGGAGATAGGGATGCCAGATGGTGGTCTGTGTCCAAATATACGTCGCACTTGCAACCACACTCAGGATGGGGGGGTGGGGGGGCGCGAAAGCCTATGGTAGTAACGTACCGCTCCCAAGAGTCCTGCTTACTCTGCCAGGTTAGACGCCGAGCTCGAGCCTGGAGCCGCTTAAAGGCTATCAGGTGTTCTATAGAAGGGTGGCGCTGGTAGCGCTGGAGTGCTCGCCAACGTTCCCGGATTGTCTCTGTAATTTCTGGAGTCCACCAAGGCACCGACCTCCATCTGACCAAGCCATGAGAACTTGGAACCTTGCTCTGCGGCAGAAACGATGGACACAGTTACTTGGTGAACCGCCATATCAATATCTGCAGAAAGTGGAGCAGCTACCACAGCAGCCGAAGTGAAGGTCGCCCAAACTGCTCTGTGGAGTGACCATTGGGACAGGCGGTAAGCCGGTTGAAACTGAGGCAGAGAGAGGAGAATGGGGAAGTGATCGCTACCATGTAGATCATCATGGAACTTCCAGCTGAGATGGGAGAGAAGACTCAGGCTGCAAATGGAGAGGTCAACAGCTAAGTACGTGCCGTGTGCCACACTGAAGTGAGTGGGTGCACCTGTGTTTAGGAGACAGACGTCCTGCTGTGCCAGTACAGTCTCAACATCCCTACCTCAGTTCTACCACACAAAGCGTGGTGGGCATTGAAGTCCCCCAAAAGGATGTATGGTGTGGGATGTTGGTCGACCACAGCAGCAAGGTCAGTGGGGGAGACGACCTCATCCAGGGAGAGGTAGAGAGAACAGATGGTAAGTCCCCTCATTGCCTGGATTTTGACAGCCACCATCTCAAGGGCTGTGCGGAGAGGCACAGTGGCACTGGGGACAGTAGAAAGGTCATAAACACAGACACCACCAGAGACTCTGTTGTAAACTGAACGGTTCTTATAGTAGTCCTGATAGCCCTGTAGGGCAGCGGGTCTGCTGAGCAGGAAACCATGTTTCCTGTAATGCCAAACAGAGCACAGGGAATCAGCACAACAACTGCTGCAGCTCAGCTAGATGGTTGAAAAACCCTCTGCAATTCCGTGAAAGAATTTGATTAACTCCTGGCTGGAAGGCCATGATGTAGGACAGAAGATCGTCAGTCCAAAGATTTGCAGTCTACTAGTTGTTGAGCATCTACATCATCTAGGAGCATTGGCTTAAGCATTTTAGTGAGGGCTAGATCATTGGGAGATGCGAAGATCTCCATCTCATCTTCTGAGGCAGATGACGTAGGGATCTGTGACGTAAGTCACTGAGGAGTCCTCCTTGGGCTTTTTCGTCTTAGCCTCTCGCTGCCCTTTCAGTTTTAAGGGGTGGGAGTACTTTTTGCAAGTGGTTTCTGAGCCCGATGTCGATCAGGAAGCATATTGACTGGAGGCAGGTGGATACCGCTGCCTATGGCTGGGATCCTCCAATCCACTCATGGAAGCCTCAGGGGGGGGGGGGTGGCACAAGGCACCCCTTCCAGCCGAGAAGGGCCGGGGAAGACTGTTGCTTCTCCAGCTGGGGAGTGGGGACTGGAGTCCCCAATGGTGGGGGGATATTGCTCCCACAGGTATCGGGGAGCAATGGACGAAGATGTTCCCCCACCCATGGAGGTGGCAGTAGAAGGTGATTGGCCCATAGGGTCCACTGATGGAGAGAACACTGGTACTGTTGATCTCAATGAAATTGGTGCTGCTGTGACTGAGGCAGAAGATGTCATCTTAACAGTATGGGGCCACTCAAACTTTTTAGGTGCCTCTTAGAAAGTGAGCCGGTCTAGGGTCTTTATTTGCATTATTTTCCTTTCCTGGTGTAGAACAGTGCAATTTGGCGAGCATGACAGATGATGTTGCTCACAATTTACACAAACAGGAGGTGGGGAACATGGGATGTCCGTGTACAATGGACACCCACATTCCCTGCAGTTAGGGCTGGAAGTACATCGGGACGACATGTGCCCAAACTTCCGGCACCAGAAACATCGCATAGGGGGAAGGACACATGGCTTTACATCACACCGGTAATCTCAGGCAGTGTGTCACCTTCGAAGGCCAAGATAAAAGCACTGGTGGCAACCCTGTTATCCTTAGGTCCTCTGTCCACCCACCATACGAAGTGAACCCCTCGTCACTGCAGGGTTGTTCAAAACTCTTCATCGGTCTGGGACAACTGATCTCTATGATAGATGTTTAAAGACATCTAAGTCTGGACCATGTTTAAAGACTTGTGAGGCATGATACTAACCGCGATGTCACCAAGCTTATCACAAGCAAGTAATGCCCACGATTGGGCTGGGGATGCCGTCTATCAGTACAGCCCCACTTTTCATCTTAGAACGATGCCACTTCACCATACTTGTCTTCTAGATGGTCAATGAAGAACTGGCTTAGTGGGCATGAACGACTCTCCATCGGAACGGGCGCCTTATACAACTGAGGTGCAGCAGGTTCCTCAGAGGTTGCTCACTAACGACTATTCAACCTCAACAGCCATGCATCTCGTAATTTTAAGTGTTTTCAGTAACTGTCGTGTCTGTTTGTTCAAGTATTAAAAACCTCTTATCTCCAAAACTACTTCACAAATTTGCATGCGGTTTTCACAGGTAACTTTAGCAAACTCTGGACAACATGTAGACTCCGTATCATAAAATTCCGATCCCGAAGAAAAGAATACCACAATTTGAAATTTTTTATCTATGACCGTCACATCTGTCTGTCTCTTCAACCACGTTTATCTCCAAAACTACTTGACACATTTTCACATGTATCATGAGCATATCGTGCAGTTACATGAAGGCTTCAATAATTTAAATGGAATCAGAAAAAATAACGATATCGTAATTTAATCATTTGTTTTAAAGACATCGTGTATGTGTGTTTCAAAATGTTCAAATGTTTGTAGAACTTGTGGGACTTAACTACGGGGTCATCAGTCCCTAAGCTTACAAACTACTTATGAACTAGCTAAGACTAAGGACGGCACAAATATCCAGGGGGGATTCGAACTCCCGACCGTAGTGGCCGTGCAGACCGCGACTGGAGCGCCTCAGTCCCCTTGGCCACCGCGGCCAGCTATGTGTGTTTGTTGAGGGTAATGTCCAAAAGTATTACACGAACTTTCATGGGTTTGCACAGGTAAATTAAGACCAGTTTGGAGAGTAACATAGGCTTAGTTTCATCGAAATCGGAACGGAGGAAGGAAAGATATCGTAATTTAAAGTTTTTGTATACACTTTGCTTTTAAATATGGGGTAGTACAGCAAATCTCAAAGAGTACTTTACGAAATTTCATGGGGTTTCATAGGTCAACAGAGTACCTTGGAGCAACACATAAGCTTCATTTCATCAAAATCGGATCAGGAGAAGATAAGATATAGTAATTTGTAGTTGCTGGTATATGCTATGCTTGAATTGCAGGGTAGTATAGCAAAGATCCGACAGAGGCACTGTTACTTACATAGTATACTAAATAAATAAGGAGCAAATCTAACCTCCTTGCAAATAACTAATAGATGGCAATGCTGCATTTGTTATTCAGAAAAATAATGTAATAAATGAAATAAGTCAAGTCAAGTGAAGTCAAGTCAAGTCAAGTGAAGTTGGCCCGTAGTATGTTGGCTCTTAGTAAACTGGCGCTTACTATGTTGGCGTTTAATATGTTGACGCTTAGTATGTTGGCCCTTAGTATGTTGGTGCTTAGTATGCTGGCAATTAGTATGTTGGCATTTATATGTTGGCGCTTAGTGTGTTGGCACATAGTATGTTGGCACATAGTATGTTTTCACTTAGTATTTTAACATTCAGTATGTTGGCACTAAGTATGTTGGCGCTTAGTATGTTGTCCCTTACTATGTTGTCACTTACTATGTTTGCCCTTAGTATGTTGGCACTTAGTATGTTGGCTCTTAGTACGATGGTGCTTAGTATGTAGACGCTTAGTATGTTCTCCCTTAGTATGTTGGCGCATATTATGTTCTCCCTTAGTTTGTTGGCACTTAGTACATTGGCACATAGTATTGTGACTATTAGTATGTTGGCAATTAGTATGTTGGCACTTAGTATGTTGGCACTTAGTATGTTGGCCCTTAGTATGTTAGCCCTTAGTATGTTGGCCCTTAGTATGTTGGTGCTTAGTATGTTGGCACTTAGTATATTGGCCCTTAGTATGTTGGCACTTAGTATGTTGGCACTTAGTATGTTGGCACTTAGTATGTTGGCTCTTAGTATGTTGGCACTTAGACTGTTGGCACTTAGTATGTTGGCACTTAGTATGTTGTCACTTAGTATGTTGGCCCTCAGTATGTTGACCCTTAGTATGTTGGCACTTAGTATATTTGTGCTTAGTATGTTGGTGCTTAGTATGTTGGCACTTAGTATGTTTTCAGTTAGTATTGTGGCACTTAGTATGTTAGCTATTAGTATGTTGACACTTAGTATGTTAGCCCTTAATATGTCAGCTCATAGTATGTTGGCCATTAGTATGTTGGCACATACTATGTTAGCGCTTAGTATATAGGCGTTTGATATGTTGGCGTTTAGTGTGTAGGTGCTTAGTATGTTGGCTCTTAGTATGTTGGCCATTAGCTTTTGGCCCTAGGTATGTTGTCCCTTAGTATGTTGGCCCACAGTATGTTGGCCCTAAGTATCTTGGCACTTAGTATATTTGCGCTTAGTATGTTGGCACTTAGTACGTTGCAGCTTAGTATGTTTTCGGTTAGTATTGGCTTAGTATTGGCCAGTATGTTGGCACATAGTATGTTGGTGCTTAGTATGTTGGCCCTTACTATGTAGTCACTTAGTATGTTTGGGCTTATTTCACTTAGTATCTTGGCACTTAATATGTAAGAGCTTAATATGCTTGCGCTTAGTTTGTTGACTCTTAGTGTGTTTGGTCTTAGTATGTTGGCCCTTAGTATGTTGACATTTAGTATGTTGTCATTTAGTATGTTGTCCCTTAGTTTGTTGGCACTTAAAATGTTACTTAGTATGTTGGCCCTTAGTATGTTGGCGCTTAGAATGTAGGAGCTTAGTATGCTGGCGCTTAGTAGGTTGGCATTTAATATGTTGACACTTAGTATGTTCACTCTTAGTGTTTTGGCACTTAGTAGGATGGCGCTTAATATGTTGGCTCTTAGTATGTTAGGGCTTAGTATGTTGGCACTTAGTGTGTTGGTGCTTAGTATTTTGGTGCTTAGTATTTTGGTGTTTAGTATGATGGTGCTCAATATTTTGGCGATTAGTATCTTGGCGCTTAGTATGTGTTCTCTTAGAATGTTGGTACTTAGTGTGTTGGCCCTTAGTATGTAGGTGCTTAGTATGTTGCTGCTTAGTATGTTCTCTCTTAGAATGTTGGCACTTAGTGTGTTGGCCCTTAGTATGTTGGACCTTAGTATTTGGCTGCTAGTATGTTGGCGCTTAGTGTCTTGATGCTTAGTATGTTGGCACTTAGTGTGATTGGCCCTTAGTATGTTGTCGCTTATTATGTTAGCGCTTAGTATGATGGCACTCAGTATGTTGGCCCTTAGTGTGTTGGCCCTTTGTATGTTGAAGCTTAGAATCTTGTCTGTTAGTATGTTGGCCCTTAATATTTTGGCACTTAGTATGATGGTGGTTATTATATTGGCCTATCATATGTTGGCACTTAGTATGTTGGCCCTTAGTAAGTTGTAACTTAGTGTGTTGGCACTTAGTATGTTGGCACTTAGTACGTTGGTCCTTAGTATGTTGGTACTTTGTATGTTGTCCCTTAGTATGTTGGCTCTTAGTATGTTGGCACTTAGTATGTTGGCCCTAAGTATTTTGGCCATTAGTATGTTGGCACTTACTCTGTGGCACTTAGTATGTAGGCGCTTACTGTGATGGCGCATCGTATGTTGGGGCTTAGCATGTTTTCGCTTAGTATTTTAGAATTCAGTATGTTGGCACTAAGTATTTTGCAGCTTAGTATGTTGGCCCATACTATGTTGGCACTTAGTATGTTTGCCGTTAGTATGTTGGCACTTAGTATGTTTGCTCTCTGTACGATGGTGCTTCATATGTAGACACTTAGTATTTTCTCCCTTAGTATGTTGGTGCTTATTATGTTGTACAGTAGTTGGTTGGCACTTAGTACGCTGGGACTTAGTATGTTGGCTATTAGTATGTTGGCATTAGTAAGTTGGCGCTTAGTATGTTAGCCCTTAGTATGTTGGCCCATAGTATGTTGGCGCTTAGTATGTTGGCTTCAAGTATGTTGGCGATTAGTATGTTGGTGTTTAGTGTATTGGCCCTTAGTATGTTGGCACATAGTATGTTGGCGCTTAGTATATTGATGCTTAGAATGTTGCTGTTTATTATGATGGCACTTAGTATGTTGACACTTGGTATATTGGCCCGTAGTATGTTGGCACTTAGTATGTTGGCCCTTAGCATGTTGGTGCTTATTATGTTGGCCCTTAGTATTTTGGTACTTAGTATGTTAGCCCTTACTATGTTGGCCCTTAGTATGTTAGAGCTTAGTTTGTTGGCCCTAACTATGTTGCTGCTTAGTATGTTGGCACTTACTATACTGGCCCTTATTATGTTGGCACTTAGTATGTTGGTGCTTAGCATGCTGGAGCTTAGAATGTTGGTCCTTAGTATGTTGACACTTGGTATACTGGCCCGTAGTATGTTGGCACTTAGTATGTTGGCGCTTAGTATGTTGGTGCTTAGAATGATGGCGCTTAGTATGTTGGCACTTAGTATGTTGGCACTTGGTATATTGGCACGTAGTATGTAGGCATTTAGTATGTTGTTCCTTTGTTGGCACTTAAAATGTTGGCACTTAGTATGTTGGCCCTTAGTATGCTGGTCCTTAGTGTGTTGGGACTTAGTATTTTGGGGCTTAGTATTTTGGGGTTTGGTATGATAGCACTTAGTATTTTAGTGTTTAGTATGAATGGTCTCACCTTTTATGTCATGTTTGACTGATAGATTTTATCTAAGATGACCATAGCAATTTTATACACTTTTAGTTGTACTGACTCCTGTGTATCTCAGTTGTATTATTTTATTTGATGTATTTTACCATTCTCTGTTAACACCTTTTTATCCTTGAAGATGGTCCGTGACCGAAACTAGTAGATGAATAAGGTTTTTAATAAACAGCTGATGGTTTTCATAAAAATGCATTTTATGAAATTAATGTGTTAGCCCTTTGTATGTTGGAGCTTAGTACGTTGTCCCATAGTATGTTGGCCCTTAGTATGCTGGCTCATAGTGTGTTGGCCATTTGTATGTCAGAGCTTAATATGTCGTCCCTTAGTATGTTGCCACTGAGTATGTTGGCTCTTAGTATGTTGGCTCTTCCTATGTTTGCTCTTAGTATGTTGGCGTTGAGTATGTTGTATGTTAGTATGTTGGCTCTTAGTATGTTTGCTCTTACTATGTTGGCTATTAGTATGATGGCTCTCAGTATGTTGGCACATAGTATGTTGGCTCATAGTATGTTGGCTCATAGTATGTTGGCTCATAGTATGCTGGCACTTAATATGTTGGAGCTTATTTTGTTGGCACTTAGTATGTTGGCACTTAGTATATTTGCTCTTAGTATGTTTGCTCCAAGTATGTTGGCACTTAGTATGTTGGCATTTAGTATGTTGGCTCTTAGTATGATGGCTGCTAGTATGTTGGCTCTTAGTATGTCGGCACTTAGTATGTCTGCTCTTAGTATATCGGCTCTTAGTATGTTTGCTCTTAGTATGTCGCTCATAGTATGATGGCTCTTAGTATGATGGTTCTTACTATGTTGTCTGTTAGTATGTTTGCTCATAGTATGTTGGCAATTAGCATGTTGGCTTATAGTATGTTGGATCATAGTATGTTGGCACTTAGTATGTTGGCACTTAATATGATGGCACTTTGTATATTAGCGCTTAGTATATTGACTCTTAATATGTTGACTCTTAGTATGTTGGCTCATAGTATGTTTGCTCTTAGTATGTTTGCTCCAAGTATGTTGGCGCTTAGTATGTTGGCATTTAGTATGTTGGCTCTTAGTATGTTGGCTGTTAGTATGTTGGCTCTTAGTATGTCGGTACTTAGTATGTCTGCTCTTAGTATGTCGGCTCTTAGTATGTTGGCTCTTAGTATGTCACTCATAGTATGATGGCTCTTAGTATGAAGGTTCTTACTATGTTGTCTGTTAGTATGTTAGCTCATAGTATGTTGGCAATTAGCATGTTGGCTCATAGTATGTTGGATCATAGTATGTTTGCTCATAGTATGTTGGCTCTTAGTATGTTGGCTCATAGTATGTTTGCTCATAATATGTTGCCTCATAGTAGGTTGGTTCATAGTATGGTTGCTCATAGTATGATGCCTCATACTATGTTGGCTCATAGTATGTTGGCAATTAGTATGTTGGAGATTAGTACGTTGGCACTTAATATCTTGGGGCATAGTAAGTTGGTGCGTAGTATGTTGGCACTTAGTATGTTGGTGCTTAGTATGTTGGTGCATAGTATCTTGGCGCTTAGTACGTTGGCTCTTTGTATGTTGCCACATAGTATCTTGGCTATTAGTTTGTTGGCTCTTAGTTTGTTAGCTCTTACTATGTTGGCGGTTAGTCTGTTGGCTCATAGTATGTTGGGTCATAGTATATTAGGTCACAGTATGTTGGCTCATAGTATGTTGGCTCATAGTATCTTGGGTCACAGTATGTTGGCTCATTGTGTGTTGGCACTTAGTATGTAGGCTCTTACTACATTGGCTCTTAGTATGATGGCTCTTAGTATTTTGGCTCTTAGTATGTCGGCTCTTAGTAAGTCGGCTCTTAGTATGTTGGCTCTTATTATGTTAGCTCTTAGTATGTTGGCTCTAGTCTGTAGGCTCATAGTATATTGGGTCATAGTATGTTGGCTCACCGTATGTTGGCACTTAGTATGTTGGCTATTAGTATGTTGGCGCTTAGTATGTTGGCGCTTAGTATGTTGGCACTTAGTTTGTTGGTGCTTAGTAGATTGGTGCATAGAATGTTGGCGCTTAGTATGTTTTTGCTTAGTATGTTTGCTCTTTGTATGTTTGCTCTTAGTATGTTTACTCTTTGTATGTTGGCACTTAGTATGTTGGCGCTTAGTATGTTGACGCGTAGTATGTTAACTCATAGAATGTTTGCTCTTAGTATGTTGGCTAATACTATGTTGGCTCATAGTATGTTTGTTCTTAGTATGTTGGCCCATAGTATGTTGGCTCATAGTATATTGGTTCATAGAATGATTGCTCTTAGTACGTTGGTGTTTAGTATGTTGACTCTTAGTATGTTGGCTCATAGTATTTTGGCACCTTGTATGTTGGTGCTTAGTATTTTGGCGCTTAGTATGTTGACACTTAGTATGTTGCCTCTTAATTTGTTGGCTATTAGTATGTTGGTCTTTAGTATGTTGGCACTTAGTAAGTTGGTCCTTGGTTTGTAGGCTCCTAGTATGATGGCTCTTAGTATATGGTTCTTAGTATGTAGGATCATAGTACGTTGGATCATAGTATGTTGGCGCTTACACTGTTGGTGCTTAGTATGTTTGTGCTTAGTATGTTGGCATTTACTATGTTGCCGCTTAGTATGTTGGCGCTTAGTATGTTGGCACTTAGTTTGTTGGTGCTTAGTAGATTGGTGCATAGAATGTTGGCGCTTAGTATGTTTTTGCTTAGTATGTTTTTGCTTAGTATGTTTGCTCTTTGTATGTTTGCTATTAGTATGTTGGCTCTTTGTATGTTGTCACTTAGTATGTTTTCTCTTTGTATGTTTGCTATTAGTATGTTTGCTCTTTGTATGTTGGCACTTAGTATGTTGGCGCTTAGTATGTTGGCGCGTAGTATGTTAACTCATAGAATGTTTGCTCTTAGTATGTTGGCTAATACTATGTTGGCTCATAGTATGTTTGTTCTTAGTATGTTCGCCCATAGTATGTTGGCTCATACTATATTGGTTCATAGAATGATTGCTCTTAGTACGTTGGTGTTTAGTATGTTGACTCTTAGTATGTTGGCTCATAGTATTTTGGCACTTAGTATGTTGGTGCTTAGTATTTTGGCGCTTAGTATGTTGGCACTTAGTATGTTGCCTCTTAATTTGTTGGCTATTAGTATGTTGGTCTTTAGTATGTTGGCACTTAGTAAGTTGGTCCTTGGTTTGTAGGCTCCTAGTATGATGGCTCGTAGTATATGGTTCTTAGTATGTAGGATCATAGTACGTTGGATCATAGTATGTTGGCGCTTACACTGTTGGTGCTTAGTATGTTTGTGCTTAGTATGTTGGCGTTTACTATGTTGCCGCTTAGTTTGTTGGTGCTTAGTATGTTGGCACTTAGTATGTTGGCACTTAGACTGTTGGCGCTCAGAATGTTAGTGCTTAGTATGTTGGCATTTATTTTTTGGGGCTTAATATGTTTGCTCTTAGTATGTTGACGCTTAGTATGTTTGCACTTAGTATGTTGGCACTTAGTATGTTGCTGCAGAGTAAGTTGGCTCTTAGTATGTTGGCTCATTGTATGTTGTTGCTTAGTATGATGGAGCTTAGTATGTTGGCTCTTAGTAAGTTGGCTCTTAATATGTTGGCTCTTAGTGTGTTGGCTCTTAGTGTGTTGGCTCTTAGTATGTTGGCTCATAGTATGTTTGCTCTTACTATGATGGCTCATAGTATGTTGGCCCATAGTATGTTGTCTCTTAGTATGTTAGCTCTTAGTGTGTTTCTTTTAGTATGTTTGCGCTTAGTATGTTGGCTCATAGTATGTTGGTGCAGAGTATGTTGGCTCTTAGTATGTGGCCTCTTAGTATGTTGGCTCTTAGGGTGTTGGCTGTTAGTATTTTGGCTCATAGTATGTTGGCTCTCAGTATGTTGCCTCTTAGTATGTTGGCTCTTAGTATGTTGGCTCTTAGTATGTTGGCTCATAGTATGTTTGCTCACAGTATGATATTCATAGTATGTTGGCTAATAGTATGTTAATACTTAGTATGTTGTTGCTTAGTATGTTGGCGCTTAGTATGTTTTCTCAAAATATGTTTGCTAATAGTATGTTGGCTCACAGTATGTTGGCATTTAATATGTTGGTGCTTAGTCTGTTGATGCTTAGTATGTTGGCGTTTAGTATGTTTCCTCTTAGTATGTTCGTTCTTACGATGTTGGCTCTTATTATGTTAGCGCTTAGTATATTGGCACTCAGTATATTGGCGCATAGTATGTTGGCACTTAGTATGTTGGGGCTTTGAGTGTTGTCGCTTAGTATATAGGTGCTGAGTACATTGGCTCTTAGTATGTTGGCTCTTAGTTTGTAGGCTCATAGTATGTTGTCTCATACAATGTTGGCTCATTGTATGTTGGGCCTTAGTATGTTGGGGCTTAGTATTTTGGCACTTAGTATGTTGGCTCTTAGTATGTTTGCTTTAGTATGTTAGCTCCTAGTATGTTGGTGCTTAGTATGAAGGTGCACAGTATGTTGGTGCTTAGGATGTTGGCGCTAAGTATGTTGGCTCTTAGTATGTTGGCTCATAGTATATTGGCTCTTAGTATGTTGGCTCTTAGTATGGTGGCTCTTAGAATGTTGGATCTAAGTATGATGGCTATTAGTATGTTGGCTCATAGTATGTTCGCTCATAGTATGTTGGCTCATAGTATGTTGCCGCTTAGCATGTTGGCGCTTAGTTTGTTGGCTCATAGTATGTTGGAGCTTAGTATGTTGGCTCTTAGTATGTTGGCTCTTAGTATGATGGCTCTTAGTATGTTCGCTCTTAGTGTGTTGGCTCATAGTATGTTTCCGCTTAGTATGTTGGCTCTTAGTATGTAGGCTCTTAGTGTGTTTGCTCATAGTATGTTGGCTGTTAGTATGTTGGCTCTTAGTATGTTGGCTCTTAGTATGTTGTCTCTTAGTATGTTGTCGCCTAGTATGTTGGCACTTAGTATGTTGGCACGTAATATGTTGGCGCTTACTATGTTGCTGCAGAGTTGTTTGCTCTTAGTATGTTGGCTCTTAGTATGTGGCTCATACTATGTTGACTCTTAGTATGTTGGCTCTTAGTATGTTGGCATATAGTATGTTTGCTTATACTATGATAACTCATAGTATGTTGGCTCATGTTATGCTGGCTCTTATTATGTTGTCTCTTAGTATGTTGCTCTTAGTCTGTTTTCACTTAGTATGTTGGCTCTTAGTATGTTGGCACTTAGTATGTTGGTGCAGAGTATATTGGCTCTTAGTATGTTGGCTCTTAGTAGGTTGGCTCTTAGTATGTTGACTCTTAGTATGTTGGCTCTCAGTATGTTGGCTCTTGGTATGTGTGCTTATAGTATGTTTGCTAATAGTATGATGTCTCTAAGTATGTTGAATCATAGTATCTTGGTGCTTCATATGTAGGAGCTTAGTTTGTTGGCACTTAGTATGTTGGCTCTTAATAAGTTGGCTCTTTGTGTCTTTGCTCGTAGTATGTTGGCTGTTAGTATGTTGGCTCTTAGTATGTTTGCTCTTAGTATGTTTTCACTTAGTATGTTGGCTCTTAGTATGTTGGCACTTAGTATGTTGGTGCAGAGTATATTGGCTCTTAGTGTGTTGGCTCATAGTATGTTGGCTGTTACTGTGTTGGCTCATAGTATGTAGGCTCTTAGTATGTTGGCTCTTAGTATGTTGGGTCATAGTATGGTTGCTCATAGTATGTTGGCTCTTAGTATGATGGCTCACGGTGCGTTGGCGCTTAGTATGTTGGCTCTTAGTATGATGCTCTTAGTATGTTTGTGCTTAGTATGTTGGCTCTTAGTATGTTGGCTCTTAATAGTTGGCTCTTAGTATGTTGCTTTTTTATGTTGGCTCATACTATGTTGGCTTTTAGTATGTTGGTTCTTAGGAGGTTGGCTCTTAGTATGTTCGCTTATAGTATGTTTGCTCATAGTATGATGTCTCATAGTATATTGACTCATAGTATGTTGGAGCTTAGTATGTTGGCTCTAAGTATATTGGCTCTTAATATGTTGGCTCTTAGTGTGTTGGCTCTTAGTATGTTGTTTCTTAGTATGATGGCTCGTAGTATGTTTGCTCATACTATGATGGCTCATAGTATGTTGGCTAATAGTATTTTGGTGCTTAGTATGTTGGACCTTAGTATGCTTGTGGCGAGTATTCTTCTGGCAAGTATGCTTGTGGCAAGTATGCTTTTGGCAAGTACATTTGTGGCAAATTTGCTTGTGGCAAGTGTGCTTGTGGCAAGTATAATGTTTGCAGAGTATGCTGGTGGCAAGTATGCTGGTGGCAAAGATGCAAGTATGCTGATAGAAAGTATGCTGGTGTCAAGTATGCTGGTGGCAAGTATGCAAGTATACTGCTAGCAAGTAAGCTGGTGGCAAGTATGCTGGTAGCAAGTATGATGGTGGCAAGTATGCTGATGGAAAGTATGCTGGTAGCAAGTATGCTGGTGGCAAATATGGTGGAAGTAACTATGCTGGTGGCAAGTATGCTTGTGGCTATTATGCTTCTGGCAAGTATGCTTGTAGCAAGTATGCGTGTGGCAAGAATGCGTGTGGAAAGTATGCGTGTGGTAAGAATGCTTGTGGCAACTATGCTTGTGGCTAGTATGCTTGTAGCAAGTATGCTTGTGGCTAGTATGCTTGTGGCAAGTATGCTGGTTGCATGTATACTGATGGAAAGTATGCTGGCGGCAAGTATGCTGGAGGCAAGTATGCTGGTGGCAAGTATGCTGTTGGCAAGTATGCTGGTGGCAAGTATGCTGTTAGCAAGTATGCTTGTGGCAATACTCTTGTGGCAAGTATGGTAGAAGTAACAATGCTGGTGGCAAGTATGAAAGTATACTGGTGGCAAGTATGCTGGTGGCAAGTATGCTTGTGGCAAGTTTGCTAGTGGCAAGTATGCTTGCGGCAAGTATGCTTGTAGCAAGTATGCTGGTGGCAAGTATGCTGGTGGTAAGAATGCTATTTACAAGTATGCTTGTAGCAAGTATGCTTGTGGCAATTATGCTTCTGGCAAGTATGCTTGTGGCAAGTAGGCATGTGGCAAGTATGCGTGTGGCAAGTATGCGTGTGGTAAGAATGCTTGTGGCAACTATGCTTGTGGCTAGTATGCTTGTAGCAAGTATGCTTGTGGCTAGTATGCTTGTGGCAAGTATTCTGGTGGCATGTATGCTGATGGAAAGTGTGCTGGTGGGAAGTATGCTGGCAGCAAGTATGCTGGTGGCAAGTATGCTGGGAGTAACTATGCTGGTGGCAAGTATGCAAGTATACTGGTGGCAAGTATGCTTGTGGCAAGTATGCTAGTGGCAAGTATGCTTGTGGCAAGTATGCTAGTGGCAAGTATGGTTGTTGCAAGTATTCTAGTGGCAAGTATGCTTGTGGCGGGTATGCTTCTGGCAAATATACTTGTGGCAAGTATGCTTGTGGCAGGTACGTTTGTGGCAAGTTTGCTAGCGGCAATTATGCTTGTGGCAAGTATGATTGTGGCAAGTATGCCTGTGGTAAGTATGCTTGTGGCAAGTATGGTGGTTGCAGAGTATGCTGGTGACAAGTATGCTGGTGGCAAGAATACTAGTGGCAAGTATGCTAGTGGCAAGTATGCTGGTTGCAAGTATGCAGTTGGCAAGAATGCTGGAAACAAGTAAGCTGTTTGAAAATATGCTTGCAGCAATATGCTTGTGGCAAGAATGATTGTGGCAAGTATTCTTGTGGCAAGTATGCTTGTGGCAAGTATGCGTGTGGTAATTATGCGTGTGGCACATATACGTGTGGCAAGTATGCTTGTGGCAAGTATGCTAGTGGCAAGTATGCTAGTGGCAAGTATGCTAGTGGCAAGTATGCTAGTCGCAAGTATCCTTGTGGCAACTATGCTTGTGGCAAGTATGCTTTTGGCAAATATGATTACGGCAAGTATACTTGTGGCAAGTATTTTCGTGGCAAGTATGTGTGTGGCATGTATGCGTGTGATAAGAATGCTTGTGGCAACTATGCTTGTGACAAGTATGCTGGTGGCAAGTATGCTGATGGAAAATATGCTGGCGGCAAGTATGCTGGAGGCAAATATGCTGGTGGCAAGTATGCTGGTGGTAAATATGCTGGTGGCAAGTATGCTTGCGGCAAGTATGCTTGTGGAAATTAAACTTGTGGGAAGTATGCGTGTGGCAAGTATGCGTGTTGTAAGTATGCCGGTAACAATTATACTGGTGGCAAGTATGCTGGTGGCAAGTATGCCGGTGGCATCTGGTGGCAAGTATTCTTGTGGCTAGAATGCTTGTGGCAAGTATTCTTGTGGCAAGTATTCTTGTGGCAAGTATGCTTGTGACAAGTATGCTTGTGGCTAGTATGCTTGTGGCAAGTATGCTGTATCAAGTATGCTTGTTTCGAGTATGCATCTGGCAAGCATGCTTTTGGCAAGTATGCTTGTGGCAAGTATGTTTTTTGGCAAGTTTGCTAGCAGCAAGTAAGCATGTGGCAAGTATGATTGCGGCAAGTAATTTTTTTGGCAAGTATGCTTGTGCCAAGTATGTTGGTTGCAGAGTATGCTGGTGGCAAGTATGCTGGTGGCAATGATGGAAGTATGCTGATAGAAAGTATGCTGGTGGCAAGTATGCAAGTATATTGGTGGCAAGTAAGCTGGTGGCAAGTATGCTTTTGGCAATATGATTGTGGCAAGTATGCTTCAGGTATGTATGCTTGTGGAAGGTATTCTTGTGGCAAGTATGCTTGAGGCAAGTATGCATGTGGCAATAATGCTTGTGGCAGGTATGCTTGAGAGAGGTATGATTGTGGAAGGTATGCTTGTGGCATGTATGCTGGTGGCAACTATGAAATTATGCTGGTGGCAAGTATGCTGGTGGAAAGTATTCTGGTGGCATGTATGCAAGTATACTGCGGCAAGTATGCAGGTGTCAAGTATGCAGGTAGCAAGTATGCTTGTGGCTAGTATGCTCGTGGCAGGTTTGCTTGTGGCAAGTATGCTTGTTGCAAGTATGTTTGTAGCAAGTATGCTAGTGGCAAGTATGCTAGTGGCAAGTATGCTAGTGGCAAGTATGCTAGTGGCAAGTATGATTGTGGCGAGTATGCTTTTGGCAAGTATGCTTGTGGCAAGTATGCTTGTGGCAAGTATGCATGTGACAATTATGCGTGTGGCAAGTATACGTCTGGTAAGTATGCTTGTGGCAAGTATGCTGGTGCCAAGTAAGCTGATGGCAGTATTTTTTTGGCAATATGCTTGTGGCTAGAATGTTTGTGGCAAGTATTCTTACGGCAAGTATGCTTGTGGCAAGTATGCATGTGGCAATTATGCATGTGGCATGTATGCGTCTGGCAAGTATGCTAGTGGCAAGTATGCTAGTGACAAGTATGCATGTGGCAATTATGCATGTGGCATGTATGCGTCTGGCAAGTATGCTAGTGGCAAGTATGCTAGTGACAAGTATGCTAGTGGCAAGTATGCTTGTGGCAAGGATGCTTGTGGCAAATATGATTTCGGCAAGTATACTTGTGGCAAGTATGCTAGTGACAAGTATGCTAGTGGCAAGTATGCTTGTGGCAAGGATGCTTGTGGCAAATATGATTTCGGCAAGTATACTTGTGGCAAGTATGCTTGTGGCAAGTTTGCTAGTGGCAAGTATGCTGGAAGTAACTATGATGGTGGCAAATATGTAAGTATACTGTTGGCAAGTATGCTGGTGGCAAGTATGCTAGTGGCAAGTATGCTTGTGGCAAGGATGCTTGTGGCAAATATGATTTCGGCAAGTATACTTGTGGCAAGTATGCTTGTGGCAAGTTTGCTAGCGGCAAGTATGCTTGTGGTAAGTATGCTTGTGGCAAGTATGGTGGCGGCAAATATGCTGGACACAATTATGCTTGTGGCAAGTGTGCTTGTGGCAAGTATGCTGGAATAACTATGCTTGTGGCAAGTATGCAAGTATACTGGTGGCAAGTATGCTGGTGGCAAGTATGCTAGTGGCAAGGATGCTGGTGGCAAGTATGCTAGTGGCAACTATGCTGGTGGCAAGTTTGCTGGTGGCAAGTATGCTGGTGGCAAGTATGCTGTTGGCAAGTATGCTTGTGCCAAAATGCTTGTGGGAAGAATGTTTGTGGCAAGTATGCTTGTGGCAAGTATGCTAGTGGCAAGTATGCGTGTAGCAATTATGCGTGTGGCAAGTATGCGTGTGGCAAGTATGCATGTGGCATGTATACATGTGGTAAGAATGCTTGTGGCAACTATGCTTATGGCTAGTATGCTTGTGGCAAGTATGCTGGTGGCAAGTATGCTGATGGAAAGTATGCTGGCGGCAAGTATGCTGGAGGTAAGTATGTTGGTGGCAAGTATGCTGGAAGTAACAATGCTGGTGGCAAGTATGCAAGTATACTGGTAGCAAGTATGCTGGTGGCAAGTATACTAGTGGCAAGTATGCTGGTGGCAAGTAAGCTGGTGGCAATTATGCTGGTGGCAAGTTTGCTGGTGGCAAGTATGCTGGTGGCAAGTATGCTGTTGGCATGTATGCTAGGGGCAAATATGCTGTTGGCAAGTATGCTTGTGGCAATATGCTTGTGGCAAGAATGTTAGTGGCAAGTATGCTAGTGGCAAGTATGCTAGTGGCAAGTATGATTGTGGCGAGTATGCTTTTGGCAAGTATGCTTGTGGCAAGTATGCGTGGGGCAAGTATGCATGTGGCAATTATGCGTGTGGCAAGTATGCGTATGGTAAGTATGCTTGTGGCAAGTATGCTGGTGCCAAGTAAGCTGATGGCAAGTATTTTTTTGGCAATATGCTTGTGGCTAGAATGTTTGTGGCAAGTATTCTTACGGCAAGTATGCTTGTGGCAAGTATGCATGTGGCAATTATGCGTGTGGCATGTATGCGTCTGGCAAGTATGCTAGTGGCAAGTATGCTAGTGACAAGTATGCTAGTGGCAAGTATGCTTGTGGCAAGGATGCTTGTGGCAAATATGATTTCGGCAAGTATACTTGTGGCAAGTATGCTGGTGACAAGTATGCTAGTGGCAAGTATGCTTGTGGCAAGGATGCTTGTGGCAAATATGATTTCGGCAAGTATACTTGTGGCAAGTATGCTTGTGGCAAGTTTGCTAGTGGCAAGTATGCTGGAAGTAACTATGATGGTGGCAAATATGTAAGTATACTGTTGGCAAGTATGCTGGTGGCAAGTATGCTAGTGGCAAGTATGCTTGTGGCAAGGATGCTTGTGGGAAATATGATTTCGGCAAGTATACTTGTGGCAAGTATGCTTGTGCCAAGTTTGCTAGCGGCAAGTATGCTTGTGGTAAGTATGCTTGTGGCAAGAATGGTGGCTGCAAATATGCTGGATACAATTATGCTTGTGGCAAGTGTGCTTGTGGCAAGTATGCTGGAATAACTATGCTTGTGGCAAGTATGCAAGTATACTGGTGGCAAGTATGCTGGTGGCAAGTATGCTAGTGGCAAGGATGCTGGTGGCAAGTATGCTAGTGGCAACTATGCTGGTGGCAAGTTTGCTGGTGGCAAGTATGCTGGTGGCTTGTATGCTGTTGGCAAGTATGTTTGTGCCAAAATGCTTGTGGGAAGAATGTTTGTGGCAAGTATGCTCGTGGCAAGTGTGCTAGTGGCAAGTATGCGTGTAGCAATTATGCGTGTGGCAAGTATGCGTGTGGGAAGTATGCGTGTGGCATGTATACATGTGGTAAGAATGCTTGTGGCAAGTATGTTTATGGCTAGTATGCTTGTGGCAAGTATGCTTGTGGCTAGTATGCTTTGGCAAGTATGCTGGTGGCAAGTATGCTGATGGAAAGTATGCTGGCGGCAAGTATGCTGGAGGTAAGTATGTTGGTGGCAAGTATGCTGGAAGTAACTATGCTGGTGGCAAGTATGCAAGTATACTGGTAGCAAGTATGCTGGTGGCAAGTATACTAGTGGCAAGTTTGCTGGTGGCAAGTATGCTGGTGGCAAGTATGCTGTTGGCATGTATGCTAGTGGCAAATATGCTGTTGGCAAGTATGCTTGTGACAATATGCTTGTGGCAAGAATGCTTGTGGCAAGTATTCTTGTGGCTAGTATGCTGGCGGCAAATATGCTGGTGGCAATTATGCTGGTAACAAATAGGCTTGTAGCAAGTATGCTTGTGGCAAGTATGCTTGTGGCAAGTATGCTTGTGGCAAGTTTGCTTGTGGCAAGTTTGCGTGTGCCAAGTATGTGTGTGGCAAGTATGGGTGTGGTAAGAATGCTTGTGGCAACTATGCATGTGGCAAATATGCTTGTGGCAAGTATGCTTGTGGCTAGTATACTTGTGTGAACTACGCTGGTGGCAAGTATGCTGCTGGAAAGTATGCTGGCGACAAGTATGCTGGATGCAAGTATGCTGGTGGCAAGTATGCTGGAAGTATCTGTGCTGGTGGCAAGGATGCAAGTATACTGGTGGCAAGTATGCTGGTGGAAAGTATGCTAGTGGCAAGTATGCTGGTTGCAAGTATGCTAGTGGCAACTATGGTTGTCGCAAGTATGCTAGTGGCAAGTATGCTAGTGGCAAGTATGCTAGTGGCAAGATTGCTTGTGGCGAGTATGCTTTTGGCAAGTATGCCCTTGGCAAATATGCTTGTGGCTAGTATGCTGGAGGCAAGTATGCTGGTGGCAAGTGTGCTGATGGAATGTATGCTGGCAGCAAGTGGGCTGGAGGCAAGTATGCTGGTGGCAAGTATGCTAGTAGCAAGTAAGCTTGTGGCAATTATGCTTGTGGCAATTATGCTTGTGGCAAGTATGCGTGTGGTAAGTATGCGTGTTGCAAGTATGCCGTTGGCATCTGGTGGCAAGTATTCTTGTAGCCCATATGCTTGTGGCAAGTATTCTTGTGGAAACTATTCTTGTGGCAAGTATGCTTGTGTCAAGTATGGTTGTGGCTAGTATGCTTGTGGCAAGTATGCTGGTGGCAAGTATGCTGGTGGCAAGTTCGTTGGTGGCAATTTTGCTGGAGGCAAGTTCGCTGGTGGCAAGTTTGCTAGTGGCAAGTATGCTTGTGGCAAATTTGATTTTGGGAAGTATGCTTGCTGCGTGTATGATTGTGGCAAGTTTGCTGGTGGCAAGTTTGCTGGCGGCAGGTTTGCTTGTGGCAAATATGCTAGTGGCAAGAATGCTTGTGGCAAGTATGCTTGTAGCAAGTATGCTTTTGATAAGTATGTTTGTGGCAAGTATGCTTGAGGCAAGTATGTTTGTGGAAGGTATGCTTGTGGCAAGTATGCTTGAGCCAAGTATGCATGTGGCAATTATGTTTGTGGCAGGTATTCTTTTGCAGGTATGCTTGTGGCAAGTATGATTGTGGCAAGTATGCTTCTTGCAAGTATGCTTGTGGCAAGTATGAGGTTGGCAAGTATGCTTGTGGCAATATGCTAGTGGCAAGAATGTGTGTGGCAAGTATGCTTGTGGCAAGTATAGTTGTGGCAAGTTTGCTAGCAGCAAGTATGCTTGTGGTAAGTAAGCTTGTGGCAAGTATGCTGGCGGCAAATATGCTGGACACAAGTATGCTTGTGGCAAGTGTGCTTGTGGCAAGTATGTTGGAATAACTATGCTTGTGCAAGTATGCAAGTATACTGGTGGCAAGTATGCTGGTGGCAAGTAAGCTGGTGGCAAGTATGCTGGTGGCAAGTTTGCTGGTGGAAAGTATGCTGGTGGCAAGTATGCTGTTGGCATCTAAACTAATGGCAAATATGCTGTTGGCAAGAATGTTTGTGGCAAGTATGCTTGTGGCAAGTATGATTGTGGCAAGTATGCTTGTGGCAAGTTTGCCAGTGGCAAGTATGCTTGTGGCAAGTATGCTTGTGGCAAGTATGCTAGTGGCAAGTATGCTTGTGGCAAGGATGCTTGTGGGAAATATGATTTCGGCAAGTATACTTGTGGCAAGTATGCTTGTGCCAAGTTTGCTAGCGGCAAGTATGCTTGTGGTAAGTATGCTTGTGGCAAGAATGGTGGCTGCAAATATGCTGGATACAATTATGCTTGTGGCAAGTGTGCTTGTGGCAAGTATGCTGGAATAACTATGCTTGTGGCAAGTATGCAAGTATACTGGTGGCAAGTATGCTGGTGGCAAGTATGCTAGTGGCAAGGATGCTGGTGGCAAGTATGCTAGTGGCAACTATGCTGGTGGCAAGTTTGCTGGTGGCAAGTATGCTGGTGGCTTGTATGCTGTTGGCAAGTATGTTTGTGCCAAAATGCTTGTGGGAAGAATGTTTGTGGCAAGTATGCTCGTGGCAAGTGTGCTAGTGGCAAGTATGCGTGTAGCAATTATGCGTGTGGCAAGTATGCGTGTGGGAAGTATGCGTGTGGCATGTATACATGTGGTAAGAATGCTTGTGGCAAGTATGTTTATGGCTAGTATGCTTGTGGCAAGTATGCTTGTGGCTAGTATGCTTTGGCAAGTATGCTGGTGGCAAGTATGCTGATGGAAAGTATGCTGGCGGCAAGTATGCTGGAGGTAAGTATGTTGGTGGCAAGTATGCTGGAAGTAACTATGCTGGTGGCAAGTATGCAAGTATACTGGTAGCAAGTATGCTGGTGGCAAGTATACTAGTGGCAAGTTTGCTGGTGGCAAGTATGCTGGTGGCAAGTATGCTGTTGGCATGTATGCTAGTGGCAAATATGCTGTTGGCAAGTATGCTTGTGACAATATGCTTGTGGCAAGAATGCTTGTGGCAAGTATTCTTGTGGCTAGTATGCTGGCGGCAAATATGCTGGTGGCAATTATGCTGGTAACAAATAGGCTTGTAGCAAGTATGCTTGTGGCAAGTATGCTTGTGGCAAATATGCTTGTGGCAAGTTAGCTTGTGGCAAGTTTGCGTGTGCCAAGTATGTGTGTGGCAAGTATGGGTGTGGTAAGAATGCTTGTGGCAACTATGCATGTGGCAAATATGCTTGTGGCAAGTATGCTTGTGGCTAGTATACTTGTGTGAACTACGCTGGTGGCAAGTATGCTGCTGGAAAGTATGCTGGCGACAAGTATGCTGGATGCAAGTATGCTGGTGGCAAGTATGCTGGAAGTATCTGTGCTGGTGGCAAGGATGCAAGTATACTGGTGGCAAGTATGCTGGTGGAAAGTATGCTAGTGGCAAGTATGCTGGTTGCAAGTATGCTAGTGGCAACTATGGTTGTCGCAAGTATGCTAGTGGCAAGTATGCTAGTGGCAAGTATGCTAGTGGCAAGATTGCTTGTGGCGAGTATGCTTTTGGCAAGTATGCCCTTGGCAAATATGCTTGTGGCTAGTATGCTGGAGGCAAGTATGCTGGTGGCAAGTGTGCTGATGGAATGTATGCTGGCAGCAAGTGGGCTGGAGGCAAGTATGCTGGTGGCAAGTATGCTAGTAGCAAGTAAGCTTGTGGCAATTATGCTTGTGGCAATTATGCTTGTGGCAAGTATGCGTGTGGTAAGTATGCGTGTTGCAAGTATGCCGTTGGCATCTGGTGGCAAGTATTCTTGTAGCCCATATGCTTGTGGCAAGTATTCTTGTGGAAACTATTCTTGTGGCAAGTATGCTTGTGTCAAGTATGGTTGTGGCTAGTATGCTTGTGGCAAGTATGCTGGTGGCAAGTATGCTGGTGGCAAGTTCGTTGGTGGCAATTTTGCTGGAGGCAAGTTCGCTGGTGGCAAGTTTGCTAGTGGCAAGTATGCTTGTGGCAAATTTGATTTTGGGAAGTATGCTTGCTGCGTGTATGATTGTGGCAAGTTTGCTGGTGGCAAGTTTGCTGGCGGCAGGTTTGCTTGTGGCAAATATGCTAGTGGCAAGAATGCTTGTGGCAAGTATGCTTGTAGCAAGTATGCTTTTGATAAGTATGTTTGTGGCAAGTATGCTTGAGGCAAGTATGTTTGTGGAAGGTATGCTTGTGGCAAGTATGCTTGAGCCAAGTATGCATGTGGCAATTATGTTTGTGGCAGGTATTCTTTTGCAGGTATGCTTGTGGCAAGTATGATTGTGGCAAGTATGCTTCTTGCAAGTATGCTTGTGGCAAGTATGAGGTTGGCAAGTATGCTTGTGGCAATATGCTAGTGGCAAGAATGGGTGTGGCAAGTATGCTTGTGGCAAGTATAGTTGTGGCAAGTTTGCTAGCAGCAAGTATGCTTGTGGTAAGTAAGCTTGTGGCAAGTATGCTGGCGGCAAATATGCTGGACACAAGTATGCTTGTGGCAAGTGTGCTTGTGGCAAGTATGTTGGAATAACTATGCTTGTGCAAGTATGCAAGTATACTGGTGGCAAGTATGCTGGTGGCAAGTAAGCTGGTGGCAAGTATGCTGGTGGCAAGTTTGCTGGTGGAAAGTATGCTGGTGGCAAGTATGCTGTTGGCATCTAAGCTAATGGCAAATATGCTGTTGGCAAGAATGTTTGTGGCAAGTATGCTTGTGGCAAGTATGATTGTGGCAAGTATGCTTGTGGCAAGTTTGCCAGTGGCAAGTATGCTTGTGGCAAGTATGCTTGTGGCAAGTATGCTGGCGGCAAATATGCTGGTGGCAAGTATGCTGGTTACATATATGTTTGTAGCAAGTCTGCATGTGGCAAGTATGCTTGTGGCTGGTATGCTTGTGGCAAGTATGATTGTGGCAAGTATGTTTCTGGCAAGTATGCTTGTCGCAAGTATGAGGTTGGCAAGTATGCTTGTGGCAATATGCTAGTGGCAAGAAAGTTTGTGGCAAGTATGATTGTGTCTAGTATACTTGTGGCATGTTTGCTAGCGGCAAGTATGCTTGTGGCAAGTATGCTTGTGGCAAGTATGCTGGCGGCAAATATGCTAATGGCAAGTATGCTGGTGGCAAGTATGCTGGAAGTAACTATGCTGGTGGCAAGTATGCTGGTGGGAAGTATGCTAGTGGCAAGTATGCTGGTGGCAAGTGTACTGGTGGCAAGAATACTGTTGGCAACTATGCTGGTGCCAAGTAAGCTGATGGCAAGTATGTATGTGGCAATATGCTTGTGGTAAGAATGTCTGTGGCAAGTATTCTTGGGGGAAGAATGCTTGTGGCAAGTATGCATGTGGCAATTATGAGTGTGGCAAGTATGCGTCTGGTAAGTATGCTTGTGGCAAGTATGCTAGCGGCAAGTATGCTTGTGGTAAGTATGCTTGTGGCAAGTATGCTAGTGGCAAGTACGCTTGTGGCAAGTATGTTTGTGGCAAATTTGATTTTGACAAGTATACTTGTGGCAAGTATGCTTGTGGCAAGATTGCTAGTGGCAAGTGTGCTTGTGGTAAGTATGCTTGTGGCAAGTATGCTCACAGCAAATATGCTGGATACAAGTACGCTTGTTACAAGTATGCTTGTGGCAAGTATGCTGGAATAACTATGCTTGTGGCAATTATGCAAGTATACTGGTGGCAAGTATGCTGGTGGCAAGTATGCTGATGGAAAGTATGCTGGCGGCAAGAATGCTGGAGGCAAGTATGCTGGTGGCTAGTATGATGGAAGTAACTATGCTGGTGGCAAGTATGCAAGTATACTGGTATCAAATATGCTGGTGGCAAGTATGCTAATGGCAAGTATGCTGGTGGCAAGTATGCTAGTGGCAACTATGCTGGTGGCAAGTTTGCTGGTGGCAAGTATGCTGGTGGCAAGTATGCTGGAAGTATCATTGCTGGTGGCAAGGATGCAAGTATACTGGTGGCAAGTATGCTGGTGGAAAGTATGCTAGTGGCAAGAATGTGGTGGCAAGTATGCTAGTGGCAAGTATGGTTGTCGCATGTATGCTAGTGGCGAGTATGCTAGTGGCACGTATGCTAGTGGCAAGTGTGCTGGTGACAAGTATGTGTGGCAATTATCTAGTGGCAATTATGCTTGTGGCAAGTATGCTTGTGGCAGGTATGCTTGTGTCAAGTATGCTTGTAGGAAGTATGCTGGTTGCAACTATGCAAGTATGATGGTGGCAAATGTGGTGGTGGCAGGTATGCTAGTGGAAAATATGCTGGTGGCGAGTATGCTGGTGGCAAGTATGCTGGTGGCAAGTTCCCTGGTGGCAACTTTGCTGGTGGCAAGTTCGCTGGTGACAAGTTTGCTAGTGGCAAGTATGCTTACGGCAAATTTGCTTGTGGCAAGTATGCTTGCTGCATGTATCATTGTGGCAAGTTTGCTGGCGGCAAGTATGCTGGCGGCAGGTTTGCTTGTGGAAAATATGCTAGTGGGAAGAAAGCTTGTGGCAAGTATACTTGTAGCAAGTATGCTTTTGATAAGTATGCTTGTGGCAAGTATGCTTGAGGCAAGTATGTTTGTGGAAGCTATGCTTGTGGCAAGTATGCTTGAGGCAAGTATGCATGTAGCAATTATGTTTGTGGCAGGTAATCTTGTGGCAGGTATGCTTGTGGCAAGTATGATTGTGGCAAGTACGCTTCTGGCAAGTATGTTTGTGGCAAGTATGAGGTTGGCAAGTATGCTTGTGGCAATACGCTAGTGGCAAGAATGTTTGTGGCAAGTATGCTTGTGGCAAGTATACTTGTGGCAAGTTTGCTAGCGGCAAGTATGCTTGTGGCAAGTATGCTGGCAGCAAATATGCTAATGGCAAGTATGCTGGTGGCTAGTATGCTGGAAGTAACAATGCTGGTGGCAAGTATGCAAGTAAATTGGCATCAAGTATGCTGGTGGCAATTATGCTTGTGGCAAGTATGCTTGTGGCAAGTATGCTTGTGGCAAGTATGCTTGTGGCAAGTATGCAGATGGCAAGCTTGTTGGTGGCAAGTATGCTGGTGGCAAGTATGCTGTTGGCAAGTATGCTAGTGGCAAATATGCTGTTGGCAAGTATGCTTGTGGCAGGTATGCTTGTGGCAAGTTTGCTAGCGGCAAGTATGCTTGTGGTAAGTATGCTTGTGGCAAGTATGCTGACGGCAAATATGTAGGGGGCAAGTATGTTGGTTACAAATATGCTTGTAGCAAGTATGCTTGTGGCAAGTATGTTTGTGGCAAGTATGCTTGTGGCAAGTATGCGTGTGACAAGCATGCTTGTGGCAACTATGTGTGTGGTAAGAATGCTTGTGGCAACTATGCGTGTGGCAAGTATGCTTGAGGCAAGTATGCGTGTGGTAAGTATGCATGTTGCACGTATGCCGGTGGCATCTGCTGGCAATTATTCTTGTGGCTAGTATGCTTGTGGCAAGTATTCTTGTAGCTAGTATGCTTGTGGCAAGTATGCAGGTGGCAAGAATGTGCGGCAATTATCTAGTGGCAAGTAGGCTTGTGGCCAGTATGCTTGTGACAGGTATGCTTGTGTCAAGTATGCTTGTGCCAAGTATGCTGGTTGCAACTATGCAAGTATGCTGGTGGCAAATACGGTGGTGGCAGGTATGCTAATGGCAAGTATGCTGGTGGCAAGTATGCTGGTGGCAAGTATGCTGGTGGCAAGTTCGCTTGTGGCAACTTTGCTGGTGGCAAGTTTGCTGGTGGCAAGTTTGCTAGCGGCAAGTATGCTTGCGGCATATTTGCTTGTGGCAAGTATGCTTGCTGCATTTATGATTGTGGCAAGTTTGCTGGTGGCAAGTTTGCTGGCGGCAGGTATGCTTGTGGCAAATATGCTAGTGGCAAGAATGCTTGTGGCAAGTATGCTTGTGGCAAGTATGATTGTGGAAGGTATGCTTGTGGCAAGTATGCTTGTGGCAATTATGCATGTTGCAAATATGTATGTGGCAGGTATGCTTGTGGCAGTTATGCTTGTGGCAAGTATGAGGTTGGCAAGTATGCGTGTGGCAATATGCTAGTGGCAAGAATGTTTGTGGCAAGTATGATTGTGGCAAGTATGCTAGTGGCTAGTATGCTTGTGGCAAGTATGCTGGTGGCAAGTGTGTGCGGCAATTATCCAGAGGAAAGTATGCTTGTGGCAAGTATGCTTGTCACAGGAATGCTTGTGTCAAGTATGCTGGTGGCAAGTATGCTAGTGGCAAGTATGCTAGTGGCACGTTTGCTTGTGGTGAGTATGCTACCGGAAAGTATGCTTGTGGCAAGTATGCTTGTGGCTAGTATGCTGGATGCAAGTATGCTAGTGGCAAGATTGCTGATGGAAAGTATGCTGGCGGCAAGTGTGCACGAGGCAAGTATGTTGGTGGCAAATATGCTGGTGGCAAGTATGAGGCAAGTATGCATGTGGTAAGTATGCGTGTTGCAAGTATGCCGGTGGCATCTGGTGGCAAGTATTCTTATGGCTAGTATGCTTGTGGCAAGTATTGTTGTGGAAAGTATTCTTGTGGCAAGTATGCTTGTGGCAAGTATGGTTGTGGCTAGTATGCTTGTGGCAAGTATGCTTGTGGCTAGTATGCTTGTGGCACGTATGCTGGTGGCAAGTGTGTGCGGCAATTATCTAGTGGCAAGTATGCTTGTGGCAAGTATGCTTGTGGCAAGTATGCTGGTTGCAAGTATGCAAGTATGCTGGTGGCAAATATGGTGGTGGCAGGTATGCTAGTGGTGAGTATGCTGGTGGCAAGTATGCTGGTGGCAAGTATGCTGGTGGCAAGTTCGCTGGTGGCAACTTTGCTGTTGGCAAGTTCGCTGGTGTTAAGTATGCTAGCGGCAAGTATGCTTGTGGCAAATTTGCTTGAGGCAAGTATGCTTGCTGCATGTATGATTGTGGCAAGTTTGCTGGCGGCAGGTTTGCTGGCGGTAGGTATGCATGTGGCAAATATGCTAGTGGCAAGAATGCTTGTGGCAAGTATGATTGTTGCAAGTATGCTGATGTAAAGTATGCTGGCAGCAAGTATGCTGGGGGCAAGTATGCTAGTGGCAAGTATGCTGGAATTAACTACGCTGGTGGCAAGTATGCAAGTATACTGGTAGCAAGTATGCTGGTGGCAAGTATGCTAGTGGCAAGTATGCTGGTGGTAAGTAAGCTGGTGGCAAGTATGCTGGTGGCTAGCTTGGTGGCAAGTATTCTGGTGGCAAGTATGCTGTTGGCAAGTATGCTAGTGGCAAATATGCTGTTGGCAAGTATGCTTGTGACAAGTATGCTTGTGGCAAGTTTGCTAGCGGCAAGTATGCTTGTGGCAAGTATGCTTGTGGCAAGTATGCTGGCGGCAAATATGCTGGGGGCAAGTATGTTGGTTACAAATATGCTTGTAGCAAGTATGCTTGTGGCAAGTATGCTTGTGGCAAGTATCATGGTATAACTATGCTTGTGGCAATTATTCAAGTATACTGGTGGCAAGTATGCTAGTGGCAACTATGCTAGTGGCAAGTATGCTTGTGGCAAGTATGCTTGTGGCAAATTTGATTTCGGCAAGTATACTTGTGGCAAGTATGCTTATGGCAACTTTGCTAGCAGCAAGTATGCTTGTGGCAATTATGCTTGTGGCAAGTATGCTTGGGGCAAGTATGATGGCAGAAAATATTCTGGATACAAGTATGCTTGTGGCAAGTATGCTTGTGGAAAGTATGCTGGAATAACTATGCTTGTGGCAATTATGCAAGTATACTGGTGGCAAGTATGCTGGTTGCAAGTATGCTGATGGAAAATATGCTGGCGGCAAGAATGCTGGAGGCAAGTATGCTGGTGGCTAGTATGCTGGAAGTAACTATGCTGGTGGCAAATATGGAAGTATACTGGTATCAAATATGCTGGTGGCAAGTATGATAGTGGCAAGTATGCTGGTGGCAAGTATGCTAGTGGCAACTATGCTGGTGGCAAGTTTGCTGGTGGCAAGTATGCTGGTGGCAAGTATGCTGTTGGCCAGTATGCTTGTGGCAAGTATCTGTGTAGCAATTATGTGTGTGGCAAGTATGCATGTGGCAAGTATGCGTGTGGCATGTATACGTGTGGTAAGAATGCTAGTGGCAACTATGCTTGTGGCTAGTATGCTTGTGGCAAGTATGTTTGTGGCTAGTATGCTTGTGGCAAGTATGCTGGTGGCAAGTATGCTGATGGAAAGTATGCTGGCGGCAAGTATGCTGGGGCAGGTATGCTGGTGGCAAGTATGCTTGAAGTATCTATGCTGGTGGCGAGGATGCAAGTATACTGGTGGCAAGTATGCTGGTGGAAAGTATGCTAGTGGCAAGTATGCTGGTGGCAAGTATGCTAGTGGCAAGAATGGTTGTCGCATGTATGCTAGTGGCAAGTATGCTTGTGGCAGGTATGCTTGTGTCAAGTATGCTTGTAGCAAGTATGCTGGTTGCAACTATGCAAGTATGCTGGTGGCAAATATGATGGTGGCAGGTATGCTAGTGGCTAGTATGCTGGTGGCAAGTATGCTGGTGGCAAGTATGCTGGTGGCAAGTTCGCTAGTGGCAAGTTTGCTGGCAGCAAGTTTGCTGGCGGCAGGTTTGCTTGTGGCAAATATGCTAGTGGCAAGAATGCTTGGGGCAAGTATGCTTGTGGCAAGTATGCTTTTGATAAGTATGCTTGTGGCAAATATGCTTGGGGCTAGTATGTTTGTGGAAGGTATGCTTTGGCAAGTATGCTTGAGGCAAGTATGCATGTGGCAATGATGTTTGTGGTAGATATTCTTGTGGCAGGTATGCTTGTGGCAAGTATGAATGTGGCAAGTATGCTTCTGGCAAGTATGCTTGTAGCAAGTATGAGGTGGCAAGTATGCTTGTTGCAATATGCTAGTGGCAAGAATGTTTGTGGCAAGTATGCTTGTGGCAAGTATACCTGTGGCAAGTTTGCTAGCGGCAAGTATGCTTGTGGGAAGTATGCTTCTGGCAAGTATGCTGGTGGCAAGTATGCAAGTGGCAAGTATGCTGGTGGCAAATATGCTGGTGGCAAGAATGCTGTTGGCAAGTAAGCTGATGGCAGGCATGTTTGTGGCAATATGCTTGTGGCAAGAATGTCTGTGGCAAGTATTCTTATGGCAAGTATGCTTGTGGCAAGTATGCATGTGGCAATTATGAGTGTGGCAAGTATGCGTCTGGTAAGTATGCTTGTGACAAGTATGCTGGTGCCAAGTAAGCTGATGGCAAGTATTTTTATGGCAATATGCTTGTGGCTAGAATGTTTGTGACAAGTATTCTTACGGCAAGTATGCTTGTGACAAGTATGCATGTGGCAATTATGCGTGTGGCATGTATGCGTCTGGCAAATATGCTAGTGGCAAGTATGCTGGTGGCAAGTATGCTGGTGGCAAGTATGCTGGTGGCAAGTTCGCTGGTGGCAATTTTGCTGGTGGCAAGATCGCTGGTGGCAAGTTTGCTAGTGGCAAGTATGCTTGTGGCAAATTTGATTGTGGCAAGTATGCTTGCTGTGTGTATGATTGTGGCAAGTATGCTAGCGGCAAGTTTGCTGGCGGCAGGTTTGCTTGTGGCAAATATGCTAGTGGCAATAATGCTTGTGGCAAGTATGTTTGTAGCAAGTATGCTTTTGATAAGTATGTTTGTGGCAAGTATGCTTGAGGCAAGTATGTTTGTGGAAGGTATGCTTGTGGCAAGTATGCTTGAGGCAAGTATGCATGTGGCAATTATTTTTGTGGCAGGTATTCTTGTTGCAGGTATGCTTGTGGCAAGTATGATTGTGGCAAGTATGCTTCTGGCAAGTATGCTTGTGGCAAGTATAAGGTTGGCAAGTATGCTTGTGGCAATATGCTAGTGGCAAGAATGTTTGTGGCAAGTTTGCTTGTGGCAAGTATAGTTGTGGCAAGTTTGCTAGCAACAAGTATGCTTGTGGTAAGTAAGCTTGTGGCAAGTAAGGTGGCTGCAAATATGCTGGACACAAGTATGCTTGTGGCAAGTGTGCTTGTAGCAAGTATGCTGGAATAACTATGCTTGTGCAAGTATGCAAGTATACTGGTGGCAAGTATGCTGGTGGCAAGATTGCTGGTGGCAAGTTTGCTGGTGGAAAGTATGCTGGTGGCAAGTATGCTGTTGGCATGTATGCTAGTGGCAAATATGCTGTTGGCAAGAATGTTTGTGGCAAGTATGCTTGTGGCAAGTATGATTTTGGCAAGTATGCTTGTGGCAAGTTTGCCAGTGGCAATTATGCTTGTGGCAAGTATGCTTGTGGCAAGTATGCTTGTGGCAAATATGCTGGTGGCAAGTATGCTGGTTACAAATATGCTTGTAGCAAGTCTGCTTGTGGCAAGTATGCTTGTGGCAAGTATGATTGTGGCAAGTATGTTTCTGGCAAGTATGCTTGTGGCAAGTATGAGGATGGCAAGTATGCTCGTGGCAATATGCTAGTGGCAAGAATGTTTGTGGCAAGTATGATTGTGGCAAGTATACTTGTGGCAAGTTTGCTAGCGGCAAGTATGCTTGTGGCAAGTATGCTTGTGGCAAGTATGCTGGCAGCAAATATGCTAATGGCAAGTATGCTGGTGGCTAGTATGCTGGAAGTAACAATGCTGGTGGCAAGTATGCAAGTAAATTGGCATCAAGTATGCTGGTGGCAATTATGTTTGTGGCAAGTATGCTTGTGGCAAGTATGCTTGTGGCAAGTATGCTTGTGGCAAGGATGCATGTAGCAATTATGTGTGTGGCAAGTATGCATGTGGCAAGTATGCGTGTGGCAAGTATGCTGGTGGCAAGTATGCTGGTGGCAAGTATGCTAGTGGCAAGTATGCTGGTGGCAAGTAAGCTGGTGGCAAGTATGCTGATGGCAAGCTTGTTGGTGGCAAGTATGCTGGTGGCAAGTATGCTGTTGGCAAGTATGCTAGTGGCAAATATGCTGTTGGCAAGTATGCTTGTGGCAGGTATGCTTGTGGCAAGTTTGCTAGCGGCAAGTATGCTTGTGGTAAGTATGCTTGCGGCAAGTATGCTGACGGCAAATATGTAGGGGGCAAGTATGTTGGTTACAAATATGCTTGTAGCAAGTATGCTTGTGGCAAGTATGCTTGTGGCAAGTATGCTTGTGGCAAGTATGCGTGTGACAAGTATGCATGTGGCAACTATGCGTGTGGTAAGAATGCTTGTGGCAACTATGCGTGTGGCAAGTATGCTTGAGGCAAGTATGCGTGTGGTAAGTATGCATGTTGCACGTATGCCGGTGGCATCTGCTGGCAATTATTCTTGTGGCTAGTATGCTTGTGGCAAGTATTCTTGTAGCTAGTATGCTTGTGGCAAGTATGCAGGTGGCAAGAATGTGCGGCAATTATCTAGTGGCAAGTAGGCTTGTGGCCAGTATGCTTGTGACAGGTATGCTTGTGTCAAGTATGCTTGTGCCAAGTATGCTGGTTGCAACTATGCAAGTATGCTGGTGGCAAATACGGTGGTGGCAGGTATGCTAATGGCAAGTATGCTGGTGGCAAGTATGCTGGTGGCAAGTATGCTGGTGGCAAGTTCGCTTGTGGCAACTTTGCTGGTGGCAAGTTTGCTGGTGGCAAGTTTGCTAGCGGCAAGTATGCTTGCAGCATATTTGCTTGTGGCAAGTATGCTTGCTGCATTTATGATTGTGGCAAGTTTGCTGGTGGCAAGTTTGCTGGCGGCAGGTATGCTTGTGGCAAATATGCTAGTGGCAAGAATGCTTGTGGCAAGTATGCTTGTGGCAAGTATGATTGTGGAAGGTATGCTTGTGGCAAGTATGCTTGTGGCAATTATGCATGTTGCAATTATGTATGTGGCAGGTATGCTTGTGGCAGGTATGCTTGTGGCAGTTATGCTTGTGGCAAGTATGAGGTTGGCAAGTATGCTTGTGGCAATATGCTAGTGGCAAGAATGTTTGTGGCAAGTATGATTGTGGCAAGTATGCTAGTGGCTAGTATGCTTGTGGCAAGTATGCTGGTGGCAAGTGTGTGCGGCAATTATCCAGTGGAAAGTATGCTTGTGGCAAGTATGCTTGTCACAGGAATGCTTGTGTCAAGTATGCTGGTGGCAAGTATGCTAGTGGCAAGTATGCTAGTGGCACGTTTGCTTGTGGTGAGTATGCTACCGGAAAGTATGCTTGTGGCAAGTATGCTTGTGGCTAGTATGCTGGATGCAAGTATGCTAGTGGCAAGATTGCTGATGGAAAGTATGCTGGCGGCAAGTGTGCACGAGGCAAGTATGTTGGTGGCAAATATGCTGGTGGCAAGTATGAGGCAAGTATGCATGTGGTAAGTATGCGTGTTGCAAGTATGCCGGTGGCACCTGGTGGCAAGTATTCTTATGGCTAGTATGCTTGTGGCAAGTATTGTTGTGGAAAGTATTCTTGTGGCAAGTATGCTTGTGGCAAGTATGGTTGTGGCTAGTATGCTTGTGGCAAGTATGCTTTTGGCTAGTATGCTTGTGGCACATATGCTGGTGGCAAGTGTGTGCGGCAATTATCTAGTGGCAAGTAAGCTTGTGGCAAGTATGCTTGTGGCAAGTATGCTGGTTGCAAGTATGCAAGTATGCTGGTGGCAAATATGGTGGTGACAGGTATGCTAGTGGCAAGTATGCTGGTGGCAAGTATGCTGGTGGCAAGTATGCTGGTGGCAAGTTCGCTGGTGGCAACTTTGCTGTTGGCAAGTTCGCTGGTGTTAAGTATGCTAGCGGCAAGTATGCTTGTGGCAAATTTGCTTGAGGCAAGTATGCTTGCTGCATGTATGATTGTGGCAAGTTTGCTGGCGGCAGGTTTGCTGGCGGTAGGTATGCATGTGGCAAATATGCTAGTGGCAAGAATGCTTGTGGCAAGTATGATTGTTGCAAGTATGCTGATGTAAAGTATGCTGGCAGCAAGTATGCTGGGGGCAAGTATGCTAGTGGCAAGTATGCTGGAATTAACTACGCTGGTGGCAAGTATGCAAGTATACTGGTAGCAAGTATGCTGGTGGCAAGTATGCTAGTGGCAAGTATGCTGGTGGTAAGTAAGCTGGTGGCAAGTATGCTGGTGGCTAGCTTGGTGGCAAGTATGCTGGTGGCAAGTATGCTGTTGGCTAGTATGCTAGTGGCAAATATGCTGTTGGCAAGTATGATTGTGGCAAGTATGCTTGTGGCAAGTTTGCTAGCGGCAAGTATGCTTGTGGCAAGTATGCTTGTGGCAAGTATGCTTGTGGCAAGTATCCTGGTATAACTATGCTTGTGGCAATTATGCAAGTATACTGGTGGCAAGTATGCTAGTGGCAACTATGCTAGTGGCAAGTATGCTTGTGGCAAGTATGCTTGTGGCAAATTTGATTTCGGCAAGTATACTTGTGGCAAGTATGCTTATGGCAACTTTGCTAGCAGCAAGTATGCTTGTGGCAATTATGCTTGTGGCAAGTATGCTTGGGGCAAGTATGCTGGCAGAAAATATTCTGGATACAAGTATGCTTGTGGAAAGTATGCTGGAATAACTATGCTTGTGGCAATTATGCAAGTATACTGGTGGCAAGTATACTGGTTGCAAGTATGCTGATGGAAAATATGCTGGCGGCAAGAATGCTGGAGGCAAGTATGCTGGTGGCTAGTATGCTGGAAGTAACTATGCTGGTGGCAAATATGGAAGTATATTGGTATCAAATATGCTGGTGGCAAGTATGATAGTGGCAAGTATGCTGGTGGCAAGTATGCTAGTGGCAACTATGCTGGTGGCAAGTTTGCTGGTGGCAAGTATGCTGGTGGCAAGTATGCTGTTGGCCAGTATGCTTGTGGCAAGTATCCGTGTAGCAATTATGTGTGTGGCAAGTATGCATGTGGCAAGTATGCGTGTGGCATGTATACGTGTGGTAAGAATGCTAGTGGCAACTATGCTTGTGGCTAGTACGCTTGTGGCAATTATGTTTGTGGCTAGTATGCTTGTGGCAAGTATGCTGGCGGCAAGTATGCTGATGGAAAGTATGCTGGTGGCAAGTATGCTGGGGCAGGTATGCTGGTGGCAAGTATGCTTGAAGTATCTATGCTGGTGGCAAGGATGCAAGTATACTGGTGGCAAGTATGCTGGTGGAAAGTATGCTAGTGGCAAGTATGCTGGTGGCAAGTATGCTAGTGGCAAGAATGGTTGTCGCATGTATGCTAGTGGCAAGTATGCTTGTGGCAGGTATGCTTGTGTCAAGTATGCTTGTAGCAAGTATGCTGGTTGCAACTATGCAAATATGATGGTGCCAGGTATGCTAGTGGCTAGTATGCTGGTGGCAAGTATGCTGGTGGCAAGTATGCTTGTGGCAAGTATGCTTTTGATAAGTATGCTTGTGGCAAATATGCTTGGGGCTAGTATGTTTGTGGAAGGTATGCTTGTGGCAAGTATGCTTGAGGCAAGTATGCATGTGGCAATGATGTTTGTGGTAGATATTCTTGTGGCAGGTATGCTTGTGGCAAGTATGAATTTGGCAAGTATGCTTCTGGCAAGTATGCTTGTAGCAAGTATGAGGTGGCAAGTATGCTTGTTGCAATATGCTAGTGGCAAGAATGTTTGTGGCAAGTATGCTTGTGGCAAGTATACTTGTGGCAAGTTTGCTAGCGGCAAGTATGCTTGTGGGAAGTATGCTTCTGGCAAGTATGCTGGTGGCAAGTATGCAAGTTGCAAGTATGCTGGTGGCAAATATGCTGGTGGCAAGAATGCTGTTGGCAAGTAAGCTGATGGCAGGCATGTTTGTGGCAATATGCTTGTGGCAAGAATGTCTGTGGCAAGTATTCTTATGGCAAGTATGCTTGTGGCAAGTATGCATGTGGCAATTATGAGTGTGGCAAGTATGCGTCTGGTAAGTATGCTTGTGGCAAGTATGCTGGTGCCAAGTAAGCTGATGGCAAGTATTTTTATGGCAATATGCTTGTGGCTAGAATGTTTGTGACAAGTATTCTTACGGCAAGTATGCTTGTGACAAGTATGCATGTGGCAATTATGCGTGTGGCATGTATGCGTCTGGCAAATATGCTAGTGGCAAGTATGCTGGTGGCAAGTATTCTGGTGGCAAGTATGCTGGTGGCAAGTTCGCTGGTGGCAATTTTGCTGGTGGCAAGATCGCTGGTGGCAAGTTTGCTAGTGGCAAGTATGCTTGTGGCAAATTTGATTGTGGCAAGTATGCTTGCTGTGTGTATGATTGTGGCAAGTTTGCTAGCGGCAAGTTTGCTGGCGGCAGGTTTGCTTGTGGCAAATATGGTAGTGGCAATAATGCTTGTGGCAAGTATGCTTGTAGCAAGTATGCTTTTGATAAGTATGTTTGTGGCAAGTATGCTTGAGGCAAGTATGTTTGTGGAAGGTATGCTTGTGGCAAGTATGCTTGAGGCAAGTATGCATGTGGCAATTATTTTTGTGGCAGGTATTCTTGTTGCAGGTATGCTTGTGGCAAGTATGAGGTTGGCAAGTATGCTTGTGGCAATATGCTAGTGGCAAGAATGTTTGTGGCAAGTTTGCTTGTGGCAAGTATAGTTGTGGCAAGTTTGCTAGCAACAAGTATGCTTGTGGTAAGTAAGCTTGTGGCAAGTATGGTGGCTGCAAATATGCTGGACACAAGTATGCTTGTGGCAAGTGTGCTTGTAGCAAGTATGCTGGAATAACTATGCTTGTGCAAGGATGCAAGTATACTGGTGGCAAGTATGCTGGTGGCAAGATTGCTGGTGGCAAGTTTGCTGGTGGAAAGTATGCTGGTGGCAAGTATGCTGTTGGCATGTATGCTAGTGGCAAATATGCTGTTGGCAAGAATGTTTGTGGCAAGTATGCTTGTGGCAAGTATGATTTTGGCAAGTATGCTTGTGGCAAGTTTGCCAGTGGCAATTATGCTTGTGGCAAGTATGCTTGTGGCAAGTATGCTTGTGGCAAATATGCTGGTGGCAAGTATGCTGGTTACAAATATGCTTGTAGCAAGTCTGCTTGTGGCAAGTATGCTTGTGGCAAGTATGATTGTGGCAAGTATGTTTCTGGCAAGTATGCTTGTGGCAAGTATGAGGTTGGCAAGTATGCTCGTGGCAATATGCTAGTGGCAAGAAAGTTTGTGGCAAGTATGATTGTGGCAAGTATACTTGTGGCAAGTTTGCTAGCAGCAAGTATGCATGTGGCATGCATGCTTGTGGCAAGTATGCTGGCGGCAAATATGCTAATGGCAAGTATGCTGGTGGCAAGTATGCTGGAAGTAACTATGCTGTTGGCAAGTATGCTGGTGGCAAGTATGCTAGTGGCACGTATGCTGGTGGCAAGTATACTGGTGGCAAGAATGCTGTTGCCAAGTATGCTGGTGCCAAGTAAGCTGATGGCAAGTATGTTTGTGGCAATATGCTTGTGGCAAGAATGTCTGTGGCAAGTATTCTTGGGGCAAGTATGCTTGTGGCAAGTATGAATGTGGCAATTATGAGTGTGGCAAGTATGCTTCTGGTAAGTATGATTGTGGCAAGTATGCTAGCGGCAAGTATGCTTGTGGTAAGTATGCTTGTGGCAAGTATGCTGGCGGCAAATATGCTGGATACAAGTATGCTTGTGGCAAGTATGCTTGTGGCAAGTATGCTGGAATATCTATGCTTGTGGCAATTATGCAAGTATACTGGTGGGAAGTATGCTAGTGGCAACTATTCTAGTGGCAAGTATGCTTGTGGCAAGTATGTTTGTGGCAAATTTGATTTTGGCAAGTATACTTGTGGCAAGTATGCTTGTGGCAAGATTGCTAGCGGCAAGTATGCTTGTGGTATGTATGCTTGTGGCAAGTATGCTCGCAGCAAATATGCTGGATACAAGTACGGTTGTGGCAAGTATGGTTGTGGCAAGTATGCTGGAATAACTATGCTTGTGGCAATTATGCAAGTATACTGGTGGCAAGTATGCTGGTGGCAAGTATGCTGATGGAAAGTATGCTGGCGGCAAGTATGCTGGAGGCAAGTATGCTGGTGGACACTATGCTGGTGGCACGTTTGCTGTTGGCAAGTATGCTGGTGGCAAGTATGCTGTTGGCAAGTATGTTTGTGCCAAAATGCTTGTGGGACGAATGTTTGTGCCAAAATGCTTGTGGCAAGTATGCTTGTGGCAAGTATGCTTGTGGCAAGTATGCGTGTAGCAATTATGTGTGTTGCAAGTATGCATGTGGCAAGTATGCGTGTGGCATGTATACGTGTGGTAAAAATGTTTGTGGCAACTATGCTTGTGGCTAGTATGCTAGTGGCAAGTATGCTTGAGGCTAGTATGCTTGTGGCAAGTATGCTGGTGGCAAGTATGCTGATGGAAAGTATCTGGCGGCAAGTATACTGGGGGCAACTATGCTGGTGGCAAGTATGCTGGAAGTATCTATGCTGGTGGCAAGGATGCAAGTATACTGGTGGCAAGTATGCTGGTGGAAAGTATGCTAGTGGCAAGTATGCTGGTGGCAAGTATGCTAGTGCCAAGTATGGTTGTCGCATGTATGCTAGTGGCAGGTATGCTAGTGGCAAGTATGCTAGTGGCAAGATTGCTTATGGCAAGTATGCTTTTGGCAAGTATGCCTGTAGGAGGTATGCATGTGGTTAGTATGCTGGAGGCAAGTATGCTGGTAACAAGTGTGCTGATGGAATGTATGCAGGCAGCATGTGTGCTGGAGGCAAGTATGCTGGTGACAAGTATGCTGGTAGCAAGTATGCTTGTGGCAATTATGCTTGTGGCAATTATGCTTGTGGCAACTATGCTTGTTGTCAGTATGCGTGTTACAAATATGCTAGTGGCATCTGGTGGCAAGTATTCTTGTAGCCCGTATGCTTGTGGCAAGTATTCTTGTGGAAAAAATTCTTGTGGCAAGTATGCTTGTGGCTAGTATGCTTGTGGCAAGTATGCTTGTGGCTAGTATGCTTGTGGCAAGTATGCTGGTGGCAAGTATGTGTGGCAATATTCTAGTGGCAAGTATGCTTGTGGCAAGTATGCTTGTGGCAGGTATGCTTGTGGCAAGTATGCTTGTAGCAAGCATGCTGGTTGCAACTATGCAAGTATGCTGGTGGCAAATGTGGTGGTGGCAGGTATGCTAGTGGCAAGTATGCTGGTGGTGAGTATGCTGGTGGCAAGTATGCTGGTGGAGAGTCCCTGGTGGCTACTTTGCTGGTGGCAAGTTCGCTGGTGGCAAGTTTGCTAGTGGCAAGTATGCTTGCGGCAAATTTGCTTGTGGCAAGTATGCTTGTTGCATGTATGATTGTGGCAAGATTGCTGGCGGCAAGTATGCTGGCGGCAGGTTTGCTTGTGGCAAATATGCTAGTGGCAAGAATGCTTGTGGCAAGTATGCTTGTGGCAAGTATACTTTTGATAAGTATGCTTGTGGCAAGTATGGTTGAGGCAAGTATGTTTGTGGAAGCTATGCTTGTGGCAAGTATGCTTGAGGCAAGTATGCATGTGGCAATTATGTTTGTGGCAGGTAATCTTATGGCAGGTATGCTTGTTGCAAGTATGATTGTGGCAAGTATGCTTCTGGCAAGTATGCTTGTGGCAAGTATGAGGTTGGCAAGTATGCTTGTGGCAATATGCTAGTGGCAAGAATGTTTGTGACAAGTATGCTTGTGACAAGTATACTTGTGGCAAGTTTGCTAGCGGCAAGTATGCTTGTGGCAAGTATGCTTGTGGCAAGTATGCTGGCAGCAAATATGCTAATGGCAAGTATGCTGGTGGCAAGTATGCTGGAAGTAACTATGTTGGTGGCAAGTATGCTGGTGGCAAGTATGCTCGTGGCAAGTATGCTGGTGGCAAGTATGCTGTTGGCAAGTATGCTAGTGGCAAATATGCTGTTGGCAAGTATGCTTGTGGCAAGTATGCTTGTGGCAAGTTTGCTAGCGGCAAGTATGCTTGTGGTAAGTATGCTTGTGACAAGTAAGCTGGTGGCAAGTATGCTGATGGCTAGCTTGTTTGTGGCAAGTATGCTGGTGACAAGTATGCTGTTGGCAAGTATGCTAGTGGCAAATATGCTGTTGTCAAGTATGCTTGTGGCAAGTATGCTAGCGGCAAGTATGCTTGTGGTAAGTATGCTTGTGGCAAGTATGCTGACAGCTAATATGTAGGGGGCAAGTATGTTTGTTACAAATATGCTTGTAGCAAGTATGCTTGTGGCAAGTATGCTTGTGGCAAGTATGCTTGTGGCAAATATGCGTGTGACAATTATGCATGTGGCAACTATGCGTGTGGTAAGAATGCTTGTGGCAACTATGCGTGTGGCAAGTATGCATGAGGCAAGTATGCGTGTGGTAAGTATGCATGTTGCACGTATGCCGGTGGCATCTGGTGGCAAGTATTCTTGTGGCTAGTATGCTTGTGGCAAGTATTCTTGTATCTAGTATGCTTGTGGCAAGTATGCAGGTGGCAAGAATGTGCGGCAATTATCTAGTGGCAAGTAGGCTTGTGGCCAGTATGCTTGTGGCAGGTATGTTTGTGTCAAGTATGCTTGTGCCAAGTATGCTGGTTGCAACTATGCAAGTATGCTGGTGGCAAATACGGTGGTGGCAGGTATGCTAGTGGCAAGTATGCTGGTGGCAAGTATGCTGGTGGCAAGTATGCTGGTGGCAAGTTCGCTTGTGGCAACTTTGCTGGTGGCAAGTTCGCTGGTGGCAAGTTTGCTAGCGGCAAGTATGCTTGCGGCAAATTTGCTTGTGGCAAGTATGTTTGCTGCATGTACGATTGTGGCAAGTTTGCTGGTGGCAAGTTTGCTGGCGGCAGGTAAGCTTGTGGCAAATATGCTAGTGGCAAGAATGCTTGTGGCAAGTATGCTTGTGGCAAGTATGCTTTTGGAAAGTTTGCTTGTGGCAAGTTTGCTTGAGCCAAGTATGCTTGTGGATGTATGCTTGTGGCAAGTATGCTTGTGGCAATTATGCATGTTTCAATTATGTTTGTGGCAGGTATGCTTGTGGCAGTTATGCTTGTGGCAAGTATGAGGTTGGCAAGTATGCTTGTGGCAATATGCTAGTGGCAAGAATGTTTGTGGCAAGTATGATTGTGGGAAGTATACTTTTGGCAAGTTTGGTAGCGGCAAGTATGCTTGTGACAAGTATGCTTGTGGCAAGTATGCTAGTGGCAAGTATGCTAGTGGCAAGATTGCTTGTGGTGAGTATGGTACCAGAAAGTATGCTTGTGGCAAGTATGCTTGTGGCTAGTATGCTGGACGAAAGTATGCTAGTGGCAAGATTGCTGATGGAAAGTATGCTGGCGGCAAGTGTGCTGGAGGCAAGTATGTTGGTGGCAAATATGCTGGTAGCAAGTATGCTTGTGGCAATTTTGCTTGTGGCAAATATGCATGAGGTAAGTATGCATGTGGTAAGTATGCGTGTTGCAAGTATGCCGGTGGCATCTGGTGGCAAGTATTCTTATGGCAAGTATGCTTGTGGCAAGTATTGTTGTGGAAAGTATTCTTGAAGCAAGTATGCTTGTGGCAAGTATGGTTGTGGCTAGTATGCTTGTGGCAAGTATGCTTGTGGCTAGTATGCTTGTGGCAAGTATGCTGGTGGCAAGTGTGTGCGGCAATTATCTAGTGCAAGTATGCTTGTTGCAAGTATGATTGTGGCAGGTATGCTTGTGTCAAGTATGCTGGGGGCAAGTATGCTGGTTGCAACTATGCAAGTATGCTGGTGGCAAATGTGGTGGCAGGTATGCTAGTGGCAATTATGCTGGTTGCAAGTATGCTGGTGGCAATTATGCTGGTGGCAAATTCGCTGGTGGCAACTTTGCTGGTGGCAAGTTCGCTGGTGGCAAAAATGCTAGCGGCAAGTATGCTTGTGGCAAATTTGCTTGAGGAAAGAATGCTTGCTGCATGTATGATTGTGGCTAGTTTGCTGGCGGCAGGTTTGCTGGCGGTAGGTATGCATGTGGCAAGTATGCTAGTGGCAAGAATGCTTGTGGCAAGTATGATTGTTGCAAGTATTCTGATGTAAAGTATGCTGGGGGCAAGTATGCTGATGGCAAGTATGCTGGAAGTAACTATGCTGGTGGCAAGTATGCAAGTATACTGGTAGCAAGTATGCCGGTGGCAAGTATGCTAGTGGCAAGTATGCTGGTAGCAAGTAAGCTGGTGGCAAGTATGCTGGTGGCAAGCTTGGTGGCAAGTATGCTGGTGGCAAGTATGCTGTTGGCAAGTATGCTAGTGGCAAATATGCTGTTGGCAAGTATGCTTGTGGCAAGTATGCTTGTGGCAAGTTTGCTAGCTGCAAGTATGCTTGTAGCAAGTATGCTTGTGGCAAGTATGCTTGTGGCAAGTATTCTGGAATAACTATGCTTGTGGCATTTGTGCAAGTATACTGGTGGCAAGTATGCTAGTGGCAACTATGCTAGTGGCAAGTATGCTTGTGGCAAGTATGCTTGTGGCAAATTTGATTTCGGCAAGTATACTTGGGGCAAGTATGCTTGTGGCAAGTTTGCTAGCAGCAAGTATGCTTGTGGCAAGTATTCCTGTGGCAAGTATGCTGGCGGCAAATATTCTGGATACAAGTATGCTTGTGGCAAGTATGCTTGTGGCAAGTATGCTTGTGGCAAGTATCCTGGAATAACTATGCTTGTGGCATTTGTGCAAGTATACTGGTGGCAAGTATGCTAGTGGCAACTATGCAAGTGGCAAGTATGCTGGTGGCAAATATGCTGGTGGCAAGAATGCTGTTGGCAAGTATGTTGGTGCCAAGTAAGCTGATGGCAAGCATGTTTGTGGCAATATGCTTGTGGCAAGAATGTCTGTGGCAAGTATTCTTGGGGCTAGTATGCTTGTTGCAAGTATGCATGTGGCATTTATGAGTGTGGCAAGTATGCGTCTGGTAAGTATGCTTGTGGCAAGCATGCTAGCGGCAAGTATGCTTGTGGTAAGTATGCTTGTGGCAAGTATGCTGGCGACAAATATGCTGGATACAAGTATGCTTGTGGCAAGTATGCTTGTTTCAAGTATGCTGGAATAACTATGCTTGTGGCAATTGTGCAAGTATACTGGTGGCCAGTATGCCA
Organism: Locusta migratoria; assembly: GCA_026315105.1. Classification (NCBI taxonomy): domain Eukaryota; kingdom Metazoa; phylum Arthropoda; class Insecta; order Orthoptera; family Acrididae; genus Locusta; species Locusta migratoria. The sequence goes on along the minus strand of CM048752.1, from coordinate 137,902,390 downwards.
GTGGCAACTATGCTAGTGGCAAGTATGATTTTGGCAAATATGCTTGTGGCAAATTTGATTTCGGCAAGTATACTTGTGGCAAGTATGCTTGTGGCAAGTTTGCTAGAAGCAAGTATGCTTGTGGTAAGTATGCTTGTGGCAAGTATGCTGGCGGCAAATATGCTGGATACAAGTATGCTTGTGGCAAGTATGCTTGTGGCAAGTATGCTGGAATAACTATGCTTGTGGCAATTATGCAAGTATACTGGTGGCAACTATGCTGGTGGCAAGTTTGCTGGTGTCAAGTATGCTGGTGGCAAGTATGCTGTTAGCAAGTATGCTTGTGCTAAAATGCTTGTGGGAAGAATGTTTGTGGCAAGTATGCTTCTGGCAAGTATGCTTGTGGCATGTATGCTTGTGGCAAGTATGCATGTAGCAATTATGTGTGTGGCAAATATGCATGTGGCAAGTATGCGTGTGGCAAGTATGCTGGTGGAAGTATGCTGGTGGCAAGTATGCTAGTGGCAAGTATGCTGGTCGCAAGTAACCTGGTGGCAAATATGCTGGTGGCAAGCTTGTTGGTGGCAAGTGTGCTGGTGGCAAGTATGCTGTTGGCAAGTATGCTAGTGGCAAATATGCTGTTGGCAAGTATGCTTCTGGCAAGTATGCTTGTGGCAAGTTTGCTAGTGGCAAGTATGCTTGTGGCAAGTATGCTGGAAGTAAGAATGTGCGGCATTTATCTAGTGGCAAGTATGCTTGTGGTCAGTATGCTTGTGGCAGGTATGCTTGTGTCAAGTATGCTTGTGGCAAGTATACTGGTTGCAACTATGCAAGTATGCTGGTGGCAAATACGGTGGTGGCAGGTATGCTAGTTGCAAGTATGCTGGTGGCAAGTATGCTGGTGGCAAGTATGCTGGTGGCAAGTTCGCTTGTGGCAACTTTGCTGGTGGCAAGTCTGCTGGTGGCAAGTTTGCTAGCGGCAAGTATGCTTGCAGAAAATTTGCTTGTGGCAAGTATGCTTGCTGCTTGTTTGATTGTGGCAAGTTTGCTGGTGGCAAGTTTGCTGGCGGCAGGTATGCTTGTGGCAAATATGCTAGTGGCAAGAATGCTTGTGGCAAGTATGCTTTTAACAGGTATGCTTTTGGCAAATTTGCTTGTGGCAAGTATGCTTGAGGCAAGTACGCTTGTGGAAGGTATGCTTGTGGCAAGTATGCTTGTGGCAAGTATGCATGTTGCAATTATGCTTGTGGCAGGTTTGCTTGTGGCAGGTATGCTTGTGGCAAGTATGAGGTTGGCAAGCATGCTTTTGGCAATATGCTAGTCGCAAGAATGTTTGTGGAAAGTATGCTTGTGGCAAGTATACTTGTGGCAAGTTTGGTAGTGGCAAGTATGCTTGTGTCAAGTATGCTTGTGGCAAGTATGCTAGTGACAAGTATGCTTGTGGCAAGTATGCTTGTGGCTAGTATGCTTGTGGCAAGTATGCTGGTGGCAAGTGTGTGCGGCAATTATCTGTTGGCAAGTAAGCTTGTGGCAAGTATGCTTGTGGCAGGTATGATTGTGTCAAGTATGCTGGTGGCAAGTATTTTGGTTGCAACTTTGCAAGTATGCTGGTGGCAAATATGGTGGTGGCAGGTATGCTAGTGGCAAGTATGCAGGTGGCAAATATGCTAGCGTCAAGTATGCTTGTGGCAAATTTGCTTGAGGCAAGTATGCTTGCTGCATGTATGATTGTGGCAAGTTTGCTGGCGGCAGGTACGCTTGTGGCAAATATGCTAGTGGCAAGAATGCTTGTGGCAAGTATGCTTGTGGCAAGTTTGCTAGCGGCGTGTATGCTTGTGGCAAGTATGCTTGTGGCAAGTATGCTGGCGGTAAATATGCTGGGGGCAAGTATGTTGGTTAAAAATATGCTTGTGGCAAGTATACTGGTGGCAAGTATGCCTTTGGCAACTATGCTAGTGGCAAGTATGCTTGTGACAAGTATACTTGTGGCAAATTTGATTTCGGCAAGTATACTTGTGGCAAGTATGCTTGTGGCAAGTTTGCTAGCGGCAAGTATGCTTGTGGTAAGTAGGCTTGTGGCAAGTGTGTTGGCGGCAAATATGTTGGATACCATTATGCTTGTGGCAAGTATGCTTGTGGAAAGTATGCTTGTGGCAAGTATGCTGGAATAACTATGCTTGTGGCCATTATGCAAGTATACTGGTGGCAAGTATGCTGGTGGCAAGTATGCTGATGGAAAGTGTGCTGGTGGCAAGTATGCTGGGGGCAAGTATGCTGGTGGCTCGTATGCTGGAAGTAACTATGCTGGGGGCAAGTATGCAAGTATACTGGTATCAAATATGCTGGTGGCAAGTATGCTAGTGGCAAGTATGCTGGTGGCAAGTATGCTAGTGGCAACTATGCTGGTGGCAAGTTTGCTGGTGGCAAGTGTACTGGTGGCAAGTATGCTGTTGGCCAGTATGCTTGTGCCAAAATGTTTGTGGGAAGAATGTTCGTGGCAAGTATGCTTGTGGCATGTATGCTTGTGGCAAGTATGCTTGTGGCAAGTATGCGTGTAGCAATTATGTGTGTGGCAAATATGCATGTGGCAAGTATGCGTGTCTCATGTATACGTGTGGTAAGAATGCTTGTGGCAACTATGCTTGTGGCTAGTATGCTTGTGGCAAGTATGCTTGTGGCTAGTATGCTTGTGGCAAGTATGCTGGTGGCAAGTATGCTGATGGAAAGTATGCTGGCGGCAAGTATGCTGGGGGCAAGTATGCTGGTGGCAAGTATGCTGGAAGTATCTATGCTGGTGGCAAGGATGCAAGTATACTGGTGGCAAGTATGCTGGTGGAAAGTATGCTAGTGGCGAGTATGCTGGTGGCAAGTATGCTAGTGGCAAGTATGGTTGTCGCATGTATGCTAGTGGCAAGTATGCTAGTGGCAAGTATGCTAGTGGCAACATTGCTTGTGGCGAGTTTGCTTTTGGCAAGTATGCCTGTGGCAAGTATGCTTGTGGCTAGTATGCTGGAGTCAAGTATGCATGTGGCAATAATGTTTGTGGTAGATATTCTTGTGGCAGGTATGCTTGTGGCAAGTATAATTGTGGCAAGTATGCTTCTGGCAAGTATGCTTGTGGCAAGTATGAGGTGGCAAGTATGCTTGTGGCAATATGCTAGTGGCATGAATGTTTGTGGCAAGTATGCTTGTGGCAAGTATACTTGTAGTGAGTTTGCTAGCGGCAAGTATGCTTGTGGCAACTATGCTTGTGGCAAGTATGCTGGCGGCAAATATGCTAATGGCAAGTATGCTGGTGGCAAGTATGCTGGAAGTAACTTTGCTGGTGGCAAGTATGCTGGTGGCAAGTATGCAAGTGGCAAGTATGCTGGTGGCAAATATGCTGGTGGCAAGAATGCTGTTGGCAAGTATGCTGGTGCCAAGTAAGCTTATGGCAAGCATGTTTGTGGCAATATGCTTGTGGCAAGAATGTCTGTGGCAAGTATTCTTGGGGCAAGTATGCTTGTGGCAAGTATGAATGTGGCAATTATGAGTGTGGCAAGTATGCTTCTGGTAAGTATGATTGTGGCAAGTATGCTAGCGGCAAGTATGCTTGTGGTAAGTATGCTTGTGGCAAGTATGCTGGCGGCAAATATGCTGGATACAAGTATGCTTGTGGCAAGTATGCTTGTGGCAAGTATGCTGGAATATCTATGCTTGTGGCAATTATGCAAGTATACTGGTGGGAAGTATGCTAGTGGCAACTATTCTAGTGGCAAGTATGCTTGTGGCAAGTATGTTTGTGGCAAATTTGATTTTGGCAAGTATACTTGTGGCAAGTATGCTTGTGGCAAGATTGCTAGCGGCAAGTATGCTTGTGGTATGTATGCTTGTGGCAAGTATGCTCGCAGCAAATATGCTGGATACAAGTACGGTTGTGGCAAGTATGGTTGTGGCAAGTATGCTGGAATAACTATGCTTGTGGCAATTATGCAAGTATACTGGTGGCAAGTATGCTGGTGGCAAGTATGCTGATGGAAAGTATGCTGGCGGCAAGTATGCTGGAGGCAAGTATGCTGGTGGACACTATGCTGGTGGCACGTTTGCTGTTGGCAAGTATGCTGGTGGCAAGTATGCTGTTGGCAAGTATGTTTGTGCCAAAATGCTTGTGGGACGAATGTTTGTGCCAAAATGCTTGTGGCAAGTATGCTTGTGGCAAGTATGCTTGTGGCAAGTATGCGTGTAGCAATTATGTGTGTTGCAAGTATGCATGTGGCAAGTATGCGTGTGGCATGTATACGTGTGGTAAAAATGTTTGTGGCAACTATGCTTGTGGCTAGTATGCTAGTGGCAAGTATGCTTGAGGCTAGTATGCTTGTGGCAAGTATGCTGGTGGCAAGTATGCTGATGGAAAGTATCTGGCGGCAAGTATAGTGGGGGCAACTATGCTGGTGGCAAGTATGCTGGAAGTATCTATGCTGGTGGCAAGGATGCAAGTATACTGGTGGCAAGTATGCTGGTGGAAAGTATGCTAGTGGCAAGTATGCTGGTGGCAAGTATGCTAGTGCCAAGTATGGTTGTCGCATGTATGCTAGTGGCAGGTATGCTAGTGGCAAGTATGCTAGTGGCAAGATTGCTTATGGCAAGTATGCTTTTGGCAAGTATGCCTGTAGGAGGTATGCATGTGGTTAGTATGCTGGAGGCAAGTATGCTGGTAACAAGTGTGCTGATGGAATGTATGCAGGCAGCATGTGTGCTGGAGGCAAGTATGCTGGTGACAAGTATGCTGGTAGCAAGTATGCTTGTGGCAATTATGCTTGTGGCAATTATGCTTGTGGCAACTATGCTTGTTGTCAGTATGCGTGTTACAAATATGCTAGTGGCATCTGGTGGCAAGTATTCTTGTAGCCCGTATGCTTGTGGCAAGTATTCTTGTGGAAAAAATTCTTGTGGCAAGTATGCTTGTGGCTAGTATGCTTGTGGCAAGTATGCTTGTGGCTAGTATGCTTGTGGCAAGTATGCTGGTGGCAAGTATGTGTGGCAATATTCTAGTGGCAAGTATGCTTGTGGCAAGTATGCTTGTGGCAGGTATGCTTGTGGCAAGTATGCTTGTAGCAAGCATGCTGGTTGCAACTATGCAAGTATGCTGGTGGCAAATGTGGTGGTGGCAGGTATGCTAGTGGCAAGTATGCTGGTGGTGAGTATGCTGGTGGCAAGTATGCTGGTGGAGAGTCCCTGGTGGCTACTTTGCTGGTGGCAAGTTCGCTGGTGGCAAGTTTGCTAGTGGCAAGTATGCTTGCGGCAAATTTGCTTGTGGCAAGTATGCTTGTTGCATGTATGATTGTGGCAAGATTGCTGGCGGCAAGTATGCTGGCGGCAGGTTTGCTTGTGGCAAATATGCTAGTGGCAAGAATGCTTGTGGCAAGTATGCTTGTGGCAAGTATACTTTTGATAAGTATGCTTGTGGCAAGTATGGTTGAGGCAAGTATGTTTGTGGAAGCTATGCTTGTGGCAAGTATGCTTGAGGCAAGTATGCATGTGGCAATTATGTTTGTGGCAGGTAATCTTATGGCAGGTATGCTTGTTGCAAGTATGATTGTGGCAAGTATGCTTCTGGCAAGTATGCTTGTGGCAAGTATGAGGTTGGCAAGTATGCTTGTGGCAATATGCTAGTGGCAAGAATGTTTGTGACAAGTATGCTTGTGACAAGTATACTTGTGGCAAGTTTGCTAGCGGCAAGTATGCTTGTGGCAAGTATGCTTGTGGCAAGTATGCTGGCAGCAAATATGCTAATGGCAAGTATGCTGGTGGCAAGTATGCTGGAAGTAACTATGTTGGTGGCAAGTATGCTGGTGGCAAGTATGCTCGTGGCAAGTATGCTGGTGGCAAGTATGCTGTTGGCAAGTATGCTAGTGGCAAATATGCTGTTGGCAAGTATGCTTGTGGCAAGTATGCTTGTGGCAAGTTTGCTAGCGGCAAGTATGCTTGTGGTAAGTATGCTTGTGACAAGTAAGCTGGTGGCAAGTATGCTGATGGCTAGCTTGTTTGTGGCAAGTATGCTGGTGACAAGTATGCTGTTGGCAAGTATGCTAGTGGCAAATATGCTGTTGTCAAGTATGCTTGTGGCAAGTATGCTAGCGGCAAGTATGCTTGTGGTAAGTATGCTTGTGGCAAGTATGCTGACAGCTAATATGTAGGGGGCAAGTATGTTTGTTACAAATATGCTTGTAGCAAGTATGCTTGTGGCAAGTATGCTTGTGGCAAGTATGCTTGTGGCAAATATGCGTGTGACAATTATGCATGTGGCAACTATGCGTGTGGTAAGAATGCTTGTGGCAACTATGCGTGTGGCAAGTATGCATGAGGCAAGTATGCGTGTGGTAAGTATGCATGTTGCACGTATGCCGGTGGCATCTGGTGGCAAGTATTCTTGTGGCTAGTATGCTTGTGGCAAGTATTCTTGTATCTAGTATGCTTGTGGCAAGTATGCAGGTGGCAAGAATGTGCGGCAATTATCTAGTGGCAAGTAGGCTTGTGGCCAGTATGCTTGTGGCAGGTATGTTTGTGTCAAGTATGCTTGTGCCAAGTATGCTGGTTGCAACTATGCAAGTATGCTGGTGGCAAATACGGTGGTGGCAGGTATGCTAGTGGCAAGTATGCTGGTGGCAAGTATGCTGGTGGCAAGTATGCTGGTGGCAAGTTCGCTTGTGGCAACTTTGCTGGTGGCAAGTTCGCTGGTGGCAAGTTTGCTAGCGGCAAGTATGCTTGCGGCAAATTTGCTTGTGGCAAGTATGTTTGCTGCATGTACGATTGTGGCAAGTTTGCTGGTGGCAAGTTTGCTGGCGGCAGGTAAGCTTGTGGCAAATATGCTAGTGGCAAGAATGCTTGTGGCAAGTATGCTTGTGGCAAGTATGCTTTTGGAAAGTTTGCTTGTGGCAAGTTTGCTTGAGCCAAGTATGCTTGTGGATGTATGCTTGTGGCAAGTATGCTTGTGGCAATTATGCATGTTTCAATTATGTTTGTGGCAGGTATGCTTGTGGCAGTTATGCTTGTGGCAAGTATGAGGTTGGCAAGTATGCTTGTGGCAATATGCTAGTGGCAAGAATGTTTGTGGCAAGTATGATTGTGGGAAGTATACTTTTGGCAAGTTTGGTAGCGGCAAGTATGCTTGTGACAAGTATGCTTGTGGCAAGTATGCTAGTGGCAAGTATGCTAGTGGCAAGATTGCTTGTGGTGAGTATGGTACCAGAAAGTATGCTTGTGGCAAGTATGCTTGTGGCTAGTATGCTGGACGAAAGTATGCTAGTGGCAAGATTGCTGATGGAAAGTATGCTGGCGGCAAGTGTGCTGGAGGCAAGTATGTTGGTGGCAAATATGCTGGTAGCAAGTATGCTTGTGGCAATTTTGCTTGTGGCAAATATGCATGAGGTAAGTATGCATGTGGTAAGTATGCGTGTTGCAAGTATGCCGGTGGCATCTGGTGGCAAGTATTCTTATGGCAAGTATGCTTGTGGCAAGTATTGTTGTGGAAAGTATTCTTGAAGCAAGTATGCTTGTGGCAAGTATGGTTGTGGCTAGTATGCTTGTGGCAAGTATGCTTGTGGCTAGTATGCTTGTGGCAAGTATGCTGGTGGCAAGTGTGTGCGGCAATTATCTAGTGCAAGTATGCTTGTTGCAAGTATGATTGTGGCAGGTATGCTTGTGTCAAGTATGCTGGGGGCAAGTATGCTGGTTGCAACTATGCAAGTATGCTGGTGGCAAATGTGGTGGCAGGTATGCTAGTGGCAATTATGCTGGTTGCAAGTATGCTGGTGGCAATTATGCTGGTGGCAAATTCGCTGGTGGCAACTTTGCTGGTGGCAAGTTCGCTGGTGGCAAAAATGCTAGCGGCAAGTATGCTTGTGGCAAATTTGCTTGAGGAAAGAATGCTTGCTGCATGTATGATTGTGGCTAGTTTGCTGGCGGCAGGTTTGCTGGCGGTAGGTATGCATGTGGCAAGTATGCTAGTGGCAAGAATGCTTGTGGCAAGTATGATTGTTGCAAGTATTCTGATGTAAAGTATGCTGGGGGCAAGTATGCTGATGGCAAGTATGCTGGAAGTAACTATGCTGGTGGCAAGTATGCAAGTATACTGGTAGCAAGTATGCCGGTGGCAAGTATGCTAGTGGCAAGTATGCTGGTAGCAAGTAAGCTGGTGGCAAGTATGCTGGTGGCAAGCTTGGTGGCAAGTATGCTGGTGGCAAGTATGCTGTTGGCAAGTATGCTAGTGGCAAATATGCTGTTGGCAAGTATGCTTGTGGCAAGTATGCTTGTGGCAAGTTTGCTAGCTGCAAGTATGCTTGTAGCAAGTATGCTTGTGGCAAGTATGCTTGTGGCAAGTATTCTGGAATAACTATGCTTGTGGCATTTGTGCAAGTATACTGGTGGCAAGTATGCTAGTGGCAACTATGCTAGTGGCAAGTATGCTTGTGGCAAGTATGCTTGTGGCAAATTTGATTTCGGCAAGTATACTTGGGGCAAGTATGCTTGTGGCAAGTTTGCTAGCAGCAAGTATGCTTGTGGCAAGTATTCCTGTGGCAAGTATGCTGGCGGCAAATATTCTGGATACAAGTATGCTTGTGGCAAGTATGCTTGTGGCAAGTATGCTTGTGGCAAGTATCCTGGAATAACTATGCTTGTGGCATTTGTGCAAGTATACTGGTGGCAAGTATGCTAGTGGCAACTATGCAAGTGGCAAGTATGCTGGTGGCAAATATGCTGGTGGCAAGAATGCTGTTGGCAAGTATGTTGGTGCCAAGTAAGCTGATGGCAAGCATGTTTGTGGCAATATGCTTGTGGCAAGAATGTCTGTGGCAAGTATTCTTGGGGCTAGTATGCTTGTTGCAAGTATGCATGTGGCATTTATGAGTGTGGCAAGTATGCGTCTGGTAAGTATGCTTGTGGCAAGCATGCTAGCGGCAAGTATGCTTGTGGTAAGTATGCTTGTGGCAAGTATGCTGGCGACAAATATGCTGGATACAAGTATGCTTGTGGCAAGTATGCTTGTTTCAAGTATGCTGGAATAACTATGCTTGTGGCAATTGTGCAAGTATACTGGTGGCCAGTATGCCAGTGGCAACTATGCTAGTGGCAAGTATGATTTTGGCAAATATGCTTGTGGCAAATTTGATTTCGGCAAGTATACTTGTGGCAAGTATGCTTGTGGCAAGTTTGCTAGAAGCAAGTATGCTTGTGGTAAGTATGCTTGTGGCAAGTATGCTGGCGGCAAATATGCTGGATACAAGTATGCTTGTGGCAAGTATGCTTGTGGCAAGTATGCTGGAATAACTATGCTTGTGGCAATTATGCAAGTATACTGGTGGCAACTATGCTGGTGGCAAGTTTGCTGGTGTCAAGTATGCTGGTGGCAAGTATGCTGTTAGCAAGTATGCTTGTGCTAAAATGCTTGTGGGAAGAATGTTTGTGGCAAGTATGCTTCTGGCAAGTATGCTTGTGGCATGTATGCTTGTGGCAAGTATGCATGTAGCAATTATGTGTGTGGCAAATATGCATGTGGCAAGTATGCGTGTGGCAAGTATGCTGGTGGAAGTATGCTGGTGGCAAGTATGCTAGTGGCAAGTATGCTGGTCGCAAGTAACCTGGTGGCAAATATGCTGGTGGCAAGCTTGTTGGTGGCAAGTGTGCTGGTGGCAAGTATGCTGTTGGCAAGTATGCTAGTGGCAAATATGCTGTTGGCAAGTATGCTTCTGGCAAGTATGCTTGTGGCAAGTTTGCTAGTGGCAAGTATGCTTGTGGCAAGTATGCTGGAAGTAAGAATGTGCGGCATTTATCTAGTGGCAAGTATGCTTGTGGTCAGTATGCTTGTGGCAGGTATGCTTGTGTCAAGTATGCTTGTGGCAAGTATACTGGTTGCAACTATGCAAGTATGCTGGTGGCAAATACGGTGGTGGCAGGTATGCTAGTTGCAAGTATGCTGGTGGCAAGTATGCTGGTGGCAAGTATGCTGGTGGCAAGTTCGCTTGTGGCAACTTTGCTGGTGGCAAGTCTGCTGGTGGCAAGTTTGCTAGCGGCAAGTATGCTTGCAGAAAATTTGCTTGTGGCAAGTATGCTTGCTGCTTGTTTGATTGTGGCAAGTTTGCTGGTGGCAAGTTTGCTGGCGGCAGGTATGCTTGTGGCAAATATGCTAGTGGCAAGAATGCTTGTGGCAAGTATGCTTTTAACAGGTATGCTTTTGGCAAATTTGCTTGTGGCAAGTATGCTTGAGGCAAGTACGCTTGTGGAAGGTATGCTTGTGGCAAGTATGCTTGTGGCAAGTATGCATGTTGCAATTATGCTTGTGGCAGGTTTGCTTGTGGCAGGTATGCTTGTGGCAAGTATGAGGTTGGCAAGCATGCTTTTGGCAATATGCTAGTCGCAAGAATGTTTGTGGAAAGTATGCTTGTGGCAAGTATACTTGTGGCAAGTTTGGTAGTGGCAAGTATGCTTGTGTCAAGTATGCTTGTGGCAAGTATGCTAGTGACAAGTATGCTTGTGGCAAGTATGCTTGTGGCTAGTATGCTTGTGGCATGTATGCTGGTGGCAAGTGTGTGCGGCAATTATCTGTTGGCAAGTAAGCTTGTGGCAAGTATGCTTGTGGCAGGTATGATTGTGTCAAGTATGCTGGTGGCAAGTATTTTGGTTGCAACTTTGCAAGTATGCTGGTGGCAAATATGGTGGTGGCAGGTATGCTAGTGGCAAGTATGCAGGTGGCAAATATGCTAGCGTCAAGTATGCTTGTGGCAAATTTGCTTGAGGCAAGTATGCTTGCTGCATGTATGATTGTGGCAAGTTTGCTGGCGGCAGGTACGCTTGTGGCAAATATGCTAGTGGCAAGAATGCTTGTGGCAAGTATGCTTGTGGCAAGTTTGCTAGCGGCGTGTATGCTTGTGGCAAGTATGCTTGTGGCAAGTATGCTGGCGGTAAATATGCTGGGGGCAAGTATGTTGGTTAAAAATATGCTTGTGGCAAGTATACTGGTGGCAAGTATGCCTTTGGCAACTATGCTAGTGGCAAGTATGCTTGTGACAAGTATACTTGTGGCAAATTTGATTTCGGCAAGTATACTTGTGGCAAGTATGCTTGTGGCAAGTTTGCTAGCGGCAAGTATGCTTGTGGTAAGTAGGCTTGTGGCAAGTGTGTTGGCGGCAAATATGTTGGATACCATTATGCTTGTGGCAAGTATGCTTGTGGAAAGTATGCTTGTGGCAAGTATGCTGGAATAACTATGCTTGTGGCCATTATGCAAGTATACTGGTGGCAAGTATGCTGGTGGCAAGTATGCTGATGGAAAGTGTGCTGGTGGCAAGTATGCTGGGGGCAAGTATGCTGGTGGCTCGTATGCTGGAAGTAACTATGCTGGGGGCAAGTATGCAAGTATACTGGTATCAAATATGCTGGTGGCAAGTATGCTAGTGGCAAGTATGCTGGTGGCAAGTATGCTAGTGGCAACTATGCTGGTGGCAAGTTTGCTGGTGGCAAGTGTACTGGTGGCAAGTATGCTGTTGGCCAGTATGCTTGTGCCAAAATGTTTGTGGGAAGAATGTTCGTGGCAAGTATGCTTGTGGCATGTATGCTTGTGGCAAGTATGCTTGTGGCAAGTATGCGTGTAGCAATTATGTGTGTGGCAAATATGCATGTGGCAAGTATGCGTGTCTCATGTATACGTGTGGTAAGAATGCTTGTGGCAACTATGCTTGTGGCTAGTATGCTTGTGGCAAGTATGCTTGTGGCTAGTATGCTTGTGGCAAGTATGCTGGTGGCAAGTATGCTGATGGAAAGTATGCTGGCGGCAAGTATGCTGGGGGCAAGTATGCTGGTGGCAAGTATGCTGGAAGTATCTATGCTGGTGGCAAGGATGCAAGTATACTGGTGGCAAGTATGCTGGTGGAAAGTATGCTAGTGGCGAGTATGCTGGTGGCAAGTATGCTAGTGGCAAGTATGGTTGTCGCATGTATGCTAGTGGCAAGTATGCTAGTGGCAAGTATGCTAGTGGCAACATTGCTTGTGGCGAGTTTGCTTTTGGCAAGTATGCCTGTGGCAAGTATGCTTGTGGCTAGTATGCTGGAGTCAAGTATGCATGTGGCAATAATGTTTGTGGTAGATATTCTTGTGGCAGGTATGCTTGTGGCAAGTATAATTGTGGCAAGTATGCTTCTGGCAAGTATGCTTGTGGCAAGTATGAGGTGGCAAGTATGCTTGTGGCAATATGCTAGTGGCATGAATGTTTGTGGCAAGTATGCTTGTGGCAAGTATACTTGTAGTGAGTTTGCTAGCGGCAAGTATGCTTGTGGCAACTATGCTTGTGGCAAGTATGCTGGCGGCAAATATGCTAATGGCAAGTATGCTGGTGGCAAGTATGCTGGAAGTAACTTTGCTGGTGGCAAGTATGCTGGTGGCAAGTATGCAAGTGGCAAGTATGCTGGTGGCAAATATGCTGGTGGCAAGAATGCTGTTGGCAAGTATGCTGGTGCCAAGTAAGCTTATGGCAAGCATGTTTGTGGCAATATGCTTGTGGCAAGAATGTCTGTGGCAAGTATTCTTGGGGCAAGTATGCTTGTGGCAAGTATGCATGTGGCATTTATGAGTGTGGCAAGTGTGCGTCTGGTAAGTATGCCTGTGGCAAGTATGCTAGCGGCAAGTATGCTTGTGGTAAGTATGCTTTTGGCAAGTATGTTGCGACAAATATGCTGGATACAAGTATGCTTGTGGCAAGTATGCTTGTTTCAAGTATGCTGGAATAACTATTCTTGTGGCAATTATGCAAGTATACTGGTGGCAAGTATGCTAGTGGGAACTATGCTAGTGGCAAGTATGCTTGTGGCAAATATGCTTGTGGCAAATTTGATTTTGGCAAGTATACTTGTGGCAAGTATGCTTGTGGCAAGTTTGCTAGCACCAAGTATGCTTGTGGTAAGTATGCTTGTGGCAAGTATGCTGGCGGCAAATATGCTGGATACAAGTATGCTTGTGGCAAGTATTCTTGTGGCAAGTATGCTGGAATAACTATGCTTTTGGCAATTATGCAAGTATACAGGTGGCAAGTATGCTGGTGGCAAGTATGCTGATGGAAAGTATGCTGGCGGCAAGTATGCTGGAGGCAAGTATGCTGGTGGCTAGTATGCTGAAAGTAACTATGCTGGTGGCAAGTGTGCAAGTATACTGGTATCAAGTATACTGGTGGCAAGTATGCTAGTGGCAAGTATGCTGGTGGCAAGTATGCTAGTGGCAACTATGCTGGTGGCAAGTTTGCTGGTGTCAAGTATGCTGGTGGCAAGTATGCTGTTGGCAAGTATGATTGTGCTAAAATGCTTGTGGGAAGAATGTTTGTGGCAAGTATGCTTGTGGCACGTATGCTTGTGGCAAGTATGCTTGTGGTAAGTATGCATGTAGTAATTATGTGTGTGGCAAATATGCTAGTGGCAAGTATGCGTGTGGCAAGTATGCTGGTGGAAGTATGCTGGTGGCAAGTATGCTAGTGGCAAGTATGCTGGTGGCAAGTAAGCTGGTGGCAAATATGCTGGTGGCAAGCTTGTTGGTGGCAAGTATGCTGGTGGCAAGTATGCTGTTGGCAAGTATGCTAGTGGCAAATATGTTGTTGGCAAGTATGCTTGTGACAAGTATGCTTGTGGCAAGTTTGCTAGTGGTAAGTATGCTTGTGGCAAGTATGCTTGTGGCAAGTATGCTGACGGCAAATATGCTGGGGGCAAGTATGTTGTTTACAAATATGCTTGTAGCAAGTATGCTTGTGGCAAGTATGCTTGTGGCAAGTATGCTTGTGGCAAGTATGCGTGTGACAAGTATGTATGTGGCAACTATGCGTGTGGTAAGAATGCTTGTGGCAACTAGGCGTGTGGCAAGTATGCTTTTGGCAAGTATGCGTGTGGTAAGTATGCATGTTGCACGTATGCCGGTGGCATCTGGTGGCAAGTATTCTTGTTGCTAGTATGCTTGTGGCAAGTATTCTTGTAGCTAGTATGCTTGTGGCAAGTATGCTTGTGGTAAGAATTTGCGGCATTTATCTAGTGGCAAGTATGCTTGTGGTCAGTATGCTTGTGGCAGGTATGCTTGTGTCAAGTATGCTTGTGGCAAGTATGCTGGTTGCAACTATGCAAGTATGCTGGTGGCAAATACGGTGGTGGCAGGTATGCTAGTGGCAAGTATGCTGGTGACAAGTATGCTGGTGGCAAGTTCGCTTGTGGCAACTTTGCTGGTGGCAAGTTCGCTGGTGGCAAGTTTGCTAGCGGCAAGTATGCTTGCAGAAAATGTGCTTGTGGCAAGTATGCTTGCTGCTTGTATGATTGTGGCAAGTTTGCTGTTGGCAAGTTTGCTGGCGACAGGTATGCTTGTGGCAAATATGCTAGTGGCAAGAATGCTTGTGGCAAGTATGCTTTTGGCAAGTATGCTTTTGGCAAATTTGCTTGTGGCAAGTATGCTTGAGGCAAGTACGCTTGTGGAAGGTATGCTTGTGTCAAGTATGCTTGTTGCAAGTATGAGGTTGGCAAGTATGCTAGTGGCAATATGCTAGTCGCAAGAATGTTTGTGGAAAGTATGCTTGTGGCAAGTATACATGTGGCAAGTTTGGTAGCGGCAAGTATGCTTGTGGCAAGTATGCTTGTGGCAAGTATGCCAGTGACAAGTATGCTAGTGGCAAGTTTGCTTGTGGTAAGTATGCGTGTTGCAAGTATGCCGGTGGCATCTGGTGGCAAGTATTCTTATGGCAAGTATGCTTGTGGCAAGTATTCTTGTGGATAGGATTCTTGTGGCAAGTATGCTTTTGGCAAGTATGGTTGTGACTAGTATGCTTGTGGCAAGTATGCTTGTGGCTAGTATGCTTGTGGAAAATATGCTGGTGACAAGTGTGTGCGGCAATTATCTATTGGCAAGTAAGCTTGTGGCAAGTATGCTTGTGGCAGGTATGATTGTGTCAAGTATGCTGGTGGCAAGTATTCTGGTTGCAACTATGCAAGTATGCTGGTGGCAAATATGGTGGTGGCAGGTATGCTAGTGGCAAGTATGCAGGTGGCAAGTATGCTGGTGGCAAGTATGCTGGTGGGATGTTCGCTGTTGGCAACTTTGCTGGTGGCAAGTTCGCTGGTGGCAAGTATGCTAGCGGCAAGTATGCTTGTGTCAAATTTGCTTGAGGCAAGTATGCTTGCTGCATGTATGATTGTGGCAAGTTTGCTGGCGGCAGGTACGCTTGTGGCAAATATGCTAGTGGCAAGAATGCTTGTGGCAAGTATGATTGTGGCAAGTATGCTGATGGAAAGTACGCTGGCGGCAAGTATTCTGGGGGCAAGTATGCTGGTGGCAAGTATGCTGGCAGTAACTATGCTGGAGGCAAGTATGCAAGTATACTGGTAGCAAGTATGCTGGTGGCAAGTATGCTAGTGGCAAGTATGCTTGTGGCAAGTATACTTGTGGCAAGTATGCTAGTGGCAACTATGCTAGTGGCAAGTATGCTTGTGACAAGTATGCTTGTGGCAAATTTGATTTCGGCAAGTATACTTGCGGGAAATATGCTTGTGGCAAGTTTGCTAGTGGCAAGTATGCTTGTGGTAAGTATGCCTGTGGCAAGTGTGCTGGCGGCAAATATGCTGGATACTAGTATGCTTGTGGCAAGTATGCTGGAATAAATATGCTTGTGGCAATTATGCAAGTATACTGGTGGCAATTATGCTGGTGGCAAGTATGCTGATGGAAAGTATGCTGGTGGCAAGTATGCTGGGGGCAAGTATGTTGGTGGCTAGTATGCTGGAAGTAACTATGCTGGTGGCAAGTATGCAAGTATACTGGTATCAAATATGGTGGTGGCAAGTATGTTAGTGGCAAGTTTGCTGGTGGCAAGTATGCTAGTTTCAACTATGCTGGTGGCAAGTTTGCTGGTGGCAAGTATGCTTGTGGCAAATTTGATTTCGGCAAGTATACTTGTGGCAAGGATGCTTGTGGCAAGTTTGCTAGCGGCAAGCATGCTGTTGGCCAGTATGCTTGTGCCAAAATGTTTGTGGGAAGAATGTTCGTGGCAAGTATGCTTGTGGCATGTATGCTTGTGGCAAGTATGCTTGTGGCAAGTATGCGTGTAGCAATTATGTGTGTGGCAAATATGCATGTGGCAAGTATGCGTGTGGCATGTATACGTGTGGTAAGAATGCTTGTGGCAACTATGCTTGTGGCTAGTATGCTTGTGGCAAGTATGCTTGTGGCCAGTATGCTTGTGGCACGTATGCTGGTGGGAAGTATGCTGATGGAAAGTATCTGGCGGCAAGTATGCTGGGGGCAAGTATGCTGGTGGCAAGTATGCTGGTGGAAAGTATGCTAGTGGCAAGTATGCTGGTGGCAAGTATGCTTGTGGCACGTATTCTTGTCGAATGTATTTTTGTGGCAAGTATGCTTGTGTAAAGTATGCTTGTGGCTAGTATGCTTGTGGCAAGTATGCTTGTGGCTAGTATGCTTGTGGCTAGTATGCTGGTGGCAAGTATGTGTGGCAATTATCTAGTGGCAAGTATGCTTGTGGCAAGTATGCTTGTGTCAGGTATGCTTGTGTCAAGTATGCTTGTAGAAAGTATGCTGGAATAACTATGCTTGTGGCAATTATGCAAGTATACTGGTGGCAAGTATGCTGGTGGCAAATATGCTGGGGGCAAGTATGCTGCTGGCAAGTATGCTGGAAGTAACTATGCTGGTGGCAAGTATGCAAGTATACTGGTAGCAAGTATGCTGGTGGCAAATATGCTAGAGGCAAGTATGCTGGTGGCAAGTAAGCTGATGGCAAGTATGCTGGTGGCAAGTTTGTTGGTGGCAAGTATGCTGGTGGCAAGTATGCTGTTGGCAAGTATGCTAGTGGCAAATATGCTGTTGGCAAATATGCTTGTGACAAGTATGCTTATGGCAAGTTTGCTAGCGGCAAGTATGCTTGTGGCAAGTATGCTTGTGGCAAGTATGCTTGTGGCAAGTATGCTTGTGGCACATATCCTGGAATAACTATGCTTGTGGCAATTATGCAAGTATACTGGTGGGAAGTATGCTAGTGGCAAGTATGCTAGTGGCAAGTATGCTTGTGGCAAGTATGCTTGTGGCAAATTTGATTTCGGCAAGAATACTTGTGGCAAGTATGCTTGTGGCAAGTTTGCTAGGGGCAAGTATGGTTGTGGTAAGTATGCTTGCGGCAAGTATGCTGGTGGAATATATGCTGGATACAAGTATGCTTGTGGCAAGTATGCTTGTGGCAAGTATGCTGGAATATCTATGCTTGTGGCAATTATGCAAATATACTGGTGGCAAGTATGCTGGTGGCAAGTATGCTGATGGAAAGTATGCTGGCGACAAGTATGCTGGTGGCAAGTATGCTAGTGGCAACTATGCTGGTGGCAAGTTTGCTAGTGGCAAGTATGCTGGTGGTAAGTATGCTGTTAACCATTATGCTTGTTCCAAAATGTTTTTGGGAAGAATGTTTGTAGCAAGTATGCTTGTGGCAAGTATGCTTTTGGCAAGTATGGTTGTGGCAAGTATGCATGTAGCAATTATGTGTGTGGCAAGTATGCATGTGGCAAGTATGCGTGTGGCATGTATACGTATGGTAAGAATGCTTGTGGCAAATATGCTTGTGGCTAATATCCTTGTGGGAAGTATGCTTGTGGCTAGTATGCTTGTGGCAAGTATGCTGGTGGCAAGTATGCTGATGGAAAGTATGCTGGTGGCAAGTATGCTGGGGCAAGTATGCTGGTGGCAAGTATGCTGGAAGTATCTATGCTGGTGGCAGGATGCAAGTATACTGGTGGCAAGTATGCTGGTGGAAAGTATGCTAGTGGCAAGTATGCTGGTGGCAAGTATGCTAGTGGCAAGTATGCTAGTGGCAAGATTGCTTGTGGCGAGTTTGCTTTTGGCTAGTATGCCTGTGGCAAGTATGCTTGTGGCTAGTATGCCGGAGGCAAGTATGCTGGTGGCAAGTGTGCTGATGGAATGTATGCTGGTGGCAAGTGTGCTGGAGGCAAGTTTGCTGGTGGCAAGTATGCTGGTAGCAAGTATGCTTGTGGCAATTATGCTTGTGGCAATTATGCTTGTGGCAAGTATGCATGTGGTAAGTATGCGTGTTGCAAGTATGCTGGTGGCATCTGGTGGCAAGGATTCTTGTAGCCCGTATGCTTGTGGCAAGTATTCTTGGGGATAGTATTCTTGTGGCAAGTATGCTTGTGTCAAGTATGCTTGTGGCTAGTATAATTGTGGCAAGTATGCTTGTGGCTAGTATGCTTGTGGCTAGTATGCTGGTGGCAAGTATGTGTGGCAATTATCTAGTGGCAAGTATGCTTGTGGCAAGTATGCTTGGGCAGGTATGCTTGTGTCAAGTATGCTTGTAGCAAGTATGCTGGTCACAACTATGCAAGTATGCTGGTGGCAAATATGGTGGTGGCAGGTATGCTAGTGGCTAGTATGCTGGTGGCAAGTATGCTGGTGGCAAGTTCCCTGGTGGCAACTTTGCTGGTGGCAAGTTCGCTAGTGGCAAGTATGCTAGTGGCAAGTATGCTTGTGGCAAATTTTATTGTGGCAAGTATGCTTGCTGCATGTATGATTGTGGCAAGTTTGCTGGTGCCAAGTTTGCTAGCGGCACGTTTGCATGTGGCAAATATGCTAGTGGAAAGAAAACTTGTGGCAAGTATGCTTGTGGGAAGTATGCTTTTGATAAGTATGCTTGTGGCAAGTATGCTTGAGGCTAGTATGTTTGTGGAAGGTATGCTTGTGGCAAGTATGCTTGAGGCAAATATACATGTGGCAATTATATTTGTGGTAGGTATTCTTGTGGCAGGTATGCTTGTGGCAAGTATAATTGTGGCAAGTATGCTTCTGGCAAGTATACTTGTGCCAAGTTTGCTAGCGGCAAGTATGCTAGTGGCAAGTATGCTGGCGGCAAATATGTTAATGGCAAGTATGCTGTTGGCAAGTATGCTGGAAGTAACTATGCTGGTGGCAAGTATGCTGGTAGCAAGTATGGTAGTGGCAAGTATGCTGGTGGCAAGTATATTGGTGGCAAGAATGCTGTTGGCAAGTATGCTGGTGCCAAGTAAACTGATGGCGAGTATGTTTGTGGCAATATGCTGGTGGCAAGAATGTCTATGGCAAATATTCTTGGGGCAAGTATGCTTGTGGCAAGTATGCATGTGGCAATTATGAGTGTGGCAAGTATGCGTCTGGTAAGTATGCTTGTGGCAAGTATGCTAGTGGCAAGTATGCTTGTGGTGAGTATGCGTGTGGCAAGTATGCTGGCGGCAAATATGTTGGATACAAGTATGTTTGTGGCAAGTATGCTTGTGGCAAGTATGCTGGAATAACTATGCTTGTGGCAATTATGCAAGTATACTGGTGGCAATTATGCTGGTGGAGAGTATGCTGATGGAAAGTATGCTGGCGGCAAGTATGCCGTGGGCAAGTATGCTGGTGGCTAGTATGCTGGAAGTAACTATGCTGGTGGCAAGTATGCTAGTAGCAAGTATGCTGGTGGCAAGTATGCTAGTGGCAACAATGCTGGTGGCAAGTTTGCTGGTGTCAAGTATGCTGGTGGCAAGTATGCTTGTGGTGAGTATGCTTCTGGCAAGTATGCTTGTGGCAAGTATGCTTGCTGCATGTATGATTGAGGCAAGTTTGCTGGTGGCAAGTTTGCTGGCAGCAGGTATGCTTGTGGCTAATATGCTAGTGGCAAGAATGCTTGTGGCAAGTATGCTTGTGGCAAGTATGCTTTTAGCAAGTTTGCTTGTGACAAGTATGCTTGAGGCAAGTATGCTTGTGGAAGGTATGCTTGTGGCAAGTATGCATGTTGCAATTATGTTTGTGGCAGGTATGCTTGTGGCAGGTATGCTTGTGGCAAATATGAGGTTGGCAAGTATGCTTGTGGCAATATGCTAGTGGCAAGAATGTTTGTGGCAAGTATGCTTGTGACAAGTATTCTTGTGGCATGTTTGGTAGTGGCAAGAATGCTTGTGGCAAGTATGCTTGTGGCTAGTATGCTGGACGCAAGTATGATAGTGGCAAGATTGCTGATGGAAAGTATGCTGGCGGCAAATGTGGTGGAGGCAAGTATGTTGGTGGCAAATATGCTGGTAGTAAGTATGCTTGTGGCAATTATGCTTGTGGCAATTATGCTTGTGGCAAGAATGCATGTGGTAAGTATGCGTGTTGCAAGTATGCTGGTGGCATCTGGTGGCAAGTATTCTTATGGCTAGTATGCTTGTGGCAAGTATTCTTGTGGAAAGTATTCTTGTGGCAAGTATGCTTGTGGCAAGTATGGTTGTGGCTAGTATGCTTGTGGCAAGTATGCTTGTGGCTAGTACTTGTGGCAAGTATGCTAGTGGCAAATGTGTGCGGTAATTATCTAGTGGCAAGTATGCTTGTGGCAGGTATGCTTGTGTCAAGTATGCTGGTGGCAAGTATGCTGGTTGCAACTATGTAAGTATGCTGGTGGCACATATGGTTGTGGCAGGTATGCTAGTGGCAAGTATGCTGGTGGCAAGTATGCTGGTGGCATGTATGCTGGTGGCAAGTTCGCTGGTGGCAACGTTGCTGGTGGCATGTTCGCTGGTGGCAAGTATGCTAGCGGCAAGTATGCTTGTGGCAAATTTGCTTGAGGCAAGTACGCTGGTTGCATAGTGGTTGCAGAGTATGCTGGTGGTAAGTATGCTTTTAACAAGTATGCTGGTTGCAACTATGCAAGTACGCTGGTGGCAAGTGAGGTGGTGGCAAGTATGCTAGTGGCAAGTATGCTGGTGGCAAGTTTGCTGGTGGCAAGTATGCTGGTGGCAAGTAAGCTGTTGGCAAGTATGCTGGTGCCAAGTAAGCTGATGGCAAGAATGCTTGTGGCAAGAATGCTTGTGACAAGTATTCTTGTGGCAAGTATGCTTGTGGCAAGTATGCGTGTGGCAATTATGCGTGTGGCAAATATGCATCTGGCAAGTACACTTGTGGCAAGTATGCTAGTGGAAGGATGCTAGTGACAAGTATGCATGTGGCTAGTATGCTTGTGGAAGTTATGCTTGTGGCAGGTATGCTTGTGGCAAGTATGCTGGTGGCAACTATGAAATTAGGCTGGTATCAAGTATGCTGGTGGCAAGTATTCTGGTGGCAAGTATGGTGGTAGCATGTATGCAAGTATATTGGTGGCAAGTATGCTGGAGTCAAGTATGCAGTAGGCAAGTATGCTTGTGGCTAGTATGCCTGTGGCAAGTATGCATGTGGCAATTATGTGTGTGGCAAGTATGCGTCTTGCAAGTACGCTTGTGACAAGTATGCTAGTGGCAAGTATGCTAGTGACAAGTATGCATGTGGCTAGTATGCTTGTGGCTAGTATGCTTGTTGCTAGTATGCTTGTGGCTAGTATGCTTGTGGCTAGTATGCTTGTGGCAAGTATGTATGTGGCAAGTGTGCTTGTGGCAAGTATAGTGGCTGCAGAGTATGCTGGTGTCAATTATGCTGGTGGCAAGTATGCTGGTGGCAAGTATGCTGATAGAATGTATGCTGTCAGCAAGTATGCTAAAGGCAAGTATGCTGGTGGCAAGTATGCTGGAACTAACTATGCTGGTGGCAAGTATGCTGGTGGGAAGTATGCTAGTGGCAAGTATGCTGGTGGCATGTATGGTGTTGGCAAGTATGCTAGTGACAAGTATGCTGGTGGCAAGATGCTGGTGGAGAGTATGCTCGTGGCAAGTATCTGCGGCAATTATCTAGTGGCAAGTATGCTTGTGGCAAGTATGCTTGTGGCAGGTATGCTTGGGGCAAGTATGCTTGTGGCAAGTATGCTGGTTGCATTGTGGTTGCAGAGTATGCTGGTGGTAAGTATGCTTTTGGCAAGTATGCTGGTTGCAACTATGCAAATATGCTGGTGGTAAGTGTGGTGGTGGTTAGTATGCTAGTGGCAAGTATGCTGGTGGCAAGTTTGATGGTGGCAAGTATGCTGGTGGCAAGTAAGCTGTTGGCAAGTATGCTGGTGCCAATTAAGCTGATGGCAAGTATGCTTGTAGCAATATGCTTGTGGCAAGAATGTTTGTGGCAAGTATTCTTGTGGCAAGAATGCTTGTGGCAAGTATGCGTGTGGCAATTATGCGTGTGGCAAATATGCATCTGGCAAGTACACTTGTGGCAAGTATGCTAGTGGCAAGTATGCTAGTGACAAGTATGCATGTGGCTAGTATGCTTGTGGCTAGTATGCTTGTTGCTAGTATGCTTGTGGCTAGTATGCTTGTGGCTAGTATGCTTGTGGCTAGTATGCTTGTGGCAAGTATCTGCGGCAATTATCTAGTGGCAAGTATGCATGTGGCAAGTATGTTTGTGGAAGGTATGCTTGTGGCAGGTATGCTTGTGGCATGAATGCTGTTGGCAACTATGAAATTATGCTGGTGGCAAGTATGCTGATGGCAAGTATGCTGGTGGCAAGTATGCTGGTGGCATGTATGCAAGTATACTGGCAGCAAGTATGCTGGTGTCAAGTTTGCAGGTGGCAAGTATACTTGTGGCTAGAATGCTTGTGGCGAGTATGCTTCTGGTAAGTATGCTTGTGGCAAGTATGCTTGTGGCAAGCATGTATGTGGCAAGTGTGCTTGTGGCAAGTATCGTAGCTGCAGAGTATGCTGGTGTCAAGTATGCTGGTGGCAAGTATGCTGGTGGCAAGTATGCTGATGGAAAGTATGCTGTCAGCAAGTATTCTAAAGGCAAGTATGCTGGTGGCAAGTATGCTGGAAGTAACTATGCTGGTGGCAAGTATGCTGGTGGGAAGTATGCTAGTGGCAAGTATGCTGGTGGCAAGAATGGTGGTGGCAAGTATGCTAGTGGCGAGTATGCTGGTGGCAAGTTTGCTGGTGGCAAGTATGCTGGTGGCAAGTATGCTGTTGGCAAGTATGCTAGTGCCAAGTAAGCTGATGGCAAGTATGCTTGTGGCAATATGCTTGTGGCAAGAATGTTTGTGGCAAGTATTCTTGTGGCAAGTATGCATGTGGCAAATTTTGCGTGTGGCAAGTGTGCGTCTGTCACGTTCGCTTGTGGCAAGTATGCTAGTGGCAAGTAGGCTAGTGGCAAGTATGCTAGTGGCACGTATGTTTGTGGCAAGTTTGCTTGTGGCAAATATGATTTTGGCAAGTATACTTGTGGTAGTTTGCTAGCGGCAAATATGCATGTGGCAAGTATGCTGTCGGCAAATATGCTGGTTACAAGTATGCTTGTGGCAAGTATGCTTCTGGCAAGTATGCTTGTAGCTAGTATTTTTGAGGCAAGTTTGCATGTGGCATGTATGTGTGTGGTAAGAATGCTTGTGGCAACTATGCTTGTGGCTAGTATGTGTGTGGCAAGTATGCTTGTGGCAAGTATGCTTGTGGCAAGTATGCTGGTGGCAAGTATGCTGATGGAAAGTATGCTGGCAGCAAGTATGCTATAGGCAAGTATGCTTGTTGCAAGTATGGTTGTGGCAAGTATTTTTGTGGCAAGTTTGCGTGTGAAATGTATGCGAGTGGTAAGAATGCTTGTGGCAGCTATGCTTGTGGCAAGTATGCTTGTGGCAATATGCTAGTGGCAAGAATGTTTGTGGCAAGTATGCTTGTGGCAAGTATACTTGTGGCAAGTATACTTGTGGCATGTTTTTCTAGCGGCAAGTATGCTTTTGACAAGTATGCTTGCGGCAAGTATGCTGGCGGCAAATATGCTGATGGCAAGTGTACTGTTTACAAGTATGCTTGTAGCAAGTATGCTTGTGGCAAGTATTCTTGTGGCGAGTATGCTTGTGGCAAGTATGCGTGTGAAAAGTATGCGTGTGGCAAGTATGCGTGTGGTATGAATGCGTGTGGCAACTATGCGTATGGCAAGTATGCTTGTGGCAATTATGCTTGTGGCTAGTATACTTGTGGCAAGTATGCTGGTGGCAAGTATGTCTGGAACTTAGGCTGGCGGCAAGTATGCTTGACGCAAGTATGCTGGTACCAAGTATGCTGGAAGTAACTCTCCTGGTGGCAAGTATGCAAGTCTGCTATTGAAAAAGTATGCTTGTTGCAAGTATACTATCAGCAAGTATGCTAGTGGCAAGAATGCTAGTGGCAAGTATGCTAGTGGCAAGTATGCTTGTGACGAGTATGCTACTGGCAAGTATGCTTGTGTCAAATATGCTTGTGGCTAGTATGCTGGAGGCTAGGATGCTGGTGGCAAGTGTTCTGATGGAAAGTATGATGGCGGAAAGTATGCTATATGCAAGTATGTTGGAGGCAAGTATGCTGGTAGCAAGTATGCTGGTGGTAAGTATGCTTTTGGCAAGTATGCTTGTGGCAATTATGCTTGTGGCAAGTATGCGTGTGGCAAGTATGCGTGTTGCAAGTATGCCGGTGGCAAGTATGCCGGTGGCATCTGGTGGCAAGTATTCTTGTGGCTAGTATGCTTGTGGCAATTATTCTTGTGGAAAGAATATTTGTGGTATGCTTATGACATGTATGCTGGTGGCAACTATGAAATTATGGTGGTGGCAAGTATGCTGGTGGCAAGGATTCTGGTGGCAAGTATGCTGGTGGCATGTATGCAAGTATACAGGCGGCAAGTATGCTGGTGTCAAGAATGCAGGTGGCAAGTATGCTTGTGGCTAGTATGCTTGTGGCAAGTATGTATGTGGCAAGTTTGCTAGCGGCAAGTATGCTGGAGGCAATTATGCTTGTGACAAGAATGTTAGTGGCAAGTATGCTTGTGGCAAGTATACTTGTGGCAAGTTTGCTAGCGGCAAGTATGCTTGTGGCAAGTATGCTTGTGGCAAGCATGCTGGCAGCAAATATGCTGGTGGCAAGTATCCTGGTTACAAGTATGCTTGTAGAAAGTATGCTTGTGGCATGTTTGCTTGTGGCAAGTATACTTGTTGCAAGCATGTTTGTGGCAAGTATGCTAGTGGCAGGTATGCTAGTGGCAGGTATGTTTGTGTCGAGTATGCTTCTGGCAAGTATGCTTGTGGCAAGTATGCTTGTGGCAAGTATGTATGTGGCAAATTTGCTAGCGGCAAGTATGCTCGTGGCAAGTATGCTTGTGGCAATATGCTTGTGGCAAGAATGTTAGTGGCAAGCATGCTGGTGGC
Source organism: Locusta migratoria (assembly GCA_026315105.1). Lineage (NCBI taxonomy): Eukaryota > Metazoa > Arthropoda > Insecta > Orthoptera > Acrididae > Locusta > Locusta migratoria. The sequence goes on along the minus strand of CM048752.1, from coordinate 137,877,324 downwards.
AAGTATACTTGTGGCAAGTTTGCTAGCAGCATGTATGCTTGTGGCAAGTATGCTTGTGGCAAGTATGCTGGCAGCAAATATGCTCATCGCAAGTATACTGGTTACAAGTATGCTTGTAGCAAGTATGCTTGTGGCAAGTATGATTGTGGCAAGTATGCTTTTTGCAAATATGCGTGTGCCAAGTATGCGTGTGGCATGTATGCGTGTGGTAAGAATGCTTGTGGCAACTATGCATGGGGCAAGTATGCTTGTGGCAAGTATGCTTGTGGCTAGTATGCTTGTGGTCAGTATTCTTGTGGAAAGTATTGTTGTGGCTAGTATGCTTGTGGCAATTATGCTTCTGGCTAGTATGCTTGTGGCAAGTATGCTTGTGGCTAGTATGCTTGTGACAAGTATGCTTGTGGCAAGTATGGTGGTTGCATAGTGGTTGCCGAGTATGCTGGTGGTATTTATGCTTTTGACAAGTATGCTGGTTGCAACTATGCAAGTATGCTGGTGGCAAGAGTGGTGGTGGCAAGTATGCTGGTGGCAAATTTGCTGGTGGCAAGTATGCTGGTGGCAAGTTTGCTGTTGGCAAGTTTGCTGGTGGCAAGTATGCTGGTGGCAAATAAGCTGTTGGCAATTATGCTGGTGCCAAGTAAGCTGATGGCAAGTATGCTTGTGGCAATATGCTTGTGGCAAGAATGTTTGTGGCAAGTACTCTTGTGGCAAGAATGCTTGTGGCAAGTATGCGTGTGGCAATTATGTGTGTGGCAAATATGCATCTGGCAAGTACACTTGTGGCAAGTATGCTAGTGACAAGTATGCATGTGGCTAGTATGCTTGTGACAATTTTGCTTGTGTCTAGTATGCCTGTGGCAAGTATGCATGTGGCAATTATGTGTGTGGGAAGTAAGCGTCTTGCAAGTACACTTGTGGCAAGTATGCTAGAGACAAGTATGCAAGTGGCAAGTATGCTAGTGGCAGGTATGCTTGTGGCAAGTATGCTTGTGGCAAATATGATTATGGAAAGTATACGTGTGGGAAGTATGCTTGTGGCTTGAGACAATTATACTTGTGGCAGGTATGCTTGTGGCAGGTATGCTTGTGGCAGGTATGCTTGTGGCATGTATGCTGGTGGCAACTATGAAATTATGCTGGTGGCAAGTATGCTGTTGGCAAGTATGCTGGTGGCAAGTATGCTGGTGGCATGTATGCAAGTATACTGGCAGCAAGTATGCTGGTGTCAAGTATGCAGATGGCAAGTATACTTGTGGTTAGTATGCTTGGGGCGAGTATGCTTCTGGTAAGTATGCTTGTGGCAAGTATGCTTGTGGCAAGTATGTATGTGGCAAGTGTGCTTGTGGCAAGTATCGTGGCTGCAGAGTATGCTGGTGTCAAGTATGCTGGTGGCAAGTATGCTGGTGGCAAGTATGCTGATGGAAAGTATGTTGTCAGCAAGTATGCTAAAGGCAAGTATGCTGGTGGCAAGTATGGTGGAAGTAACTATGCTGGTGGCAAGTCTGCTGGTGGGAAGTATGCTAGTGGCACGAATGCTGGTGGCAAGTATGCTGGTCGCAAGTATGCTGTTGGCAAGTATGCTGGTGCCAAGTTAGCTGATGGGAAGTATGCTTGTGGCAAGAATGTTTGTGGCAGGTATTATTGTGGCAAGTATGCTTGTGGCAAGTATGCGTGTGGCAATAATGCGTGTGGCAAGTGTGCGTCTGTCAAGTTCGCTTGTGGCAAGTATGCTAGTGGCAAGTATGCTAGTGGCAAATATGTTAGTGGCACGTATGTTTGTGGCAAGTATGCTTGTGGCAAATATGATTTCGGCAAGTATACTTGTGGCAAGTATGCTTGTGGTAGTTTGCTAGTGGCAAATATGCTTGTGCAAGTATGCTGTCGGTAAATATGCTGGTTACAAGTATGCTTGTGGCAAGTATGCTTGTGGCAAGTATGCTTGTGGCTAGTATTTTTGAGGCAAGTTTGTGTGTGGCATATATGTGTGTGGTAAGAATGCTTGTGGCAATTATGCCTGTGGCTAGCATGCGTGTGGCAAGTATGCTTGTGGCTAGTATGCTTGTGGCAAGTATACTTGTGGCATGTATTCTTGTTGCAAGTATGCTTGTGGCAAGTATGCGTGTGGCAATTATGCGTGAGGCAAGTGTGCGTCTGTCAAGTTCGCTTGTGGCAAGTATGCTAGTGGCAAGTATGCTAGTGGCAAGTATGCTAGTGGCACGTATGTTTGTGGCAAGTATGCTTGTGGCAAATATGATTTCGGCAAGTATACTTGTGGCAAGTATGCTTGTGGTAGTTTGCTAGTGGCAAATATGCTTGTGGCAAGTATGCTGTCGGCAAATATGCTGGTTAAAAGTATGCTTGTGATAAGTATGCTGGTGGCAAGTATGCTGATGGAAAGTATGCTGGCAGCAAGTATGCTATAGGCAAGTATGCTTGTTGCAAGTATGGTTGTGGTAAGTATTTTTGTGGCATGTTTGCGTGTGAAATGTATGCGAGTGGTAAGAATGCTTGTGGCAGCTATGCTTGTGACAAGTATGCTAGTGGCAAGTATGATTGTGGCGAGTATGCTTCTGGCAAGTATGCTTCTGTCAAGTATTCTTGTGGCAAGCATGCTGGCAGCAAATATGCTGGTGGCAATATACTGGTTACAAGTATGCTTGTAGCAAGTATGCTTGTGGCATGTTTGCTTTTGGCAAGTATACTTGTTGCAAGCATGTTTGTGGCAAGTATGCTATTGGCAAGTATGCTAGTGGCAGGTATGTTTGTGTCGAGTATGCTTGTGGCAAGTATGCTTGTGGCAAGTACGTATGTGGCAAGTTTGCTAGCGGCAAGTATGCTAGTGGCAAGTATGCTTGTGGCAATATGTTTGTGGCAAGAATGTTAGTGGCAAGTATGCTTGTGGCAAGTATACTTGTAGCAAGATTGCTAGCGGCAAGTATGCTTGTGGCAAGTATGCTTGTGGCAAGTATGCTGGCAGCAAATATGCTCGTGGCAAGTATACTGGTTACAAGTATGCTTGTAGCAAGTATGCTAGTGGCAAGTATGCTAGTGGCAAGTATGCTTGTGGCAAGTATGCTTGTGGCAAATATGATTATGGCAAGTATACGTGTGGCATGTATGCTTGTGGCAAGTATGCTTGAGACAATTATACTTGTGGCAGGTATGCTTGTGGCAGGTATGCTTGCTGCAGGTATGCTTGTGGCATGTATGCTGGTGGCAACATTGAATTTATGCTGGTGGCAAGTATGCTGATGGCAAGTATGCTGGTGGCAAGTATGCTGGTGGCATGTATGCAAGTATACTGGCAGCAAGTATGCTGGTGTCAAGTATGCAGGTGGCAAGTATACTTGTGGCTAGTATGCTTGTGGCGAGTATGCTTCTGGTAAGTATGCTTGTGGCAAGTATGATTGTGGCAAGTATGTATGTGGCAAGTGTGCTTGTGGGAAGGATCGTGGCTGCAGAGTATGCTGGTGTCAAGTATGCTGGTGGCAAGTATGCTGATGGAAAGTATGTTGTCAGCAAATATTCTAAAGGCAAGTATGCTGGTGGCAAGTATGCTGGAAGTAACTATGCTGGTGGCAAGTATGCTGGTGGGAAGTATGCTAGTGGCAAGTATGCTGGTGGCAAGAATGGTGGTGGCAAGTATGCTAGTGGCAAGTATGCTGGTGGCAAGTTTGCTGGTGGCAAGTATGCTGGTGGCAAGTACGCTTGTGGCAAGTATGCTGGAGACAAGTATGCTAGTGGCAAGTATGCTAGTGGCAAGTATGCTTGTGGCAAGTATGCTTGTGGCAAATATGATTATGGCAAGTATACATGTGGCAATTATGCTTGTGGCAAGTATGCTTGAGACAATTATACTCGTGGCAGGTATGCATGTGGCAGGTATGCTTGTGGCAGGTATGCTTGTGGCATGTATGCTGGTGGCTACTATAAAATTATGCTGGTGGCAAGTATGCTGATGGCAAGTATGCTGGTGGCAAGTATGCTGGTGGCATGTATGCAAGTATACTGGCAGCAAGTATGCTGGTGTCAAGTATGCAGGTGGCAAGTATACTTGTGGCTAGTATGCTTGTGGCGAGTATGCTTCTGGTAAGTATGCTTGTGGCAAGTATGCTTGTGGCAAGTATGTATTTGGCAAGTGTGCTTGTGGCAAGTATCGTGACTGCAGAGTATGCTGGTGTCAAATATACTGGTTGCAAGTATGCTGGTGGCAAGTATGCTGATGGGAAGTATGTTGTCAGCAAGTATGCTAAAGGCAAGTATGCTGGTGGCAAGTATGCTGGAAGTAACTATGCTGGTGGCAAGTATGCTGGTAGGAAGTATGCTAGTGGCAAGTATGCTGGTGGCAAGAATGGTGGTGGCAAGTATGCTAGTGGCAACTATGCTGGTGGCAAGTTTGCTGGTGGCAAGTATGCTGGTGGCAAGTATGCTGTTGGCAAGTATGCTGGTGCCAAGTAAGCTGATGGCAAGTATGCTTGTGGCAATATGCTTGTGGCAAGAATGTTTGTGGCAAGTATTCTTGTGACAAGTATGCTTGTGGCAAGTATGCGTGTGGCAATTATGCGTGTGGCAAGTGTGCGTCTGTCAAGTTCGCTTGTGGCAAGTATGCTAGTGGCAAGTATGCTAGTGGCAAGTATGCTAGTGGGACGTATGTTTGTGGCAAGAATGCTTGTGCCAAGTTTGATTTCAGCAAGTATATTGTGGCAAGTATGCTTGTGGTAGCTTGCTAGCGGCAAATATGCTTGTGGCAAGTATGCAGTCGGCAAATATGCTGGTTACAAGTATGCTTGTGGCAAGTATGCTTGTGGCTAGTATTTTTGAGGCAAGTTTGCGTGTGGCATGTATGTGTGTGGTAAGAATGCTTGTGGCAACTGTGCTTGTGGCTAGTATGCTTGTGGCAAATATACTTGTGGCAAGTATTCTTGTGGCAAGTATGCTTGTGGCAAGTGGCAAGTGGCAAGTGTGCAGGTGGCAAGTATGCATGCGGCAATTATGCTTGTGGCAAGGATGCTTGTGGCAGGTATGCGTGTGGCAAGTATACGTGTGGTAAGAATGCTTGTGGCAACTATGCTTGTGGCTAGTATGCTTGTGGCAAGTATGCTTGTGGCTAGTATGCTTGTGGCTAGTACGCTTGTGGCAAGTATGCTGGTGGCAACTATACTGATGGAAAGGATGTTGGCAGCAAGTACGCTATAGGCCAGTATGCTGGGGGCAAGTATGCTGGAAGTAACTATGCTGGTGGCAAGTATGCAAGTATACTGGTGGCAAGTATGCTGGTGGCAAGTATGCTAGTGGCAAGTATGCTTGTGGCAAGTATGCTAGTGGCAAGTATGCTTGTTGCAGGTATGCTAGTGGCAAGTATGCTTGTGGCCGATCTGCTTCTGGCAAATTATGCTTGTGGCAAGTATGCCAGTGGCAAGTATGTTTGTCGCAAGTTTGCTAGCGGCAAGTATGCTTCTGGCAGGTATGATTGTGACAAGTATGCTTGTGGTATGTATGCTAGTGGCAAGTATGGTGGTTGGAGTGTATGCTGGTGCAATAATGCAAGTACGCTGATAGAAAGTATGCTGGTGTCAAGTATGCTGGTGGCAAGAATGCAAGTTCACAGGTGGCAAGTAAGCTGGTGGCAAGTATGCTGGTAACAAGTATGCTGGTGGCAAGTATGCTGTTGGCAAGTGTGCTGGTAGCAAGTATGCTGTTGGCAAGTTTGCTTGTGGCAATATGCTTGTGGGACGAATGTTTGTGGCAAGTATGCTTGTGGTAGGTATGCTTGTGGCAAGTATGGTGGTTGCAGAGTATGCTGGTGGCAAGTATGTTGGGGCAATGATGCAAGTATGCTGATAGAAAGTATGCTGGTAGCTAGTATGCTGGTGGCAAGTATGCAGGTGGCAAGTATGCTGATGGGAAGTATGCTGGTGGCAAGTATGCTGGAGGCAAGTATACTGGTGGCAAATATGCGGGAAGGAACTATGCTTGCGGCAAGTATGCAAGTATACTGATGGCAAGTATGCTGGTGGCAAGTATGCTAGTACCAAGTATGCTGGTGGCAAGTATGCTAGAGGCAAGTATGCTGGTGGCATGTTTGCTGGTGGCAAGTATGCTGGTGGTAAGTATGCTGTTAGCAAGTGTGCTGGTGGCAAGGATGCTGTTGGCAAGTATGCTTGTGGCAATATACTTGTGGGAGGAATGTTTGTGTCAAGTATGCTTGTAGCAAGTATGCTTGTGGCAAGTATGGTTGTGGCAAGTATGCGTGTAGCAATTATGCGTGTGGCAAGTATGCATGTGGCAAGTATGCATGTGGCAAGTATACGTGTGGTAATAATGCATGTGGCAACTATGCTTGAGGCTAGTATGCTTGTGGCAAGGATGCATGTGACTAGTATGCTTGTGGCAAGTATGCTGGTGGCAAGTATGCTGATGGAAAGTATGCTGGCATCAAGTATGCTATAGGCCAGTATGCTGGGTGCAAGTATGCTGGAAGTAACTATGCTGGTGGCAAGTATGCAAGTATACTGGTGGCAAGTATGCTGGTGGCAAGTATGCTAGTGGCAAGTATGCTTGTGGCAAGTATGCTTGTTGCAGGTATGCTAGTGGCAAGTATGCTTGTGGCGGGTCTGCTTCTGGCAAGTATGCTTGTGGCAAGTATGTTTGCATCAAGTTTGCTAGCGGCAAGTATACTTGTGGCAGGTATGATTGTGACAAGTATGCTTCTGGTAAGTATGATTGTGGCAAGTATGGTGATTGGAGTGTATGCTGGTGGAAAGAATGCTGGTGGCAATAATGCAATTATGCTGATAGAAATTATGCTGGTGTCAAGTATGCTGGTGGCAAGTATGCTGGTGGCAAGAATGCCAGTTCACAGGTGGCAAGTAAGCTGGTGGCAAGTAAGCTGGTTACAAGTATGCTGGTGGCAAGTATGCTGATGGAAAGTATGATGGTGGCAAGTATGCTGGACGTAACTATGCTTGTGGCAAGTATGCAAGTATACTGGTGGCAAGTATGCTGGTGGCATGCATTCTAGTGGCAAGTATGTTGGTGGCAATAATGCTAGTGGCAAGTATGCTGATGGCAAGTGTGCTGGTGGCAAGTATGCTGGTGGCAAGTATAATGTTGGCAAGTATTTTGGTGCCAAGTAAGCTGTTGGCAAGTATCCATGTGGCAATATGCTTGTGGCAAAAATGTTTGTGGCAAGTATTCTTTTGGCAAGTATGCTTGTGGGAAGTATGCGTGTGGCAATTATGTGTGGCAAGTATGCGTGTGGCAAGTATGCTTGTGGCAAGTATGCTAGTGGCAAGTATGCTAGTGGCAAGTATGCTAGTGGCAAGTATGCTTGTGGCAAGTATGCTTGTGGCAAATATGATTATGGCAAGTGTACTTGTGGCAAGTATGCTTGGGGGAAGTTTGCTAGCGGCAAGTATGCTTGTGGCAAGTATGCTTGTGGCAAGTATGTTGGCGGCAAGTATGCTGGCGGCAAGTATGCTGGCGGCAAGTATGCTGGTTACAAGTATGCTTGTGGGAAGTATGCTTGTTGCAAGTATGCTTGTGGCAAGTATGCGTGTGGCATGTATGTGTGTGATATGAATGCTTCTGGCAACTATGCTTGTGGCAAGTGTGCTTGTGGCAAGTATGATTGTGGTTAGTATGCTGGAGGAAAGTATGCTGGTGGCAAGTATGCTGATGGAAAGTATGCTGGCAGCAAGTATGCTGGAGGCAAGTATGCTGGTAGCAAGTATGCTGGTGGCAAGTATGCTGGTGGCAAGTATGCTTGTGGCAAGTATGCTTGTTGCAAGTATGCTAGTGGCAAGTATGCTAGTGTCAAGTATGCTAGTGTCAAGTATGCTAGTGGCAAGTATGCGTGTGGCAATTATGTGTGGCAAGTATGCTTGTGGCAAGTATGCGTGTGGCAATTATGCGTGTGGCAAGTGTGCGTCTGTCAAGTTCGCTTGTGGCAAGTATGCTAGTGGCAAGTATGCTAGTAGCAAGTATGCTAGTGGCACGTATGTTTGTGGCAAGAATGCTTGTGCCATGTTTGATTTCAGCAAGTATATTGTGGCAAGTATGCTTGTGGTAGCTTGCTAGCGGCAAATATGCTTGTGGCAAGTATGCAGTCGGCAAATATGCTGGTTACAAGTACGCTTGTGGCAAGTATGCTTGTGGCTAGTATTTTTGAGGCAAGTTTGCGTGTGGCATGTATGTGTGTGGTAAGAATGCTTGTGGCAACTGTGCTTGTGGCTAGTATGCTTGTGGCAAATATACTTGTGGCAAGTATTCTTGTGGCAGGTATGCTTGTGGCAAGTGGCAAGTGGCAAGTGTGCAGGTGGCAAGTATGCATGCGGCAAGTATGCTTGTGGCAAGGATGATTGTGGCAGGTATGCGTGTGGCAAGTATACGTGTGGCAAGTATGCTAGTACCAAGTATGCTGGTGGCAAGTATGCTAGAGGCAAGTATGCTGGTGGCATGTTTGCTGGTGGCAAGTATGCTGGTGGTAAGTATGCTGTTAGCAAGTGTGCTGGTGGCAAGTATGCTGTTGGCAAGTATGCTTGTGGCAATATACTTGTGGGAGGAATGTTTGTGTCAAGTATGCTTGTGGCAAGTATGCTTGTGGCAAGTATGGTTGTGGCAAGTATGCGTGTAGTAATTATGCGTGTGGCAAGTATGCATGTGGCAAGTATGCATGTGGCAAGTATACGTGTGGTAATAATGCATGTGGCAACTATGCTTGAGGCTAGTATGCTTGTGGCAAGGATGCATGTGACTAGTATGCTTGTGGCAAGTATGTTGGTGGCAAGTATGCTGATGGAAAGTATGCTGGCATCAAGTATGCTATAGGCCAGTATGCTGGGTGCAAGTATGCTGGAGGTAACTATGCTGGTGGCAAGTATGCAACTATACTGGTGGCAAGTATGCTGGTGGCAAGTATGCTAGTGGCAAGTATGCTTGTGGCAAGTATGCTTGTTGCAGGTATGCTAGTGGCAAGTATGCTTGTGGCGGGTCTGCTTCTGGCAAGTATGCTTGTGGCAAGTATGTTTGCATCAAGTTATCTAGCGGCAAGTATACTTGTGGCAGGTATGATTGTGACAAGTATGCTTGTGGTAAGTATGATTGTGGCAAGTATGGTGATTGGAGTGTATGCTGGTGGAAAGAATGCTGGTGGCAATAATGCAATTATGCTGTTAGAAATTATGCTGGTGTCAAGTATGCTGGTGGCAAGTATGCTGGTGGCAAGAATGCCAGTTCACAGGTGGCAAGTAAGCTGGTGGCAAGTAAGCTGGTTACAAGTATGCTGGTGGCAAGTATGCTGATGGAAAGTATGCTGGTGGCAAGTATGCTGGTCCAGAGCACACCTCTCCAGTTGCGCAGCAGTAATTTATCAGTTGTAAGTGTAACCGGCTTCTCTCTAGAAGCTACATATTTTTACTTTTCAGTGCGTTTTCCCTTGAGTGCATTAAATTTATTGTGTGCTCGCGTTTTGTTTGATTCCTATTCGCGTTAAATATCTGGTTAGTGTATTATTCCGCCGTGTAAATCGCGTCGCGACAGTCGTCTGTCTTTGTTTTGAAACAGTTACCGTTTGTTTACTCCAGTCAGTCGCCCAGCGGACGTGGTCCAGAGCACACCTCTCCAGTAGCGCAGCAGTAATTTATCAGTTGTAAGTGTAACCGGCTTCTCTCTAGAAGCTACATATTTTTACTTTTCAGTGCGTTTTCCCTTGAGTGCATTAAATTTATTGTGTGCTCGCGTTTTGTTTGATTCCTATTCGCGTTAAATATCTGGTTAGTGTATTATTCCGCCGTGTAAATCGCGTCGCGACAGTCGTCTGTCTTTGTTTTGAAACAGTTACCGTTTGTTTACTCCAGTCAGTCGCCCAGCGGACGTGGTCCAGAGCACACCTCTCCAGTAGCGTAGCAGTAATTTATCAGTTGTAAGTGTAACCGGCTTCTCTCTAGAAGCTACATATTTTTACTTTTCAGTGCGTTTTCCCTTGAGTGCATTAAATTTATTGTGTGCTCGCGTTTTGTTTGATTCCTATTCGCGTTAAATATCTGGTTAGTGTATTATTCCGCCGTGTGAATCGCATCGCGACAGTCGTCTGTCTTTATTTTCTGATTAGAAGCGACATATAGTATTTTGATTTTCGTCTACACATTCTCGTCTCAATTTGTAAAGTTATACTGTGCTGTCGTGCGTATTGGATTCACATCCGCGTTCTAACGAACAGTTTAGTTTTCCTTTGAACGCATCGCGACTGTAGTTTTTGCTTTTGTTGGCATTGTAATCATGAATAGGGACTGTGACTGCTGTATGCGGATGCAGTCTGAGCTGGTGACACTTCGCTCCCAGCTTCAAGCTGTGTTAACCTCGGTTGCACAGTTGGAAGCTGCGATCGATGGGCGTCGTTGTTGTTGGCCGGCGGTGGGGACCGAACGGCCTCCCGTCGTCTCCACCGATCGGCCTGCGGCAGCGACATGCCCTGAAACTGCTAGCAGTGAGGCAGACATCCCACCCGTGGTTGCGTGGGAGGTTGCTCCAGTGCGTGGCAGGAGGCGCAAGACATTCCGGGGGACCGATCGTGAGGCCTCCCCGGTTCGTCTTGCGAACAGGTTTGAGGCGCTGTCTGCTCAGGACGACGTTCCTGAGTCGGATGGTGTCTCTCACCCTGTCACCACCCAGCCTGCAAGATCCGGGCTTTCACAGAGGGTGGGTTTACTTGTAGTTGGGAGCTCCAACGTTAGGCGGGTGATGGAGCCCCTTAGAGAGATGGCTGCCAAGGAGGGGAAGAAGGCCAACGTGCACTCCGTGTGCATACCGGGTGGAGTCATTCCAGATGTGGAACGGGTCCTCCCGGATGCCATGAAGGGTACGGGGTGCAGCCAACTGCAGGTGGTGGCTCACGTCGGTACCAATGATGTGTGTCGTTTCGGATCTGAAGAGATCCTCTCAGGTTTCGAGCGGCTAACTGAAGTGGTAAAGACTGTCAGTCTTGCTTGCAAGATGAAAGCAGAGCTCACCATCTGCAGCATAGTTGACAGGACCGACTGTGGATCTCTGATACAGAGCCGAGTGGAGGGTCTGAATCAGAGGCTCAGACGGTTCTGCGACCGTGTAGGCTGCAGATTCCTTGACTTTCGCCATCGGGTGGTGGGTTTCCGGGTTCCGCTGAATAGGTCAGGAGTCCACTACACGCAGGAAGCGGCTACACGGGTAGCGGGGGCTGTGTGGCGTGGACTGGGCGGTTTTTTAGGATAAAGAGCTTCGGGGAAATAGAAAATGGGCAATCTCAAAGGGTTCAGGTGGATCACAGGAGAAATGTAGATCCGGAAACTATCGGTATAACAGTTGTAAATTGTCGTAGCTGTGTCGGGAAAGTTCCAGAACTGCAAGCGTTAATAGAAAGCACCGAAACACACATAATTATAGGCAGCGAAAGTTGGCTCAAGCCGGAAATAAGTTCAGAAGAAGTATTTTCAAAAGATCTAACGGTATTCAGAAAGGATAGATTAAACAAAATAGGTGGGGGCGTGTTTGTCGCCGTCAAAAGTAGTATTTCATGTAGCGAAGTTGAAGTTGATAGTTCGTGCGAGCTATTATGGGTAGAGGTTGTACCCGAAAATCGTAAGAAGTTAATAATCGGTTCCTTTTACCGGCCTCCCGACTCTGACGATACAATAGCAGAAAGGTTCAAAGAAAACCTGAGTCTAATTACAAAAACGTACCCGACTCACACGATAATAGTAGGTGGTGATTTTAATTTACCCTCGATCTGTTGGCGAAATTATATTTTCAAATCAGGAGGTAGGCATAAAACATCGTCCGAAATTGTACTCAACGCATTCTCTGAGAATTACTTCGAACAAGTAGTTCATGAGCCAACTAGAATTGTAAATGGATGTGAAAACACACTTGATCTCTTAGCAACAAATAATCCTGAGCTCATAATGAGCATCAAAACGGATACAGGTATTAGTGAACACAGAGCTGTAGTAGCGAAATTGAATATCGAAAGTCCCAAAGTTACCAAAAATAAACGCAAAGTATATTTGTTCAGGAAAGCAGATAGAAACAAAATACATTGCTTCTTGAAAGACAGCTTCCACTCGTTTCTAACACTAAACGTAGGTGTAGACCAGATGTGGCTCAAATTCAAAGAAGTGGTATCGACAGCAATTGAAAGTTTTATACCTAATAAATTAATAAAAGAAGGAGGCGATCCCCCTTGGTACACAAAACAGGTCAGGACACTGTTGCAAAAGCAAAGGAAAAGGCATACTAAATTTAAACGAACACGAAATCCCCAAGATTTGCGATTGTACTCAGAAGCTCGAAATTTAGCGAGGATTTCAATGCGAGATGCCTACAACATTTATCACAACGAAACTCTTTCTCGTAATTTGACTGAAAACCCAAAGAGATTTTGGTCATATGTTAAATATACTCGGGGAAAGTCACAAACAATACCTTCACTACGTGATAGTAATGGCGATCCTGCCGATGACAGCGCTACTAAAGCAGAGTTACTAAACTTAGCTTTTAGAAACTCATTCACTAAAGAAGACGAAACCAATATTCCAGATTTCGAATTACGAACAGATGCCGTAATGAATAACATAGAAGTAGATATCATCGGAGTAGTGCAGCAACTAAAATCACTTAATAAGAACAAGTCTTCTGGTCCGGATTGTATACCCATTAGATTTCTATCTGATTATGCTGAAGCGATAGCTCCTTACTTAACAGTCATATACAACCGCTCTCTCATAGAAGGATCTGTACCAAAAGATTGGAAAGTTGCACAGGTCACACCTATATTCAAGAAAGGCAGTAGGAGTAACACACTAAACTACAGGCCTATTTCATTGACGTCAATTTGCAGCAGGGTTTTGGAACATATCCTGTATTCAAATATTATGAATTATCTCGAACAGAACGATCTATTGACCCAAGGTCAACACGGATTTAGAAAATATCGTTCATGCGAAACACAACTAGCTCTATATTCACACGAAGTGATGGGTGCTATCGACAAAGTTTCGCAAATCGATTCCGTATTTCTTGATTTCCAGAAAGCTTTTGACAACGTACCTCACAAACGGCTTTTAATCAAATTGCGTGGTTATGGTATATCGCCCCAAATTTGCAATTGGATAGGGGATTTCTTGTCAGAGAGGACACAGTTCGTGGTAATCGATGGTAAGGCATCGACTAAAACAGAGGTGATATCGGGCGTTCCACAAGGTAGTGTTATTGGTCCTCTGCTATTCCTTATTTACATAAACGATTTAGGGGAAAATCTAAGTAGCTCTCTTAGGTTGTTTGCAGATGACGCCGTCATTTACCGTCTAGTAAAATCATCTGAAGATCAAAACCAACTGCAGAACGATCTGAATAAGATATCAGTATGGTGTAAAAATTGGCAATTGACTCTAAATAATGAGAAGTGTGAAGTCGTCCACATGAGTACGAAAAGAAATCCGTTAAACTTTGTTTACAACATAAATCAATCAAATGTGAAGGCTGTAAACTCCACAAAATACCTAGGAATCACTATTACTTCAGACTTAAACTGGAAAGAACACGTAGATAATATCGTGGGAAAGGCGAACCAGAGACTGCGTTTTATTGGCAGAATCCTTAAAAGATGCAACAGAACTACTAAAGAAACTGCATACACTGCGCTTGTCCGTCCATTTTTGGAGTATTGCAGCCCAGTGTGGGATCCTTATCAGGTGGGTTTGACGGAGGACATCGAGAGAGTCCAAAGAAGGGCAGCTCGTTTCGTATTGTCACGATACAGGGGAGACAGCGTTACGGAAATGATACAGGATCTGGGATGGGAATCATTAGAACAACGGCGCTTATCGCTGAGGCGTGGGTTACTTGCGAAACTCCAATGGCCAACATTCTCCTCCGAATGCGAAAATATATTGTTGACTCCCACTTACATAGGTAGAAATGATCATCAGAATAAAATAAGAGAAATCAGAGCTCGAACAGAGAGATTCAGGTGTTCCTTCTTCCCGCGCGCTATTCGAGAATGGAATGGGAGATAAATAGTATAATTGTGGTTCGATGAACCCTCTGCCAGGCACTTAAATGTGATTTGCAGAGTATCCCATGTAGATGTAGATGTAGAGGCAAGTATGCTGGTGGCAAGTATGCTGGACGTAACTATGCTTGTGGCAAGTATGCAAGTATACTGGTGGCAAGTATGCTGGTGGCATGCATTCTAGTGGCAAGTATGTTGTTGGCAATAATGCTAGTGGCAAGTATGCTGATGGCAAGTGTGCTGGTGGCAAGTATGCTGGTGGCAAGTATAATGTTGGCAAGTATTTTGGTGCCAAGTAAGCTGTTGGCAAGTATCCATGTGGCAATATGCTTGTGGCAAAAATGTTTGTGGCAAGTATTCTTTTGGCAAGTATGCTTGTGGGAAGTATGCGTGTGGCAATTATGTGTGGCAAGTATGCGTGTGGCAAGTATGCTTGTGGCAAGTATGCAAGTGGCAAGTATGCTAGTGGCAAGTATGCTAGTGGCAAGAATGCTTGTGGCAAGTATGCTTGTGGCAAATATGATTATGGCAAGTGTACTTGTGGCAAGTATGCTTGGGGGAAGTTTGCTAGAAGCAAGTATGCTTGTGGCAAGTATGCTTGTGGCAAGTATGCTGGCGGCAAGTATGCTGGCGGCAAGTATGCTGGCGGCAAGTATGCTGGCGGCAAGTATGCTGGTTACAAGTATGCTTGTGGGAAGTATGCTTGTGGCAAGTATGCTTGTGGCAAGTATGCGTGTGGCATGTATGCGTGTGATATGAATGCTTCTGGCAACTATGCTTGTGGCAAGTGTGCTTGTGGCAAGTATGATTGTGGCTAGTATGCTGGAGGAAAGTATGCTGGTGGCAAGTATGCTGATGGAAAGTATGCTGGCAGCAAGTATGCTGGAGGCAAGTATGCTGGTAGCAAGTATGCTGGTGGCAAGTATGCCAGTTGCAAGTATGCTTGTGGCAAGTATGCTAGTGGCAAGTATGCTAGTGTCAAGTATGCTAGTGGCAAGTATGCTAGTGGCAAGTATGCGTGTGGCAATTATGTGTGGCAAGTATGCTTGTGGCAAGTATGCGTGTGGCAATTATGCGTGTGGCAAGTGTGCATCTGTCAAGTTCGCTTGTGGCAAGTATGCTAGTGGCAAGTATGCTAGTGGCAAGTATGCTAGTGGCACGTATGTTTGTGGCAAGAATGCTTGTGCCAAGTTTGATTTCAGCAAGTATATTGTGGCAAGTATGCTTGTGGTAGCTTGCTAGCGGCAAATATGCTTGTGGCAAGTATGCAGTCGGCAAATATGCTGGTTACAAGTACGCTTGTGGCAAGTATGCTTGTGGCTAGTATTTTTGAGGCAAGTTTGCGTGTGGCATGTATGTGTGTGGTAAGAATGCTTGTGGCAACTGTGCTTGTGGCTAGTATGCTTGTGGCAAATATACTTGTGGCAAGTATTCTTGTGGCAAGTATGCTTGTGGCAAGTGGCAAGTGGCAAGTGTGCAGGTGGCAAGTATGCATGCGGCAATTATGCTTGTGGCAACGATGATTGTGGCAGGTATGCGTGTGGCAAGTATACGTGTGGTAAGAATGCTTGTGGCAACTATGCTTGTGGCTAGTATGCTTGTGGCAAGTATGCTTGTGGCTAGTATGCTTGTGGCTAGTACGCTTGTGGCAAGTATGCTGGTGGCAACTATACTGATGGAAAGGATGTTGGCAGCAAGTACGCTATGGGCCAGTATGCTGGGGGCAAGTATGCTGGAAGTAACTATGCTGGTGGCAAGTATGCAAGTATACTGGTGGCAAGTATACTGGTGGCAAGTATGCTGGTGGCAAGTATGCTAGTGGCAAGTATGCTTGTGGCAAGTATGCTAGTGGCAAGTATGCTTGTTGCAGGTATGCTAGTGGCAAGTATGCTTGTGGCCGATCTGCTTCTGGCAAATTATGCTTGTGCCAAGTATGCCAGTGGCAAGTATGTTTGTCGCAAGTTTGCTAGCGGCAAGTATGCTTCTGGCAGGTATGATTGTGACAAGTATGCTTGTGGTATGTATGCTTGTGGCAAGTATGGTGGTTGGAGTGTATGCTGGTGGCAATAATGCAAGTACGCTGATAGAAAGTATGCTGGTGTCAAGTATGCTGGTGGCAAGAATGCCAGTTCACAGGTGGCAAGTAAGCTGGTGGCAAGTAAGCTGGTTACAAGTATGCTGGTGGCAAGTATGCTGATGGAAAGTATGCTGGTGGCAAGTATGCTGGAGGCAAGTATGCTGGTGGCAAGTATGCTGGACGTAACTATGCTTGTGGCAAGTATGCAAGTATACTGGTGGCAAGTATGCTGGTGGCATGCATTCTAGTGGCAAGTATGTTGGTGGCAATAATGCTAGTGGCAAGTATGCTGATGGCAAGTGTGCTGGTGGCAAGTATGCTGGTGGCAAGTATAATGTTGGCAAGTATTTTGGTGCCAAGTAAGCTGTTGGCAAGTATCCATGTGGCAATATGCTTGTGGCAAAAATGTTTGTGGCAAGTATTCTTTTGGCAAGTATGCTTGTGGGAAGTATGCGTGTAGCAATTATGTGTGGCAAGTATGCGTGTGGCAAGTATGCTTGTGGCAAGTATGCTCGTGGCAAGTATGCTAGTGGCAAGTATGCTAGTGGCAAGTATGCTAGTGACAAGTATGCTAGTGACAAGTATGCTTGTGGCAAGTATGCTTGTGGCAAATATGATTATGGCAAGTGTACTTGTGGCAAGTATGCTTGGGGGAAGTTTGCTAGCGGCAAGTATGCTTGTGGCAAGTATGATTGTGGCAAGTATGTTGGCGGCAAGTATGCTGGCGGCAAGTATGCTGGCGGCAAGTATGCTGGTTACAAGTATGCTTGTGGGAAGTATGCTTGTTGCAAGTATGCTTGTGGCAAGTATGCGTGTGGCATGTATGCGTGTGATATGAATGCTTCTGGCAACTATGCTTGTGGCAAGTGTGCTTGTGGCAAGTATGATTGTGGCTAGTATGCTGGAGGAAAGTATGCTGGTGGCAAGTATGCTGATGGAAAGTATGCTGGCAGCAAGTATGCTGGAGGCAAGTATGCTGGTAGCAAGTATGCTGGTGGCAAGTATGCCGGTGGCAAGTATGCTTGTGGCAAGTATGCTTGTTGCAAGTATGCTAGTGGCAAGTATGCTAGTGTCAAGTATGCTAGTGGCAAGTATGCTAGTGGTAACTATGCTTTTGGCAAGTATGCTTCTGGCAAGTATGCTTGTGGCTAGTGTGCTGGAAGCAAGAAAGCTGGTGGCAAGGATGCTGATTGAAAGTATGCTGGTGGCAACTGTGCTGGAAGCAAGTATGCTGGTGGCAAGTATGCTGGTGGCAAGTGTGCTGGTGGCAAGTATGCTTGTGGCAAGTATGCTTGTGGCAAGTATGCTTGTGGCAAGTATGCTTGTGGCAAGTATGCTTGTGGCAAGTATGCTTGTGGCAAGTATGCTAGTGGCAAGTATCCTTTTGGCAATTATGCTTGTGGCAAGTATGCGTGTGTCAAGAATGCATGTTGCAAGTATGCTGCTGGCAAGTATACCCGTGCAAGTATGCGTAGGCAAGTATGCCAGTGGGAAGTATGCCTGTGGCAAGTATGCCGGTGACATCTGATGGCAAGTATTCTTGTGGCTAGGATGCTTGTGGCAAGTATTCTTGTGGCAAGTATTCTTGTGGCAAGTCTGCTTGTGGCAAGGATGCTTGTGGCTAGTATGCTAGTGGCAAGTATGCTAGTGGCAAGTATGCTAGTGGCAAGTATGCTAGTGGCACGTATATTTGTGGCAAGAATGCTTGTGCCAAGTTTGATTTCAGCAAGTATATTGTGGCAAGTATGCTTGTGGTAGCTTGCTAGCGGCAAATATGCTTGTGGCAAGTATGCTGTCGGCAAATATGCTGGTTACAAGTATGCTTGTGGCAAGTATGCTTGTGGCTAGTATTTTTGAGGCAAGTTTGCGTGTGGCATGTATGTGTGTGGTAAGAATGCTTGTGGCAACTGTGCTTGTGGCTAGTATGCTTGTGGCAAATATACTTGTGGCAAGTATTCTTGTGGCAAGTATGCTTGTGGCAAGTGGCAAGTGGCAAGTGTGCAGGTGGCAAGTATGCATGCGGCAAGTATGCTTGTGGCAAGGATGCTTGTGGCAGGTATGCGTGTGGCAAGTATACGTGTGGTAAGAATGCTTGTGGCAACTATGCTTGTGGCTAGTATGCTTGTGGCAAGTATGCTTGTGGCTAGTATGCTTGTGGCTAGTACGCTTGTGGCAAGTATACTGGTGGCAACTATACTGATGGAAAGTATGTTGGCAGCAAGTACGCCATAGGCCAGTATGCTGGGGGCAAGTATGCTGGAAGTAACTATGCTGGTGGCAAGTATGCAAGTATACTGGTGGCAAGTATGTTGGTGGCAAGTATGCTAGTGGCAAGTATGCTTGTGGCAAGTATGCTAGTGGCAAGTATGCTTGTTGCAGGTATGCTAGTGGCAAGTATGCTTGTGGCCGATCTGCTTCTGGCAAATTATGCTTGTGGCAAGTATGCCAGTGGCAAGTATGTTTGTCGCAAGTTTGCTAGCGGCAAGTATGCTTCTGGCAGGTATGATTGTGACAAGTATGCTTGTGGTATGTATGCTAGTGGCAAGTATGGTGGTTGGAGTGTATGCTGGTGGCAATAATGCAAGTACGCTGATAGAAAGTATGCTGGTGTCAAGTATGCTGGTGGCAAGAATGCAAGTTCACAGGTGGCAAGTAAGCTGGTGGCAAGTATGCTGGTAACAAGTATGCTGGTGGCAAGTATGCTGTTGGCAAGTGTGCTGGTAGCAAGTATGCTGTTGGCAAGTTTGCTTGTGGCAATATGCTTGTGGGACGAATGTTTGTGGCAAGTA
The DNA here is from genome assembly GCA_026315105.1 of Locusta migratoria. NCBI lineage: Eukaryota > Metazoa > Arthropoda > Insecta > Orthoptera > Acrididae > Locusta > Locusta migratoria. The sequence continues at coordinate 137,858,414 of CM048752.1, read as the reverse complement.
TGCTTGTGGTAGGTATGCTTGTGGCAAGTATGGTGGTTGCAGAGTATGCTGGTGGCAAGTATGCTGGGGCAATGATGCAAGTATGCTGATAGAAAGTATGCTGGTAGCTAGTATGCTGGTGGCAAGTATGCAGGTGGCAAGTATGCTGATGGGAAGTATGCTGGTGGCAAGTATGCTGGAGGCAAGTATGCTGGTGGCAAGTATGCGGGAAGTAACAATGCTTGCGGCAAGTATGCAAGTATCCTGGTGGCAAGTATGCTGGTGGCAAGTATGCTAGTACCAAGTATGCTGGTGGCAAGTATGCTAGAGGCAAGTATGCTGGTGGCAAGTTTGCTGGTGGCAAATATGCTGGTGGTAAGTATGCTGTTAGCAAGTGTGCTGGTGGCAAGTGTGCTGTTGGCAAGTATGCTTGTGGCAATATACTTGTGGGAGGAATGTTTGTGTCAAGTATGCTTGTGGCAAGTATGCTTGTGGCAAGTATGCTTGTGGCAAGTATGCGTGTAGCAATTATGCGTGTGGCAAGTATGCATGTGGCAAGTATGCATGTGGCAAGTATACGTGTGGTAATAATGCATGTGGCAACTATGCTTGAGGCTAGTATGCTTGTGGCAAGGATGCATGTGACTAGTATGCTTGTGGCAAGTATGCTGGTGGCAAGTATGCTGATGGAAAGTATGCTGGCATCAAGTATGCTATAGGCCAGTATGCTGGGTGCAAGTATGCTGGAAGTAACTATGCTGGTGGCAAGTATGCAAGTATACTGGTGGCAAGTATGCTGGTGGCAAGTATGCTAGTGGCAAGTATGCTTGTGGCAAGTATGCTTGTTGCAGGTATGCTAGTGGCAAGTATGCTTGTGGCGGGTCTGCTTCTGGCAAGTATGCTTGTGGCAAGTATGTTTGCATCAAGTTTGCTAGCGGCAAGTATACTTGTGGCAGGTATGATTGTGACAAGTATGCTTCTGGTAAGTATGATTGTGGCAAGTATGGTGATTGGAGTGTATGCTGGTGGAAAGAATGCTGGTGGCAATAATGCAATTATGCTGATAGAAATTATGCTGGTGTCAAGTATGCTGGTGGCAAGTATGCTGGTGGCAAGAATGCCAGTTCACAGGTGGCAAGTAAGCTGGTGGCAAGTAAGCTGGTTACAAGTATGCTGGTGGCAAGTATGCTGATGGAAAGTATGCTGGTGGCAAGTATGCTGGACGTAACTATGCTTGTGGCAAGTATGCAAGTATACTGGTGGCAAGTATGCTGGTGGCATGCATTCTAGTGGCAAGTATGTTGGTGGCAATAATGCTAGTGGCAAGTATGCTGATGGCAAGTGTGCTGGTGGCAAGTATGCTGGTGGCAAGTATAATGTTGGCAAGTATTTTGGTGCCAAGTAAGCTGTTGGCAAGTATCCATGTGGCAATATGCTTGTGGCAAAAATGTTTGTGGCAAGTATTCTTTTGGCAAGTATGCTTGTGGGAAGTATGCGTGTGGCAATTATGTGTGGCAAGTATGCGTGTGGCAAGTATGCTTGTGGCAAGTATGCTAGTGGCAAGTATGCTAGTGGCAAGTATGCTAGTGGCAAGAATGCTTGTGGCAAGTATGCTTGTGGCAAATATGATTATGGCAAGTGTACTCGTGGCAAGTTTGCAAGGGGGAAGTTTGCTAGCGGCAAGTATGCTTGTGGCAAGTATGCTTGTGGCAAGTATGTTGGCGGCAAGTATGCTGGCGGCAAGTATGCTGGCGGCAAGTATGCTGGTTACAAGTATGCTTGTGGGAAGTATGCTTGTTGCAAGTATGCTTGTGGCAAGTATGCGTGTGGCATGTATGCGTGTGATATGAATGCTTCTGGCAACTATGCTTGTGGCAAGTGTGCTTGTGGCAAGTATGATTGTGGCTAGTATGCTGGAGGAAAGTATGCTGGTGGCAAGTATGCTGATGGAAAGTATGCTGGCAGCAAGTATGCTGGAGGCAAGTATGCTGGTAGCAAGTATGCTGGTGGCAAGTATGCCGGTGGCAAGTATGCTTGTGGCAAGTATGCTTGTTGCAAGTATGCTAGTGGCAAGTATGCTAGTGTCAAGTATGCTAGTGGCAAGTATGCTAGTGGTAACTATGCTTTTGGCGAGTATGCTTCTGGCAAGTATGCTTGTGGCTAGTGTGCTGGAAGCAAGAAAGCTGGTGGCAAGGATGCTGATTGAAAGTATGCTGGTGGCAACTGTGCTGGTGGCAAGTATGCTGGTGGCAAGTATGCTGGTGGCAAGTGTGCTTGTGGCAAGTATGCTTGTGGCAAGTATGCTTGTGGCAAGTATGCTTGTGGCAAGTATGCTTGTGGCAAGTATGCTTGTGGCAATTATGCTTGTGGCAAGTATGCGTGTGTCAAGAATGCATGTTGCAAGTATGCTGCTGGCAAGTATACCCGTGCAAGTATGCGTAGGCAAGTATGCCAGTGGGAAGTATGCCTGTGGCAAGTATGCCGGTGACATCTGATGGCAAGTATTCTTGTGGCTAGGATGCTTGTGGCAAGTATTCTTGTGGCAAGTATTCTTGTGGCAAGTCTGCTTGTGGCAAGTATGCTTGTGGCTAGTATGCTAGTGGCAAGTATGCTTGTGGCTTGTATGCTTGTGGCAAGTATGCTGGTGGCAAGTATGCTTGTGGCGTTTATCTAGTGGCAAGTATGCTTGTGGCAAGTATGCTTGTGGCAGGTATACTTGTGGCAAGTATCCTTGGCATTTATGCTGGTTGCATAGTGGTTGCAGAGAATGCTGGTGGTAAGTATGCTTTTGGCAAGTATGCTGGTGGCAACTATGCAAGTATGGTGGTGGTAAGTATGCTAGTGGCAAGTATGCTGATGGCAAGTATGCTGGTGGCAAGTATGCTGGTGGCAAGTTCGCTGGTGGCAAGTTCACTGGTGGCAAGTTTGCTAGCAGCAAGTATGCTTGCGGCAAGTTTGCTTGTGACCAGTATGCTTGTTGCAAGTATGATTGTGGCAAGTTTGCTAGCGGCAAGTATGCTGGCGGCAAGTATGCTTGTGGCAACTATGGTAGTGGCAAGAATGCTTGTGGCAATTATGCTTGTGGCAAATATGCTTGAGGAAAGTATGCTTGTGGCAAGAATGCTTGTGGCCAATGTGCTTGTGGCAAGTATGCATGTGGCAAGTATGCTTGTTGCAGGTATGCTTGTGGCAGGTATGCTTGTGGCATGTATGCTGGTGGCTACTATGAAATTATGCTGGTGGCAAGAATGCTGGTGGCAAGTATTCTGTTGGCAAGTATGCTGGTGGAAAGTATGCAAGTATACTGGCGGCAAGTGTGCTGGTGTCAGGTATGCTGGTGGCAAGTATGTTTGTGGCAAGTTTGCTAGCGGCAAGTATGCTTGAGGCAAGTATGATGGTGGCAAGTATGCTTGTGTGAAGTGTGCTTGTGGCTGCAGAGTGTGCTGGTGGCAAGTATGCTGGTGGCAAGTAATCTGATGGAAAGTATGCTGTTGGCAAGTATGCTGGAGGCAAGTATGCTGGTGGCAATTATGCTGGAAGTAACTATGCTTGTGGCAAGTATGCTGGTGGCAAGTATGCTAGTGGCAAGTTTTGTGTCCCAGCCTCGTCGTAGGTGTCGGTGGCCGAGTGGAATGAGACCGACACGCTGGTGCAGGTACAGAGGGGAGCAGCCAGAAACTATAAACACTCGAGTAAAGTAGAAAGAGATATATATTGCACAGAATGAAACAATACTTAACTTTTACATAGTACTGCAGAATGTTGATACATAGTTGTTAGAGGCCTGCCTAGTGCCTGTACAATAGCAAAGTCTTCACTCGTGCCGATCTGATTACGAAGGTCCTAACTCGTTGCTATCTCAGTCCGAAGTGACCGGTGTCTTTCCGTGGTGGCCACGAGCGGGGTTGCAGCAGAGGGCGCTCATGGCTGTTGTCGTGAGAACGCCGCGCCGTGCTTGCATGGCGGCGCGCGGCGAAAGTAGGTGGCGCGCACTTTGTACTTGTGCGACACCACAGCAAGTATGCTGGTGCTAAGTATGCTGGTGGCAAGTATGCTGATGGAAAGTATGCTGGTGACAAGTATGCTTGTGGCAAGTATTATTGTGGCAAGTATGCATGTGGCATGTATGCGTTTGGTAAGAATGCTTGTGGCAACTATGCTTGTGGCAACTGTGCTTTTGGCAAGTATGCTGGTGGCAAGTATGCTGATGGAAAGTATGTTGGCGGCAAGTATGCTGTTGACAATTATGCTGGAGGTAACTATGCTTGTAGCAAGTATGCAAGTATACTCGTGGCAAGTATGCTGGTGGCAAGTATGCTAGTGCCAAGTATGCTGGTGGCAAGTATGCTAGTTGCAAGTATGCTGGTGGCAAGTTTGCTGGTGGCAAGTATGCTGGTGGTATGTATGCTGTTGGCAAGTGTGCTGGTGGCAAGTATGCTGTTGGCCAGTATACTTGTGGCAATAAGCTTGTGGGAAGAATGTTTGTGGCAAGTATGCTTGTGGCAAGTATGCTTGTGGCAAGTATGCTTGTGGCAAGTATCCGTGTGGCAATTATGCAGGTGGCAAGTATGCGTCTGGCAAGTTCGCTTGTGGCAGGTATGCTAGTGGCAAGTATGCTAGTGGCAAGTATGCTAGTGGCATGTATGTTTGTGGCAAGTATGCTTGTGGCAAATATGATTCCGGCAAGTATACTTGTGGCAAGTATGCTTGTGGCAAGTTTGCTAGCGTTAAGTATGCTTGTGGCAAGTATGGTTGTGGCAAGTATGCTGGTGGCAAATATGCTGGTTACAAGTATGCTTGTGGCAAGTATACTTGTGGCAAATATGCTTTTGGCAAGTATTTTTGTGCCAAGTATGCGTGTGGCATGTATGCGTGTGGTAAGAATTCTTGTGGCAGCTATGTTTGTGGCAACTATGCTTGTGGCAACTATGATGGTGGCAAGTATGATGATGGAAAGTATGCTGGCGGCAAGTATGCTGGTGGCAAGTATGCTGGAAGTAACTATGCTTGTGGCAAGTATGCAAGTATACTGGTGGCAAGTATGCTGGTGGCAAGTATACTAGTGCCAAGTATGCTGGTGGCAAGTATGCTGTTGGCAAGTTTGCTGGTGGCAAGTATGCTGTTGGCAAGTATGCTTGTAGCAATATGCTTGTGGGAAGAATGTTTGTGGCAAGTATACGTGTGGTAAGAAAGCTTGTGGCAACTACGCTTGTGGCTAGTATGCTTGTGGCAAGTATGCTGGTGGCAAGTATGCTGATGGAAAGTATGCTGGCGGTTAGTATGTTGGCGGTTAGTATGTTAGCTCTTGGTATGTTTCCACTTAGTATGTTGGGTCTTAGTATTTTGGCTCTTAGTATGTTGGCTCATAGTATGTTTGCTCATAGTATGATGCCCCATTGTATATTGGCTTATAGTATGTTGGCACTTAGTATGTTGGAGTTTAGTATGTTGGCACTTAGTATGTTGGGGCATAGTATGTTGGTGCTAAGTATGTTGGCGCTTAGTACGTTGGTGCTTAGTATGTTGGCACTTAGTATGTTGGCTCTTTGTATGTTGGCACTTAGTATATGGCTATTAGTATGTTGGCTCTTAGTTTGTTGTTCTTAGTATGTTGGCTCTTAGTATGTTGGCTCATAGTATGTTGGCTCATAGTATGTTGGCTCGTAATATGTTGGTGTTTAGTATGTTGGCACTTAGTATGTTGGCGATTATTATGTTTGCACTTAGTATGTATTCGCTTAGTATGTTGGTGCTTAGTATGTTGGCACTTCGTATGTTCGCTCTTAGTATGTTTGCTCTTGGTATGTTGGCTCTTAGTGTGTTGGCAGTAAGTATGTTGGCACTTAGTATGTTGTTGCTTAGTATGTTGGCTCTTAGTATGTTGGCTCTTAGTATATTGGCTCTTAGTATGTTGGGTCTTAGTATGTTGGCTCTTAGTATGTTAGCTCTTTGTATGTAGGCTCATAGTATGTTAGCTCATTGTACATCTACATCTACATCTACATACATACTCCGCAATTCACTGTAAGGTGCGTGGCGGAGGGTACACTGTACCACTACTAGGCATTTCCTTTCCTATTCCACTCCCAAATTGAACGAGGAAAAAAAGAATGCCTATATGCCTCCGTACGAGCCCTAATTTCTCTTATCTTGTCTTTGTGATCTTTACACGAAATGTAAGTAGGCGGCAGCAAGATCGTACTACACTCAGCTTCAAATTCCGTCCCTCTAAATTTACTTAACAGAAATTCACGAAAAGAACGTCGTCTTTCTTCCAGCGATCCCCAATTGAGTTGCCGGAGCATTTCCTTGACACTCGCGCATTGGTCGAACCTACCGGTAACAAATCTAGCTGCTCGCCTCTGAACCGCCTCTATGTCTTCCTTCAAACCGATCTGCTGCGGGTCCCAAATACTTGAGCAATACTCAAGACGTGGTCGTACAAGCGTTTTATACGCGGTCTCCTTTACAGGTGAAGTACATCTTCCCAAAATTCTCCCAATAAACCGAAGTCTGCTGTCCGCCTTATTCACAACTGTCCTTACATGCTCGTTCCATTTCATATCGCTCTGCAATGTTACGCCTAGATATTTGAACGACGCGACCGCATCAAGAAGCTCACTACTGATGCTGTATTCGAACATTATAGGATTGTTTTTTCTACTCATGCGCATCACCTTACATTTTTCTACATTGAGAGCTAGCTGCCATTCTTTGCACCAACTAGAAATTTTGTCTAAGTCAACCTGTATGCTATTACAGTCAGTTACAGACGACACCCTCCCATACACCACAGCATCATCAGCAAACAGCCGCAAATTACAACTTACTCTGTCCATCAGATCATTTATATAGATAGAAAATAATAGCGGTCCTATCGCACTCCCCTGGGGCACGCCTGACGATACACTCGTCTCTGATGAACACTCGCCGTCGAGAACAACGTACTGCGTTCTATTACTTAGGAAGTCATCCAGCCAGTCACAAATCTGTGAACCTATTCCATAAGCTCGTATCTTCGTTAGCAGTCTGCAGTGTGGCACCGTGTCGAACGCCTTTTTGAAGTCGAGAAAAACACAATCCGCCTGTTGCCCTTCGTCCATGACTCGCAAGATGTCGTGTGAGAAAAGGGCAAGCTGAGTTTCACATGAACAATGTTTCCTAAACCCGTGCTGATTCATGGAAAGAAGCTTTTCCGTTTCAAGGAAATTTACTATATTCGAACTGAGAATATGCTCCAAAATTCTACATGAAACCGATGTCAACGATATTGGCCTGTAATTGTATGGGTCAGTTCTCTTTCCTTTCTTATACACGGGAGTCACCTGCGCTTTTTTCCAATCACTAGGAACTTTGCGCTGAATTAAAGATTCGCTATAAATGCAAGCTAAGTAGGGGGCCAATGCCGCAGAATAGTCTTTGTAAAACCGAACTGGTATTCCATCCGGACCAGCAGACTTTTTCGTATTTAGCTCTCTCAGCTGCTTCTCTACACCAGAAATACCTATTGCTATGTCCCCCATTTCGGAATTAGTACGTTGATCAAATGATGGTATATTTGTGCGGTCCTCCTGCGTGAAAGATTTCTTAAAGGTTAAATTTAGAACTTCAGCTTTCCGTTTGCTTTCTTCTATTACTGCCCCGGAATGATCAACTAGTGACTGGACAGTGGGCTTTGACCCGCTTATCGATTTTACATAGGACCAGAATTTTTTCGGGTTCTCGGAAAGATCTTTTGCTAAGGTATGGCTGTGATAATTATTGTATGCTTCACGCATCGATCTTTTTATAGACGCACGAATCTCTACTAACTTTTGCCTGTCATCATTTGCGTGTTCTTTTCTGAATCGAGAGTGCAACAGCCTTTGCTTTCTCAGCAGCTTTCTAACATTATTATTATACCACGGTGGATCTTTTCCATCCTTAATCGTCTTTACTGGCACATATTTCTCTAACCCTTCATTAACAATGCACTTAAATTTTGTCCACAAGTCCTCTACATCCATAGTCCCAGAATTAGTATGTTGGTTATAGTATGTTGGCTCGTAATATTTTGGAACTTAGTATGTTGGCTCTTTGTATGTTGCCAATTAGTATGTCAGCTCTAAGTATGTTGGCTCTTAGAATCTTGGCTCTCAGTATGTATGCTCTTAGTATATTGGCTCATAATATGTTGGCTATTAGTATGTTGGCTCTTAGCATGATGGCTCTTAGTATGTTGTCTGTTATTATGTTGGCTTTTAGTATGTTGGCTCTTAGTATTTGGGTATTAGCATGTTGGCTCTTAGGATTATTGCTCTTAGTGTGTTGGGTCTTTGTATGTTTCCACTTTGTATGCTGGCTCTTATAATGTTGGCTCTTATTATGTTTGCTCTTAGTATGTTGGCTCTTAGAATGTTGGCTCTTAGTATGTATGCTCTTAGTATATTTGCTCATAATATGTTGGCTATTAGTATGTTGGCTCTTAGCATGATGGCTCTTAGTATGTTGGGTCTTAGCATGTTGGCTCTTAGTATGTCAGCTCTTAGTATGTTGGCTTTTAGTATGTTGGCTCTTAGTATTTGGCTCTTAGTATGTTGGCTCTTAGGATGTTTGCTCTTAGAGTGTTGGCTCTTAGTATGTTTCCGCTTTGTATGCTGGCTCTTAGTATGTTGGCTCTTAGTATGTTTGCTCTTAGTATGTTGGCACTTAAATATAGGCATTTAGTATGTAGGTGCTTAATATGTTTGCACTTAGTATGTTGGCTCTTAGTATGTTGGCTCTTAGTATTTTGTCTCTTAGAATGTTGACTCTAAGTATATTGGCTATTAGTATGTTGGCTCTTAGTATCTGGGCCCTTAGTATGTAGGCTCGTAGTATGTTGGCACTTAGTATGTTGGCGCTTAGTATGTTGGCACTTAGTATGTTGGCACTTAGAATGTTGTCACTTAGTTTGTTTGCCCTCAGTATGTTGACCCTTAGTATGTTGGCACTTAGTATATTTGTGCATAGTATGTTGGCCCTTAGTATTTTGGCACTTAGTATGATGGTGCTTATTATATTGGCCCTTCGTATATTGGCACTTAATATGTTGGCACTTAGTATGTTGGCCCTTAGTAAGTTGCAACTTAGTGTGTAGGCATTTAGTATGTTGGCGCTTAGTACATTGGTCCTTAGTATGTTGGCACTTTGTATGTTGTCACTTAGTATGTTGTCTCTTAGTACGTTGGCACTTAGTTTGTTGGCCCTAAGTATTTTGCCCATTAGTATGTTGGCGCTTACTCTGTGGCACTTAGTATATAGGCGCTTACTGTGATGGCGAATTGTATGTTGGCGCTTAGTATGTTTGCCCTTAGTATGTTGGCACTTAGCATGTTGGCTCTTAGTATGATGGTGCTTCATATGTTGACACTTAGTATTTTCTCCCTTAGTATGTTGGTGCTTATTATGTTGTCCCGTAGTTGGTTGGCACTTAGTACGTTGGGACTTAGTATGTTGGCTATTAGTATGTTGGCATTAGTATGTTTGCCCTTAGTATGTTATCCCTTACTATGTTGGCTCTTAGTACTTAGTGGCTAGTATGTCGGCGATATTATTTTGTCCCTTAGTATGTTGGCCCTTAGTATGTTGGTGCTTATTATGTTGGCTCTTAGTATTTTGGCACTTAGTTTGATGGCACTTAGTATGTTGGCGCTTAGTGAGTTCGCACTTTGTAGGTTGCAGCTTAGTATGTTGTCAATTAGTATGTTGGCCCTTAGTATGCTGGCTCTTAGTATGTTGGCTCTTAGTATGTTGCCTCTTAGTATGTTGGCACTTAGTATGTTGTCACTTAGTATGTTTACGCGTAGTATGTTGGCGCTTAGTATGTTGGTGCTAAGTATGTTTTCTCAAAGTATGTTTGCTCATAGTATGTTGGCTCACAGTATGTTGGCATTTAATATGTTGGTGCTTAGTCTGTTGGTGCTTAGTATGTTGGCGTTTAGTATGTTTCCTCTTAGTATGTTCGTTCTTACGATGTTGGCCCTTATTATGTTAGCGCTTAGTATATTGGCACTCAGTATATTGGCGCATAGTATGTTGGCGCTTAGTATGTTGGGGTTTTGAGTGTTGTCGCTTAGTATATAGGCGCTGAGTACATTGGCTCTTAGTACGTTGGCTCTTAGTTTGTAGGCTCATAGTATGTTGTCTCATACTATGTTGGCTTATTGTATGTTGGGCCTTAGTATGTTGGGGCTTAGTATTTTGGCACTTAGTATGTTGGCTCTTAGTATGTTTGCTTTAGTATGTTAGCTCCTAGTATGTTGGTGCTTAGTATGAAGGCGCACAGTATGTTGGTGCTTAGTTTGTTGCCGCGTAGTATGTTGGCTCTTAGTATGTTGGCTCTTAGTATATTGGTTCTTAGTATGTTGGCGCTTAGTATGTCGGTGCTTAGCATGTTGGCACTTAGTTTGTTGGCTCATAGTATGTTGGCACTTAGTATGTTGGTGCAGAGTATATTGGCTCTTAGTATGTTGGCTCTTAGTAGGTTGGCTCTTAGTATGTTGACTCTTAGTATGTTGGCTCTTAGTATGTTGGCTCTTGGTATGTGGGCTTATAGTATGTTTGCTAATAGTATGATGTCTCTAAGTATGTTGACTCATAGTATCTTGGTGCTTCATATGTAGGAGCTTAGTTTGTTGGCCCTTAGTATGTTGGCTCTTAATATGTTGGCTCTTTGTGTCTTGGCTCGTAGTATGTTGGCTGTTAGTATGATGGCTCTTAGTATGTTTGCTCTTAGTATGTTTTCACTTAGTATGTTGGCTCTTAGTATGTTGGCACTTAGTATTTTGGTGCAGAGTATATTGGCTCTTAGTGTGTTGGCTCATAGTATGTTGGCTGTTACTGTGTTGACTCATAGTATGTAGGCTCTTAGTATGTTGGCTCTTAGTATGTTGGCTCTTAGTATGTTAGGTCATAGTAAGGTTGCTCATAGTATGATGACTCTTAGTATGTTGGCTCATGGTGTGTTGGCGGTTAGTATGTCGGCTCTTAGTATGATGCTCTTAGTATGTTTGTGCTTAGTATGTTGTCTCTTAGCATGTTGGCTCTTAATAGTTGGCTCTTAGTATGTTGGCTTTTTTATGTTGGTTCATACTATGTTGGCTTTTAGTATGTTGGTTCTTAGGATGTTGGCTCTAAGTATGTTGGCATATAGTAAGTTTGCTCATAGTATGATGTCTCATAGTATATTGACTCATAGAATGTTGGAGCTTAGTAAGTTGGCTCTAAGTATGTTGGCTCTTAATATGTTGGCTCTTAGTGTGTTGGCTCTTAGTATGTTGGCTCTTAGTATGTTGGATCATAGTATGTTTGCTCATACTATGATGGCTCATAGTATGTTGGCTAAGAGTACTTTGGTGCTTAATATGTTGGAGCTTAGTATGCTTGTGGCGAGTATTCTTCTGCCAAGTATGCTTGTGGCAAGTATGCTTTTGGCAAGTATATTTGTGGCAAATTTGCTTGTGGCAAGTGTGCTTGTGGCAAGTGTGCTTGTGGCAAGTATAATGGTTGCAGAGTATGCTGGTGGCAATGATGCAAGTATGCTGATAGAAAGTATGCTGGTGGCAAGTATGCTGGTGGCAAGTATACAAGTATACTGGTGGCAAGTATGCTTTTAGCAAGTATGCTGGCGGCAAGTATGCTGGTGGCAAGAATGCTGGTTACAAGTATGCTTGTAGCAAGTATGCTTGTGGCAATTATGCTTCTGGCAAGTATGCTTGTGGCAAGTATGCATGTGGCAAGTATGCGTGTGGCAAGTATGCGTGTGGTAAGAATGCTTGTGGCAACTATGCTTGTGGCTAGTATGCTTGTTGCAAGTATGCGAGTGGCAAGTATGCTTGTGGCGGGTATGCTTCTGGCAAATATGCTTGTGGCAAGTATGCTTGTGGCAAGTATGTTTGTGGCACGTTTGCTAGCGGCAATTACGCTTGTGGCAAGAACGTTTGTGGCAAGTATGCCTGTGGTAAGTATGCTTGTGGCAAGTATGGTGGTTGCAGAGTATGCTGGTGACAAGTATGCTGGTGGCAAGAATACTAGTAGCAAGTATGCTGGTGGCAAGTATGCTTGTGGCAAGTATGTTTGTGGCACGTTTGCTAGCGGCAATTATGCTTGTGGCAAGAACGTTTGTGGCAAGTATGCCTGTGGTAAGTATGCTTGTGGCAAGTATGGAGGTTGCAGAGTATGCTGGTGACAAGTATGCTGGTGGCAAGAATACTAGTGGCAAGTATGCTGGTGGCAAGTATGCTGGTGGCAAGAATGCAGTTGGCAAGTATGCTGGTGCCAAGTAAGCTGTTGGCAAATATTCTTGCAGCAATATGCTTGTGGCAAGAATGATTGTCGCAAGTATTCTTGTGGCAAGTATGCTTGTGGCAAGTATGCGTGTAGCAATTATGCGTGTGGCAAGTATATGTGTGGCAAGTATGCTTGTGGCAAGTATGCTAGTGGCAAGTATGCTAGTGGCAAGTATGTTAGTGGCAAGTATCCTTGTGGCAAGTATGATTGTGGCAAGTATGCTTTTGGCAAATATGATTACGGCAAGTATACTTGTGGCAAGTATGCGTGTGGCAAGTTTGCAAGCGGCAAGAATGCTCGTGGCAAGTATGCTCGTGGCAAGTATGCTCGTGGCAAGTATGCTGGCGGCAAGTATGCTGGCGGCAAGTATGCCGGTGGCAAGTATGCTGATTTCAAGTATGCTTGTGGCAAGTATGCTTGTGTCAAGTATACTTGTGGCAAGTATTTTCGTGGCAAGTATACGTGTGGCATGTATGCGTGTGATAAGAATGCTTGTGGCAACTATGCTTGTGACAAGTATGCTGGTGGCAAGTATGCTGATGGGAAGTATGCTGGTGGCAAGTATGCTGGAGGCAAATATGCTGGTGGCAAGTATGCTGGTGGCAAATATGCTGGTGGCAATTATGCTTGTGGCAAGTATGCTTGTGGCGAGTATGCTTGTGGAAATTATGCTTGTGGCATGTATGCGTGTGGCAAGTATGCGTGTTGTAAGTATGCTGGTGGCAATTATGCCAGTGGCAAGTATGCTGGTGGCAAGTATGCTGGTGGCAAGTATGCCGGTGGCATCTAGTGGCAAGTATTCTTGTGGCTAGTATGCTTGTGGCAAGTATTCTTGTGGCAAGTATTCTTGTGGCAAGTATGCTTGTGGCTAGTATGCTTGTGGCAAGTATGCTTGTGGGAAGTATGCTTGTTTCGAGTATGCATCTAGCAAGCATGCTTGTGGCAACTATGCTTGTGGCAAGTATGATTGTGGCAAGTAAGTTGTGCCAAGTATGCTTGTGGCAAGTATGTTGGTTGCAGAGTATGCTGGTGGCAATTGTGGTGTCACACAAGTACAAAGTGTGCGCCACCTACTTTCGCCACGCGCCGCCATGCACGCACGGCGCGGTGTTCTCATGACGACAGCCACGAGCGCCCTCTGCGACAACTCCGATCATGGCCACCACTGAAGGACAACGGACTTGGGACTGAGTTAGCAACCAGTTAGGACCTTCGTAGTCAGATAGGCACCAGTGAACACTTTGCTATCGTACAGGCACTAGGCAGGCCTCTAACAACTATGTATCAACATTCTGCAGTACTATGTAAAAGTTAAGTATTGTTACATTCTGTGCAATATATATCTCTTTCTAATTTACTCTAGTGTTTATAGTTTCTGGCTGCTCCCCTCCGTACCTGCACCAGCGTGCTATTTTTGTTCCTGTGTCAGTCACAATCCACTCGGCCACCGACACCTACAACGAGGCTGGGAAACAAAAGCGGCGACGAAGTTGGGACACAAAAGTGGCGACGAGGAGTGTTAGACGAACCTTGGACCAGCCCGCTTGCAGCAGCCAAACAGCAGCAGTTGGAGCACGCAGAAATTGCTCCCGCCCACCCACCATTTATAAGATTTTTGGGGGAACATATTCTGTTACGTGTTTTGTGGACTTTTTTGTTGCAGAGCGTCCTCTTTCATATTGCATTTGTGTTTTGTTATAATTTACTTGTATGCGCGGCGCCTAATCGGTCAGCATGGCCACTACCCCGAACCCAAACTTAATGGAAATTATTCAGTTACAGACGGCGCAAATCACTCAACTACTGCAGGCCGTGTCACAGTTGACGGCACAGGCTGCTCACCAACAACAACAGCCGTCACATCAGCAGCCCACACCTGTCGCTGCACCGCTTCCTACATTTCGCCAGTACAACGAACGTGAGGAAGAATGGAGCGACTATTTCGCACAGTTTCAAGAACTCGTCGCGGCTCATCAAATTACAGGTCAGAGAGTGAAGAACCTTTTCTTATCGATTGTGGGCCCCCAGTCCTTCGTACTATTGCAAAAACTTCTCCCTCTCGCATCTCCTCGTGATGTAGACTTTGAAAAAATTGTAGATGCACTGAATGCTCATTATGAGAGAAAAGTTCTTGTAGCCACTGCACGATACCGATTTTTCAGACTTAAAAAATTACCGCAGCAATCACACAAGAGTGGATTACGGAATTGAAGGGCTTAACCCGCCAATGTAAATTTACTTGCTCTTGTGGACTTTCGTATAGTGACGTGATGTTGAGGGATGCGATTACGCAGAATATTCAGGACCCCAGAATTAGAGCAGCCATTCTGAAACAGTCTGACCCCTCATTAGACAGTGTACTGCAGCTTATAGAAAGCGCATGATACTTTTGACTTAGCAGATGTAGAAATGCAAAGCCACAGAGTAAATTCAGTGCGCCGTAACGGACGCTTTCCTAGCCGTAGTTCTTAGTGTAGCACTAGTGATTCTTACAATAGTACAGGCCGTGCTGAACAGACAGTGAACAGTAGCCAGTGTAGAAGTGCGACACAAAGGTCGCCCCGTCATGTTAGAAACAGTAATTTGAATAACGGGCGCCAACGCTCATTTCAGAAAAATGTACGTAAATCTTGCCCCCAGTGTGTTTCTCGCCACAAGCGTGCTCATTGCCCTAGTCGCAACGCAACCTGTTATCAATGTGGCAAATCAGGACATGTACTGTCTGTGTGTATGCAAATGAAAAACTCAAAGAACGGTACCGTTAGAAACAGTGCTTCGCAAAGTGCGAGAGCAGTTCATTCTGTAAATGTTATACGGGCTGTGGAATTGAACAGTGTTTTCCTTGGATCTCAATTGCAAGAAAGTAGTTCTGCGCCTATGGCAAAACTATATAGTGCACCACGTAGCAAGCGCCGACGAGCGCGTAATTCTGTGCAACGGAAAAGGGTTCGGGACAAGCAAAATGATTATGTACAGTGCAATCCTGTAGTGAAAATAGTGCCTTCTGCAACTGCTCCTTGTAATAGTGCCCAGTACTGTGTAGCTAGTGACAGTAGACATCAAGTAGCTACTCAAAAGAGTAGTGCAGTAGTTAGTGACTCTGTAGTAGCCTCGCATTGCGCGGACGCCGATCTGGCGGTAGTGCCATCTAGTGACAGTGTTGTTAATCCGCCGCGTGCCGAGTCTGCGCCGCTTCCTTCACTACGCGGAACGCGCAAGTGCAGCAAACAAACCGTAGCGGACGTTGCCCACATTCACGCACCTGTCGTGCGCCAGGAGCACAAACTTTTTGTAAATCTCTCCATAGAAAATAAGACTGTGCAATTTCAGCTTGATACTGGTTCCGCTGTCACATTAATAAATAAAGATAATTATGAACTTCTGGGTTCGCCAAAATTGTCGCCGTGTCAACATGTGCTAACGGCGTATACGGGTCAAAATATTCCCGTGCTAGGAATGTGTAGCCTGCCTGCCTCTTTTCAAGGTGTTACAAAGACGGTTGCTTTTGTTGTTCTTCAGGCCAAATTTACACAGAACATTTTTGGACTAGATGCTTTTGACTTGTTTGGTTTATCAATTCACAGAGATGTGCTTCAAATTTCGTCAATAGTGCCTCAGGATAAAATCAATGCATTGTGTGACAAATATAGTGACTTGTTTTCGCCGGAACTAGGTTGTGCAAAAGACTTCGTGGCACATGTAACTTTAAAAGAATCTGCAGTTCCAAAATTTCGTAAAGCTAGACCAGTGCCTATCGCCTTGCGTGATACAGTTGCCGAAGAACTTAAACGTTGGCAAGATAGTGGGGTGATTTCTCCTGTTTCTGCGAGTCAGTGGGCCTCGCCTATAGTAATTATACCCAAGCCGTCAGGAAAACTTCGTCTCTGTGCGGACTTCAAATCAACAGTGAACAGTCAAACAATTGTAGACACTTATCCCCTGCCCAGACCTGACGAACTAATGGACAAATTAGGACAGTCTCGTTTCTTTTCCAAGATTGATTTAGCAGAGGCATACTTACAGATTCCACTTGATGACGAGTCAAAAAAGTTTTTCGTCATTAATACTCACATGGGCCTTTTTCAATTTCAACGCCTACCCTTTGGCAGTTCTTCCGCTCCCGCTATTTTTCAGCGTTTTTTGGAACAGCTGACAGTTTCTGTACCGTGTTGTTCGAACTATTTAGATGATATTGTGGTATCCGGACGTACAGTTGAAGAACATTTAGCAAACCTGGAGTGCCTTATCAAAGTTTTGACGGCAGCAGGTCTACGTTGCAATAAAGCCAAGTGTTCGTTTTTCCAGACTGAAATAGAGTACTTAGGCCATGTGATTAATGCCCAAGGAATCCATCCCTTACAGTCACATCTTCGAGCAATCAAAGACTTGCCTCCTCCTAAGAATGTGCACGAATTGCAAGCAGTAATGGGGAAGCTGAACTATTATTTCAGGTTTATTCCCAATGCCTCTCACATTGCAGCTCCACTGCATCACTTACGTAGGAAGAATGTTCCTTTTGTATGGTCTAAAGGTTGCCAAGTTGCCTTTGACAGATTAAAGTCTGCACTATTCAGTGATGCATGTTTGATTCCCTTTGACCCACAGAAGCCTAAGTGTGGTAGCACGTTTTGTTCGCTCAGGGTGGCCTGCCAGAGCCAAAGACATTGAGCGGCCTCTGGTTCGACGTTATTTTGCACAACGTCATGCATTGTCTTTAAGTCAGGGTGTTCTGTTGTTACATACATACAACGACCAAACAAGAGTGATTGTTCCTCGTTCCCTGCAACGAGAAGTGTTTCGCCTCCTGCATCAAGGACATTGGGGCATTGTTAGGACAAAGCAACTGGCCAGACGTCATTGTACCTGGGTTGGTATGGACGCTCAGATAGAGAGCATGACATCACAGTGTACAGTTTGTGCGGAGCATCAGGCGGCTCCTCCACAGCGTTTCTCAGACTGGCCACGCCCCAAGGGACCATGGCAACGTTTACATATTGACTTTGCCGGACCTTTCTGGAATACGCGCTGGTTAATTGTTGTAGACGCTTTCAGCAAGTTTCCTTTTGTGATTACCATGAACTCAACGACAGCTTCTAGTACAATCAGTGCCTTAACATCAGTGTTTTGCATCGAAGGCTTGCCTGAAACTATCGTCAGTGACAATGGACCTCAGTTTGTTAGTGCGGAATTTCAACAGTTTTGTCGTGTGAATGGCATTCAGCATATCACCACCGCACCTTTTCACCCTCAGTCCAATGGTGAAGCAGAAAGTTTCGTTCGGACATTCAAGTCTCACATGGAGAAGCTGAAAGGTCAGCACTCCAGGCAGCAAGCTCTTCAAATTTTCCTGTCTACGTATCGGTGCATGCCACGTGACGGCCCGTCTCCTGCCGAGCTGCTACACGGCCGCCGTCACCGCACTCTCCTTCACCTGCTGCAGCCTCCCACGCACCGAGTCGGTTCGTATGGCGCTACGCGTTTTCAGGTTTCCACGCCGGTGCTGTACAGGGTGTTTGCTGGAAAAAAAAGAAACTATGGATGCCAAAAACATTCAGTGTATGCTCGGTCGCAATATGTATGTTGTACGTTCTTCCACAGGGTCGGAGCTGCGGCGCCATGCAAACCAATTGCGTCTGCATAGGCCGCGCGATCCTGTCTCCGGTTTCTTGATTCCAGACCCAGTTCACCGCCAGGGAGCACAACCACATCGTTCGTCCCCGGACTAAGAGATCGTCCCGATGGAGATCGACGCGACGCCAACGCTGCCGCCGCCGCAGATGACAGCGTCACCGAGAGGGACTCCGGGACCGTGCGTGCCGCCGCCGCCTGGGCCACGCACCTCAGAAGAAGATGACCTGCTCCCTCTGGGCGGGGGCGGGCGCCCTTCCGCTGGTTTTCCAGCGGATCGCAAGGTGTATACCGGGGCGCGGACGGCGTCTCGATCCCAGCCTCAGCTACGACACACGTCCCACCAGTAACGCCTCCGCCCAGGCTCTCCTCCCAGTGCCGTCGCCGTGGCCCTCAGCCCTACGCCACGACGGCGCGGCGGTTTGGGGGGGACGGGTGTGGTGTGCACAAGTACAAAGTGCGCGCCACCTACTTTCGCCAAGCGCCGCCATGCACGCACGGCACGGCGTTCTCACGACGACAGCCACGAACGCCCTCTGCGACAACTCCGCTCGTGGCCACCACTGAAGGACAACGGACTTAGGACTGAGTTAGCAACCAGTTAGGACCTTCGTAATCAGATAGGCACCAGTGAAGACTTTGCTATCGTACAGGTACTAGGCAGGCCTCTAACAACTATGTATCAACATTCTGCAGTACTATGTAAAAGTTAAGTATTCTTACATTCTGTGCAATATATATCTCTTTCTAATTTACTCTAGTGTTTATAGTTTCTGGCTGCTCCCCTCCGTACCTGCAACAGCGTACTATTTTTGTTCCTGTGTCGGTCACATTCCACTCGGCCACCGTAACCTAAGACGAGGCTGGGAAACAAAAGCGGCGACGAAGTTGAGTCACAAAAGCAATGATGCAAGTGTGCTGATAGAAAGTATGCTGGTGGCAAGTATGCAAGTATACTGATGGCAAGTAAACTGGTGGCTAGTATGCTAATGGAAAGTATGCTGGTTGCAAGTATGCTGGAGGCAAGTATGCTGGTGGCAAGAATGCTGGAAATAACTATGCTGGTGGCAAGTATGCAAGTATACTGGTGGCAAGTATGCTGGTGTCAAGTATACGAGTGGCAAGTATGCTGGTGGCAAGGATGCTGGTGGCAAGTATGCTGTTGGCAAGTATGCTAGTGGCAAGTATGCTGTTGGCAAGTATGCTTGTGACAATATGCTTGTGGCAAGGATGTTTGTGGCAAGTATGCTTGTGGCAAGTATGGTTGTGGCAAGTTTGGTAGCGGGAAGTATGCTTGTGGCAAGTATGCTTGTGGCAAGTATGCTGGTGGGAAATATGCTGGTGTCAAGTATGCTGGTTACAAGTATGCCTGTAGCAAGTATGCTTGTGTCAAGTATGCTTGTGGCAAGTATGCATGTGCCAATTATGCATGTGACAAGTATGCGTCTGGTAAGAATGCTTGTGGCAACTATGCGTGTGGCAAGTATGCTTGTGGCAAGTATGCTTGTGGCTAGTATACTTGTGGCAAGTATGCTGGTGGCAAGTATGCTGCTGTAAAGTATGCTGGCGGCAAGTATGCTGGACGCAATTATGCTGGTGGCAAGTATGATGGAAGTAACTATGCTGGTGGCAAGTATGCAAGTATACTGGTGGCAAGTATGCTGGTGGCAAATATGCTAGTGGTAAATATGCTGGTGGCAAATATGCTAGTGGAGGGTATGCTAAATGCAAGTATGCTAGTGGCAAGTATGCTAGTGGCAAGTATGCTAGTGGCAAGTATGCTAGTGGCAAGTATGTTTGTGGCGAGCATGCTTCTGGCAAGTATGCTTGTGGCAAGTATGCTTGTGGCTAGTATGCTGGAGGCAGGTATGCTGGTGGCAAGTGTGCTGATGGAAAGTATGCTGGCGGCAAGTATGCTGGAGGCAAGTATGCTGGTGGCAAGTATGCTGGTGGCAAGTGTGCTTGTGGCAAGTATGCTTGTGGCAAGTATGCTTGTGGCAATTATGCTTGTGGCAAGTATACGTGTGGCAAGTATGCGTGTTGCAAGTATGCTGGTGGCAAGTATGCCGATGGCAAGTATACTGGTGGCATCTGGTGGCAAGTATTCTTGTGGCTATTATGCTTGTGGCAAGTATTTTTGTGGAAAGTATTCGTGTGGCAAGTATGCTGGTGACAAGTATGAGCGGCAATTATCTAGTGGCTAGTATGCTTGTGGCAAGTATGCTTGTGGCAGGTATGCTTGTGGCAGGTATGCTTGTGGCAAGTATGCTTGTGGGAAGTATGCTGGTTGCATAGTGGTTGCAGAGTATGCTGGTGGTAAGTGTGCTTTTGACAAGTATGCTGGTTGCAACTATGCAAGTATGCTGGTGGCAAATATGGTGGTGGCAAGTATGCTAGTGGCAAGTATGCTGGTGGCAAGTATGCTGATGGCAAGTATGCTGGTGGCAAGTTCGCTGGTGGCATGTTTGCTGGTGGCAAGTTCGCTGGTGGCAAGTTTGCTAGTCGCAAGTATGCTTGCGGCAAGTTTGCTTGTGGCATATATGCTTGCTGCAAGTATGCTTGTGGCAAGTATGCTTTTGGCAAGTATGCATGTGGCAGGTATGCTTGAGGTATGTATGCTTGTGGAAGGTATGCTTGTGGGAAGTATGCTTGAGGCAAGTATGCATGTGGCAATAATGCTTGTGGCAGGTATGCTTGTGGAAGGTATGCTTGTGGCATGTATGCTGTTGGCAACTATGAAATTATGCTGGTGGCAAGTATACTGGCGGCAAGTATGCTGGTGTCAAGTATGCAGGTGGCAAGTATGCTTGTTGCAAGTATGTTTGTGGCAAGTATGCTTGTGGCAAGTATGCTTGTGGCAAGTATGCTAGTGGCGAGTATGCTTTTGGCAATTATGCTTGTGGCAAGTATGCTTGTGTCAAGTATGTTTGTGCCAAGTTTGCTAGTGGCAAGAATGCTTGAAGCAAGTATGATTGTGGCAAGTATGCTTGTGGCAAGTGTGCTTGTGGCAAGTATGGTGGTTGCAGAGTATGCTGGTGGCAAGTATGCTGGTGGCAAGTATGCTGATGGAAAGTACGCTGTCGGCAAGTATGCTGGAGGCAAGTATGCTAGTTGCAAGTATGCTGGAAGTAACTATGCTGGTGGCAAGTATGCTGGTGGCAAGTATGCTAGTGGCAAGTATGCTGGTGGCAAGTATGCTGGTGGCAAGTATGCTGGTGGCAAGTATGCTGGAGGCAAGTACGCTGGTGGCAATTATGCTGGAAGTAACTATGATGGTGGCAAATATGCAAGTATACTGCTGGCAAGTATGCTGGTGGCAACTATGCTAGTGGCAAGTATGCTGGTGGCAAGTATGCTGGTGGCAAGAATGCTGTTGGCAAGTGTGCTGGTGCCAAGTAAGCTGATGGTAAGTATGTTTGTGGCAATATGCTTGTGGCAAGAAAGTTTGTGGCAAGTATTCTTGTGGCAAGTATGCTTGTAGCAAGTATGCGTGTGGCAATTATGCGTGTGGCAAGTATGTGTCTGGTAAGTATGCTTGTGGCAAGTATGCTAGTGGCAAGTATGCTTGTGGCAAGTATGCTTGTGGCAAATATGATTTCGGCAAGTATACTTGTGGCAAGTATGCTTGTGGCAAGTTTGCTAGCGGCATGTATGCTTGTGGCAAGTATGCTTGTGGCAAGTATGCTGGCAGCAACTATGTTGGATACAAGTATGCTTGTGGCAAGTGAGCTTGTGGCAAGTATGCTGGAATAACTATTCTTTTGGCAAGTATTCAAGTATACTGGTGGCAAGTATGTTGGTGGCAAGTATGCTGATGAAATGTATGCTGGCGGCAAGTATGCTGGAGGCAAGTATGCTGGTGGCTAGTATGCTGGAAGTAACTATGCTGGTGGCAAGTATGCAAGTATACTGGTGGCAAGTATGCTGGTGGCAAGTATGCTAGTGGCAAGTATGCTGGTGGCAAGTATGGTAGTAGCAACTATGCTGGTGGCAAGTTTGCTGGTGGCAAGTATGCTGGTGGCAAGTATGCAGTTGGCAAGTATGCTTGTGGCAAAATGCTTGTGGGAAGAATGTTTGTGGCAAGTATGCTTGTGGCAAGTATGCTTGTGGCAAGTATGCTTGTGGCAAGTATGCATGTAGCAATTATGCATGTGGCAAGTATGCGTGTGGCAAGTATGCGTGTGGTAAGAATGCTTGTGGCAACTATGCTTGTGGCTAGTATGCTTGTGGCAAGTATGCTTGTGGCTAGTATGCTTGTGGCAAGTATACTGGTAGCAAGTATGCTGGTGGCAAGTTTGCTGGTGGCAAGTATGCTGGTGGCAAGTATACTGTTGGCAAGTATGCTAGTGGCAAATATGCTGTTGGCAAGTATGCTTGTTTCAATAGGCCTGTGGCAAGAATGTTTGTGGCAAGTATGCTTGTGGCAAGTATGCTTGTGACAAGTTTGCTAGCGGCAAGTATGCTTGTGGAAAGTATGGTTGTGGCAAGTATACTGGCGGCAAATATGCTGGTGGCAAGTATGCTGGTTACAAATATGCTTGTAGAAGGTATGCTCATGGCAAGTATACTTGTGGCAAGTATGCTTGTGACAAGTATGAGTGTGCCAAGTATGCGTGTGACAAATATGCGTGTGGTAAGAAATCTTGTGGCAACTATGCGTGTGGCAAGTATGCTTGTGGCAAGTATGCTTGTGGCTAGTATACTTGTGTCAAGTATGCTGGTGGCAAGTATGCTGCAGGAATGTATGCTGGCGACAAGTATGCTGGATGCAAGTATGCTGGTGGCAAGTATGCTGGAAGTAACTATGTTGGTGGCAAGGATGCAAGTATACAGGTGGCAAGTATGCTGGTGGCAAGTATGCTAGTGGCAAGTATGCTGGTGACAAGTATGCTAGTGGCAAGTATGATTGTCGCAAGTATGCTAGTGGCAAGTATGGTAGTGGCAAGTATGCTAGTGGCAAGTATGCTAGTGGAAAGTATGATTGTGGTGAGTATGCTTCTGGCAAGTATGCTTGTGGCAAGTATCCTTGTGGCCAGTATGCTGGAGGCAGGTATGCCGGTGGCAAGTGTGCTTGTGGCAAGTATGCGTGTGGTAAGTATGCGTGTTGCAGGTATGCCGGTGGCATCTGGTGACAAGTATTCTTGTGGCTAGTATGCTTGTGGCAAGTATTCTTGTGGAAAGTATTCTTGTGGCAAGTATGCTTATGGCAAGTATGCTTGTGGCTAGTATGCTTGTGGCAAGTATGCTTGTGGCTAGTATGCTTGTGGCAAGTATGCTTGTGGCAAGTATGTGTGGCAATTATCTAGTGGCAAGTATGCTTGTGGCAAGTATGCTTGTGGCAGGTATGCTTGTGTCAAGTATGCTTGTGGCAAGAATGCTGGTTGCAACTATGCAAGTATGCTGGTGGCAGATATGGTGGTGGCAGGTATGCTAGTGGCAAGTATGCTGGTGGCAAGTATGCTGGTGGCAAGTATGCTGGTGGCAAGTATGCTGGTGGCAAGTTCGCTGGTGGCAACTTTGCTGGTGGCAAGTTCGCTGGTGGCAAGTTTGCTAGTGGCAAGTATGCTTGTGGCAAGTATGCTTGTGGCAAGTACGCTGGCAGCAAATATGCTGGTGGCAAGTATACTGGTTACAAGTATGCTTGTAGCGAGTATACTTGTGGCAAGTATTCTTGTGGCAAGTATGCTTGTGGCAAGAATGTGTGTGCCAAGTTGCGTGTGGCTAGTATGCGTGTTGTACGAATGCTTGTGGCAACATTATGTGTGGCAAGTATGCTTGTGGCAAATATGCTTGTAGCTAGTATAATGGTGGCAAGTATGCTGGTGGCAAGTATGCTGCTGGAACTTAGGCTGGCAGCAAGTATGCTGGACGCAAGTATGCTGGAAGCAAGTATGCTGGAAGTAACTATGCTGGTGGCAAGTATGCAGGTATACTGGTGGCAAGTATCCTGGAGGCAAGTATGGTAGTGGCAAGTATGCTAGTTTCAAGTGTGCTAGTGGCAAGTATGCTAGTGGCAAATATGCTGGTGGCAAGTATGCTGGCGGCAAATATGCTGGTGGCAAGTATGCTGTTTACAAATATGCTTGTAGCAAGTATGCTTGTGACAAGTATGCTGTGGCAAGTATGCTTGTGGCAAGTATGCTTGTGGCAATATGTGTGTGCCAAGTATGCGTGTGGCAAGTATGCGAGTTGTAAGAATTCTTCTGGCAACTATGCGTGTGGCAAGTATGCTTGTGGCTAGTAGGATGGAGGCAAGTATGCGGGTGACAAGTGTGCTTGTGGCAATTATGCTTGTGGCAATAATGCTTGTGGCAAGTATGCGTGTGGTAAGTATGCGTGTTGCAAGTATGCCGGTGGCATCTGGTGGCAAGTATTCTTGTGGCTAGTATGCTTGTGGCAAGTATTCTTGTGGAAAGTATTCTTGTGGCAAGTATGCTTATGGCAAGTATGCTTGTGGCTAGTATGCTTGTGGCAAGTATGCTTGTGGCTAGTATGCTTGTGGCAAATATGCTGGTGGCAAGTATGTGTGGCAATTATCTAGTGGCAAGTATGCTTGTGGAAAGTATGCTTGTGGCAGGTATGCTTATGTCAAGTATGCTTGTGGCAAGTATGCTGGTTGCAACTATGCAAGTATGCTGGTTGCAAATATGGTGGTTGCAAATATGCTAGTGGCAAGTATGCTGGTAGCAAGTATGCTGGTGGAAAGTATGCTGGTGGCAAGTTCGCTGGTGGCAACTTTGCTGGTGGCAAGTTTGCTGGTGGCAAGTTTTCCAGCGGCAAGTATGCTTCTGTCAAATTTGCTTGTGGCAAGTATGCTTGCTGCATGTATGATTGTGGCAAGTTTGCTGGCGGCAAGTTTGCTGGCTGCAGATTTGCTTGTGGCAAATATGCTAGTGGCAAGAATGTTTGTGGCAAGTATGCTTGTAGCAAGAATACTTGTGGCAAGTTTGCTAGTGGCAAGTATGCTTGTGGCAAGTATGCTTGAGGCAAGTTTGCTGGCGGCAAATATGCTGCGGACAAGTATGCTGGTGGCAAGTATGCTGGAAGTAACTATGCTGGTGGCAAGTATGCTGATGGCAAGTATGCTAGTGGCAAGTATGCTGTTGGCAATTATGCTAGTGGCAAGTATGCTGATTGAAATTATGCTGGTGGCAAGTATGCTGGAGGCAAGTATGCTGGTGGCAGGTATGCTGGAAGTAACTATGCTAGTGGCAAGTATGCAAGTATACTGGTGGCAAGTACGGTGGTGGTAAGTATGCCAGTGGCAAGTATGCTGGTGGCAAGTTTGCTGGTGGCAAGTATGCTGGTGGCAAGTATGCTGTTGGCAATTATGCTAGTGGCACATATGAGGTTGGCAAGTATGCTTGTGGCAATATGCTAGTGGCAAGAATGTTTGTGGCAAGTATGCTTGTGGTAAGTACACTTGTGGCAAGTTTGCTAGTGGCAAGTATGCTTGTGGCAAGTATACTGGTTACAAGTATGTTTGTAGTGAGTATGCTTGTGGCAAGTATTCTTGTGGCAAGTATGCGTGTGCCAAGTATGCGTGTGGCTTGTATGCGTGTGATACGAATGCATCTGGTAAGTATGCTTGTGGCAAGTATGATAGTGGGACGTATGCTAGTGGCAAGTATGCTTGTGGCAAGTATGCTTGTGGCAAGTATGCTTGTGGCAAGTATGCTTGTGGCAAGTATGCATGTAGCAATTATGCCTGTGGCAAGTATGCGTGTGGCAAGTATGCGTGTGGCATGTATATGTGTGGTAAGAATGCTTGTGGCAACAATGCTTGTGGCTAGTATGCTTGTGGCAAGAATGCTTGAGGCTAGTCTGTATGTGGCAAGTATGCTGGTGGCAAGTATGCTGATGGCAAGAATGCTGGAAGTAACTATGCTGTTGGCAAGTGTGCAAGTATACTGGTAGCAAGTATGCTGGTGGCAAGTATGCTAGTCGCAAGTATGCTGCAGGCAAGTAAGCTGGTGGCAAGTATGCTTGTGGCAAGTTTGCTGGTGGCAAGTATCCTGGTGGGAAGTATGCTAGCGGCAAGAATGTTTGTGGCAATTATGCTTGTGGCAAGAATACTTGTGGCAAGTTTGCTAGCGGCAAGTATGCTTGTGGCAAGTATGCTGGTGGCAAGTATGCTGATGGAAATTATGCTGGTGGCAAGTATGCTGGAGGCAAGTATGCTGGTGGCAGGTATGCTGGAAGTAACTATGCTGGTGGCAAGTATGCAAGTATACTGGTGGCAAGTATGCTGGTAGTAAGTATGCCAGTGGCAAGTATGCTGGTGGCAAGTATGCTAGTGGCACGTACGCTGGTGGCAAGTATGCTGGTGGCAAGTATGCTGATGGCAAGTATGCTGTTGGCAATTATGCTAGTGGCACGTATGAGGTTGGCAAGTATGCTTTCGGCAATATGCTAGTGGCAAGAATGTTTGTGGCAAGTATGCTTGTGGCAAGTACACTTGTGGCAAGTTTGCTAGTGGCAAGTATGCTGGTGGCAAGTATGCTGGAGGCAAGTACGCTGGTGGCAATTATGCTGGAAGTAACTATGATGGTGGCAAATATGCAAGTATACTGGTGGCAAGTATGCTGGTGGCAACTATGCTAGTGGCAAGTATGCTGGTGGCAAGTATGCTGGTGGCAAGAATGCTGTTGGCAAGTGTGCTGGTGCCAAGTAAGCTGATGGCAAGTATGTTTGTGGCAATATGCTTGTGGCAAGAAAGTTTGTGGCAAGTATTCTTGTGGCAAGTATGCTTGTAGCAAGTATGCGTGTGGCAATTATGCGTGTGGCAAGTATGTGTCTGGTAAGTATGCTTGTGGCAAGTATGCTAGTGGCAAGTATGCTTGTGGCAGGTATGCTTGTGGCAAGTATGCTTGTGGGAAGTATGCTGGTTGCATAGTGGTTGCAGAGTATGCTGGTGGTAAGTGTGCTTTTGACAAGTATGCTGGTTGCAACTATGCAAGTATGCTGGTGGCAAATATGGTGGTGGCAAGTATGCTAGTGGCAAGTATGCTGGTGGCAAGTATGCTGATGAAAAGTACGCTGTCGGCAAGTATGCTGGAGGCAAGTATGCTAGTTGCAAGTATGCTGGAAGTAACTATGCTGGTGGCAAGTATGCTGGTGGCAAGTATGCTAGTGGCAAGTATGCTGGTGGCAAGTATGCTGGTGGCAAGTATGCTGGTGGCAAGTATGCTGGAGGCAAGTACGCTGGTGGCAATTATGCTGGAAGTAACTATGATGGTGGCAAATATGCAAGTATACTGGTGGCAAGAATGCTGGTGGCAACTATGCTAGTGGCAAGTATGCTGGTGGCAAGTATGCTGGTGGCAAGAATGCTGTTGGCAAGTGTGCTGGTGCCAAGTAAGCTGATGGCAAGTATGTTTGTGGCAATATGCTTGTGGCAAGAAAGTTTGTGGCAAGTATTCTTGTGGCAAGTATGCTTGTAGCAAGTATGCGTGTGGCAATTATGCGTGTGGCAAGTATGTGTCTGGTAAGTATGCTTGTGGCAAGTATGCTAGTGGCAAGTATGCTTGTGGCAAGTATGCTTGTGGCAAATATGATTTCGGCAAGTATACTTGTGGCAAGTATGCTTGTGGCAAGTTTGCTAGCGGCATGTATGCTTGTGGCAAGTATGCTTGTGGCAAGTATGCTGGAATAACTATTCTTTTGGCAAGTATTCAAGTATACTGGTGGCAAGTATGTTGGTGGCAAGTATGCTGATGAAATGTATGCTGGCGGCAAGTATGCTGGTGGCAAGTATGCTGGTGGCAAGTATGCTAGTGGCAAGTATGCTGGTGGCAAGTATGGTAGTAGCAACTATGCTGGTGGCAAGTATGCTGGTGGCAAGTATGCAGTTGGCAAGTATGCTTGTGGCAAAATGCTTGTGGGAAGAATGTTTGTGGCAAGTATGCTTGTGGCAAGTATGCTTGTGGCAAGTATGCTTGTGGCAAGAATGCATGTAGCAATTATGCATGTGGCAAGTATGCGTGTGGCAAGTATGCGTGTGGTAAGAATGCTTGTGGCAACTATGCTTGTGGCTAGTATGCTTGTGGCAAGAATGCTTGTGGCTAGTATGCTTGTGGCAAGTATACTGGTAGCAAGTATGCTGGTGGCAAGTTTGCTGGTGGCAAGTATGCTGGTGGCAAGTATACTGTTGGCAAGTATGCTAGTGGCAAATATGCTGTTGGCAAGTATGCTTGTTTCAATAGGCCTGTGGCAAGAATGTTTGTGGCAAGTATGCTTGTGGCAAGTATGCTTGTGACAAGTTTGCTAGCGGCAAGTATGCTTGTGGAAAGTATGCTTGTGGCAAGTATACTGGCGGCAAATATGCTGGTGGCAAGTATGCTGGTTACAAATATGCTTGTAGAAGGTATGCTCATGGCAAGTATGCTTGTGGCAAGTATGCTAGTGACAAGTATGCGTGTGCCAAGTATGCATGTGACAAATATGCGTGTGGTAAGAAATCTTGTGGCAACTATGCGTGTGGCAAGTATGCTTGTGGCAAGTATGCTTGTGGCTAGTATACTTGTGTCAAGTATGCTGGTGGCAAGTATGCTGCAGGAATGTATGCTGGCGACAAGTATGCTGGATGCAAGTATGCTGGTGGCAAGTATGCTGGAAGTAACTATGTTGGTGGCAAGGATGCAAGTATACAGGTGGCAAGTATGCTGGTGGCAAGTATGCTAGTGGCAAGTATGCTGGTGACAAGTATGCTAGTGGCAAGTATGATTGTCGCAAGTATGCTAGTGGCAAGTATGGTAGTGGCAAGTATGCTAGTTGCAAGTATGCTAGTAGCAAGTATGCTTGTGGTGAGTATGCTTCTGGCAAG
This sequence comes from Locusta migratoria, assembly GCA_026315105.1. Lineage (NCBI taxonomy): Eukaryota > Metazoa > Arthropoda > Insecta > Orthoptera > Acrididae > Locusta > Locusta migratoria. The sequence goes on along the minus strand of CM048752.1, from coordinate 137,829,673 downwards.
TATGCTTGTGGCAAGTATCCTTGTGGCCAGTATGCTGGAGGCAGGTATGCCGGTGGCAAGTGTGCTTGTGGCAAGTATGCGTGTGGTAATTATGCGTGTTGCAGGTATGCCGGTGGCATCTGGTGACAAGTATTCTTGTGGCTAGTATGCTTGTGGCAAGTATTCTTGTGGAAAGTATTCTTGTGGCAAGTATGCTTATGGCAAGTGTGCTTGTGGCTAGTATGCTTGTGGCAAGTATGCTTGTGGCTAGTATGCTTGTGGCAAGTATGCTTGTGGCAAGTATGTGTGGCAATTATCTAGTGGCAAGTATGCTTGTGGCAAGTATGCTTGTGGCAGGTATGCTTGTGTCAAGTATGCTTGTGGCAAGAATGCTGGTTGCAACTATGCAATTATGCTGGTGGCAGATATGGTGGTGGCAGGTATGCTAGTGGCAAGTATGCTGGTGGCAAGTATGCTGGTGGCAAGTATGCTGGTGGCAAGTATGCTGGTGGCAAGTTCGCTGGTGGCAACTTTGCTGGTGGCAAGTTCGCTGGTGGCAAGTTTGCTAGTGGCAAGTATGCTTGTGGCAATTATGCTTGTGGCAAGTATGCTGGCAGCAAATATGCTGGTGGCAAGTATACTGGTTACAAGTATGCTTGTAGCGAGTAGCCACAAGCAAGTATACTGGTTACAAGTATGCTTGTAGCGAGTATACTTGTGGCAAGTATTCTTGTGGCAAGTATGGTTGTGGCAAGAATGTGTGTGCCAAGTTGCGTGTGGCTAGTATGCGTGTTGTACGAATGCTTGTGGCAACTATATGTGTGGCAAGTATGCTTGTGGCAAATATGCTTGTAGCTAGTATAATGGTGGCAAGTATGCTGGTGGCAAGTATGCTGCTGGAACTTAGGCTGGCAGCAAGTATGCTGGACGCAAGTATGCTGGAAGCAAGTATGCTGGAAGTAACTATGCTGGTGGCAAGTATGCAGGTATACTGGTGGCAAGTATCCTGGAGGCAAGTATGGTATTGGCAAGTATGCTTCTTTCAAGTGTGCTAGTGGCAAGTATGCTAGTGGCAAATATGCTGGTGGGAAGTATGCTGGCAGCAAATATGCTGGTGGCAAGTGTGCTGTTTACAAATATGCTTGTAGCAAGTATGCTTGTGACAAGTATGCTGTGGCAAGTATGCTTGTGGCAAGTATGCTTGTGGCAATATGTGTGTGCCAAGTATGCGTGTGGCAAGTATGCGAGTTGTAAGAATTCTTCTGGCAACTATGCGTGTGGCAAGTATGCTTGTGGCTAGTATGATGGAGGCAAGTATGCGGGTGACAAGTGTGCTTGTGGCAGTTATGCTTGTGGCAATAATGCTTGTGGCAAGTATGCGTGTGGTAAGTATGCGTGTTGCAAGTATGCCGGTGGCATCTGGTGGCAAGTATTCTTGTGGCTAGTATGCTAGTGGCAAGTATTCTTGTGGAAAGTATTCTTGTGGCAAGTATGATTATGGCAAATATGCTTGTGGCTAGTATGCTTGTGGCAAGTATGCTTGTGGCTAGTATGCTTGTGGCAAGTATGCTGGTGGCAAGTATGTGTGGCAATTATCTAGTGGCAAGTATGCTTGTGGAAAGTATGCTTGTGGCAGGTATGCTTGTGTCAAGTATGCTTGTGGCAAGTATGCTGGTTGCAACTATGCAAGTATGCTGGTTGCATATATGGTGGTTGCAGGTATGCTAGTGGCAAGTATGCTGGTAGCAAGTATGCTGGTGGAAAGTATGCTGGTGGCAAGTTCGCTGGTGGCAACTTTGCTGGTGGCAAGTTTGCTGGTGGCAAGTTTTCCAGCGGCAAGTATGCTTCTGTCAAATTTGCTTGTGGCAAGTATGCTTGCTGCATGTATGATTGTGGCAAGTTTGCTGGCGGCAAGTTTGCTGGCTGCAGATTTGCTTGTGGCAAATATGCTAGTGGCAAGAATGTTTGTGGCAAGTATGCTTGTAGCAAGAATACTTGTGGCAAGTTTGCTAGTGGCAAGTATGGTTGTGGCAAGTATGCTTGAGGCAAGTTTGCTGGCGGCAAATATGCTGCGGACAAGTATGCTGGTGGCAAGTATACTGGAAGTAACTATGCTGTTGGCAAGTATGTTGATGGCAAGTATGCTAGTGGCAAGTATGCTGTTGGCAATTATGCTAGTGGCAAGTATGCTGATTGAAATTATGCTGGTGGCAAGTATGCTGGAGGCAAGTATGCTGGTGGCAGGTATGCTGGAAGTAACTATGCTAGTGGCAAGTATGCAAGTATACTGGTGGCAAGTACGCTGGTGGTAAGTATGCTAGTGGCAAGTATGCTGGTGGCAAGTATGCTAGTGGCAAGTATGCTAGTGGCAAGTATGCTGGTGGCAAGTTTGCTGGTGGCAAGTATGCTGGTGGCAAGTATGCTGTTGGCAATTATGCTAGTGGCACATATGAGGTTGGCAAGTATGCTTGTGGCAATATGCTAGTGGCAAGAATGTTTGTGGCAAGTATGCTTGTGACAAGAATGCTTGAGGCTAGTCTGTATGTGGCAAGTATGCTGGTGGCAAGTATGCTGATGGCAAGAATGCTGGCGGCAAGTATGCTGGAGGCAAGTATGCTGGTGGCAAGTATGCTGGAAGTAACTATGCTGTTGGCAAATGTGCAAGTATACTGGTAGCAAGTATGCTGGTGGAAAGTATGCTAGTCGCAAGTATGCTGCAGGCAAGTAAGCTGGTGGCAAGTATGCTTGTGGCAAGTTTGCTGGTGGCAAGTATCCTGGTGGGAAGTATGCTAGTGGCAAGAATGTTTGTGGCAATTATGCTTGTGGCAAGAATACTTGTGGCAAGTTTGCTAGCGGAAAGTATGCTTGTGGCAAGTATGCTGGTGGCAAGTATGCTGATGGAAATTATGCTGGTGGCAAGTATGCTGGAGGCAAGTATGCTGGTGGCAGGTATGCTGGAAGTAACTATGCTGGTGGCAAGTATGCAAGTATACTGGTGGCAAGTATGCTGGTAGTAAGTATGCCAGTGGCAAGTATGCTGGTGGCAAGTATGCTAGTGGCACGTACGCTGGTGGCAAGTTTGCTGGTGGCAAGTATGCTGATGGCAAGTATGCTGTTGGCAATTATGCTAGTGGCACGTATGAGGTTGGCAAGTATGCTTTCGGCAATATGCTAGTGGCAAGAATGTTTGTGGCAAATATGCTTGTGGCAAGTACACTTGTCGCAAGTTTGCTAGTGGCAAGTATGCTTGTGGCAAGTATGCTGGCAGCAAATATGCTGGTGGCAAGTATACTGGTTACAAGTATGCTTGTAGTGAGTATGCTTGTGGCAAGTATTCTTGTGGCAAGTATGCTTGTGTCATGTATGCATGTGCCAAGTATGCGTGTGGCTTGTATAATTGTCGCAAGTATGCTGGTGGCAAGTTTGCTGCTGGAACTTAGGCTGACAGCAAGTATGCTGGTAGCAAGTATGCTGGTAGCAAGTATGCTGGAAGTAACTATGCTGGTGGCAATAATGCAGGTATACTGGTGGCAAGTATGCTTTTGGCAAGTATGGTAGTGGCAAGTATGCTAGTTGCAAGCGTGCTAGTGGCAAGTATGCTAGTGGCAAGTATGCTTGTGACGAGTATGCTTCTGGCAAGTATGCTTGTGTCAAGTATGCTTGTGGCTAGTATGATGGAGGCAAGGATGCTGGTGGCAAGTGTGCTGATGGAAAGTATGATGGCGGCAAGTACGCTGGAGGCAAGTATGCTGGTGGCAAGTATGCTGGTGGCAAGTATGCTGGTGGCAAGTATGCTTTTGGCAAGTATGCTGGTTGCAACAATTCAAGTATGCTGGTGGCAAGTGCGGTGGTGGCAAGTATGCTAGTGGCAAGTATGCTGGTGGCAAGTTTGCTGGTGGCAAGTATCGTGGTGGCAAGTAAGCTGTTGGCAAGTATGCTGGTGCCAAGTAAGCCGATGACAAGTATGCTTGTGGCAATATGCTTGTGGCATGAATGTTTTTGTGACAAGTATTCTTGTGGCAAGTATGCTTGTGGCAAGTATGCATGTGGCATTTATGCATGTGGCAAATATGCATCTTGCAAGTACGCTTGTGGCATAATGCTAGTTGCAAGTATGTTAGTGACAAGTATGCTAGTGGCTAGTTATCTTGTTGCAAGTATGCAATTATGCATGTGGCAAATATGCATCTGGCAAGTAAGCTTGTTTCAAGTATGCTAGTGGCTAGTATGCTTGTGCCAAGTATGCTTGTGGCAAATATGATTTCGGCAAGTGTACGTGTGGCAAGTATGCTTGTGGCAAGTATTCATGAAACAATTATAATTGTGGTAGGTATGCTTGTGGCAGGTATGCTAGTGGCAGGTATGCTTGTGGTATGTATGCTGGAGGCAACTATGATATTATGCTGGTGGCAAGTATGCTGGTGGCAAGTATTCTGGTGGCAAGTATGATGGTGGCATGTATGCAAGTTTACTGGCAGCAAGTATGCTGGTGTCAAGTATGCAGGTGGCAAGTATGCAGGTGGCAAGTATGCAGGTGGCAAGTATGCTTGTGGCTAGTATGCTTCTGGCAAGTATGCTTGTGGCAAGTATGCTTGTGGCAAGTATGTATGTGGCAAGTGTGCTTGTGGCAAGTATGCTAGTGGCTAGTATGTTGGTGGCAAGAATGCTGGTGGTAAGTATGCTGATGGAAAGTATGCTGGTGGCAAGTATGCTGGAGGCAAGTATGCTGGTGGCAAGTATGCTGGAAGTAACTATGCTGGTGGCAAGTATGCAAGTATACTGGTGGCAAGTATGCTGGTGGCAAGTATGCTAGTTGCAAATATGCTGGTGGCAAGTTTGCTGGTGGGAAGTATGCTGGTGGCAAGTATGCAAGTATACTGGTGGCAAGTATGCTGGTGCCAAGTAAGCTGATTGGAAGTAAGCTTGTGGCAATATGCTTGTGGCAAGAATGTTTGTGGCAAGTATTCTTGTGGCAAGTATGCTTGTGGCAAGTATGCGTGTGGCAATTATGCGTGTGGCAAGTATGCTTCTGGCAAGTTCGCTTGTGGCAAGTATGCTAGTGGCAAGTATGCTAGTGGGAATTATGCTAGTGGCAAGTATGTTTGTGGCAAGTATGCTTGTGGCAAATATGATTTCGGCAAGTATACTTGTGGTAAGTATGCTTGTAGCTAGTTTGCTAGCGGCAAATATGCTTATGGCAAGTATGCTTGTGGCAAGTATGCTGGCGGCAAATATGCTGGTTACAAGTATGCTTGTGGCAAGTATGCATGTGGCAAGTATGCTTGTGGAAAGTATGGTTGTGGCTAGTATGCTTGTGGCAAGTATGCTGGTGGCAAGTATGCTGATGGAAAGTATGCTGGCAGCAAGTATGCTACAGGAAGTATGCTTGTGGCAATTATGCTGGAAGTAACTATGCTGGTGGCAAGTATGAAAGTATACTGGTGGCAAGTATGCTAATGGCAAGTATGCTAGTGGTAAGTATGCTTGTGGCAAGTATTCTAGTGGCAGGTATGCTTGTATCAAGTATGGTTGTGGAAAATATGATTTCGGCAAATATACTTATCGCAAGTATGCTTGTGGCAAGTTTGTTTGTGGCTAGTATGGTGGTTGCAGAGTATGCTGGTGGCAAGTATGCTGGTGGCAATAATGCAAGAATGCTGATAGAAAGTATGCTGGTGGCAAGTATGCTGGTAGCAAGTATGCTGATGGAAAGTATGCTGGTGGCAAGTATGCTGGTAGCAAGTATGCTTGTGGCAATTATGCTTGTGACAATTATGCTTGTGGGAAGTATGCGTGTGGTAAGTATTCGTGTTGTAAGTATGCCGGTGGCATCTGGTGGCAAGTATTCTTGTGGCTAGTATGCTTGTGGCAAGTATTCTTGTGGAAAGTACTCTTGTGGCAAGTAAGCTTGTGGCCAGTTTGCTTGTGGCAGGTATGCATGTGTCAAGTATGCTTGTGGCAAGTATGCTGGTTGCAACTATGCAAGTATGCTGGTGGCAAATATGGTGGTGGCAGGTATGCTAGTGGCAAGTATGCTGGTGGCTAGTATGCAGGTGGCAAGTATGATGGTGGCAAGTTCGCTGGTGGCAACTTTGCTGGTGGCAAGTTCGCTGGTGGCAATTTTGCTAGCGGCAAGTATGCTTGCGGCAAATTTGCTTGTGGCAAGTATGCTTGCTGCATGTATGATTGTGGAAAGTTTGTTGGTGGCAAGATTGCTGGCAGCAGGTATGCTTGTGGCAAATATGTTATTGGCAAGAATGCTTGTGGCAAGTATGCCTGTGGCAAGTATGCTTTTGGCAAGTATGGTTGTGGCAAGTAAGCTTGAGGCAAGTATGCTTGTGGAAGGTATGCTTGTGGCAAGTATGCTTGTGGCAAGTATGCTTGAAGCAAGTATGCATGTGGCAATTATGTTTGTGGCAGGTATGCTTGTCACAGGTATGCTTGTGTCAGGTATGATTGTGGCAAGTATGCTTCTGGCAAGTATGCTTGTGGCAAGTGTGAGGTTGGCAAGTATGCTTGTGGCAATATGCTAGTGGCAAGAATGTTTGTGGCAAGTATGCTTATGGCACGTATACTTGTGGCAAGTTTGCTAGCGGCAAGTATGCTTGTGGCAAGTATTCTTGTGGCAGTTATGCTGGTGGCAATAATGCTGGTGGAAAGTATGCTGGTGGCAAGTACGCTAGTGGCAAGTATGCTGGTGGCAAGTATGCAGGTGGCAAGTATGCTGGTGGCAAGTATGCTGGAGGCAAGTATGGTGGTGGCAGGTATGCTGGAAGTAACTATGCTGGTGGCAAGTATGCAAGTATACTGGTGGCACGTATGCTGGTGGCAAGTATGCCAGTGGCAAGTATGCTGGTGGCAAATATGCTTTTGGCAAGTATGGTTGTTGCAATAATCTGTGGCAAGAATGTTTCTGGCAAGTATGGTTGTGGCAAGTATGCTTGTGGCATGTTTGCTACCGGCAAGTATGCTTGTGGAAAGTATGCTTGTGTCAAGTATGCTGGCAGCAAATATGCTGGTGGCAAGTATGCTGGTTACAAATATGCTTGTAGCAAGTATGCTTGTGGCAAGTATGCTTGTGGCAAGTATGCGTGTGCCTAGTATGCGTGTGGTTAGTATGCGTGTGGTAAGAATGCTTGTGGCAACTATGCGTGTGGCAAGTATGCTTGTAGCAAGTATGCTTATGTCTAGTATACTTGTGTCAAGTATGCTGGTGGCAAGTATGCTGCAGGAAATTATGCTGGTGACAAGTATGCTGGATGCAAGTATGCTGGTGGCAAGTATGCTGGAAGTAACTATGTTGGTGGCAAGGATGCAAGTATACAGGTGGCAAGTATGCTGGTGGCAAGTATGCTAGCGGCAAGTATGCTGGTGGCAAGTATGCTGTTGGTAATTATGCTAGTGACACGTATGAGGTTGGCAAGTAAACTTGTAGAAGTATGCTAGTGGCAAGAATGTTTGTGGCAAGTATGCTTGTAGCAAGTATACTTGTGGCAAGTATGCTAGTGGCAAGTATGCTTGTGGCAAGTATGCTTGTGGCAAGTGTGCTGGCGGCAAATATGCTGGAAACAAGTATGCTGGTGGCAAGTATGCTGGTGGCAAGTATGCTGGTGGCAAGTATGCTAGTGGCAAGTAAGCTAGTGGCAAGTATGCTGGTGGCAAGTATGCTGTTGGTAATTATGCTAGTGGCACGTATGAGGTTGGCAAGTATGCTTGTAGAAGTATGATAGTGGCAAGAATGTGTGTGGCAAGTATGCTTGTGGCAAGTATGCTTGTGGCTAGTATAATTGTGGCAAGTATGCTGGTGGCAAGTATGCTGCTGGAACTTAGGCTGGCAGAAAGTATGCTGGACGCAAGTATGCTGGTAGCAAGTATGCTGGAAGTAACTATGCTGGTGGCAAGTATGCAGGTATACTGGTGGCAAGTATGCTGGTGGCAAGTGTGCTAGTGGCAAGTATGCTTGTTGCAAGTATGCTAGTGGCAAGTATGCTAGTTGCAAGTATGCTAGTGGCAAGTATGCTAGTGGCAAGTATGCTTGTGACGAGTATGCTACTGGCAAGTATGCTTGTGTCAGGTTTGCTGGAGGCAAGGATGCTGTTGGCAAGTATGCTTGTGGCAAGTATGCTTGTGGCAAGTTTGCTAGTGGCAAGTATGCTTGTGGAAAGTAAGCTTGCGGCAAATATGCTGGAGGCAATTATGCTGTTTACAAATATGCTTGTAGCAAGTATGCTTGTGGCAAGTATGCTTGTGGCAAGTATGCTTGTGGCAAGTATGCTTGTGGCAAGTATGTGTGTGCCAAATATGCGTGTGGCAAGTATGCGTGTTGTAAGAATTCTTCTGGCAACTATGCGTGTGGCAAGTATGCTTGTATCTAGTATGATGGAGGCAAGTATGCGGATGGCAAGTGTGCTTGTGGCAATCATGCTTGTGGCAATAATGCTTGTGGCAAGTATGCGTGTGGTAAGTATGCGTGTTGCAAGTATGCCGGTGGCATCTGGTGGCAAGTATTCTTGTGGCTAGTATGCTTGTGGCAAGTATTCTTGTGGAAAGTATTCTTGTGGCAAGTATGCTTATGGCAAGTATGCTTGTGGCTAGTATGCTTGTGGCAAGTATGCTTGTGGCTAGTATGCTTGTGGCAAGTACGCTGGAGGCAAGTATGTTTGGCAATTATCTAGTGGCAAATATGCTTGTGGCAAGTATGCTTGTGGCAGGTATGCTTGTGTCAAGTATGCTTGTGGCAAGTATGCTGGTTGCAACTATGCAAGTATGCTGGTTGCAAATATGGTGGTGGCAGGTATGCTATTGGCAAATATGCTGGTGGCAAGTATGCTGTTGGCAAGTATGCTGGTGGCAAGTTCGCTGGTGGCAACTTTGCTGGTGGCAAGTTCGATGGTGGCAAGTTTGCTAGAGGCAAGTATGCTTCCAGCAAATTTGCTTGTGGCAATTATGCTTGCTGCATGTATGATTGTGGCAAGTTTGCTGGCAGCAAGTTTGCTGGCTGCAGGTATGCTTGTGGAAAATATGCTAGCGGCAAGTATGCTTGTGGCAAGTATGCTTGAGGCAAGCTTGCTGGCGGCAAATATGCTGGGGACAAGTATGCTGGTGGCAAGTATGCTGGAAGTAACTATGCTGGTGGCTAGTATGCTGGTGCAAGTATGCTAGTGGCAAGTATGCTGTTCGCGATTATGCTAGTGGCAAGTATGCTGATGGAAATTATGCAGGTGGCAAGTATGCTGGAGGCAAGTATGCTGGTGGCAGGTATGCTGGAAGTAACTATGCCGGTGGCAAGTATGCAAGTATACTGGTGGCAAGTATGCTGGTGGTAAGTATGCCAGTGGCAAGTATGCTGGTGGCAAGTATGCTAGTGGCAAGTATGATGGTGGCAAGTTTGCTGGTAGCAAGTATGGTGGGTCAAGTATGCTGTTGGCAATTATGCTAGTAGCACGTATGAGGTTGGCAACTATGCTTGTGGCAATATGCTAGTGGCAAGAATGTTTGTGGCAAGTATGCTTGTGGCAAGTACACTTGTGGCAAGTTTGCTAGTGGCAAGTATGAATGTGGCAAGTATGCTGGCAGCAAATATGCTGGTGGCAAGTATACTGGTTACAAGTATGCTTGTAGTGAGTATGCTTGTGGCAAGTATTCTTGTGGCAAGTATGCTTGTGGCAAGTATGTGTGTGCCAAGTATGCGTGTGTCTAGTATGTGTGTGATACGAATGCGTCTGATAAGTATGCTTGTGGCAAGTATGCTGATGGCAAGTATGCTGGTGGCAAGTATGCAGGAGGCAAGTATGCTGGAAGTAACTATGTTGGTTGCAAGTGTGTAAGTATACTGGTACAAGTATGCTGGTGGCAAGTATGCTAGTGGCAAGTATGCTGCAGGCAAGTAAGCTGGTGGCAAGTATGCTGGTGGCAAGTTTGCTGGTGGCAAGTTTGCTGGTGGCAAGTATGCTGTTGGCAAGTATGCTGTTGGCAAGTATGCTGTTGGCAAGTACGCTAGTGGCAAATATGCTGTTGGCAAGTATGCTTGTGGCAATAGGCCCGTGGCAAGAATGTTTGTGTCAAGTATGCTTGTGGGAAGTATGCTTGTGGCAAGTATACTAGCGGCAAGTATGCTTGTAGAATGTATGCTTGTGGCAAGTATACTGGCGGAAAATATGCTGGTGGCAAGTATGCTGGTTACAAATATGCTTGTAGCAAGTATGCTCATTGCAAGTATGCGTGTGGTAACTATGCAGGTGACAAGTATGCGTGTGCCAAGTATGCGTGTGGCTAGTATGCGTGTGGTAAGAATTCTTGTGGCAACTATGCGTGTGGCAATTATGCTTGTGGCAAGTATGCTTGTGGCTAGTAAGCTAGTGGCAAGTATGCTGGTGACAAGTATGCTAGTGGCAAGTATGATTGTCGCAAGTATGCCAGTGGCAAGTATGGTAGTGGCAAGTATGCTAGTGGCAAGTATGCTAGTGGCAAGTATGCTAGTGGCAAGTATGCTAGTGGCAAGTATGCTTGTGCTGAGTATGCTTCTGGCAAGTATTCTTGTGGCAAGTATGTTTGTGGCTAGTATGCTGGAGGCAAGTATGCGGGAGGAAAGTGTACTCATGGAAAGTATGCTGGCAGCAAGTGTGCTGGAGGCAAGTATGCTGGTGGCAAGTATGCTGGTAGCAAGTATGCTTGTGGCAATTATGATTGTGGCATTTATGCTTGTGGCAAGTATGCGTGTTGCAAGTATGCCGGTGGCATCTGGTGGCAAGTGTTGTTGTGGCTAGTATGCTAGTGGCAAGTATTTTTGTGGAAAATATTCTTCTGGGAAGTATGCTTATTGCAAGTACGCTTGTGGTTAGTATGCTTGTGTCAAGTATGCTTGTGCCTAGTATGCTTGTGGCAAGTATGCTGGTGGCAAGAATGTGTGGCAATTATCTAGTGGCAAGTATGCTTGTCGCAGGTATGCTTGTGTCAAGTATGCTAGTGGCAAGTATGTTTGTTGCAAGTATGCTAGTGGCAAGTATGCTAGTGGCAAGTATGCTTGTGACGAGTATGGTACTGGCAAGTATGCTTGTGTCAAGTATGTTGGAGGCAAGGATGCTGTTGGCAAGTATGCTTGTGGCAATAGACCTGTGGCAAGAATGTTTGTGGCAAGTATGCTTGTGGCAAGTATGCTTGTGGCAAGTTTGCTAGTGGTAAGTATGCTTGTGGAAAGTATGATGGCGGCAAATATGCTGGTGGCAAGTATGCTGTTTACAAATATGCTTGTGGCAAGAATGCTTGTGGCAAGTATGCATGTAGCAATTATGCGTGTGGCAAGTATGCATGTGGCATGTATACGTGTGGTAAGAATGCTTGTGACAACTATGCTTCTGGCTAGTATGCTTGTGGCAAGAATGCTTGAGGCTAGTCTGCTTGTGGCAAATATGCTGGTGGCAAGTATGCTGTTTGCAAGTATGCTGGCGGCAAGTATGCTGGCGGCAAGTATGCTGGTGGCAAGTATGCTGGAAGTAACTATGCTGGTGGCAAGTGTGCAAGTATACTGGTAGCAAGTATGCTGGTGGCAAGAATGCTAGTGGCAAGTATGCTGCAGGCAAGTAAGCTGGTGGCAAGTATGCTGGTAGCAAGTTTGCTGGTGGCAAGTATGCTGGTGGCAAGTATGCTAGTGGCAAGAATGTTTGTGGCAAGTATGCTTGTGGCAAGATTACTTGTGGCAAGTTTGCTAGCGGCAAGTATGCTTGTGGCAAGTGTGCTTGTGGCAAGTTTGCTGGCGGCAAATATGCTGGGGACAAGTATGCTGGTGGCTAGTATGCTGGAAGTAACTATGCTGGTGGCAAGTATGCTGGTGGCAAGTATGCTAGTGGCAGGTATGCTGGTTGCAAGTATGCTGGTGGCAAGTATGCTGATCGAATTTATGCTGGTGGCAAGTATGCTGGAGGCAAGTATGCTGGTTGAAGGTATGCTGGAAGTAACTATGCTGGTGGCAAGTATGAGAGTAAACTGGTGGCATGAATGCTGGTGGTAAGTATGCCAGTGGCAAGTATGCTGGTGGCAAGTATGCTACTGGCAAGAACGCTGGTGGCAAGTTTGTTGGTGGCAAGTATGCTGGTGGCAAGTATGCTGTTGGAAATTATGCTAGTGGCACGTATGAGGTTGGCAAGTATGCTTGTGGCAATATGCTAGTGGCAAGAATGTTTGTAGCAAGTATGCTTGTGGCAAGTACACTTGTGGCAAGTTTGCTAGTGGCAAGTATGCTTGTGGAAAGTATGCTGGCATCAAATATGCTGGTGGCAAGTACACTGGTTACAAGTATGCTTGTAGTGAGTATGCTTGTGGCAAGTATTCTTGTGGCAAGTATGCTTGTGGCAATATGCGTGTGCCAAGTATGCCTGTGGCTAGTATGCGTGTGGTACGAATGCGTCTGGTAAGTATGCTTGTGGCAAGTATGCTAGTGCGAAGCTTGCTAGTGGCAAGTATGCTTGTGGCAAGTATGCTTGTGGCAAGTATGCTTGTGGCAAATATGATTTTGGCAAGTATACTTGTGGCAAGTATGCTTGTGGCAAGTTTGCTAGTGGCAAGTATGCTTGTTGCAAGTATGCTTGTATCAAGTATGCTGGCGGCAAATATGCTGGATACAAGTATGCTTGTGGCAAGTGAGCTTGTGGCAAGTATGCTGGAATAACTACGCTTTGGGCAAGTATTCAAGTATACTGGTGGCAAGTATGCTAGTGGCAAGTATGCTGATGAAAAGTATGCTGGCGGCAAGTATTCTGGAGGCAAGTATGCTGGTGGCAAGTATGCTGGTGGCAAGTATGCTAGTGGCAACTATGCTGGTGGCAAGTTTGCTGGTGGCAAGTATGCTGGTGGCAAGTATGCTTTTGGTAAGTATGCTTGTGGCAAAATGCTTGTGGGAAGAATGTTTCTGGCAAGTATGCTTGTGGCAAGTATGCATGTAGCAATTATGCGTGTGGCAAGTATGCGTGTGGCAAGTATGCGTGTGGCATGTATACGTGTGGTAAGAATGTTTGTGGCAACTATGCTTGTGGCTAGTATGCTTGTGGCAAGTATGCTTGTGGCTAGTATGCTTGTGGCAAGTATGCTGGTGGCAAGTATGCGTATGGCAAGTATGCTGGTGGCAAGTATGCTGGAGGCAAGTATGCTGGAAGTAACTATGCTGGTTGCAAGTGTGCAAGTATACTGGTAGCAAGTATGCTGGTGGCAAGTATGCTAGTGGCAAGTATGCTGCAGGCAAGTAAGTTGGTGGCAAGTATGCTGGTGGCAAGTTTGCTGGTGGCAAGTATGCTGGTGGCAAGTATGCTGTTGACAAGTATGCTTGTGGCAAATATGCTGTTGGCAAGTATGCTTGTGGCAATAGGCCTGTGGCAAGAATGTTTGTGGCAAGTATGCTTGTGGAAATTATGCTTGTGGCAAGTTTGCTAGCGGCAAGTATGCTTGTGGAATGTATGCTTGTGGCAAGTATAATGGCGGCAAATATGCTGGTGGCAAGTATGCTGGTTACAAATATGCTTGCAGCAAGTATGCTCATTGCAAGTATGCTTGTGGCAAGTATGCTTGTGACAAGTATGCGTGTGCCAATTATGCGTGTGGCTAGTATGCATGTGGTAAGAATTCTTGTGGCAACTATGCGTGTGGCAATTATGCTTGTGGCACGTATGCTTGTGGCTAGTATACTTGTGTCAAGTATGCTGGTGGCTAGAATGCTGCAGGAAAGTATGCTGGCGACAAGTATGCTGGATGCAAGTATGCTGGTGGCAAGTATGCTGGAAGTAACTATGTTGGTGGCAAGGATGCAATTATACATGTGGCAAGTATGCTGGTGGCAAGTATGCTAGTGGAAAGTATGCTGGTTACAAGTATGCTAGTGGCAAGTATGATTGTCGCAAGTATGCCAGTGGCAAGTATGGTAGTGGCAAGTATGCTAGTGGCAAGTATGCTTGTGGTGAGTATGCTTTTGGCAAGTATGCTTGTGGCAAGTATGCTTGTGGCAAGTATGCTTGTGGCTAGTTTTCTGGAGGCAAGTATGCGGGTGGCAAGTGTGCTTGTGGCAAGTATGCGTGTGGTAAGTATGCGTTTTGCAAGTATGCCGGTGGCATCTGGTGGCAAGTATTCTTGTGGCTAATATGCTTGTGGCAAGTATTCATGTGGAAAGTATTCTTGTGGTACGTATGCTTATGACAAGTATGCTTGTGGCTAGTATGATTGTGGCAAGTATGCTTGTGGCTAATATGCTTGTGGCAGTATGCTGGTGGCAAGTATGTGTGGCAATTATCTACTGGCAAGTTTTCTTGTGACAAGTATGCTTGTGGCAGGTATGCTTGTGTCAAGTATGCTTGTGGCAAGAATGCTGGTTGCAACTATGCAAGTATGCTGGTGGCAGATATGGTTGTGGCAGGTATGCTAGTGGCAAGTATGCTGGTGGCAAGTTCGCTGGTGGCAACTTTGCTGGTGGCAAGTTTGCTGGTGGCAAGTTTGCTAGCAGCAAGTATGCTTGCGGCAAATTTGCTTGTGGCAAGTATGCTTGCTACATGTATGATTGTGGCAAGTTTGCTGGCGGCAAGTATGCTTGTGGCAAGTATGCTTGTGGCAAGTTTGCTGGCGGCAAATATGCTGGGGACAAATGTGCTGGTGGCAAGTATGCTGGAAGGAACTATGCTGGTGGCAAGTATGCTGGTGGCAAGTATGGTAGTGGCAAGTATGCTGGTGGCAAGTATGCTGGTGGCAAGTATGCTGATGGAAATTGTGCTGGTGGCAAGTATGCTGGAGGCAAGTATGCTGGTGGCAGGTATGCTGGAAGTAACTATGCTGGTGGCAAGTATGCAAGTATACTGGTGGCAAGTATGCTGGTGGCAAGTATGCCAGTGGCAAGTATGCTGTTGGCAATTATACTAGTGACACGTATGAGGTTGGCAAGTATGCTTGTGGCAATATGCAAGTGGCAAGAATGTTTGTGGCAAGTATGCTTGTGGCAAGTACACTTGTGGCAAGTTTGCTAGTGGTAAGTATGCTTGTGGCAAGTGTGCTTGTGGCAAGTATGCTGGCAGGAAATATGCTGGTGGCAAGTATACTGGTTACAAGTATGCTTGTAGCAAGTATGCTTGTGGCAAGTATTCTTGTGGCAAGAATGCTTGTGGCAAGTATGCGTGTGCCAAGTATGCGTGTGGCTAGTATGCGTGTGGTACGAATGCTTGTGGCAACTATATGTGTGGCAAGTATGCTTGTGGCATATATGTGTGTAGCTAGTATAATGGTGGCAAGTATGCTGGTGGCAAGTATGCTGCTGGAACTTAGGCTGGCAGCAAGTATGCTGGACGGAAGTATGCTGGTAACAAGTGTGCTGGAAGTAACTATGCTGGTGGCAAGTATGCAGGTATACTGGTGGCAAGTATGCTGGTCTCAAGTATGGTAGTGGCAAGTATGCTAGTTGCAAGTGTGCTAGTGGCAAGTATGCTAGTGGCAAATATGCTTGTGGCAAGTATGCTTGTGGCTAATATGCTTGTGGCAGTATGCTGGTGGCAAGTATGTGTGGCAATTATCTACTGGCAAGTTTTCTTGTGACAAGTATGCTTGTGGCAGGTATGCTTGTGTCAAGTATGCTTGTGGCAAGAATGCTGGTTGCAACTATGCAAGTATGCTGGTGGCAGATATGGTTGTGGCAGGTATGCTAGTGGCAAGTATGCTGGTGGCAAGTATGCTGGTGGCAAGTATGCTTGTGGCAAGTTTGCTATCGGCACGTATGCTTGTGGAAAGTATGCATGTGGCAAGTTTGCTGGCGGCAAATATGCTGGTGGCAAGTATGCTGTTTACAAATATGCTTGTAGCAAGTATGCTTGTGGCTAGTATGCTTGTGGCAAGTATTCTTGTGGCAAGTATTCTTGTGGAAAGTATTCTTGTGGCAAGTATCCTTATGGCGAGTATGCTTGTGGCTAGTATGCTTGTGGCTAGTATGCTTGTGGAAAGTATGCTTGTGGCTAGTATGCTTGTGGCAAGTATGTTGGTGGCAAGTATGTGTGGCAATTATCTAGTGGCAAGAATGCTTGTGGCAAGTATGCTTGTGGCAGGTATGCTTGTGTCTAGTATGCTTGTGGCAAGTATGCTGGTTGCAAATATGGTTTTGCTGGTATGCTAGTGGCAAGTATGCTGGTAGCAAGTATGCTGGTGGCAAGTATGCTGGTGGCAAGTTCGCTGGTGGCAACTTTGCTGGTGGCAAGTTCGCTGGTGACAAGTTTGCTAGCGTCAAGTATGCTTCCGGCAAATTTGCTTGCTGCATGTATGATTGTGGCAAGTTTGCTGGTGGCAAGTTTGCTGGCTGCAGGTATGCTTGTGGCAAATATGCTAGTGGCAAGAATTTTTGTGGCAAGTATGCTTGTGGCAAGTATACAAGTGGCAAGTATGCTGGTGGCAAGTATGCTGGTATCAGGTATGCTGATGGAAATTATGCTGGTGGCAAGTATGCTGGTTACAAATATGCTTGTAGCAAGTATGCTTGTGGCAAGTATGCTTGTGGCTAGAATGCTTGTGGACAGTATGCTGCTGGAAAGTATGCTGGCGACAAGTATGCTGGATGCAAGTATGCTGGTGGCAAGTATGCTGGAAGTAACTATGTTGGTGGCAAGGATGCAAGTATACAGGTGGCAAGTATGCTGGTGGCAAGTATGCTAGTGGCATGTATGCTGGTGGCAAGTATGCAAGTGGCAAGTATGATTGTCACAAGTATGCTAGTGTCAAGTATGGTAGTGGCAAGTATGCTAGTGGCAAGTATGCTAGTGGCATGTATGCTTGTGGTGAGTATGCTTCTGGCAAGTATGCTTGTGGCTAGTATGCTAGAGGCAAGTATGCGGGTGGCAAGTGTGCTTGTGGCAATTATGCTTGTGGCAATTATGCATGTGTTAAGTATGCTTGTTGCAAATATGCCGGTAGCATCTGGTGGCAAGTATTCTTGTGGCTAGTATGCTTGTAGCAAGTATTCATGTGGAAAGTATTCTTGTGGCAAGTATGCTTATGGCAAGTAAGCTTGTGGTTAGTATGCAGGTTGCAACTATGCAAATATGCTGGTGGCAATTATGGTGGTGGCAGGTATGCTAGTGGCAAGTATGCTAGTGGCAAGTATGCTTGTGCCAAGTTTGCTGGTGGCAAGTATGCTTGTGGCTTGTATAATTGTGGCAAGTATGCTGGTGGCAAGTATGCTCCTGGAACTTAGGCTGGCAGCAAGTATGCTGGACGCAAGTATGCTGGTAGCAAGTATGCTTTTGGCAAGTATGCTGGTTGCAACAATGCAAGTGTTCTGGTGGCAAGTGCGGTGGTGGCAAGTATGCTAGTGGCAAGTCTTTTGGTGGCAGGTTTGCTGGTGGCAAGTATCGTGGTGGCACGTAAGCTGTTGGCAAGTATGCTGGTGCCAAGTAAGCCGATGACAAGTATGCTTGTGGCAATATGCTTGCGGCAGGAATGTTTTTGTGACAAGTATTCTTGTGGCAAGTATGCTTGTGGCAAGTATGCATATGGCAATTACGCATGTGGCAAATATGCATCTTGCATGTACGCTTGTGGCAAGTATGCTAGTGGCAAGTATGCTAGTGACAAGTATGCTAGTGGCTAGTATACTTGTTGCAAGTATGCAATTATGCATGTAGCAAATATGCATGTGGCAAGTACGCTTGTGGCAAGTATGCTTGTGGCTAGTATGCTTGTGCCAAGTATGCTTGTGGCAAGTATGCTTGTGGCAAATATGATTTCGGCAAGTATACATGTGGCAAGTATGCTTGTGGCAAGTATGCATGAGACAATTATAATTGTGGTAGGTATGCTTGTGGCAGGTATGCTTGTGGCAGGTATGCTTGTGGCATGTATGCTGGAGGCAACTATGAAATTATGCTGGTGGCAAGTATGCTGGTGGCAAGTATGCTGGTGGCATGTATGCAAGTTTACTGGCAGCAAGTATGCTGGTGTCAAGTATGCAGGTGCCAAGTATGCTTGTGGCTAGTATGCTTGTGCCAAGTATGCTTGTGGCAAGTATGCTTGTGGCAAATATGATTTCGGCAAGTATACGTGTGGCAAGTATGCTTGTGGCAAGTATGCATGAGACAATTATAATTGTGGTAGGTATGCTTGTGGCAGGTATGCTTGTGGCAGGTATGCTTGTGGCAGGTATGCTTGTGGCAACTATGAAATTATGCTGATGGAAAGTATGCTTGTGGCAAGTATGCTGGAGGCAAGTATGCTGGTGGCAAGTATGCTGGAAGTATTTATGCTTGTGACAAGTATGCAAGTATACTGGTGGCAAGTATGCTGGTGGCAAGTATGCTAGTTGCAAATATGCTGGTGGCAAGTTTGCTGGTGGGAAGTATGCTGGTGGCAAGTATGCTGTAGGCAAGTATGCTGGTGCCAAGTAAGCTGATGGCAAGTATGCTTGTGGCAATATGCTTGTTACAAGATTGTTTGTGGCAAGTATTCTTGTGGCAAGTATGCTTGTGGCAAGTATGCGTGTGGCAATTATGCGTGTGACAAGTATGCATCTGGCAAGTTCGCTTGTGGCAAGTATGCTAGTGGCAAGTATGCTAGTGGGAATTATGCTAGTGGCAAGTATGTTTGTGGCAAGTATCCTTGTGGCAAATATGATTTCGGCAAGTATACTTGTGGTAAGTATGCTTGTGGCTAGTTTGCTAGCGGCAAATATGCTTGTGGCAAGTATGCTTGTGGCAAGTATGCTGGCGGCAAATATACTGGTTAAAAGTATGCTTGTGGCAAGTATGCTGGTGGCAAATATGCTGATGGAAAGTATGCTGGCAGCAAGTATGCTACAGGCAAATATGCTGGTGGCAATTATGCTGGACGTAACTATGCTGGTGGCAAGTATGCAAGTATACTGGTGGCAAGTATGCTAATGGCAAGTATTCTAGTGGTAAGTATGCTAGTGGCAAGTATGCTTATATCAAGTATGGTAGTGGCAAATATGATTTCGGCAAGTATACTTTTCGCAAGTATGCTTGTGGCAAGTTTGCTTGTGGCTAGTATGATGGTTGCAGACTATGCTGGTGGCAAGTGTGCTGGTGGCAATAATGCAAGAATGCTGATGGAAAGTATGCTGGTGGCAAGTATGCTGGTGGCACGAATACAAGGATACTGGTGGCAAATAAGATGGTGGCAAGTTTTTGGTAACAAGAATGCTGGTGGCAAGAATGCTGGTGGCAAGTATACTGATGGAAAGTATGCTGGTGGCAAGTATGCTGGTAGCAAGTATGCTTGTTGCAATTATGCTTGTGTTAATTATGCTAGTGGGAAATATGCGTGTGGTAAGTATTCGTGTTGTAAGTATGCCGGTGGCATCTGGTGGCAAGTATTCTTGTGGCAAGTATGCTTGTGGCCACTATGCTTGTGGCAGGTATGCATGTGTCAAGTATGCTTATGGCAAGTATGCTGGTTGCAACTATGCAAGTATGCTGGTGGCAAATATGGTGGTGGCAGGTATGCTAGTGGCAAGTATGCTGGTGGCTAGTATGCAGGTGGCAAGTATGAATGTGGCAAGTTCGCTGGTGGCAACTTTGCTGGTGGCAAGTTCGCTGGTGGCAAGTTTGCTAGCGGCAAGTATGCTTGCGACAAATTTGCTTGTGGCAAGTATGCTTGCTGCATGTATGATTGTGGAAAGTTTGTTGGTGGCAAGATTGCTGGCAGCAGGTATGCTTGTGGCAAATATGCTAGTGGCAAGATTGCTCTTGGCAAGTATGCCTGTGGCAAGTATGCTTTTGGCAAGTATGGTTGTGGCAAGTATGCTTGAGACAAGTATGCTTGTGGAAGGTATGCTTGTGGCAAGTATGCTTGTGGCAAGTATGCATGTGGCAATTATGTTTGGGGCAGGTATGCTTGTCGCAGGTATGCTTGTGTCAGGTATGATTGAAACAAGTATGCTTCTGGCAAGTATGCTTGTGGCAAGTATGAGGATGTTCAAGTATGCTTGTCGCAATATGCTAGTGGCAAGAATGTTTGTGGCAAGTATGCTTGTGGCACGTATACTAGTGGCAAGTTTGCTAGCGGCAAGTATGCTTGTGGCAAGTATGCTTGTGGCAATTATGCTGGTGGCAAATATGCTGGGCGCAAGTATGCTGGTGGCAAGTATGGTGGAAGTAACTATGTTGGTGGAAAGTATGCTGGTGGCAAGTACGCTAGTGGCAAGTATGCTGGTGGCAAGTATGCAGGTGGCGAGTATGCTGGTGGCAAGTATGCTGGAGGCAAGTATGCTGGTGACATGTATGCTGGAAGTAACTATGCTGGTGGCAAGTATGCAAGTATACTGGTGGCAAGTGTTCTGGTGGCAAGTATGCCAGTGGCAATTATGCTGGTGGCAAATATGCTGTTGGCAAGTATGGTTGTTGCAATAATCTTTGGCAAGAATATTTGTGGCAAGTATGCTTGTGGCAAGTATGCTTGTGGCATGTTTGCTAGCGGCAAGTATGCTTGTGGAAAGTATGTTTGTGGCAAGTATGCTGGCAGCAAATATGCTAGTGGCAAGTATGCTGGTTACAAATATGCTTCTAGGAAGTATGGTTGTGGCAAGTATGGTTGTTGCAAGTATCCTTGTGGCAAGTATGCGTGTGCCAAGTATGCGTGTGGTTAGTATGCGTGTGGTAAGAATGCTTGTGGCAACTATGCGTGTGGCAAGTATGCTTGTAGCAAGTATGCTTATGGCTAGTATACTTATGTCAAGTATGCTGGTGGCAAGTATGCTGCTGGAAAGTGTGCTGGCGACAAGTATGCTGGATGCAAGTATGCTGGTGGCAAGTATGCTGGAAGTAACTATGTTGGTGGCAAGGATGCAAGTATACAGGTGGCAAGTATGCTGGTGGCAAGTATGCTAGTGGCAAGTATGATGGTGGCAAGAATGCTAGTGGCAAGTATGATTGTCGCAAGTATGCTAGTGGCAAGTATGGTAGTGGCAAGTATGCTAGTGGCAAGTATGCTAGTAGCAAGTATGCTTGTGGTGAGTATGCTTCTGGCTAGTATGCTGGAGGCAAGTATGCGGGTGGCAAGTGTACTCATGGAAAGTATGCTGGCAGCAAGTGTGCTGGAGGGAAGAATGCTGGTGGCAAGTATGCTGGTAGCAAGTATGCTTGTGGCAATTGTGCTTGTGGCAATTATGCATGTGGCAAGTATGCATAAGGTAAGTATGTGTATGCCGGTGGCATCTGGTGGCAAGTATTCTTGTGGCTAGTATGCTTGTGGCAAGTATTCTTGTGGAAAGTATTCTTGTGGCAAGTATTCTTATGGCAAGAATGCTTGTGGCTAGTATGCTTGTGGCAAGTATGCTTGTGGCTAGTATGCTTGTGGCAAGTATGCTGGTGGCATGAGTGTGTGGAAATTATCTAGTGGCAAGTATGCTAGTGGCAAGAATGCTTGTGGCAGGTATGCTTGTGTTAAGTATGCTTGTGGCAAGTATGCTTGCTGCATGTATGATTTTGGCAAGTTTGCTGGTGGCAAGTTTGCTGGCGGCAGGTATGCTTGTGGCAAATATGCTAGTGGCAAGAATGTTTGTGGCAGTATGCTTGTGGCAAGTATACTTGTGGCAAGTTTGCTAGCGGCAAGTATGCTTGTGGCAAGTATGCTTCTGGCAAGTTTGCTGGCGGCAAATATGCTGGGGACAAGTATACTGGTGGCAAGTATGCTGGTGGCAAGTATGCTGGTGGCAAGTATGCTAGTGGCAAGTATGCTGGTGGCAAGAATGCTGGTGGCAAGTTTGCTGTTGGGAAGTATGCTGGTGGCAAGTATGCTGTAGGCAAGTATGCTGGTGCAAAGTAAGCTGATGGCAAGTATGCTTGTGGCAATATGCTTGTTACAAGAATGTTTGTGGCAAGTATACTTGTGGCAAGTATGCTTGTGGCAAGTATGCGTGTGGCAATTATGCGTGTGGCAAGTATGCATCTGGCAAGTTCGCTTGTGGCAAGTTTGCTAGCGGCAATTATGCTTGTGGCAAGTATGCTTCTGGCAAGTATGCTGGCAGCAAATATGCTGGTGGCAAGTATACTGGTTACTAGTATGCTTGTAGCGAGTATGCTGGTGGCAAGTATTCTTGTGGCAAGTATGCTTGTGGCAAGTATACGTGTGCCAAGTAGGCGTGTGGCTAGTATGCGCGTGGTACGAATGCTTGTGGCAACTATGTGTGTATGCTGGTAGCAAGTATGCTGGAAGTAACTATGCTGGTGACAAGTATGCAGGTATACTGGTGGCAAGTATGCTGGTGGCAAGTGTGCTAGTGGCAAGTATGCTTGTTGCAAGTATGCTAGTGGCAAGTATGCTAGGTGCAAGTGTGCTAGCGGCAAGTATGCTAGTGGCAAGTATGCTTGTGGCAATAGGCCTGTGGCAAGAATGTTTGTGGCAAGTATGCTTGTGGCAAGTATGCTTGTGTTAAGTTTGCTAGCAGCAAGTATGCTTGTGAAAAGTATGCTGGCGGCAAATATGCTGGTGGCAAGTATGCTGTTTACAAATATGCTTGTAGCAAGTATGCTTGTGGCAATTATGCTTGTGGCAAGTATGCGTGTGGTTAGTATGCGTGTTGCAAGTATGCCGGTGGCATTTGGTGGCAAGTATTCTAGTGGCTAGTATGCTTGTGGCAAGTATTGCTGTGGAAAGTATTCTTCTGGCTAGTATGCTTATGGCAAGTATGCTGGTGGCTAGTATGCTTGTGGCAAGTATGCTTGTGACTAGTATGCTTGTGGCAAGTATGTGGTGGCAAGTATGTGTGGTAATTATCTAGTGGCAATTATGCTTGTGGCAAGTATGCTTGTGGCAGGTATGCTTGTGTCAAGTATGCTTGTGGCAAGTATGCTGGTTGCAACTATGCAAGTATGCTGGTTACAAATATGGTGGTGGCAGGTATGCTTGTTGGCAAGTATGCTGGTGGCAAGTTCGCTGGTGGCAACTTTGCTGGTGGCAAGTTCGCTTGTGGCAATTTTGCTAGCGGCAAGTATGCTTCCGGCAAATTTGCTTGTGGCAATTATGCTTGCTGCATGTATGATTGTGGCAAGTTTGCTGGCGGCAAGTTTGCTGGCTACAGGTATGCTTGTGGCAAATATGCTAGTGGCAAGAATGTTTGTGGCAAGTATGCTTGTGTCAAGAATACTTGTGGCAAGTTTGCTAGCGGCAAGTATGCTTGTGGCAAGTATGCGTGTGCCAAGTATGCGTGTGGCTAGTATGCGTGTGGTACGAATGCTTGTGGCAACTATACGTGTGGCAAGTATGCTTGTGGCTAGTATGATGGAGGCAAGTATGCGTGTAACGAGTGTGCTTGTGGCAATTATGCTTGTGGCAATTATGCTTGTGGCAAGTATGTGTGTGGTAAGTATGCATGTTGCAAGTATGCCGGTGGCATCTGGTGGCAAGTATTCTTGTGGGAAGTATGCTTGTGGCAAGTATGTTTATGGCAAGTATGCTTGTGGCTAGTATGTTTGTGGCAAGTAAGCTTGTGGCTAGTATGCTTGTGGCAAGTATGCTGGTGGCAAGTATGTGTGGCAGTTATCTAGTGGCAAGTATGCTTGTGGCAAGTATGCTTGTGGCAGGTATGCTGTGTCAAGTATGCTTGTGGCAAGTATGCTGGTTGCAACTATGCAAGTATGCTGGTTGCAAATATGGTGGAGGCAGTTATGCTAGTGGCAAGTATGCTGGTGGCAAGTATGCTGGTGGCAAGTATGCTGGTGGCAAGTTTGCTGGCTGCAGGTATGCTTGTGGCAAATATGCTAGTGGCAAGAATGTTTGTGGCAAGTATGCTTGTAGCAAGAATACTTGTGGCAAGTATGCTAACGGCAAGTATTCTTGTGGCAAGTATGCTTGAGGCAAGTTTGCTGGTGGCAAATATGCTGGGGACAAGTATGCTGGTGGCAAGTATGCTGGAAGTAACTATGCTGGTGGCAAGTATGCTGGTGGCAAGTATGCTATTGGCAAGTATGCTTTTGGCGATTATGCTAGTAGCAAGTATGCTGATGGAAATTATGCTGGTGGCAAATATGCTGGAGGCAAGTATGCTGGTGGCAGGTATGCTGGAGGAACTATGCTGGTGGCAAGTATGCAAGTATACTGGTGGCAAGTATGCTGGTTGTAAAAATGCCAGTGGCAAGTATGCTGGTGGCAAGTATGCTAGTGGCAAGTATGCTGGTGGCAAGTTTGCTGGTAGCAAGTATGGTGGTGGCAAGTATGCTGTTGGCAATTATGCTAGTGGCACGTATGAGGTTGGCAAGTATGCTTGTGGCAATATGCTAGTGGTAGCAAGTATGCTTCTGGCAAGTAGACTTGTGGCAAGTTTGCTAGTGGCAAGTATGCTTGTGGCAAGTATGCTGGCAGAAATATATGCTGGTGGCAAGTATACTGGTTACAAGTATGCTTGTTGTGAGAATGCTTGTGGCAAGTATTCTTGTGGCAAGTATGCTTGTGGCAAGTATGCGTGTGCAAGGTATGCGTGTGTCTAGTATGCGTGTGGTAGGAATGCGTCTGGTAAGTATGCTTGTGGCAAGTATGCTAGTGGGAAGTATGCTAGTGGCAAGTATGCTAGTGGCAAGTATGCTTGTGGCAAATATGATTTCGGCAAGTATATTTGTGGCAAGTATGCTTGTGGCAAGTTTGCTAGCGGCAAGTATGCTTGTGGCAAGTATGCTTGTGGCAATTATGCAGGCGGCAAATATGCTGGATACAAGTATGCTTGTGGCAAGTGAGCTTGTGGCAAGTATGCTGGAATAACTATGCTTTTGGCAAGTATTCAAGTATACTGGTGGCAAGTATTCTGGTGGCAAGTATGCTGATGAAAAGTATGCTGGCGGCAAGTATGCTGGAGGCAAGTATGCTGGTGGCTAGTATGCTGGAAGTAACTATGCTAGTGGCAAGTATGCAAATATACTGGTGGCAAGTATGCTAGTGGCAAGTATGCTGGTGGCAAGTATGCTAGTGGCAACTATGCTGGTGGCAAGTATGCTGTTGGCAAATATGCTTGTGGCAAAATGCTTGTGGGAAGAATGTTTGTGGCAAGTATGCTTGTGGCAATAATGCTTGTGGCAAGTATGCATGTAGCAATTATGCGTGTGGCAAGTATGCGTGTGTCAAGTATGCATGTGGCATGTATATGCGTGGTAAGAATGCTTGTGGCAACTATGCTTGTGGCTAGTATGCTTGTGGCAAGTATGCTTGAGCCTAGTCTGCTTGTGGAAAGTATGCTGGTGGCAAGTATGCTAGTGGCAAGGTTGCTGCAGGCAATTAAGCTGGTGGCAAGTATGCTGGTGGCAAGTTTGCTGGTGGCAAGTATGCTGGTGGCAAGTATACTAGTGGCAAGTATGTTTGTGGCAAGTATGCTTGTGGCAAGAATACTTGTGGCAAGTTTGCTAGCGGCAAGTATGCTTGTGGCAAGTATGCTTGTGGCAAGTTTGCTGGCAGCAAATATGCTGGGGACAAGTATGCTGGTGGCAAGTATGCTGGAAGTAACTATGCTGGTGGCAAGTATGCTAGTGGCAAGTATGCTGGTGGCAAGTATGCTGGTGGGAGGTATGCTGATGGAAATTATGCTGGTGGCACGTATGCTGGAGGCAAGTATGCTGGTGGCAGGTATGCTGGAAGTAACTATGCTAGTGGCAAGTATGCAAGTATACTGGTGGCAAGTATGCTGGTGGTAAGTATTCCAGTGGCAAGTATGCTGGTGGCAAGTATGCTAGTTGCAAGTATGCTGGTGGCAAGTATGCTGGTGGTAAGTATGCCAGTGGCAAGTATGCTGGTGGCAAGTATGCTAGTGGCAAGTATGCTGTTGGTAAGTATGCTTGTGGGAAGAATGTTTGTGGCAAGTATGCTTGTGGCAAGTATGCATGTAGCAATTATGCGTGTGGCAAGTATGCGTGTGGCAAGTATGCTTGTGGCAAGTATGATGGGGCAAGTATGCTGGCGGCAAATATACTGGATGTTTGTGGCAAGTGAGCTTGTGGCAAGTATGCTGGAATAACTATGATTTGGGCAAGTATTCAAGTGTACTGGTGGCAAGTATGCTGGTGGCAAGTATTCTGATGAAATGTATGCTGGCGGCAAGTATTCTGGAGGCAAGTATGCTGGTGGCTAGTATGCTGGAAGTAACTATGCTGGTGGCAAGTATGCAAGTATACTGGTGGCAAGTATGCTGGTGGCAAGTATTCTAGTGGCAAGTATGCTGGTGGCAAGTATGCTAGTGGCAACTATGCTGGTGGCAAGTTTGCTGGTGGCAAGTATGCTGGTGGCAAGTATGCTGTTGGTAAGTATGCTTGTGGGAAGAATGTTTGTGGCAAGTATGCTTGTGGCAAGTATGCTTGTGGCAAGTATGCATGTAGCAATTATGCGTGTGGCAAGTATGCGTGTGGCATGTATACGTGTGGTAAGAATGCTTGTGGCAACTATGCTTGTGGCTAGTATGCTTGTGGCAAGTATGTTGGTGGCAAGTATGCTGATGGCAAGTATGCTGGTGTCAAGTATGCTGGAGGCAAGTATGCTGGTGGCAAGTATGCTGGAAGTAACTATGCTGGTGGCAAGTGTGCAAGTATACTGGTATCAAGTATGCTGGTGGCAAGTATGCTAGTGGCAAGTATGCTGCAGGCAAGTAAGCTGGTGGCAAGTATGCTGGTGGCAAGTTTGCTGGTGGCAAGTATGCTTGTGGCAAGTATGCTTGTGGCAACTATGCTTGTGGCTAGTATGCTTGTGGCAAGTATGCTTGTGGCTAGTATGCTTGTGGCAAGTATGCTGGTGGCAAGTATGCTGATGGCAAGTATGCTGGTGGCAAGAATGCTGGAGGCACGTATGCTGGTGGCAAGTATGCTGGAAGTAACTATGCTGGTGGCAAGTGTGCAAGTATACTGGTATCAAGTAGCTGGTGGCAAGTATCCTAGTGGCAAGTATGCTGCAGGCAAGTAAGCTGGTGGCAAGTATGCTGGTGGCAAGTTTGCTGGTGGCAAGAATGCTGGTGGCAAGTATGCTGTTGGCAAGTATGCTAGTGGCAAATATGCTGTTGGCAAGTATGCTTGTGGCAATAGGCCTGTGGCAAGAATGTTTGTGCCAAGTATGCGTGTGGCTAGTATGCGTGTGGTAAGAATTCTTGTGGCAACTATGCGTGTGCCAATTATGCTTGTGGCAAGTATGCTTGTGGCTAGTATACTTGTGTCAAGTATGCTGGTGGCAAGAATGCTGCAGGAAAGTTTGCTGGCAACAAGTATGCTGGATGCAAGTATGCTGGTGGCAAGTATGCTGGAAGTAACTATGTTGGTGGCAAGGATGCAAGTATACAGGTGGCAAGTATGCTGGTGGCAAGTATGCTAGTGGCAAGTATGCTGGTGACACGCATGCTAGTGGCAAGTATGATTGTTGCAAGTATGCTAGTGGCAAGTATGGTAGTGGCAAGTATGCTTCTGGCAAGTATGCTTGTGGCAAGTATGCTAGTGGCAAGTATGCTGGTGGCAAGTTTGCTGGTGGCAAGTCTGCTGGTGGCAAGTCTGCTGGTGGCAAGTATGCTGTTGGAAATTATGCTAGTGGCACGTATGAGGTTGGCAAGTATGCTTGTGGCAATATGCTAGTGGCAAGAATGTTTGTAGCAAGTATGCTTGTGGGAAGTACACTTGTGGCAAGTTTGCTAGTGGCAAGTATGCTTGTGGCAAGTATGCTGGCAACAAATATGCTGGTGGCAAGTATACTGGTTACAAGTATGCTTGTAGTGAGTATGCTTGTGGCAAGTATTCTTGTGGCAAGTATGCTTGTGTCAAGTATGCGTGTGCCAAGTATGCGTGTGGCTAGTATGCGTGTGGTACGAATGCGTCTGTTAAGTATGCTTGTGGCAAGTATGCTAGTGCGAAGTATGCTAGTGGCAAGTATGCTAGTGGCACGTATGCTTGTGGCAAGTATGCTTGTGGCAAATATGCTTTTGACAAGTATACTTGTGGCTAGTATGTTTGTGGCAAGTTTGCTAGTGGCAAGTATGCTTGTGGCAAGTATGCTTGTGGCAAGTATGCTGGCGGCAAATATGCTGGATACAAGTATGCTTGTGGCAAGTGAGCTTGTGGCAAGTATGCTGGAATAACTATGCTTTTGGCAAGTATTCAAGTATACTGGTGGCAAGTATGCTGGTGGCAAGTATGCTGGTGGCAAGTATGCTGATGAAAAGTATGCTGGCGACAAGTATTTTGGAGGCAAGTATGCTGGTGGCTAGAATGCTGGAAGTAACTATGCTGGTGGCAAGTATGCAAATATACTGGTGGCAAGTATGCTAGTGGCAAGTATGCTGATGGCTAGTATGCTAGTGGCAACTATGCTGGCGGCAAGTATGCTGTTGGCAAATATGCTTCTGGCAAAATGCTTGTGGGAAGAATGTTTGCGGCAAGTATGCTTGTGGCAAGTATGCATGTAGCAATTATGCGTGTGGCAAGTATGCGTGTGGCAAGTATGCATGTGGCATGTATACGTGTGGTAAGAATGCTTGTGGCAACTATGCTTGTGGCTAGTATGCTTGTGGCAAATATGCTTGAGGCTAGTCTGCTTGTGGAAATTATGCTGGTGGCAAGTATGCTGATGGCAAGTATGCTGGCGGCAAGTATGCTGGAGGCAAGTATGCTGGTGGCAAGTATGCTGGAAGTAACTATGCTGGTGGCAAGTGTGCAAGTATACTGGTAGCAAGTATGCTGGTGGCAAGTATGCTAGTGGCAAGGATGCTGCAGGCAATTAAGCCGGTGGCAAGTATGCTGGTGGCAAGTTTGCTGGTGGCAAGTATGCTGGTGGCAAGTATTCTAGTGGCAAGAATGTTTGTGGCAAGTATGCTTGTGGCAAGAATAATTGTGGCAAGTTTGCTAGCGGCAAGTATGCTTGTGGAAAGTATGCTTGGGGCTAGTTTGCTGGCGGCAAATTTGCTGGGGACAAGTATGCTGGTGGCAAGTATGCTGGAAGTATCTATGCTGGTAGCAAGTATGCTGGTGGCAAGTATGGTAGTGGCAAGTATGCTGGTGGCAAGTATGCTGGTGGTAAGTATGCTGATGGAAATTATCCTGGTGGCAAGTATGCTGGAGGCAAGTATGCTGGTGGCAGGTATGCTGGAAGTAACTATGCTAGTGGCAAGTATGCAAGTATACTGGTGGCAAGTATGCTGGTTGTAAGTATGCCAGTGGCAAGTATGCTGGTGGCAAGTATGCTAGTGGCAAGTATGCTGGTGGCAAGTTTGCTGGTGGCAAGTCTGCTGGTGGCAAGTATGCTGTTGGAAATTATGCTAGTGGCACGTATGAGGTTGGCAAGTATGCTTGTGGCAATATGCTAGTGGCAAGAATGTTTGTAGCAAGTATGATTGTGTGAAGTACACTTGTGGCAAGTTTGCTAGTGGCAAGTATGATTGTGGCAAGTATGCTGGCAACAAATATGCTGGTGGCAAGTATACTGGTTACAAGTATGCTTGTAGTGAGTATGCTTGTGGCAAGTATTCTTGTGGCAAGTATGCGTGTGCCAAGTATGCGTGTGGCTAGTATGCGTGTGGTACGAATGCGTCTGTTAAGTATGCTTGTGGCAAGTATGCTAGTGCGAAGTATGCTAGTGGCAAGTATGCTAGTGGCACGTTTGCTTGTGGCAAGCATGCTTGTGGCAAATATGATTTTGGCAAGTATACTTGTGGCAAGTATGCTTGTGGCAAGTTTGCTAGTGGCAAGTATGCTTGTGGCAAGTATGCTTGTGGCAAGTATGCTGGCGGCAAATATGCTGGATACAAGTATGCTTGTGGCAAGTGAGCTTCTGGCAAGTATGCTGGAATAACTATGATTTGGGCAAGTATTCAAGTGTACTGGTGGCAAGTATGCTGGTGGCAAGTATTCTGATGAAAAGTATGCTGGCGGCAAGTATTCTGGTGGCAAGTATGCTGGTGGCTAGTATGCTGGAAGTAACTATGCTGGTGGCAAATATGCAAGTATACTGGTGGCAAGTATGCTGGTGGCAAGTATGCTAGTGGCAAGTATGCTGGTGGCAAGTATGCTAGTGGCAACTATGCTGGTGGCAAGTTTGCTGGTGGCATGTATGCTGGTGGCAAGTATGCTGTTGGTAAGTATGCTTGTGGGAAGAACGTTTGTGGCAAGTATGCTTGTGGCAAGTATGCTTGTGGCAAGTATGCTTGTGGCAAATATGCATGTAGCAATTATGCGTGTGGCAAGTATGCGTGTGGCAAGTATGCGTGTGGCATGTATACGTGTGGTAAGAATGCTTGTGGCAACTATGCTTGTGCCAATTATGCTTGTGGTAAGTATGCTTGTGGCTAGTATGCTTGTGGCAAGTATGCTGGTGGCAAGTATGCTGATGGCAAGTATGCTGGTGGCAAGAATGCTGGAGGCAAGTATGCTAGTGGCAAATCTGCTGTTGGCAAGTATGCTTGTGGCAATAGGCCTGTGGCAAGTATGCTTGTGGCAAGTATGCTTGTGGCAAGTATGCTTGTGCCAAGTTTGCTAGCAGCAAGTATGCTTGTGGAATGTATGCTTGTGGCAAGTATACTGGCGGCAAATATGCTTGTGGCAAGTATGCTGGTTACAAATATGTTTGTAGCAAATATGCTCATTGCAAGTATGCTTGTGGCAAGTATGCTTGTGACAAGTATGCGTGTGCCAAGTATGCTTGTGGCTAGTATGCGTGAGGTAAGAATTCTTGTGGCAACTATGCGTGTGCCAATTATGCTTGTGGCAAGTATGCTTGTGGCTAGTATACTTGTGTCAAGTATGCTGGTGGCAAGAATTCTGCAGGAAAGTATGCTGGCAACAAGTATGCTGGATGCAAGTATGCTGGTGGCAAGTATGCTGGAAGTAACTATGTTGGTGGCAAGGATGCAAGTATACAGGTGGCAAGTATGCTGGTGGCAAGTATGCTAGTTTCAAGTATGCTGGTGACAAGTATGCTAGTGGCAAGTATGATTGTCGCAAGTATGCTAGTGGCAAGTATGGTAGTGGCAAGTATGCTAGTGGCAAGTATGCTAGTGGCAAGTATGCTTGTGGTGAGTATGCTTCTGGCAAGTATGCTTGTGACAAGTATGCTTGTGGCTAGTATGCTGGAGGCAAGTATGCGGGTGGCAAGTGTGCTTGTGGCAAGTATGCTTGTGGCAGGTATGCTTGTGACAGTTATGCTTGTGGCAGGTAGGCTTTTGGCATGTATGCTGGTGGCAACTATGAAATTATGCTGGTGGCAAGTATGCTAGTGGCAATTATTCTTTTGGCAAGTATGCTGGTGGCATGTATGCAAGTATACTGGCAGCATGTATGCTGGTGTCAAGTATGCAAGTGGCAAGTATGCTTGTAGCTAGTATGCTCGTGGCAAGTTTGCTTTTGGAGAGTATGCTTGTAGCTAGTATGTTTGTGGCAAGTATGCTAGTGGCAAATATGCTAGTGGCATTATGATTGTGGCAAGTATGCTTCTGGCAAGTATGCTTGTGGCAAGTATGCTTGTGGCAATTATGTTTGTGGCAAGTTTGCTAGCGGCTCAAGTATGCTTGAGGCAAGTATGATTGTGGCAAGTGTGATTGGGGCAAGTGTGCTTGTGGCATGTATGGTGGTTGCAGTGTATGCTGGTGGCAAGTATGCTGGTGGCAAGTATGCAGGTGGCAAGTATGCTGATGGAAAGTATGCTGGAGGCGAGTATGCTGGTGGCAAGTATGCTGGAAGTAACTATGCTGGTGGCAAGTATGCTGTTGGTAATTATACTAGTGGCAAGTATGCTGGTGGCTCGTATCCTGGTGGCAAGTATGCTGATGGAAATTATGCTGGTGGCAAGTATGCTGGAGGCAAGTATGCTGGTGGTAGGTATGCTGGAAGTATCTATGCTGGTGGCAAGTATGCAAGTATACTGGTGGCAAGTATGCTGGTGGCAAGTATGCTGGAAGTAACTATGCTGGTGGCAAGTATACTGTTGGTAATTATACTAGTGGCAAGTATGCTGGTGGCTCGTATCCTGGTGGCAAGTATGCTGATGGAAAGTATGCTGGTGGCAAGTATGCTGGAGGCAAGTATGCTGGTGGTAGGTATGCTGGAAGTATCTATGCTGGTGGCAAGTATGCAAGTATACTGGTGGCAAGTATGCTGGTGGCAAGTATGCCAGTGGCAAGTATGCCGGTGGCAAGTATGCTAGTGGCAAGTATGCTGGTGGCAAGTTTGCTGGTTGCAAGTATGCTGTTGGCAAGTATGCTGTTGGCAAGTATGCTAGTGGCTAGTATGCTGGTGGCAAGTTTGCTGGTTGCAAGTATGCTAGTGGCAAGTATGCTGTTGGCAAGTATGCTAGTGGCAAGTATGCTGTTGGCAAGTATACTTGTGGCAAGTTTTCTAGCGGCATGCATGCTGGTGGCAAGTTTGCTGGTTGCAAGTATGCCGGTTACAAGTATGCTTGTAGCAAGTATGCAAATGGCAAGTATGGTTGTGGCAAGTATGGGTGTGCCAAGTATGCGTGTGGCAAGTATGCGTGTGGTATAATGCTTGTGGCAACTATGCGTGTGACAAGTATGCTTGTGGCAAGTACGCTTGTGGCTAGTATACTTGTGGCAAGTATGCTAACGGCAAGTATGCTGCTGGAATTTATGCTGGCGGCAAGTATGCTGGACGCAAGTATGCTTGTAGCAAGTATGCTGGAGCTAACTATGCTGGTGGCAAGTATGGAAGTAAACTGGTAACAAGTATGCTGGTGGCAAGTACGCCATTGGCAAGTATGCTGGTGGCAAGTATGCTAGTGGCAAGTATGCTAGTGGCAAGTATGCTAGTGGCAAGTATGCTTGTGGCGTGTTTGCATCTGCCAAGTATGCTTGTGGCAAGTATGCTTGTGGCTAGTGTGCTGGAGGCAGGAATGCTGGTGGCAAGTGTGCTGATGGAATGTATGCTGGCGGCAAGAATGCTGGAGGCAAATATGCAGGTGGCAAGTATGCTAGTGGCAAGTATGCTAGTGGCAAGTATGCTTGTGGCGAGTTTGCATCTGCCAAGTATGCTGTTGCCAAGTATGCTAGTGCCAAGTAGGCTGGTGGCAAGTATGCTAGTGGCAAGTATGCTGGCGGCAAGTTTGCTGGTGGCAAGTATGCTAGTGGCAAGTATGCTGTTGGCAAGTGTGCTGGTGGCAAGTATGCTGTTGGCAATATGCTTGTGGCAAGTATTTTTGTGGCAAGTATGCATGTGGCATGTATGCGTGTGGTAAGAATGCTTGTGGCAACTATGCTTGTGGCAACGATGCTTGTGGCAAGTATGATGGTGGCAAGTATGCTGACGGCAAGTATGCTGGTGGCAAGTATGCTGTTGGCAAGTGTGCTGGTGGCAAGTATGCTGTTGGCAAGTATGCATGTGGCAATATGCTTGTGGGAGGAATGTTTGTGGCAAGTATGCTTGTGGCAAGTATTCTTGTGGCAAGTATGCTTGTGGCAAGTATGCTAGTGGCAAGTATGCTTCTGGCAAGTATCCGTGTAGCAATTATGCATGTGGCAAGTATGCGTGTGGCAAGTATACGTGTGGTAAGAATGCTTGTGGCAAGTATGCTTGTGGCTAGTATGCTTGTGGCAAGTATGCTTGTAACTAGTATGCTTGTGGCAAGTATGCTGGTGGCAAGTATGCTGATGGAAAGTATGCTGGCAGCAAGTATGCTATAGGCCAGTATGCTGGGGGCAAGTATGCTGGAAGTAACTATGCTGGTGGCAAGTATGCAAGTATACTGGTGGGAAGTATGCTGGTGGGTGGTGTGCTAGTGGCAAGTATGCTTGAGGCAAGTATGCTAGTGGCAAGTATGCTTGTTGCAAGTATGCTAGTGGAAAATATGCTTGTGGCAGGTCTGTTTCTGGCCAGTATGCTTCTGGCAAGTATGCTTGTGGCAAATATGTTTGCGGCAAGTTTGCTAGCGGCAAGTATGCTTGTAGCAGGTATAATTGTGACAAATATGCTTCTGGTAAGTATGCTTGTGGCAAGTACGGTGGTTGGAGTGTATGCTGGTGGCAAGTATGCTGGTGGCAATAATGCAAGTATGCTGGTGGCATGTATGCTTTTGGCAAGTATGCTGGTGGCAAGAATGCACGTTCACTGGTGGCAAGTAAGCTGGTGGCAAATATGCTGGTAACAAGTATGCTGGTGGCAAGTATGCTGATGGTAAGTATGCTGGTGGCAAGTATGCTGAAGGCAAGTATACTGGTGGCAAGTATGCTGGACGTGACTATGTTTGTGGCAAGTATGCAAGTATACTGGTGGCAAGTATGCTGGTGGCATGTATGCTAGTGGCAAGTAAGCTGGTGGGAAGACTGCTAGTGGCAAGTATGCTGGTGGCAAGTTTGCTGGTGGCAAGTATGCTGGTGGCAAGTATACTGTTGGCAAGTCTCCTGGTGCACAGTAAGCTGTTGGCAAGTATGCTTGCGGCAATATGCTTGTGCCAAAAATGTTTGTGGCAAGTATTCTTTTGGCAAGTATGCTTGTGGGAAGTATGCGTGTGCCAATTATGCGTGTGGCAAGTATGCTAGAGGCAAGTATGCTAGTGGCAAGTATGCTAGGGGCAAGTATGCTTGTGGCAAGTATTCATGTGGCAAATATGATTATGGCAAGTAAACTTGTGGCAAGTATGCTTGTGACAAGTATGCTTGTGGCAAGTATGCTGGCGGCAAGTATGCTGGTGGCAAGTATGCTGGTTACAAGTATGCTTGTGGGAAGAACGCTTGTGGCAAGTATTTTTGTGGCAAGTATGCGTGTGGCAATATGCTTGTACCAAAAATGTTTGTGGCAAGTATTCTTTTGGCAAGTATGATTGTGGGAAGTATGCGTGTGGCAATTATGCGTGTGGCAAGTATGCGTGTGGCAAGTATGCTTGTGGCATGTATTCTAGTGGCAAGTATGCTAGTGGCAACTATGCTGGTGGCAAGTATGCTGATGGAAAGTATGCTGGCAGCAAGTATGCTGGAGGCAAGTATGCTGGTGGCAAGTATGCTGGTGGCAAGTATGCTTGTGGCAAGTATGGTTGTGGCCTCTATGCCTGTGGCAAGAATGCTTGTGGCAATTAAGCTTGCAAGTGGGCGTGTGGCAAATATGCGTGTTGAAAGTATGCCGGTGGCAAGTATGCCGGTGGCAAGTATGCCGATGGCAAATATGCCGGTGGCATCTATTGGAATGTATTCTTGTGGCTAGTATGCTTGTGGCAAGTATTCTTGTGGCAAGTATTCTTGTGGCAAGTATTCTTGTGGCAAATATGCATGTGGCAAGTATGCTTGTGGCAAGTATGCTTGTGGCGAGTATGCTGGTGGCATGTATGTTAGTGCCAAGTAATCTGGTGGCAAGTATGCTAGTGGCAAGTATGCTAGTGGCGAAAATGCTAGTGGTAAGTATGCTTGAGGCGAGTACGCTTCTGGAAAGTATGCATGTGGCTAGTGTGCTGGAGGAAAGAATGCTGGTGGCAAGGATGCTGATTGAATGTATGCTGGTGACAACTATGCTGGAGGCAAGTATGCTGGTGGCAAATATGATGGTGGCAAGTGTGCTGGTGGCAAGTATGCTTGTGGCAAGTATGCTTGTGGCAAGTAGGCTTGTGGCAAGTATGCGTGTGGCATGTATGCATGTGGTAAGACTCCTTGTGGCAAGTATGCTTGTGGCCACTATGCTTGTGGCAAGTATGATGGTGGCAACTATGCTGATGGAAAGTATGCTGGCAGCAAGTATGCTGGTGGCAAGTATGCTGGAAGTAACTATGCTTGTTGCAAGTATGCAAGTATACTGGTGGCAAGTATGCTAGTGGCAAGTATGTTGGTGGCAAGTATGCTGGTGGCATGTATGCTAGTGGCAAGTATGCTGGTGGCAAGAATGCTAGTGGCAAGTATGCTGGTGGCAAGATTGCTGGTGGCAAGTATGCTGGAAGCATGTATGATGGTGGCAATTATGCTGGTTACAAGT
Source organism: Locusta migratoria (assembly GCA_026315105.1). Taxonomy (NCBI): domain Eukaryota; kingdom Metazoa; phylum Arthropoda; class Insecta; order Orthoptera; family Acrididae; genus Locusta; species Locusta migratoria. The sequence continues at coordinate 137,793,827 of CM048752.1, read as the reverse complement.
ATGCTTGTGGGAAGTATGGTTGTGGCAAGTATGCTTGTGGCAATTATTTTTGTGGCAATTTTGCGTGTGGCATGTATGCGTGTGGTAAGAATGCTTGTGGCAACTATGCTTGTGTCAATTATGGTTGTGACAAGTATGCTTGTGGCTAGTATGCTGGGGGCAAGTATGCTGGGGGCAAGTATGCTGGTGGAAAGTATGCTGATGGAAAGTATGCTGGCGGCAAGTATGCTGGAGGCAAGTATGCTAGTTGCAAGTATGTTGGTGGCAAGTATGCTGGTGGCAAGTATGCTTGTGGCAAGTATTCCTGTGGCAAGTATGCTTGTGGCAAGTATTCTTGTGGCTAGTATGCTTGTGGCAGGTATTCTTGTGGCAAGTATACATGTGGCAAGTATGCTGGTTGCATAGTGGTTGCAGGCAATGCTGGTGGTAAGTATGCTTTTGGCAACTATGCTGGATGGCAACTATGCAAGTATGGTGGTGGCAAGTATGTTTGTGGCAAGTATGCTAGTGGCAAGTATGCTAATGGCAAGAATGCTGGTGGCAAGTATGCTGGTGGCAAGTTCGCTGGTGGCAAGTTTGCTGGAGGCAAGTTTGCTAGAGGCAAGTATGCTTGTGGCTAGTTTGCTTGTGACAAGTATGCTTGCTGCAAGTATGATTGCGGCAAGTTTGCTGGCGGCAAGTATGCTAGTGGCAAGTATGCTTGTTGCATGTATTCTAGTAGCAAGTATGCTTGCTGCGGGTCTGCTTCTGCTAAGTATCCTTCTGGCAAGTATGCTTGTTGCAAGTATGTTTGCGGCAAGTTTGCTAGCGGTAAGTATGCTTGTGGCAGGTATGCTTGTGGTAAGTATGCTTGTGGCAAGTATGGTGGTTTTAGTGTATGCTGGTGGCAAGTATGCTGGTGGCAATAATGCAAGTATGCTGATAGAATGTATGCTGGTGGCAAGTATGCTGGTGAAAAGTATGCTGGACGTAACTATGCTTGTGGCAAGTATGCAAGTATACAGGTGGCAAGTATGCTGGTGGCATGTATGCTACTGGCAAGAATGCTGGTGGCAAGAATGCAAGTTCTCTGGTGGCAAGTATACTGGTGGCAAGTATGCTGGTGGCAAGTATACTGGAGGCAAGTATGCTGGTGGCGAGTATGCTGGACGTAACTATGCTTGTCACAAGTATGCAAGTATACTGGTGGCAAGTATGCTGGTGGCATGTATGCTACTGGGAAGTATGCTGGTGGCAAGAATGCTGGTGGCAAGTATGCTGGTGGCAAGTTTGCTGGTGGCAAGTATGCTGGTGGCAAGTAAACTGTTAGCAAGTATCCTGGTGCCAAGTAAGCTGTTGGCAAGTATGCTTGCGGCAATATGCTTGTGGCAAAAATGTTTGTGGCAAGTATTCTTGTGGCAAGAATGCTTGTGGCAAGTATGCATGTGGCAATTATGCATGTGGCAAGTATGCGTGTGGCAATTATGCTTGTGGAAAGTATGCTAGTGGCAAGCATGCTAGTGGCAAATATGATTATGGCAAGTATACTTGTGGCAAGTATGCTTTGGCAAGTTTGCTAGCGGCTAGTATGCTCGTGGCAAGTATGCTTGTGACAAGTATGCTTTGGCAAGTTTGCTAGCGGCTAGTATGCTCGTGGCAAGTATGCTTGTGGCAAGTATGCTGGCACCATGGATGCTGGCGGCAAGTATGCTGGTGGCAAGTGTGCTGGTTACAAGTATGCTTGTGGGAAGTATGCATGTGGCAAGTATGCTTGTGGCAAGTATTTTTGTGGCAAGTATGCGTGTGGCATGTATGTGTGTGGTAAGAATGCTTGTGGTAAGTATGCTTGTGGCAAGTATTCTTGTTTCTAGTATGCTGGAGGCAAGTATGCTGGTGGCAAGTATGCTGATGGGAAGTATGCTGGCGGCAAGTATGCTGGAGGCAAGTATGCTGGAGGCAAGTATGCTGGAGGCAAGTATGCTGGTGGCCAGTATGCTGGTGACAAGTATGCTGATGGAAAGTATGCTGGCAGCAAGTATGCTGGAGGCAAGTATGCTGGTGGCCAGTATGCTGGTGGCAAGTGTGCTGGTGGCAAGTATGCTTGTGGCAGGTATGCTTGTGGCTAGTATGTTTGTGGCGAGTTTGCTTGTGGCAAGTATGCTTGTGGCGAGTATGCTTTGGGTAATTATGCTTGTTGCAAGTATGCTAGTGGCAAGTATGCTAGTGGCAAGTACGCTAGTGGTAAGCATGCTTGTGGCGAGTATGCTTCTGGCAAGTATGCTTGTGGGCTAGAATGCTGGAGGCAAGAAATCTGGTGGCAAGGATGCTGATTGAATGTATGCTGGTGGCAACTATGCTGGAGGGAAATATGCTGGTGGCAAGTGTGCTGCTCTCAAGTATGCTTGCGGCAAGTATGCTTGTGGCAAGTATGCTTGTGATAATTATGCTAGTGGCAAGTATGCGTGTGGCAAGTATGTGTGTTGCAAGTATGCCGCTGACAAATATACCCTTGGCAAGTATGCCAGTGGCAAGTATGCCAGAGGCATCTGGTGGCAAGTATTCTTGTGGCAAGTATGCTTGAGGCAAGTATTCTTGTGGCAAGTATCCTTGTGGAAAGTATGCTTGTGGCAAGTATGCTTGTGGCTAGTATTCTTGTGGCGTTTATCAAGTGGCAAGTATGCTGTGGCAGGGATACTTGTGGCAAGTATGCTTGTGGCAAGTATGCTGGTTGCATAGTGGTTGCAGAGTATGCTGGTGGTAAGTATGCTTTTGGCAAGTATGCTGGTGGCAACTATGCAAGTATGGTGGTGGCAGGTATGCTAGTGGCAAGTATGCTGATGGCAAGTATGCTGGTGGCAAGTATGCTGGTGGCTAGTTCGCTGGTGGCAAGTGTGCTGGTGGCAAGTTTGCTAGCGGCAAGTATGATTGTGGCAAGTTTGCTTGTGACAAGTATGCTTGCTGCAAGTATGATTGTGACAAATTTGCTGGCGGCAAGTATGCTTCTGCAACTATGGTAGTGGCAAGAATGCTTGTGGCAAATATGCTTGTGACAACTATGCTTGTGGCAAGTATGCTTGAGGCAAGTATGCTTGCGGCAAGAATGCTTGTGACCAGGATGCTTGTGGCAAGTATGCATGTGGCAAGTATGCTTGTGGCAGGTATGCTTGTGGCAGGAATTCTTGTGGCATGTATGCTGGTGGCAACTATAAAATTATGCTGGTGGCAAGTATGCTGGTGGCAAGTATTCTGGTTGCAAGTATGCTGGTGGCAAGTATGCAAGTATACTGGCGGCAAGTATGCTGGTGTAAAGTATGCTGGTAGTAAGTATGTTTGTGGCACGTTTTCTAGCAGCACGTATGCTTCAGGCAAGTATGATTGTATCAAGTGTGCTTGTGGCTAGTATGGTGGCTGCAGAGTATGCTGCTGGCAAGTATGCTAGTGGCAAGTATGCTGGTGGCAAGTATGCTGGTAACAAGTATGCTGATGGAAAGTATGCTGGTGGCAAGTATGCTTGTGGCAAGTATTTTTGTGGCAAGTATGCTTGTGGCATGTATGTGTGGGGTAATAATGCTTTTGGCAACTATGCTTGTGGCAACTATGCTTGTGGCAAGTATGATGATGGTAAGTATGCTGATGGAAAGTATGCTGGCGGTAAGTATGCTTGTGGCAAGTATGCTGGAAGTAACTATGCTTGTGGCAAGTATGCAAGTATACTGGTGGCAAGTATACTGGTGGCAAGTATGCTAGTGCCGAGTATGCTGGTGGCAAGTATGCTAGTGGCAAGTATGCAGGTGGCAAGTTTGCTGGTGGCAAGTATGCTGGTGGCAAGTATGCTGTTGGCAAGTGTGCTGGTGGGAAGTATGCTCTTGGCAAGTATGCTGTTGGCAAATATGATTGTGCAATATGCTTGTGGGAAGAATATTTGTGGGAAGTATGCTTGTGGCAAGTATGCTGGTGGCAAGTATGCTGATGGAAAGTATGCTGGCAGCAAGTATCCTGGAAGTAACTATGCTTGTGGCAAGTATGCAAGTATACTGGTGGCAAGTATGCTGGTGGCAACTATGCTTGTGGCAAGTATTCTTGTGGCAAGTAAGCTTGTTGCAGGTATGCTAGTTGCAAGTATGCTTGTGGTGGGTCTGCTTCTGGCAAGTGTGCTTGTGGCAAGTATGTTTGTGGCAAGTTTGCCAGCAGCAAGTATGCTTGTGGCAGGTATGATTGTGACAAGTATGCTTGTGGTAAGTATGCTTGTGGCAAGTATGGTTGTTGGAGTGTATGCTGGTGGCAAGTATGCTAGTGGCAATATTGCAGGTATGCTGATAAGAGTATGCTGGTGGTAAGTATGCTGGTGGCAAGTATGCTGGTGGCAAGAATGCAAGTTCATTGGTGGCATGAAAGTTGGTGGCAAGTATGCTGGTAACAAGTATGCTGGTAGCAATTATGCTGATGGAAATTATGCTGGTGGCAAGTATGCTGGAGGCAAGTATGCTTGTGGCAAGTATGCTGGGCGTAACTATGCTTGTGGCAAGTATGCATGTATACTGGTAGGAAGTATGCTGGTGGCATGTATGCTAGTGGCAAGTATGCTGGTGGCAAGAATGCTAGTGGCAAGTATGCGGATGGAAAGTTTGCTGGTGGCAAGTATGCTGGTAGCAAGTATGCTGGTGGCAAGTATGCTTGTGGCAAGTATGCTGGTGGCATATATGCTAGTTGCAAGTATGCTGGTGGCAAGAATGCTAGTGGCAAGTATGCGGATGGAAAGTTTGCTGGTGGCAAGAATGCTGGTGGCAAGTATGCTTGTGGCTAGTATGCTGGAGGCAAGTATTCTGGTGGCAAGGATGCTAATGGAAATTATGCTGGCGGCAAGTATGCTGGAGGCAAGTATGCTGGTAGCAAGTATGCTGGTGGCAAGTATGCTGGTGGCAAGGATGCTAATGTAAATTATGCTGGCGGCAAGTATGCTGGAGTCAAGTATGCTGGTGGCAAGGATGCTAATGGAAATTATGCTGGCGGCAAGTATGCTGGAGGCAAGTATGCTGGTAGCAAGCATGCTGGTGGCAAGTATGCTGGTAGCAAGTATGCTGGTGGCAAGTATGCTGGTGGCAAGGATGCTAATGTAAATTATGCTGGCGGCAAGTATGCTGGAGTCAAGTATGCTGGTGGCAAGGATGCTAATGGAAATTATGCTGGCGGCCAGTATGCTGGAGGCAAGTATGCTGGTAGCAAGTATGCTGGTGGCAAGTATGCTGGTAGCAAGTATGCTGGTGGCAAGTATGCTGGTGGCAAGGATGCTAATGTAAATTATGCTGGTGGCAAGTATGCTGGAGTCAAGTATGTTGGTGGCAAGGATGCTAATGGAAATTATGCTGGCGGCCAGTATGCTGGAGGCAAGTATGCTGGTAGCAAGTATGCTGGTGGCAAGTATGCTGGTGGCAAGTATGCTTGTGGCAAGTATGCTTGTGGCTAGTATGCTTGTGGCTATTATGCTTGTGGCAGGTATACTTGTGGCAAATATGCTTGTGGCAAGTATGCTGGTTGCATAGTGGTTAAAGAGTATGCTGGTGGTAAGTATGCTTTTGGCAAGTATCCTTGAGGCAAGTATGCCTGTGGCAAGAATGCTTGTGGCCAGTATGCTTGTGGCAAGTATGCATGTGGCAAGTATGCTTGTGGCAGGTATGCTTGTGACAGGTATGCTTGTGGCATGTATGCTGGTGGCAACTATGAAATTATGCTGGTGGCAAGTATGCGGGTGGCAATATTCGGGTGACAAGTATGCTGGTGGCAAGTATGCAAGTATACTGGCGGCAAATATGCTGTTGTCAAGTATGCTGGTGGCAAGTATGCTTGGGGCAAGTATGTTTGTGGTAAGTTTGCTCACGCCAAGTATACTTGTGGCAAGAAAGATTGTGGCTAGAATGCTTGTGACAAGTGTGCTTGTGGCAAGTATGGTAGTTGCAGAGTATGCTGGTGGCAAGTATGCTTGTTGCAAGTATGCTGGTGGCAAGTATGCTGATGGAAAGTATGCTGTCGGCAAGTATGCTGGAGGCAAGTATGCTGGTGGCAAGTATGCTGGAAGTAACTATGCTGGTGGCAAGTACGCAAGTATACTGGTGGCAAGTTTGCTGGTAACAAGTATGTTGGTGGCAAGTATGCTGTTGGCAAGTATGCGTGTGGCAATATGCTTGTGGCAAGAATGTTTGTGGCAAGTATGATTGTGGCAAGTATGCTTGTGGCAAGTATGCTTGTGGTAAGTAAGCTTGTTGCAGGTATGCTAGTGGCAAGCATGCTTGTGGTGGGTCTACTTCTGGCAAGTATGCTTGTGGCAAGTATGGTGGTTGGAGTTATGATGGTGGCAATTATGCTGGTGGCAATAATGCAAGTATGCTGATTGAAAGTATGCTGGTGGAAAGTATGCTGGTAACAAGTATGCTGGTAGCAACTATGCTGATGGAAAGTATTCTGGTGGCAAGTATGCTGGAGGCAAGTATGCTTGTGGCAAGTATGCTGGACGTAACTATGCTTGTGGCAAGTATGCATGTATACTGGTGGCAAGTATGCTTGTGCCATGTATGCTAGTGCCAAGTATGCTGGTGGCAAGAATGCTAGTGGCAAGTATGCGGGTGGCAAGTTTGCGGGTGGCAAGTATGCTGGTGGCAAGTATACTGTCGGCAAGTATCCTTGTGCCAAGTAAGCTGTTGGCAAGTATGCTTGCGGCAATATGCTTGTGGCAAAAATGTTTGTGGCAAGTATCCTTGTGCCAAGTAAGCTGTTGGCAAGAATGCTTGTGGCAATATGCTTGTGTCAAAAATGTTTGTGGCAAGTGTTCTTGTGGCTAGTATGCTTGTGGCAAATATTCTTGTGGCAAGTATGCTTGTGGCAAGTATGCTTGTGGCTAGTATGCTTGTGGCTAGTATGCTATTTGCAAGTATGCTGGTGGCAATTATGCTTGTGGCAGGTATACTTGTGGCAAGTATGTTTGTTTCAAGTATGCTGGTTGCATAGTGGTTGAAGAGTATGCTGGTGGTAAGTATGCTTTTGGCAAATATGCTTGATGCAAGTATGCTTGTGGCAAGAATGCTTGTGGCAAGAATGCTTGTGGCCAGTATGTTTGTGGCAAGTATGCATGTGGCAAGAATGATTGTGGCAGGTATGCTTGTGGCATGTATGCTGGTGGCAAGTATGCTGGTGGCAAGTATTGAGGTGACAAGTATGCTGGTGGCAAGTATGCAAGTATACTGGTGGCAAGTATGCTGGTGTCAAGTATGCTGGTGGCAAGTATGCTTGTGGCTAGTATGCATGTGGTAAGCTTGCTTGTGGCAAAAATGCTTGATGCAAGTATGTTAGTAGCAAGAATACTAGTGGCAAGTATGGTAGTGGCAAGAATGCTTGTGGTGAGTATGATTCTGGCAAGTATGCTTGTGGCAAGTATGCTTGGGGCAAGTATGTGTGGTAAATTAGCTCACGCCAAGTATACTTGCGGCAAGTATGATTGTGGCAAGTATGCTTGTGACAAGTGTGCTTGTGGCAAGTATGGTGGTTGCAGAGTACGCTGGTGGCAAGTATGCTTGTTGCAAGTATGCTGGTGGCAAGTATGCTGATGGAAAGTATGCTGTCGTCAAGTATGCTGGAGGCAAGTAAGCTGGTGGGAAGTATGCTGGTAGTAACTATTCTGGTAGCAAGTAAGCAAGTATACTGGTGGCAAGTTTGCTGGTGGCAAGTATGTTGGTGGCAAGTATGCTGTTGGCAAGTATACTGGTGGCAAGTATGCTGTTGGCAAGTATGCATGTGGCAATATGCTTGTAGCAAGAATGTTTGTGGCAAGTATGATTGTGGCAAGTATGCTTGTGGCAAGTATGCTTGTGGCAAGTATGCATGTGGCAGTTAAGCGTGTGGCAAGTATGCATGTGGCAAGTATGCTTGTGGCAAGTAAGCTAGTGGGATGTATGCTAGTGGCAAGTACGCTAGTGGCAAGTATGCTTGTGGCAAATATGATTCGGGCAATATACTTGTGGCAAGTATGTTGTGGCAAGTTTGCTAGCAGCAGGTATGCTTGTGGCAAGTATGCTTGTAGCAAGTATGCTGGCGGCAAGTATGCTGGTGGCAAGTATGCTGGTTACAAGTATGCTTGTAGAAATTATGCTTGTGGCAAGTATGCAGATGGCAAGTATGCTTGTGGCAAGTGTGCGTGTGATAAGTATACGTGTGCAAGTATGTGTGTTGTAAGAATGCTTGTGGCAACTATGCTTGTGGCAAGTACGCTTGTGGCAAGTGTGCATGTGGCTAGCATGTTTGTGGCATGTATGCTTGTGTTAAGTATGCTGATGGAAAATATGCTGGTGGCAAGTATGCTGGAGGCAAGTATGCTGGTGGCAAGTATGCTGGACATAACTATGCTTGTGGCAAGTATGCAAGTATACTGTTGGCAAGTATGCTGGTGGCATGTATGCTAGTGGCAAGTATGCTGGTGGCAAGAATGCTAGTGGCAAGTATGCTGGTGGCCAGTTTGCTAGTGGCAAGTATGCTGGTGGCAAGTATACTGTTGGCAAGTATCATTGTGCGAAGTAAGCTGTTGGCAAGTATGCTTGCGGCAATATGTTTGTGGCAAAAATGTTTGTGGCAAGTATTCTTGTTGCAAATATGCTAGTGGCAAGTATGCGTGTGGCAAGTATGCGTGTGGCTAGTATGCGTGCGGCAAGTATGCTTGTGGCAAATATGATTACGGCAAGTATACTTGTGGCAAGTATGCTTGTGGCAAGTTTGCTAGCAGCAAGTATGCTTGTGGCAAGTATGCTGGCAGCAAGTATGCTGATGGCAAGTATGCTGGTGGCAAGTATGCTGGTTACAAGTATGCTTGTGGGAGGTATGCTTGTGGCAAGTATGCTTGTGGCAAGTATTTTTGTGGCAAGTATGCGTCTGGCATGTATGTGTGTGGTAAGAATGCTTGTGTCAACTATGCTTGTGGCAAGTATGCTTGTGGCAAGTTTGCTTGTGGCTAGTATGCTGGAGGCAAATATGCTGGTGGCAAGTATGCTGATGGAAGGTATGCTGGCGGCAAGTATTCTGGAGGCAAGTATGCTGGTGGTAAGTATGCTGGTTGCAAGTATGCTTGTGGCAAGTATGCTTGTGGCAAGAATGCTTGTGGCAATTATGCTTGCAAGTGTGCGTGTGGCAAGTATGCGTGTTGAAAGTATGCCGGTGGCAAGTATGCCGGTGGCAAGTATCCCGGTGGCAAATATGCCGGTGGCATCTGGTGGCGAGTATTCTTGTGGCTAGTATGCTTGTGGCAAGTATTCTTGTGGCAAGTATTCTTGTGGCAAGTATTCCCTTGGAAAGTATGCTTGTGGATAGTATGTTTTTGGCAAGTATGCTTGTGGCATGTATGCTTGTGGCGAGTATGCTACTGGTAATTATGCTTGTTCAAGTATGCTAGTGGTAACTATGCTAGTGACAATTATGCTAGTGGCAAGTATGCTAGTGGTAAGAATGATTGTGGCGAGTATGCTTCTGGCAAGTATGCTTGTGGCTAGTGTGCTGGAAGCAAGAAAGCTGATGGCAAGGATGCTGATTGAAAGTATGCTGGTGGCAACTATGCTGGAGGCAAGTATGCTTGTGGCAAGTTTGCTGGTTGCATAGTGGTTGCAGAGGATGCTGGTGGTAAATATGGTTTTGGCTAGTATGCTTGTAGCAAGTTTTTTTGTGGCAAGTATGCGTGTGGCATGTATGTGTGTGGTAAGAATGCTTGTGGCAATTATGCTTGTGGCAAGTATGCTTGTGGCAAGTATTCTTGTGGCTAGTATGCTTGTGGCTAGTATGCTTGTGGCTAGTATGCTGGAGGCAAGTATGCTGGAGGCAAGTACGCAGATGGAAATTATGCTGGTGGCAAGTATGCTGGAGGCAAGTATGCTGGTGGCAAGTGTGCTGTTGGCAAGTATACTTGTGGCAACTATGCTTGTGGCAAGTATGCTTGTGGACAGTATGCTTGTGGCTAGTATGTTAGAGGCAAGTATGCTGGTTGCAAGTACGCAGATGGAAATTATGCTGGTGGCAAGTATGCTGGTGGCAAGTATGCTGGTGGCTAGTATGTTTGTGGCAAGTATGCTTGTGGCAAGTATGCTTGTGACAATATGCTTGTGGCAATTAAGCTTGTTGCAAGTATGCTAGTGGCAAGTATGCTAGTGGCGAGTATGCTAGTGGGAAGTATGCTAGTGGTATGTATGATTGTGGGGAGTATGCTTCTGGCAAGTATGCTTGTGGCTAGTGTGCTGGAGGCAAGAAAGCTGGTGGCAAGACTGCTGATTGAAAGTATGCTGGTGGCAACTATGCTGGAGACAAGTATGCTGGTGGCAAGTATGCTGGTGGCAAGTATGCTGATGGAAAGTATGCTGGCAGCAAGTATGCTATAGGCCAGTATGCTGGGGGCAAGTATGCTGGAAGTAACTATGCTGGTGGCAAGTATGCAAGTATACTGGTGGGAAGTATGCTGGTGGGTGGTGTGCTAGTGGCAAGTATGCTTGAGGCAAGTATGCTAGTGGCAAGTATGCTTGTTGCAAGTATGCTAGTGGAAAATATGCTTGTGGCAGGTCTGTTTCTGGCCAGTATGCTTCTGGCAAGTATGCTTGTGGCAAATATGTTTGCGGCAAGTTTGCTAGCGGCAAGTATGCTTGTAGCAGGTATAATTGTGACAAATATGCTTCTGGTAAGTATGCTTGTGGCAAGTACGGTGGTTGGAGTGTATGCTGGTGGCAAGTATGCTGGTGGCAATAATGCAAGTATGCTGGTGGCATGTATGCTTTTGGCAAGTATGCTGGTGGCAAGAATGCACGTTCACTGGTGGCAAGTAAGCTGGTGGCAAATATGCTGGTAACAAGTATGCTGGTGGCAAGTATGCTGATGGTAAGTATGCTGGTGGCAAGTATGCTGAAGGCAAGTATACTGGTGGCAAGTATGCTGGACGTGACTATGTTTGTGGCAAGTATGCAAGTATACTGGTGGCAAGTATGCTGGTGGCATGTATGCTAGTGGCAAGTAAGCTGGTGGGAAGACTGCTAGTGGCAAGTATGCTGGTGGCAAGTTTGCTGGTGGCAAGTATGCTGGTGGCAAGTATACTGTTGGCAAGTCTCCTGGTGCACAGTAAGCTGTTGGCAAGTATGCTTGCGGCAATATGCTTGTGCGAAAAATGTTTGTGGCAAGTATTCTTTTGGCAAGTATGCTTGTGGGAAGTATGCGTGTGCCAATTATGCGTGTGGCAAGTATGCTAGAGGCAAGTATGCTAGTGGCAAGTATGCTAGGGGCAAGTATGCTTGTGGCAAGTATTCATGTGGCAAATATGATTATGGCAAGTAAACTTGTGGCAAGTATGCTTGTGACAAGTATGCTTGTGGCAAGTATGCTGGCGGCAAGTATGCTGGTGGCAAGTATGCTGGTTACAAGTATGCTTGTGGGAAGAACGCTTGTGGCAAGTATTTTTGTGGCAAGTATGCGTGTGGCAATATGCTTGTACCAAAAATGTTTGTGGCAAGTATTCTTTTGGCAAGTATGATTGTGGGAAGTATGCGTGTGGCAATTATGCGTGTGGCAAGTATGCGTGTGGCAAGTATGCTTGTGGCATGTATTCTAGTGGCAAGTATGCTAGTGGCAACTATGCTGGTGGCAAGTATGCTGATGGAAAGTATGCTGGCAGCAAGTATGCTGGAGGCAAGTATGCTGGTGGCAAGTATGCTGGTGGCAAGTATGCTTGTGGCAAGTATGGTTGTGGCCTCTATGCCTGTGGCAAGAATGCTTGTGGCAATTAAGCTTGCAAGTGGGCGTGTGGCAAATATGCGTGTTGAAAGTATGCCGGTGGCAAGTATGCCGGTGGCAAGTATGCCGATGGCAAATATGCCGGTGGCATCTATTGGAATGTATTCTTGTGGCTAGTATGCTTGTGGCAAGTATTCTTGTGGCAAGTATTCTTGTGGCATGTATGCTTGTGGCAAATATGCATGTGGCAAGTATGCTTGTGGCAAGTATGCTTGTGGCGAGTATGCTGGTGGCATGTATGTTAGTGCCAAGTAATCTGGTGGCAAGTATGCTAGTGGCAAGTATGCTAGTGGCGAAAATGCTAGTGGTAAGTATGCTTGAGGCGAGTACGCTTCTGGAAAGTATGCATGTGGCTAGTGTGCTGGAGGAAAGAATGCTGGTGGCAAGGATGCTGATTGAATGTATGCTGGTGACAACTATGCTGGAGGCAAGTATGCTGGTGGCAAATATGATGGTGGCAAGTGTGCTGGTGGCAAGTATGCTTGTGGCAAGTATGCTTGTGGCAAGTAGGCTTGTGGCAAGTATGCGTGTGGCATGTATGCATGTGGTAAGACTCCTTGTGGCAAGTATGCTTGTGGCCACTATGCTTGTGGCAAGTATGATGGTGGCAACTATGCTGATGGAAAGTATGCTGGCAGCAAGTATGCTGGTGGCAAGTATGCTGGAAGTAACTATGCTTGTTGCAAGTATGCAAGTATACTGGTGGCAAGTATGCTAGTGGCAAGTATGTTGGTGGCAAGTATGCTGGTGGCATGTATGCTAGTTGCAAGTATGCTGGTGGCAAGAATGCTAGTGGCAAGTATGCTGGTGGCAAGATTGCTGGTGGCAAGTATGCTGGAAGCATGTATGATGGTGGCAATTATGCTGGTTACAAGTATGCTTGTGGGAAGTATGGTTGTGGCAAGTATGCTTGTGGCAATTATTTTTGTGGCAATTTTGCGTGTGGCATGTATGCGTGTGGTAAGAATGCTTGTGGCAACTATGCTTGTGTCAATTATGGTTGTGACAAGTATGCTTGTGGCTAGTATGCTGGGGGCAAGTATGCTGGGGGCAAGTATGCTGGTGGAAAGTATGCTGATGGAAAGTATGCTGGCGGCAAGTATGCTGGAGGCAAGTATGCTAGTTGCAAGTATGTTGGTGGCAAGTATGCTGGTGGCAAGTATGCTTGTGGCAAGTATTCCTGTGGCAAGTATGCTTGTGGCAAGTATTCTTGTGGCTAGTATGCTTGTGGCAGGTATTCTTGTGGCAAGTATACATGTGGCAAGTATGCTGGTTGCATAGTGGTTGCAGGCAATGCTGGTGGTAAGTATGCTTTTGGCAACTATGCTGGATGGCAACTATGCAAGTATGGTGGTGGCAAGTATGTTTGTGGCAAGTATGCTAGTGGCAAGTATGCTAATGGCAAGAATGCTGGTGGCAAGTATGCTGGTGGCAAGTTCGCTGGTGGCAAGTTTGCTGGAGGCAAGTTTGCTAGAGGCAAGTATGCTTGTGGCTAGTTTGCTTGTGACAAGTATGCTTGCTGCAAGTATGATTGCGGCAAGTTTGCTGGCGGCAAGTATGCTAGTGGCAAGTATGCTTGTTGCATGTATTCTAGTAGCAAGTATGCTTGCTGCGGGTCTGCTTCTGCTAAGTATCCTTCTGGCAAGTATGCTTGTTGCAAGTATGTTTGCGGCAAGTTTGCTAGCGGTAAGTATGCTTGTGGCAGGTATGCTTGTGGTAAGTATGCTTGTGGCAAGTATGGTGGTTTTAGTGTATGCTGGTGGCAAGTATGCTGGTGGCAATAATGCAAGTATGCTGATAGAATGTATGCTGGTGGCAAGTATGCTGGTGAAAAGTATGCTGGACGTAACTATGCTTGTGGCAAGTATGCAAGTATACAGGTGGCAAGTATGCTGGTGGCATGTATGCTACTGGCAAGAATGCTGGTGGCAAGAATGCAAGTTCTCTGGTGGCAAGTATACTGGTGGCAAGTATGCTGGTGGCAAGTATACTGGAGGCAAGTATGCTGGTGGCGAGTATGCTGGACGTAACTATGCTTGTCACAAGTATGCAAGTATACTGGTGGCAAGTATGCTGGTGGCATGTATGCTACTGGGAAGTATGCTGGTGGCAAGAATGCTGGTGGCAAGTATGCTGGTGGCAAGTTTGCTGGTGGCAAGTATGCTGGTGGCAAGTAAACTGTTAGCAAGTATCCTGGTGCCAAGTAAGCTGTTGGCAAGTATGCTTGCGGCAATATGCTTGTGGCAAAAATGTTTGTGGCAAGTATTCTTGTGGCAAGAATGCTTGTGGCAAGTATGCATGTGGCAATTATGCATGTGGCAAGTATGCGTGTGGCAATTATGCTTGTGGAAAGTATGCTAGTGGCAAGCATGCTAGTGGCAAATATGATTATGGCAAGTATACTTGTGGCAAGTATGCTTTGGCAAGTTTGCTAGCGGCTAGTATGCTCGTGGCAAGTATGCTTGTGACAAGTATGCTTTGGCAAGTTTGCTAGCGGCTAGTATGCTCGTGGCAAGTATGCTTGTGGCAAGTATGCTGGCACCATGGATGCTGGCGGCAAGTATGCTGGTGGCAAGTGTGCTGGTTACAAGTATGCTTGTGGGAAGTATGCATGTGGCAAGTATGCTTGTGGCAAGTATTTTTGTGGCAAGTATGCGTGTGGCATGTATGTGTGTGGTAAGAATGCTTGTGGTAAGTATGCTTGTGGCAAGTATTCTTGTTTCTAGTATGCTGGAGGCAAGTATGCTGGTGGCAAGTATGCTGATGGGAAGTATGCTGGCGGCAAGTATGCTGGAGGCAAGTATGCTGGAGGCAAGTATGCTGGAGGCAAGTATGCTGGTGGCCAGTATGCTGGTGACAAGTATGCTGATGGAAAGTATGCTGGCAGCAAGTATGCTGGAGGCAAGTATGCTGGTGGCCAGTATGCTGGTGGCAAGTGTGCTGGTGGCAAGTATGCTTGTGGCAGGTATGCTTGTGGCTAGTATGTTTGTGGCGAGTTTGCTTGTGGCAAGTATGCTTGTGGCGAGTATGCTTTGGGTAATTATGCTTGTTGCAAGTATGCTAGTGGCAAGTATGCTAGTGGCAAGTACGCTAGTGGTAAGCATGCTTGTGGCGAGTATGCTTCTGGCAAGTATGCTTGTGGGCTAGAATGCTGGAGGCAAGAAATCTGGTGGCAAGGATGCTGATTGAATGTATGCTGGTGGCAACTATGCTGGAGGGAAATATGCTGGTGGCAAGTGTGCTGCTCTCAAGTATGCTTGCGGCAAGTATGCTTGTGGCAAGTATGCTTGTGATAATTATGCTAGTGGCAAGTATGCGTGTGGCAAGTATGTGTGTTGCAAGTATGCCGCTGACAAATATACCCTTGGCAAGTATGCCAGTGGCAAGTATGCCAGAGGCATCTGGTGGCAAGTATTCTTGTGGCAAGTATGCTTGAGGCAAGTATTCTTGTGGCAAGTATCCTTGTGGAAAGTATGCTTGTGGCAAGTATGCTTGTGGCTAGTATTCTTGTGGCGTTTATCAAGTGGCAAGTATGCTGTGGCAGGGATACTTGTGGCAAGTATGCTTGTGGCAAGTATGCTGGTTGCATAGTGGTTGCAGAGTATGCTGGTGGTAAGTATGCTTTTGGCAAGTATGCTGGTGGCAACTATGCAAGTATGGTGGTGGCAGGTATGCTAGTGGCAAGTATGCTGATGGCAAGTATGCTGGTGGCAAGTATGCTGGTGGCTAGTTCGCTGGTGGCAAGTGTGCTGGTGGCAAGTTTGCTAGCGGCAAGTATGATTGTGGCAAGTTTGCTTGTGACAAGTATGCTTGCTGCAAGTATGATTGTGACAAATTTGCTGGCGGCAAGTATGCTTCTGCAACTATGGTAGTGGCAAGAATGCTTGTGGCAAATATGCTTGTGACAACTATGCTTGTGGCAAGTATGCTTGAGGCAAGTATGCTTGCGGCAAGAATGCTTGTGACCAGGATGCTTGTGGCAAGTATGCATGTGGCAAGTATGCTTGTGGCAGGTATGCTTGTGGCAGGAATTCTTGTGGCATGTATGCTGGTGGCAACTATAAAATTATGCTGGTGGCAAGTATGCTGGTGGCAAGTATTCTGGTTGCAAGTATGCTGGTGGCAAGTATGCAAGTATACTGGCGGCAAGTATGCTGGTGTAAAGTATGCTGGTAGTAAGTATGTTTGTGGCACGTTTTCTAGCAGCACGTATGCTTCAGGCAAGTATGATTGTATCAAGTGTGCTTGTGGCTAGTATGGTGGCTGCAGAGTATGCTGCTGGCAAGTATGCTAGTGGCAAGTATGCTGGTGGCAAGTATGCTGGTAACAAGTATGCTGATGGAAAGTATGCTGGTGGCAAGTATGCTTGTGGCAAGTATTTTTGTGGCAAGTATGCTTGTGGCATGTATGTGTGGGGTAATAATGCTTTTGGCAACTATGCTTGTGGCAACTATGCTTGTGGCAAGTATGATGATGGTAAGTATGCTGATGGAAAGTATGCTGGCGGTAAGTATGCTTGTGGCAAGTATGCTGGAAGTAACTATGCTTGTGGCAAGTATGCAAGTATACTGGTGGCAAGTATGCTGGTGGCAAGTATGCTAGTGCCGAGTATGCTGGTGGCAAGTATGCTAGTGGCAAGTATGCAGGTGGCAAGTTTGCTGGTGGCAAGTATGCTGGTGGCAAGTATGCTGTTGGCAAGTGTGCTGGTGGGAAGTATGCTCTTGGCAAGTATGCTGTTGGCAAATATGATTGTGCAATATGCTTGTGGGAAGAATATTTGTGGGAAGTATGCTTGTGGCAAGTATGCTGGTGGCAAGTATGCTGATGGAAAGTATGCTGGCAGCAAGTATCCTGGAAGTAACTATGCTTGTGGCAAGTATGCAAGTATACTGGTGGCAAGTATGCTGGTGGCAAGTATGCTTGTGGCAAGTATTCTTGTGGCAAGTAAGCTTGTTGCAGGTATGCTAGTTGCAAGTATGCTTGTGGTGGGTCTGCTTCTGGCAAGTGTGCTTGTGGCAAGTATGTTTGTGGCAAGTTTGCCAGCAGCAAGTATGCTTGTGGCAGGTATGATTGTGACAAGTATGCTTGTGGTAAGTATGCTTGTGGCAAGTATGGTTGTTGGAGTGTATGCTGGTGGCAAGTATGCTAGTGGCAATATTGCAGGTATGCTGATAAGAGTATGCTGGTGGTAAGTATGCTGGTGGCAAGTATGCTGGTGGCAAGAATGCAAGTTCATTGGTGGCATGAAAGTTGGTGGCAAGTATGCTGGTAACAAGTATGCTGGTAGCAATTATGCTGATGGAAATTATGCTGGTGGCAAGTATGCTGGAGGCAAGTATGCTTGTGGCAAGTATGCTGGGCGTAACTATGCTTGTGGCAAGTATGCATGTATACTGGTAGGAAGTATGCTGGTGGCATGTATGCTAGTGGCAAGTATGCTGGTGGCAAGAATGCTAGTGGCAAGTATGCGGATGGAAAGTTTGCTGGTGGCAAGTATGCTGGTAGCAAGTATGCTGGTGGCAAGTATGCTTGTGGCAAGTATGCTGGTGGCATATATGCTAGTTGCAAGTATGCTGGTGGCAAGAATGCTAGTGGCAAGTATGCGGATGGAAAGTTTGCTGGTGGCAAGAATGCTGGTGGCAAGTATGCTTGTGGCTAGTATGCTGGAGGCAAGTATTCTGGTGGCAAGGATGCTAATGGAAATTATGCTGGCGGCAAGTATGCTGGAGGCAAGTATGCTGGTAGCAAGTATGCTGGTGGCAAGTATGCTGGTGGCAAGGATGCTAATGTAAATTATGCTGGCGGCAAGTATGCTGGAGTCAAGTATGCTGGTGGCAAGGATGCTAATGGAAATTATGCTGGCGGCAAGTATGCTGGAGGCAAGTATGCTGGTAGCAAGCATGCTGGTGGCAAGTATGCTGGTAGCAAGTATGCTGGTGGCAAGTATGCTGGTGGCAAGGATGCTAATGTAAATTATGCTGGCGGCAAGTATGCTGGAGTCAAGTATGCTGGTGGCAAGGATGCTAATGGAAATTATGCTGGCGGCCAGTATGCTGGAGGCAAGTATGCTGGTAGCAAGTATGCTGGTGGCAAGTATGCTGGTAGCAAGTATGCTGGTGGCAAGTATGCTGGTGGCAAGGATGCTAATGTAAATTATGCTGGTGGCAAGTATGCTGGAGTCAAGTATGTTGGTGGCAAGGATGCTAATGGAAATTATGCTGGCGGCCAGTATGCTGGAGGCAAGTATGCTGGTAGCAAGTATGCTGGTGGCAAGTATGCTGGTGGCAAGTATGCTTGTGGCAAGTATGCTTGTGGCTAGTATGCTTGTGGCTATTATGCTTGTGGCAGGTATACTTGTGGCAAATATGCTTGTGGCAAGTATGCTGGTTGCATAGTGGTTAAAGAGTATGCTGGTGGTAAGTATGCTTTTGGCAAGTATCCTTGAGGCAAGTATGCCTGTGGCAAGAATGCTTGTGGCCAGTATGCTTGTGGCAAGTATGCATGTGGCAAGTATGCTTGTGGCAGGTATGCTTGTGACAGGTATGCTTGTGGCATGTATGCTGGTGGCAACTATGAAATTATGCTGGTGGCAAGTATGCGGGTGGCAATATTCGGGTGACAAGTATGCTGGTGGCAAGTATGCAAGTATACTGGCGGCAAATATGCTGTTGTCAAGTATGCTGGTGGCAAGTATGCTTGGGGCAAGTATGTTTGTGGTAAGTTTGCTCACGCCAAGTATACTTGTGGCAAGAAAGATTGTGGCTAGAATGCTTGTGACAAGTGTGCTTGTGGCAAGTATGGTAGTTGCAGAGTATGCTGGTGGCAAGTATGCTTGTTGCAAGTATGCTGGTGGCAAGTATGCTGATGGAAAGTATGCTGTCGGCAAGTATGCTGGAGGCAAGTATGCTGGTGGCAAGTATGCTGGAAGTAACTATGCTGGTGGCAAGTACGCAAGTATACTGGTGGCAAGTTTGCTGGTAACAAGTATGTTGGTGGCAAGTATGCTGTTGGCAAGTATGCGTGTGGCAATATGCTTGTGGCAAGAATGTTTGTGGCAAGTATGATTGTGGCAAGTATGCTTGTGGCAAGTATGCTTGTGGTAAGTAAGCTTGTTGCAGGTATGCTAGTGGCAAGCATGCTTGTGGTGGGTCTACTTCTGGCAAGTATGCTTGTGGCAAGTATGGTGGTTGGAGTTATGATGGTGGCAATTATGCTGGTGGCAATAATGCAAGTATGCTGATTGAAAGTATGCTGGTGGAAAGTATGCTGGTAACAAGTATGCTGGTAGCAACTATGCTGATGGAAAGTATTCTGGTGGCAAGTATGCTGGAGGCAAGTATGCTTGTGGCAAGTATGCTGGACGTAACTATGCTTGTGGCAAGTATGCATGTATACTGGTGGCAAGTATGCTTGTGCCATGTATGCTAGTGCCAAGTATGCTGGTGGCAAGAATGCTAGTGGCAAGTATGCGGGTGGCAAGTTTGCGGGTGGCAAGTATGCTGGTGGCAAGTATACTGTCGGCAAGTATCCTTGTGCCAAGTAAGCTGTTGGCAAGTATGCTTGCGGCAATATGCTTGTGGCAAAAATGTTTGTGGCAAGTATCCTTGTGCCAAGTAAGCTGTTGGCAAGAATGCTTGTGGCAATATGCTTGTGTCAAAAATGTTTGTGGCAAGTGTTCTTGTGGCTAGTATGCTTGTGGCAAATATTCTTGTGGCAAGTATGCTTGTGGCAAGTATGCTTGTGGCTAGTATGCTTGTGGCTAGTATGCTATTTGCAAGTATGCTGGTGGCAATTATGCTTGTGGCAGGTATACTTGTGGCAAGTATGTTTGTTTCAAGTATGCTGGTTGCATAGTGGTTGAAGAGTATGCTGGTGGTAAGTATGCTTTTGGCAAATATGCTTGATGCAAGTATGCTTGTGGCAAGAATGCTTGTGGCAAGAATGCTTGTGGCCAGTATGTTTGTGGCAAGTATGCATGTGGCAAGAATGATTGTGGCAGGTATGCTTGTGGCATGTATGCTGGTGGCAAGTATGCTGGTGGCAAGTATTGAGGTGACAAGTATGCTGGTGGCAAGTATGCAAGTATACTGGTGGCAAGTATGCTGGTGTCAAGTATGCTGGTGGCAAGTATGCTTGTGGCTAGTATGCATGTGGTAAGCTTGCTTGTGGCAAAAATGCTTGATGCAAGTATGTTAGTAGCAAGAATACTAGTGGCAAGTATGGTAGTGGCAAGAATGCTTGTGGTGAGTATGATTCTGGCAAGTATGCTTGTGGCAAGTATGCTTGGGGCAAGTATGTGTGGTAAATTAGCTCACGCCAAGTATACTTGCGGCAAGTATGATTGTGGCAAGTATGCTTGTGACAAGTGTGCTTGTGGCAAGTATGGTGGTTGCAGAGTACGCTGGTGGCAAGTATGCTTGTTGCAAGTATGCTGGTGGGAAGTATGCTGGTAGTAACTATTCTGGTAGCAAGTAAGCAAGTATACTGGTGGCAAGTTTGCTGGTGGCAAGTATGTTGGTGGCAAGTATGCTGTTGGCAAGTATACTGGTGGCAAGTATGCTGTTGGCAAGTATGCATGTGGCAATATGCTTGTAGCAAGAATGTTTGTGGCAAGTATGATTGTGGCAAGTATGCTTGTGGCAAGTATGCTTGTGGCAAGTATGCATGTGGCAGTTAAGCGTGTGGCAAGTATGCATGTGGCAAGTATGCTTGTGGCAAGTAAGCTAGTGGGATGTATGCTAGTGGCAAGTACGCTAGTGGCAAGTATGCTTGTGGCAAATATGATTCGGGCAATATACTTGTGGCAAGTATGTTGTGGCAAGTTTGCTAGCAGCAGGTATGCTTGTGGCAAGTATGCTTGTAGCAAGTATGCTAGCGGCAAGTATGCTGGTGGCAAGTATGCTGGTTACAAGTATGCTTGTAGAAATTATGCTTGTGGCAAGTATGCAGATGGCAAGTATGCTTGTGGCAAGTGTGCGTGTGATAAGTATACGTGTGCAAGTATGTGTGTTGTAAGAATGCTTGTGGCAACTATGCTTGTGGCAAGTACGCTTGTGGCAAGTATGCATGTGGCTAGCATGTTTGTGGCATGTATGCTTGTGTTAAGTATGCTGATGGAAAATATGCTGGTGGCAAGTATGCTGGAGGCAAGTATGCTGGTGGCAAGTATGCTGGACATAACTATGCTTGTGGCAAGTATGCAAGTATACTGTTGGCAAGTATGCTGGTGGCATGTATGCTAGTGGCAAGTATGCTGGTGGCAAGAATGCTAGTGGCAAGTATGCTGGTGGCCAGTTTGCTAGTGGCAAGTATGCTGGTGGCAAGTATACTGTTGGCAAGTATCATTGTGCGAAGTAAGCTGTTGGCAAGTATGCTTGCGGCAATATGTTTGTGGCAAAAATGTTTGTGGCAAGTATTCTTGTTGCAAATATGCTAGTGGCAAGTATGCGTGTGGCAAGTATGCGTGTGGCTAGTATGCGTGCGGCAAGTATGCTTGTGGCAAATATGATTACGGCAAGTATACTTGTGGCAAGTATGCTTGTGGCAAGTTTGCTAGCAGCAAGTATGCTTGTGGCAAGTATGCTGGCAGCAAGTATGCTGATGGCAAGTATGCTGGTGGCAAGTATGCTGGTTACAAGTATGCTTGTGGGAGGTATGCTTGTGGCAAGTATGCTTGTGGCAAGTATTTTTGTGGCAAGTATGCGTCTGGCATGTATGTGTGTGGTAAGAATGCTTGTGTCAACTATGCTTGTGGCAAGTATGCTTGTGGCAAGTTTGCTTGTGGCTAGTATGCTGGAGGCAAATATGCTGGTGGCAAGTATGCTGATGGAAGGTATGCTGGCGGCAAGTATTCTGGAGGCAAGTATGCTGGTGGTAAGTATGCTGGTTGCAAGTATGCTTGTGGCAAGTATGCTTGTGGCAAGAATGCTTGTGGCAATTATGCTTGCAAGTGTGCGTGTGGCAAGTATGCGTGTTGAAAGTATGCCGGTGGCAAGTATGCCGGTGGCAAGTATCCCGGTGGCAAATATGCCGGTGGCATCTGGTGGCGAGTATTCTTGTGGCTAGTATGCTTGTGGCAAGTATTCTTGTGGCAAGTATTCTTGTGGCAAGTATTCCCTTGGAAAGTATGCTTGTGGATAGTATGTTTTTGGCAAGTATGCTTGTGGCATGTATGCTTGTGGCGAGTATGCTACTGGTAATTATGCTTGTTCAAGTATGCTAGTGGTAACTATGCTAGTGACAATTATGCTAGTGGCAAGTATGCTAGTGGTAAGAATGATTGTGGCGAGTATGCTTCTGGCAAGTATGCTTGTGGCTAGTGTGCTGGAAGCAAGAAAGCTGATGGCAAGGATGCTGATTGAAAGTATGCTGGTGGCAACTATGCTGGAGGCAAGTATGCTTGTGGCAAGTTTGCTGGTTGCATAGTGGTTGCAGATGATGCTGGTGGTAAATATGGTTTTGGCTAGTATGCTTGTAGCAAGTTTTTTTGTGGCAAGTATGCGTGTGGCATGTATGTGTGTGGTAAGAATGCTTGTGGCAATTATGCTTGTGGCAAGTATGCTTGTGGCAAGTATGCTTGTGGCTAGTATGCTTGTGGCTAGTATGCTTGTGGCTAGTATGCTGGAGGCAAGTATGCTGGAGGCAAGTACGCAGATGGAAATTATGCTGGTGGCAAGTATGCTGGAGGCAAGTATGCTGGTGGCAAGTGTGCTGTTGGCAAGTATACTTGTGGCAACTATGCTTGTGGCAAGTATGCTTGTGGACAGTATGCTTGTGGCTAGTATGTTAGAGGCAAGTATGCTGGTTGCAAGTACGCAGATGGAAATTATGCTGGTGGCAAGTATGCTGGTGGCAAGTATGCTGGTGGCTAGTATGTTTGTGGCAAGTATGCTTGTGGCAAGTATGCTTGTGACAATATGCTTGTGGCAATTAAGCTTGTTGCAAGTATGCTAGTGGCAAGTATGCTAGTGGCGAGTATGCTAGTGGGAAGTATGCTAGTGGTATGTATGATTGTGGGGAGTATGCTTCTGGCAAGTATGCTTGTGGCTAGTGTGCTGGAGGCAAGAAAGCTGGTGGCAAGACTGCTGATTGAAAGTATGCTGGTGGCAACTATGCTGGAGACAAGTATGCTGGTGGCAAGTATGCTGGTGGCAAGTGTGCTGGTGGCTAGTATGCTTGTGGCAAGTATCCTTGTGGCAAGTATGCTTGTGGCTGGTATGCTTGTGGCATGTATGCTGGTGTTAAGTATGCTAATGGAAAGAGTGCAGGCAGCAAGTATGCTGGAGCAAGTATGCTGGCTGCAAGTATGCTGGAAGTAACTATGCTGGTGGCAAGTATGTAAGTATACTAGTGGTAAGTAAGCTGGTGGCAAGTATGCTAGTGGCAAGTATGCTAGTGGCAAGTATGCTAGTCGCAAGTATGCTTGTTGCAAGTATGGTAATGGCAAGTATGCTAATGGGAAGTATGCTAGTGCCAAGTATGCTTGTGGCGAATATGCTACTGGCAATTATGCTTGTGGCAAGTATGTTCGTGGCAAGTATGCTTGTGGCAAATTTTTCTAGTGGCACGTATGCTTATGGCAAATATGATTGCGGCAAGTATGCTTGTGGAAAGTATGCTTGTGGCAAGTATCGTGGTTGCAGAGTATGCTGGTGGCAATGATGCAAGTATGCTGATAGGAAGTATGCTTGTGGCAAGTATGCCGGTGGCAAGTATGCAAGTATAATGATGGCAAGTAAGCAGGTGGCAAGTATGCTGGTGGCAAGTATGCTGATTTCAAGTATGCTGATGGAAAGTATGCTGCTGGCAAGTATGCTGGAGGCAAGTATGCTGGTGGCAAGTATGCTGGAATTAACTATGCTGGTGGCAAGTATGCAAGTATACTGGTGGCAAGAATGCTGGTGGCAATTATGCTAGTGGCAAGTATGCTGGTGGCAAGTATTCTTGTGGCTAGTATCCTTGTGGCAAGTATGCATGTGGCAAGAATACTTGTGGCATTAATTCTTGCAAGTCCGCAGGTGGGAAGTATGCGTGTTGAAAGTATGCCGGTGGCAAGTGTGCTGGTGGCCAGTATGCCAGTGTCAAATATGCCGGTGGCATCTGGTGGCAAGTATTCTTGTGGCTAGTATGCTAGTGGCAAGTATTTTTCTGGCAAGTATGCGGGTGGCAAGTATGCTTGTGGCTAGTATGTTTGTGGCAAGTAAGCATGTGGCAAGTGTGCTTGTGCCGAGTATGCTTCTGGCAATTATGCTTGTTACAAGTATGCTAGTGGCAAGTATGCTTGTGGCAAGTATGCTTGTGGGAAGTATGCTAGTGGTAAGTATTCTTGTGGCGAGTATGCTTCTAGCAGGTATGCTTGTGGCTAGTGTGCTGAAGGCAAGAAAGCTAGTGGCAAGAATGCTGATTGAAAGTATTCTGGTGGCAGGTGTGCTGGATGCAAATATGCTGGCAGCAAGTATGCTGATGGCAAGTATGCTGGTGGCAAGTATGCTGGTTACAAGTATGCTTGTGGGAGGTATGCTTGTGGCAAGTATGCTTGTGGCAAGTATTTTTGTGGCAAGTATGCGTCTGGCATGTATGTGTGTGGTAAGAATGCTTGTGGCAACTATGCTTGTGGCAAGTATGCTTGTGGCAAGTATGCTTGTGGCTAGTATGCTGGAGGCAAATATGCTGGTGGAAAGTATGCTGATGGAAGGTATGCTGGCGGCAAGTATTCTGGAGGCAAGTAAGCTGGTGGCAAGTATGCTGTTTGCAAATATGCTTGTGGGAAGTATGCTTGTGGCAAGAATACTTGTGGCAATTATGCTTGCAATTGTGCGTGTGGCAAGTATGCGTGTTGAAAGTATGCCGGTGGCAAGTATGCTGGTGGCAAGTATCCCGGTGGCAAATATGCCGGTGGCATCTGGTGGCGTGTATTCTTGTGGCTAGTATGCTTGTGGCAAGTATTCTTGTGGCAAGTATGCTTGCGGCTAGTATGTTTGTGGCAAGTATGCTTCTGGCATGTATGCTTGTGGTGAGTATGCTACTGGTAATTATGCTTGTTGCAAGTATGCTAGTGGTAACTATGCTAGTGACAAGTATGCTAGTGGCAAGTATGCTAGTGGTAAGAATGATTGTGGCGAGTATGCTTCTGGCAAGTATGCTTGTGGCTAGTGTGCTGGAAGCAAGAAAGCTGATGGCAAGGATGCTGATTGAAAGTATGCTGGTGGCAACTATGCTGGAGGCAAGTATGCTGTTGGCAAGTATGCTGGTGGCAAGTGTGCTGTTGGCAAGTATGCTTGTGGAAAGTATGCTTGTGGCAAGTATGCTTGTGGCAAGTATGATTGTGGCAATTATGCTTGTGGCAAGTATGCGTTTGGCCAGTATGCATGTTGCAAGTATGCCGCTGGCAATTATACACGTGGCAAGTATGCTGGTGGCAAGTATGCAAGTGGCATCTGGTGGCAAGTATTCTTGTGGCTATTATGCTTGTGACAAGTATTGTTGTGGGAAGTATTCTTGTGGTAAGTATGCTTGTGGCAAGTATGCTTGTGGCTAGTATGCTTGTGGTTAGTATGCTTGTGGCAAGTATGCTGGTGGCAAGTATGCTTGTGGCGTTTATCTAGTGGCAAGTATGCTTGTGGCAAGTATGCTTGTGGCAGGTATACTTGTGGCAAGTGTGCTTGTGGCAAGTTTGCTGGTTGCATAGTGGTTGCAGAGGATGCTGGTGGTAAATATGATTTTGGCAAGTATGCTTGTAGCAAGTATTTTTGTGGCAAGTATGCGTTTGGCATTTATGCGTGTGATAAGAATACTTGTGGCAACTATGCTTGTGGCAAGTATGCATGTGGCCAGTATGCTTGTGGCTAGTATGCTAGAGGCAAGTATGCTGGTGGCAAGTACGCAGATGGAAATTATGCTGGTGGCAAGTATGCTGGAGGCAAGTATGCTGGTGGCAATTGTGCTGGTGGCAAGTATGCTGGTGGCAAGTATGCTGGTGGCAAGTATGCTGGTGGCAAGTATGCTAGTGGCCAGTATTCTTGTGGCAAGTATGCTTGTGGCAAGTATGCTTGTGGCTAGTATATGTTTGTGGCACGTATGCTTGTGGCAAGTATGCATGTATGCTTGTGGCAATTATGCTTGTTGCAAGTATGCTAGTTGCAAGTATGTTAGTGGCGAGTATGCTAGTGGCAAGTATGCTTGTGGCAAGTATGCTTGTGGCATTTATGCTTGTGGCAAATATGCTGGTTCCATAGTGGTTGCAGAGTGTGCTGGTGGTAAGTATGCTTTTGGCAAGTATGTTTGTGGCTAGTATGCTTGTGGCAAGTATGCGTGTGGCAAGTATACATGTGGCAAGTATGCGTGGGGTAAGAATTCTTGTGGTAACTATACTTGTGGTTAGTATGCTTGTGGCAAGTATGCTTGTGGCTAGTATGCTTGTGGCATGTATGCTGGTGTTAAGTATGCTAATGGAAAGTGTGCAGGCGGCAAGTATGCTGGAGCAAGTATGCTGGCTGCAAGTATGCTGGAAGTAACTATGCTGGTGGCAAGTATGTAAGTATACTAGTGGCAAGTATGCTGGTGGCAAGTATGCTAGTGGCAAGTATGATAGTGGCAAGTATGCTAGTCGCAAGTATGCTTGTTGCAAGTATAGTAATGGCAAGTATGCTAATGGGAAGTATGCTAGTGCCAAGTATGCTTGTGGCGAATATGCTACTGGCAATTATGCTTCTGGCAAGTATGTTCATGGCAAGTATGCTTGTGGCAAATTTACTAGTGGCTCGTATGCTTATGGCAAATATGATTGCGGCAAGTATGCTTGTGGAAAGTATGCTTGTGGCAAGTATGGTGGTTTCAGAGTATGCTGGTGGCAATGATACAAGTATGCTGATAGGAAGTATGCTTGTGGCAAGTATGCCGGTGGCAGGTATGCAAGTATAATGATGGCAAGTAAGCAGGTGGCAAGTATGCTGGTGGCAAGTATGCTGGTTTCAAGTATGCTGATAGAAAGTATGCTGCTGGCAAGTATGCTGGAGGCAAGTATGCTGGTGGCAAGTGTGCTGGATGTAACTACGCTGGTGGCAAGTATGCAAGTATACTGGTGGCAAGTATGCTGGTGGCAATTATGCTAGTGGCAAGTATGCTGGTGGCAAGTATGCTAGTGGCAAGTATCCTGGTGGCAGGTTTGCTGGTGGCAAGTATGCTGTTTGCAAGTATGCTGGTGGCAAGTAAGCTGTTAGCAAGTATGCTTGTGGCAATATGCTAGTGGCAAGAATGTTTGTGACAAGTATTCTTGTGGCAAGTATGCTTGTGGCAAGTATGCGTGTGGCAATTATGCTTGTGGCAAGTATGCTAGTGGCAAGTATGCTAGTGGCAAGTATGCTTTTTGGAAGTATGGTAGTGGTAAGTATTCTTGTGGCGAGTATGCTTTTAGCAGGTATGCTTGTGGCTAGTGTGCTGAAGGCAAGAAAGCTAGTGGCAAGAATGCTGATTGAAAGTATGCTGGTGGCAGGTATGATGGAGGCAAATATGCTGGTGGCAAGTATGCTGGTGGCAAGTGTGCTGGTGGCAAGTATTCTTGTGACAAGTATGCTCATGGCAAGTATGCTTGTGGCAAGTATGCTTGTGACAATTATGCTTGTGGCAAGTATGCGTGTGGCAATTACGCGTTTTGCAATTATGCCGCTGGCAAGTATACCTGTGGCAAGAATGCCTGTGGCAAGTATGCCAGTGGCAAGTATGCTTGTGGCGTTTATCTAGTTGCAAGTATGCTTGTGGCAAGTATGCTTGTGGCAGGTATACTTTTGACAAGTATGCTTGTGGCAAGTATGCTAGTTGCATAGTGGTTGCTTTTGGCAAGAAGCTGGTGGCAACTATGCAAGTATGGTGGTGGCAAGTATGCTAGTGGCAAGTATGCTGATGGCAAGTATGATGGTGGCAAGTATGCTGGTGGCAAGGTCGCTGGTAGTAACTATGCTGGTGGCAAGTATGCAAGTATACTAGTGGTAAGTATGCTGGTGGCAATTATGCTAGTCGCAAGTATGCTTGTTGCAAATGTGGTAATGGCAAGTATGCTAGTGGCAAGTATGCTAGTGCCAAGTATGCTTGTGGCGAGTATGCTACTGGCAAGTATGCTTGTGGCAAGTTTGATAGTGGCAAGTATGCTTGCGGCATGTTTGCTTGTGACAAGTATGCTTGCTGAAAGTGTGACTGTGGCAAGTTTGCTGGCGGCAAGTATCCTGGCGGCAAGTATGCTTGAGGCCAGTATGCTTGTGGCAAGTATGCATCTGGCAGGTATGCTTGTGGCAGGTATGCCTGTGGCAGGTATGTTTGTGGCATGTATGCTGGTGGCAACTATGAAATTATGTTGGTGGGAAGTATGCTGGTGGCAAATATTCTGTTGGCAAGTATGCTGGAGGCATGTATGCAAGTATACTGGCGGCAAGTATGTTGGTGTCAAGTATGCTGGTGGCAAGTGTGCTTGTGGCTAATATGCATGTGGCAAGTTTGCTTGTGGCAAGTATGCTTGTTGCAAGAATGTTAGTAGCAAATATGCTAGTGGCAACTTTGCTAGTGGCAAGTATGCTTGTGGCGAGTATGATTGTGGCAAGTATGTTTGTGGCAAGTATGTTTGTGGTAAGTTTGCAAGCGCCAAGTGTGCTTGTGGCAAGTGTCATTGTGGCAAGTATGCATTTGACGAGTGTGCTTGTGGCAAGTATGCTGGTTGCAGAGTATGCTGGAGGCAAGTATGCTTGTTGCAAGTATGCTGGTGGCAAGAATGCTGGAAGTAACTATGCTGGTGGCAAGTATGCAAGTATACTGGTGGCAAGTTTGCTGGTGGAAAGTATGTTGGTGGCAAGTATGCTCTTGGGATATATGCTGGTGGCAAGTATGCTGTTGGATAGTATGCTTGTGGCAAGTATGCGTGTGGCAATTATGCATGTGGAGAGTATGCATGTGGCAAGTATGCTTGTGGCAAGTATGCTAGTGGGAAGTATGCTAGAGGCAAGCATGCTAGTGGCAAGTATTTGTGGCAAGTATGATTACAGCAAGTATACTTGTGGCAAGTATGCTTGTGGCATGTATGCTGGTGTTAAGTATGCTGATGGGAAGTGTGCGGGAGGCAAGTATGCTGGAGCAAATATGCTGGTGGCATGTATGCTGGAAATAACTATGCTGGTGGCAAGTATGCTTGTTGCAACTATGGTAACGGCAAATATGCTAGTGGCAAGTATGCTAGTGTCAAGTATGCTTGTGGCAATATGCTTGTGGCAAGTATGCTTGTGTCAAATATGCTTGTGGCAATTTTGCTAGTGGCAAGTATGCTTGTGGCAAATATGATTGCGGTAAGTATGCTTGTAGCAAGTATGCTTGTGGCAAGTATGGTGGTTGCAGAGTATACTGGTTGTGACAATGATACAAGTATGCCGATAGGAAGTATGCTGGTGGCAAGTGTGCAAATATGCTGGTGGCAAGTAAGCTGGTGGCAAGTATGCTGTTGGCAAGTGTGCTGGTGGCAAGTACGCTGATGGAAAGTATGCTGGTGGCAAGTATGCTGGAGGCAAGTATGCTGGTGGCAAGTATGCTGGAAGTATTTATGCTGGTGGCAAGTATGCAAGTATACTGGTGGCATATATGCTGGTGGCAAGTATGCTAGTGGCAAGTATGCTGGTGGCAAGTATGCTAGTTGCAAGTATGCTGGTGGCAAGTTTGCTGGTGGCAAGTATGCTGGTGGCATGTATGCTGTTGGCAAGTATGCTGGTGGCAATTATGCTGGTTACAAGTATGCTTGTGGCAAGTATACTTTTGGCAAGTATGCTTGTGGCAAGTATTTTCGTGGCAAGTATGCTTATGGCATGTAAGTGTGTGGCAATTATGCATGTGGCAAGTATGCGTCTGGCAAGTACGCTTGTGGCAAGTATGCTAGTGGCAAATATGCTAGTGGCAAGTTTGCTAGTAGCAAGTATGCTTTTGGCAAGTATGCTTGTGGCAAATATGATTTCGGCAAGTATACTTGTGGCAAGTATGCTTGTGGCGAGTTTGCTAGTGGCTAGTATGCTTGTGGCAAATATGCTGGTAGAAGGTATGATGGCGACAAATATACTGGTAGCAAGTATGCTGGTGGCAAGTATGCTGGTGGCAAGTATGCTAGTGGCAAGTTTGCTGGTGGCAAGTATGCTAGTGGCAAGTATACTGGTGGCAAGTTTGCTGGTGGCAAGTATACTGTTGGGAAGATGCTGTTGGCAAGTGTGCTGGTGGCAGGTATGCTGTTTGCAAGTATGCTTGCGGCAATATGCTTGTGACAAGATTTTTTGTGGAAAGTATGCTTGTGACAAGTATGATTGTGGCAAGTATGCTTGTGGCTAGTATGTTGGTGGCAAGTATGCTGATGGAAAGTATGCTGGCAGCAATTATGCTGGAGGCAAGTATGCTGGTGGCAAGTATGCTGGAAGTAACTATGGTGGTGGCAAGTATGCAAGTATACTGGTGGCAAGTATGCTGGTGGCAAGTATGCTTGTGGGAAGTATGCTGGTGGCAAGTATGCTAGTGGCAAGTATTCTTGTTGCAAGTATGCTAGTGTCAAGTATGCTAGTGGCAAGTATGCTAGTGGCAAGTATGCTAGTGGTAAGTATGATTTCGGCAAGCATGTTCCGCGCAAATATGCTTGCGGCAAGTATGCTGGTGGCAAGGATGCTGGTGGCAAGTATGCTGCTTTCATGTATGGTAGTGGCAAGTATGCTTGTGGCAAGTATTTTTGTGGCAAGTATGCTAATAACATGTATGCGTGTGGCAAGTATATTTGTGGCAAGTATTTTGTGGCAAGTATGCGTGTGGCATGTATGCATGTGGTAAGAATGCATGTGGCAACTATGCTTGTGGCTAGTATCCTTTTGGCAAGTATGCTTGTTGCTATTATGATTGTGGCCAGTATGCTGGTGGCAAGTATGCTGATGGAAAGTATGCTGTCGGCAAGTATACTGGTGGCAAGTATGCTGGAAGTAACTATTCTTGTGGCAAGTATGAAATTATATTCGTGGAAAGTATCCTGGTGGTAAGTATGCTAGTGCCAAATATGCTGGTGGCAAATATGATAGTGGCAAGTTTGCTGCTGGCAAGACTGCTGATGGCAAGTATGCTTGTGGCAAGTATGTTTGTGGCAAGTATGCATGTTGCAATTATGTGTGTGGCAAGTATGCATGTGGCAAGTATGCTTGTGACATGTACACTAGTGGCAAGTATGCTAATAGCAAGTATGCTTGTGACAAGTATACTTGTGGCAAATATGCTGAAGGCAAGTATATTTGTGGCAATTATGCTTGTGGCAAGTTTGCTAGTGGCAAGTATGCTTGTGGCAAGTACGCTGGCAGCTAGTATTCTGGCGACAAGTATACTGGTGGCAAGTATGTTGGTGGCAAGTATGCTGTTGGAAAGTATGCGGGGGCAAGTATGCTGGTGGCAAGTATGCTGGAAGTAACTATGCAGGTGGCAAAAATGCTGGTTTAGGGTATGGTAGTGGCAAGTATGCTGGTGGCGAATATGCTAGTGGCAAGTATGACTGTTGCACGTATGCTAATGGCAAGTATGCAAGTGGCAAGTATGCAAGTGGCAAGTATGCTTGTGGCAAGTATGCTTGTGGCAAGTATGCTTATGACAAGTATGTTTGTGCAAGTTTGTTAGCGGCAATTATGCTTGTGGCAAGTATGATTGTGGCAAGAATGCTTGTATCAAGTATGCTTGTGGCAAGTATGGTTGCTGAGTATGCTGGTGGAGAGAATACAGGTGGCAATGATGCAACTATGCTGATAGAAAGTATGCTGATGGCAAGTACGCTGGTGGCAAGTATGGAAGTATACTGGTAGCAAGTAAGCTGGTGGCAAGTATGCTGGTGGCAAGTATGCTGGTGGCAAGTGTGCTGGAAGTAACTATGCTGGTGGCAAGTATGCAAGTATACTGGTGGCAAGTATGCTGGTGGCAAGTATGCAAGTATACTGGTGGCAAGTATGCTGGTGGCAAGTGTGCTAGTGGCAAGTATGCTGGTGGCAAGTATGCTAGTGGCAAGTATGCTGGTGGCAAGTTTGCTGGTGGCATGTATGCTGGTAGCAAGTATGCTGTTGGCAAGTATGCTGGTGGCAAGTATGCTGTTGGCAAGTATGCTTGTGGCAATATGCTTGTGGCAAGAATGTTTGTGGCAAGTATTCTTGTGGCAAGTATGCTTGTGGCAAGTATGCTTGTGTCTAGTATGGGTGTGGCAATTATGTGTGTGGCAAGTATGCGTGTGGCAAGTAAGCGTGTGGTAAGAATGCTTGTGGCAACTATGCTTGTGGCAAGTATGCTTGTGGCAACTATGCTTGTGGCAAGTATGCTTGTTTCAAGTATGTTTGTGGCTAGTATGCTTGTGGCATGTATGCTGGTGGCAAGATTGCTGATGGAAAATAGGCGGGCGGCAAGTATGGTGGAGGCAAGTATGCTGGTGGCAAGTATGCTGGACGTAACTATGCTGGAGGCAAGTATGCAAGTATCCTGGTGGCAAGTATGCTGGTTGCAAATATGCTGTTGGAAAGTATGCAGGTCGCAAGTATGCTGTTGGCAAGTATTCTTGTGGCAATATGCTTGTGGCAAGAATGTTTGTGGGAAGTATGCTTGTGGCAAGTATGCTGATGGAAAGTACGCTGGTGGCAAGTATGCTGTTGGCAAGTGTGCTGGTGCGAAGTATGCTGTTAGCAAGTATGCTTGTGGCAAGTATACTTGTGGCAAATATGCTTAAGGGAAGTATATTTGTGGCAATTATGCTTGTGGCAAGTTTTCTAGTGGCAAGTATGCTTGTGGCAAGTATGCTGGCAGCAAGTATGCTGGCGACAAGTATACTGGTGGCAAGTATGCTGGTGGCAAGTATGCTGTTGGAAAATTTGCGGGCAGCAAGTATGCTGGTGGCAAGTATGCTGGAAGTAACTATGCTGGTGGCAAGTATGCAAGTATACTGGTGGCAAGTATGCTGGTGGCAAGTGTGCTAGTGGCAAGTTTGCTGGTGGCAAGTATGCTAGTGGCAAGTATGCTGGTGGCAAATTTGCTGGTGGCAAGTATGCTGGTGGCAAGTATGCTGTTGACAAGTATGGTGGTGGCAAGTATGCTGTTGGCAAGTATGCTTGTGGCAATATGCTTGTGGCAAGAATGTTTGTGGCAAATATTCTTGTGGCAAGTATGCTTGTGGCATGTATGCTTGTCTCAAGTATGGGTGTGGCAATTATGCGTGTGGCAAGTATGCATGTGGCGAGTAAGCACGTTGTAAGAATGCTTGTGGCATCCATGTTTGTGGCAAGTATGCTTGTGGCAACTATGCTTGTGGCTAGTGTGCTTGTGGCAAGTATGCTTGTGTCTAGTATGCTTGTGGCATGTATGCAGGTGGCAAGAATGCTGATGGAAATTATGTGGGCAGCAAGTATGGTGGAGGCAAGAATGCTGGTGGCAAGTATGCTGGAAGTAACTATGCTGGTAGCAAGTATGCAAGTATCCTGGTGGCAAGTATGCTGGTTGCGAATATGCTGTTGGAATGTATGCTGGTCACAAGTATGCTGTTGGCAAGTATCCTTATGGCAATATGCTTGTGGCAAGAATGTTTGTGGGAAGTATGCTTGTGGCAAGTATGCTTGTGGCAAGTATATATGCGGCAATTATGCTTGTGGCAAGTATGCATGTGGCAAGTATGCGTGTGTCAAGTATGCATGTGGTATGAATGCTTGTGGGAACAATGCTTTTTGGCTAGTATGCTTGTGACAAGTATTCTTGTGGCTAGTATGCTTGTGGCATGTATGCTGGTGGCAAGTATGGTGATGGAAAGTATGCTGGCGACAAGTATGCTGCAGGCAAATATGCTGGTGTCTAGTATGCTGGAAGTAACTATCCTGGTGGCAAGTATGCAAGTATACTGGTGGCAAGTATGCTAGTGGCAAGTATGCCAGTGGAAAGTATGCTTGTGGCAATTATGCTTGTGGCAAGTAAGCGTGTGGCAAGTATGTGTGTGGCAAGTATGCATGTGGTAAGAATGCTTGTGGCAGCTATGCTTGTGGCTAGAATGCTTGTGGCAAGAATGCTGGTGGCAAGTATGCTGATGGAAATTAAACAGGCGGCAAGTATGCTTTAGGCAAGTATGCTGGAGGCAAGTATGCTGGTGGCAAGTATGCTGGAAGTAACTATGTTGGTGGCAAGTATGCAAGTAAATTGGTGGCAAGTATGCTGGTGGCAAGTGTGCTAGTGGCAAGTATGCTGGTGGCAAGTATGCTAGTGGCAAGTAAGCTGGTGGCATATTTGCTGGTGGCAAGTATGCTGGTGGCAAGTATGCTAGTGGCATGTATGCTGGTGGCAAGTATGCTAGTGGCAAGTATGCTTGTGGCAAGTATGCTGTTGGCAAGTATGCTGGAGGCAAGTATGCTGTTGGCAAGTATGCTTGTGACAATATGCATGTGGCAAGAATGTTTGTGGCAAGTATTCTTGTGGCAAGTATGCTTGTGGCAAGTATGCTTGTCTCAAGTGTGAGTTTGGCAATTATGCGTGTGGCAAGTATGCGTGTGGCAAGTAAGCGTGTGGTAAGAATGCTTGTGGCAACTATGCTTGTGGCAAGTATGCCTGTGGCAAGTATGCTTGTGCATAGTATGCTAGTGGCAAGTATGCCTTTTGCACGTATGCTAATGGCAAGTATGCTAGTGGCAAGTATGCTTGCGGCGAGTATGTTTCTGGCAACTTAGCTTGTGGCAATTATGCTTGTGGCAAGTATGTTTGTGGCAAGTTTGCTAGCGGCAATTATGCTTGTGGCAAGTATGATTGTGGCAAGTATGCTTTTATCAAGTATGCTTGTGGCAAGTATGGTGGTTGCAGAGTATGTTGGTGGCAAGTATGGTGGTGGCAATGATGCAAGTATGCTGATGGATAGTATGCTGGTGGCAAGTATGCTGGTGCAAGTATGCAAGTATACTGGTGGCAAGTATGCTGGTGGCAAGTATGCTGGTGGCAAGTATGCTGGTGGCAAGTATGCTGATGGAAAGTATGCTGGTGGCTAGTATGCTGGAGGCAAGTATGCTGGTGGCAAGTATGCTGGAAATAACTATGCTGGTGGCAAGTATGCAATCACACTGGTGGCAAGTATGCTGGTGGCAAGTATGCTGGAGGCAAGTATGCTGTTGGCAAGAATGCTTGTGGCAATATGCATCTGGCAAGAATGTTTGTGGCAAGTATTCTGGTGGCAAGTATGCTTGTGGCAAGTATGCTTGTGGCTAGTATGCTTTTGGCAAGTATGCTGGTGGCAATATGCTTGTGGCAAGAATGTTTGTGGGAAGTATGCATGTGGCAAGTAGGCATGTGTCAAGTATGCATGTGGTAAGAATGCTTGTGGCAACTTTGCTTGTGGCTAGTATGCTGGTGGCAAGTATGCATGTGGCAAGTATGCATGTGGCAAGTATGCATGTGGTATGAATGCTTGTGGCAACTATCCTTGTGACTAGTATGCTTGTAGCAAGTACGCTTGTGGCAAGTATGCTGGTGGCAAGTATGCTGATGGAAAGTATCCTGGTGACAAGTATGCTGGAGGCAAACATGCTGGTGGCAAGTATGCTGGAAATAACTATGCTGGTGGCAAGTATGCAAGTATAATTGTGGCACGTATGCTGTGGCAAGTATGCTAGTGGCAAGTATGCTAGTGGCAAGTATGCTTGTTACAAGTATGCTAGTGGCAAGTATACTTGTTGCTAGTATGCTTCTGGCAAGTATGCTTGTGGCAACGACCCCGGGGTTTGAGGTTCCACCTGGGGTTCGACCCCGAGGTTCGAGGTTCGAACAGGTTAGTGGTTCGAACCGGTTAGAGGTTCGAACTGGGTCGATGTAGGAACACGTTCGATCCTCGAACTTGTTCGAACCTCGAACATGTTCGAACATGTTTGAACCTCGTACCTTGTAACTTGGGATCGAACCTCGAACCTTGGTGTCGATTCTCGAACAACGAATCTCGAACCTCGGGGTCGAACCTCGAACCACGGGGTCGAACCTCGAACCTTGAACCTTGGGGTCGAACCTAGAAACCTGAACCCTGAACCTCGAACCTCGTAGTCGATCCTCGAACCTTGGGGTCGAACCTCGAACCTCGATCCTCGATTCCCGGAGCTCGGTGTCGAACCACGAACCTCGGGGTCGACCCTCGAACCTGTTCGATGCTCGAACGTGTTCGATACTCGAACCTGTTCGATAGTCGAACCTGTTCCAACATCGACCCAGTTCGAACCTCTAACCGGTTCGAACCACTAACCTGTTCGAACCTCGAACCTCGGGGTCGAACCCCGGGGTCGAACCTCAATCCCCGGGGTCGAACCTCGAACCCCGAGGTCGATCCTCGAAACTCGGGGTTGAACCCCGTGGTCGAACCTAGAACCTAGGGGTCGAACCTCGAACCTTGAACCACGATCTTCGGGGTAACCTCGAACCTGGCGGAGATTTACCACGCTGGCGGAGATTTGCCACGCAGGGTGGACAATTGCCTCTCAGGGCGGACATTTGCCACGCTGAGTGAATATTTGCCACGCTGAGTGGACATTTGCCACGCAAGGCGGAGATTTGCCACGCTGGTGGAGATTTGCCATGCTGGCGGAGATTTGCGACGCAGGGCGGACTATTGCTACGCAGGGCGGACATTTGCCACGCAGAGCGGCCATTTGCCACCCAGAGCGGACATTTGCCTCGCAGAGCGGACATTTGCCACAAAGAGCGGACATTTGCCACGCAGAGTGTACATTTGCCACGATGAGCGGCTATTTGCCACGATGAGCGGACATTTGACACACAAGGCAGAGGTTTGCCACGCTGGCGGAGATTTGCCACGCTGGCGGACATTTGCCACGCAGGGCGGACATTAGCCACGCAGGGCGGACATTTGCCGCGCAGCGAGGACATTTGCCACGCAAAGCAGATATTTGCCACGCTGGAAGAGATTTGCCATGCTGGCGGAGATTTGACATGCTGGCGGAGCTTTGGCAACCTGGCGGAGATTTGCCACGCATGACAGACATTTGCTACGTAGCGCGGACATTTGCCACGCAGAGCGGCCATTTGCCACGCAAGGCGGACATTTGCCACGCTGGCGGAGATTTGCCACGCTGGCGGAGATTTACCACGCTGGGCAATCATTTGCCATGCAGGGCGGACATTTCCCACGCAATGCGGACATTTGCCACCCAGGCGGAGATTTGCCACGCTGGCGGAGATTTGCCACGCTGGCGGAGATTTACCACGCTGGCGGATATTTACCACGCTGGCGGAGATTCCCACGCAGGGCAGATATTTCCCACGCAGGATGGACATTTGCTACCCAATGCGGACATTTGCTATGCAGGGCGGACATTTCCCACGCAATGCGGAACTTTGACACGCAGGGCGGACATTTGACACGCAGGGCGGGCATTTGCCAAGCAGGGCGGACATTTGCCACATAGGGCGGACATTTGCCACACAGGGCGGACATTTGCTATGCAGGGCGGACATTTGCAACGGCGAGGTTCGAGGTTCGAGATTCGACCCCGAGTTTCGAGTTTCGAAGTTCGACCCCGAGTTTCGAGGTTCGATGATCGACCCAGTGGTTCGTGGTTCGACACCGATGGTTGAGGTTCAAGGATCGAGGTTTGAGGTTACCCTGAAGATCGGGTAGCAAGGTTCGTGGTTCGACCACGATGTTCGATGTTCGACCCCGAGGTTCGGGGTTCGAACAGGTTCGAGGTTCGAGGTTCGATCGGGTTCGAGGTTCGAACAGGTTCGAAAAGGTTCGAGGTTCGAACAAGTTCGACGTTTGAACAGGTTCGAGGTTCGAACACGTTCGAGGTTCGAACAGGTACGAACAGGTTCGAACAGGTTCGAACTTGTTCGAGATTCGTCGTTCGAGATTCGACACCGAGGTTCCAGGTTCGATCCCCAGGTACGAGGTTCGAGGTTCGAACATGTTTGAGGTTCGAACAAGTTCGAAGTTCGAAGTTAGTAACCGAGGTTTGAGGTTCGAGATTCGACCGCGAGTTTCGAGTTTGAAGTTCGACCCCGAGTTTCGAGATTCGATGGTCGACCCCGTGGTTCGTGTTTCGACACCGATGTTCGAGGTTCAAGGATTGAGGTTCGACCCCGAGGTTCGAGGTTCGACCCCGAGATTCGAGGTTTGAGGTTACCCCGAAGATCGGGGAGCAAGGTTGAAGGTTCGACCCCGAGTTTCGATGTTCGAACCCGGGGTTCGACCCCGAGGTTCGACGTTCGAACAGGTTCGAGGTTCGAGGTTCGATCGGGTTCGAGGTTCGAACGGGTTCGAGGTTCAAACGGGTTCGACGTTCGAACGGGTTCGAACAGGTTCGGGGTTCGAGTAGGTTCGAGGTTCGAAAAGGTTCGAGGTTCGAACTGGTTCGAGGTTCGAATAGGTTCGAGGTCCGAAAAGGTTCGAGGTTCGAACAGGTTCGAACAGGTTCTAACTGTTTCGAACAGGTTCTAACTGGTTGTATCTGGTTCTAACTGGTTCTAACTGGTTCAAACTGGTTGTAACTGGTTGTAACTGGTTCTATCTGGTACTAACTAATTCTAACTGGTACTAACTGGTTCTAACTTATTCAAACTGGTTCAAACTGGTTCAAACTGGGCCAAACTGGTTCAAGCTGGTTCAAACTGGTTCAAAATGGTTCATATTGGTTCAAATTGGTTCAAATTTGTTCAATCTTGTTCAAACTGGTTCAAAATGGTTCAAACTGGTTCAAACTGGTCCAAACTTGTGCAAACTTGATCAAACTGGTTCAAACTGTTTCAAACTGATTAAAACTGGTTCAAACTGGCCCAAACCGGTTCAAAACGGTTCAAACCGTTTCTAACCGGTTCAAACCGGTTCAAACCGGTTCAAAACCGTTCTAACCGGTTCTAACCGGTTGTAAGCAGTTCTAACCGGTTCTAACCGGTTTAAACTGGTTCTAACCGGTTCAAACCGGTTCATACCGGTTCAAACCGGTTCAAACCGATTCAAACCGGTTCAAACCGTTTCTAACCGGTTCTAACCGGTTAGAACTGGTTCGTACTGGTTCGAACTGGTTCGATGTTCGACACCGATGTTCGTGGTTCGAGGTTACCCCGAAGATGTGGTTCAAGGTTCGAGGTTCGACACCTAGTTCGAGGTTCGACCCCGGGGCTCATCCCCGAGTTTCGAGAATCGACCCCGGGGTTCGAGGTTTGACCCCAGGGTTCAAACTGGTTATAACCTGTTCAAACCGGTTCACACCGGTTCAAACAGGTTCTAACCGGGTATAACCGGTTCTAACCTGTTCAAACGGGTTCAAACTGGTTCAAACCGGTTCTAACCGGTTCTAACCGGTTCAAATGGTTCAACCGGGATCTAACCGTTTCAAACAGGTTCAAACCGTTTCAAACTGGTTCAAAACAGTTCAAACTGGTCCAAACCGTTTCAAACCGGTTCAAACCGGTTCAAAGCGGTTCTAACCCGTTCAAACCGGTTCAAACCGGTTCTATCCGGTTCTAACCGGTTCTAACCGGTCTAACCGGTTCACACCGGTTCAAACTAGTTCAAACCGGTCACACCGGTTCAAACCGGTTCAATCCGGTTCAAACCGGTTTTAACCGCTTCAAACTAGTTCGTAGTGGTTCGACAGGTTCGATGTTCGACACCGATGTTCGTGGTTCGAGGTTACCCCGAAGATCGTGGTTCAAGGTTCGAGGTTCGACACCTAGTTCGAGGTTCGACCCCGGGGTTCAACCCCGAGTTTCGAGGATCGACCCCGGGGTTCGAGGTTTGACCCCAGGGTTCAAACTGGTTCTAACCGGTTCAAACCGGTTCAAACAGGTTCTAACCGGTTCAAACGGGTTCAAACTGGTTCAAACCGGTTCCTTCCGGTTCTAACCGTTTCAAACTGGTTCAACCGGGTTCAAACCGTTTCAAACAGGTTCACACCTTTTCAAACTGGTTTAAACCGGTTCAAACTGGTCCAAACCGTTTCAAACCGGTTCATACCGGTTCAAAGCGGTTCTAACCCGTTCAAACCGGTTCAAACCGGTTCTATCCGGTTCTAACCGGTTCTAACCGGTTATAACTGGTTCAAACTAGTTCAAACCG
This sequence comes from Locusta migratoria, assembly GCA_026315105.1. Classification (NCBI taxonomy): domain Eukaryota; kingdom Metazoa; phylum Arthropoda; class Insecta; order Orthoptera; family Acrididae; genus Locusta; species Locusta migratoria. Next base: position 137,753,953 of record CM048752.1, on the reverse strand, counting down.
GTCACACCTGTTCAAACCGGTTCAAACCGGTTCAATCCGGTTCAAACCGTATTAAACCGGTTCATAACGGTTCTAACCAGTTCTAACCGGTTCTAACCGGTTCAAACCGGTTCAAACCTGTCCAAACTTGTCAAAACCGGTTCAAATCGGTTCAAACCGCTTCTAAGCGGTTCCAACCGGTCGTAACCGGTTCAAACCGGTTCAAACCGGTTGAGACCGGTTCTAACCGGTTCTAACAAGTTCTAAATGGTTCAAGCTGGTTCGTACTGGTTGGAACTGGTTCGATGTTCGACACCGATGATCGAGGTTCGAGGTTACCCCGAAGATCGTGGTTCAAGGTTTGAGGTTCGACCCCTAGGTTCGAGGTTCGACCCCAGGGTTCAACCCTGAGTTTCGAGGATCGACCCCGGGGTTAGGGTTCGACCCCAAGGTTCGAGGTTCTAACAGTTTAGAGGTTCGAAAAGGTTAGAGGTTCGAACCGGTTAGAGGTTCGAACTGGGTCGATGTTGGAACAGGTTCGAGTATCGAACTGGTTCGAGGATCGAACACGTTCGAGGATCGAACAGATTCGAGGGTCGACCCCGAAGTTCGTGGTTCGACACCGAGGTTAGGGAATCGAGGATCGAGGTTCGAGGTTCGACCCCGAGGTTCGAGGTTCGACACCGAGGTTCGAAGTTCAGATTTCTAGGTTCGACCCCAAGGTTCAAGGTTCGAGGTTCGCCCCCATGGTTTGAGGTTCGAGGTTCGACCCTGAGGATCGAGGTTCGTTGTTCGAGATTCGACACTGAGGTTCGAGGTTGGATCCCAAGGTACGAGGTTCAAGGTTCGAACATGTTCGAACATGTTCGAGGTTCGAACATGTTCGAGGTTCGAACAAGTTCGAGGTACGAACAAGTTTGAGGTTGAACAAGTTCGAGGTTCGAAGTTAGTAACCGAGGTTCTAGGTTCTAGGTTCGACCCCGAGGTTCGAAGTTCGAGATTTGACCCCGAGTTTCGAGTTTCGAAGTTCGACCCCGAGTTTCGAGGTTTGATGGTCGACCCCGTGGTTCGTGTTTCGATACCGATGTTCGAGGTTCAAGGATCGAGGTTCGAGGTTCGACGCCGAGGGTTGAGGTTCGAACCCGAGATTCGAGGTTTGAGGTTACCCCGAAGATCGGGGAGCAAGGTTCGAGAAAAGACCCCGAGGTTCGATGTTCGACCCCAGAGTTTGAACCCCGAGGTTCGAGGTTCGAACAGGTTCGAGGTTCGAACAGGTTCGAGGTTCGAATAGTTTCGAGGTTCGAACAGGTTCGAGGTTCGAACAGATTTGAGCAGGTTCGAGGTTCGAGGTTCGAACAGGTTAGAGGTTCGAACCAGTTAGAGGTTCAAACTTTGTCAATGTTGGAACAGGTTCGAGTTGTAACTGGTTGTAACTGGCTGTAACTGGTTCAAACTGGTACAAACTGGTTGTAACTGGCTGTAACTGGTTCAAACTGGTATAAACTGGTTGTAACTGGTTGTAACTGGCTGTAACTACTTCAAACTAGTACAAACTGGTTGTAACTGGCTGTAACTGGTTCAAACTGGTACAAACTGGTTCGAACTGTTTGTAACTGGCTGTAACTGGTTCAAACTGGTTCGAACTGGTTGCAACTGGCTGTAACTGGTTCAAACTGGTTCGAACTGGTTCGAACTGGTTCGAGGTTCGAACATGTTCGAGGTTCGAACATGTTCGAGGTTAGAGGTTCAAACTGGGTCGATGTTGGAAAGGTTCGAGTATCGAACAGGTTCTAGGATCGAACAAGTTCGAGGATCGAACAGGTTCGAGGGTCGACCCCGAAGTTCGTGGTTCGACACCGAGGTTAGGGAATCGAGGATCGAGGTTCGAGGTTCGACCCCGAGGTTCGAGGTTCGACACCGAGGTTCGAAGTTCAGATTTCTAGGTTCGACCCCAAGGTTCAAGGTTCGAGGTTCGCCCCCATGGTTTGAGGTTCGAGGTTCGACCCCGAGGATCGAGGTTCGTTGTTCGAGATTCGACACTGAGGTTCGAGGTTGGATCCCAAGGTACGAGGTTCAAGGTTCGAACATGTTCGAACATGTTCGAGGTTCGAACATGTTCGAGGTTCGAACAAGTTCGAGGTACGAACAAGTTTGAGGTTGAACAAGTTCGAGGTTCGAAGTTAGTAACCGAGGTTCTAGGTTCTAGGTTCGACCCCGAGGTTCGAAGTTCGAGATTCGACCCCGAGTTTCGAGTTTCGAAGTTCGACCCCGAGTTTCGAGGTTTGATGGTCGACCCCGTGGTTCGTGTTTCGATACCGATGTTCGAGGTTCAAGGATCGAGGTTCGAGGTTCGACGCCGAGGGTTGAGGTTCGAACCCGAGATTCGAGGTTTGAGGTTACCCCGAAGATCGGGGAGCAAGGTTCGAGAAAAGACCCCGAGGTTCGATGTTCGACCCCAGAGTTTGACCCCCGAGGTTCGAGGTTCGAACAGGTTCGAGGTTCGAACAGGTTAGAGGTTCGAACCAGTTAGAGGTTCAAACTTTGTCAATGTTGGAACAGGTTCGAGTTGTAACTGGTTGTAACTGGCTGTAACTGGTTCAAACTGGTACAAACTGGTTGTAACTGGCTGTAACTGGTTCAAACTGGTATAAACTGGTTGTAACTGGTTGTAACTGGCTGTAACTACTTCAAACTGGTACAAACTGGTTGTAACTGGCTGTAACTGGTTCAAACTGGTACAAACTGGTTCGAACTGTTTGTAACTGGCTGTAACTGGTTCAAACTGGTTCGAACTGGTTGCAACTGGCTGTAACTGGTTCAAACTGGTTCGAACTGGTTCGAACTGGTTCGAGGTTCGAACATGTTCGAGGTTAGAGGTTCAAACTGGGTCGATGTTGGAAAGGTTCGAGTATCGAACAGGTTCTAGGATCGAACAAGTTCGAAGATCGAACAGGTTCGAGGGTCGACCCTGAGGTTCGTGGTTCGACACCGAGGTTCGGGAATCGAGGATCGAGGTTCGAAGTTCGACCCCGAGATTCGAGGTTCGACACCGAGGTTCGAGGTTCAGGTTTCTAGGTCCGACCCCAAAGGTTCAAGGTTCGACGTTCGACCCCGTGGTTCGAGGTTCGAGGTTCGACCCCGAGGTTCGAGGTTCGTTGTTCGGGATTCGACACCGAGATTCGAGGTTGGATCTCAAGGTACGAGGTTCGAGGTTCGAACATATTCGAACATGTTCGAAGTTCGAACATGTTCGTGGTTCGCACATGTTCGAGGTTCGAACAAGTTCGAGGTTCAAACAAGTTCGAGGTTCGAAGTTAGTAACCGAGGTTCGAGGTTCTATGTTTAACCTGAGGTTCGACGTTCGAGATTCGACCCCGAGTTTCGAGGTTCGATGGTGGACCCCGTGGTTCGTATTTCGACACCGATGTTCGAGATTCAAGGATTAAGGTTTTGGGTTCGACCCCGAGGGTCGAGGTTCGACCCCGAGATTCGAAGTGTGAGGTTACCCCGAAGATCGGGGAGCAAGGTTCGAGGTTCGACCCCGAGGTTCGATGTTCGACCCCGGGGATCGACCCCGAGGTTCGAGGATCGAACAGGTTCGAGGTTCGAACAGGTTCGAGGATCGAGGGTCAACCCCAAAGTTCGTGGTTCGACACCGAGGTTCGAGGGTTGAGGATATAGGTTCGAGGTTCACCCCGAGGTTCGAGGTTCGACCCCGAGGTTCGAATTTCAACACCGATTTCGAAGTTCGACCACGAGATTCGAGGTTCGACGTTCCAACAGGTTCTAGGTTCGAACAGGTTCTGTTTCTAACTGTTTCTAACTGGTTCTAACTGGTTGTAACTGGTTGTAACTGGCTGTAACTGGTTCTAACTGGTTGTAACTGGTTGTAACTGGTTGTAACTGGCTGTAACTGGTTCAAACTGGTTGTAACTGGTTGTAACTGGCTGTAACTGGTTCAAACTGGTAAAAACTGGTTGTAACTGGTTGTAACTGGCTGTACTAGTTAAAACTGGTACAAACTGGTTGTAACTGGCTGTAACTGGTTCGAATTGGTACGAACCGGTTCGAACCGGTTCGAACTGGTTCGAACTGGTTGGAACGTATTGGAACGGGTTCGATGTTCTAAAAGATTCGAGGTTCGACCCCGAGGTCCAAGGTTCGAGGTTACACCTAAGATCGTGGGTCAAGGTTCGAGGTCCGACCCCAAGGTTCGAGGTTTGACACCGGGGTCCGACCCCAAGGTTCGATTTTCGTCCCCGGGGTTCGACCCCGAGGTACGAGGTTCAAACAAGTTCGAGGTTGGAATAGGTTCGAGGTTCGAACAGGTTCGAGGTTCGAACGGGTTCGAACAGGTTGTAACTGGCTGTAACTGGTTCAAACTGGTTCAAACTGGATCAAACTGGTTCAGTCTGGTTCAAACTGGTTCAAACTGATTGTAACTGGTTGTCACTGGTTGAAACTGGTTCAAACTGGTTCAATCTGGTTCAAACCGGATCAAACCGGTTCAAACCGGTTCAAACCGGTTTTATCCGGTTCTAACCGGTTCAGCCGATTCAAACCGGTTCTAACCGTTTCTAACCGTCCTAACCGGTCCTAACCGGTTCAAACCGGTTCGAACAGGTTCTAACCGGTTCTAACCAGTTCAAACCGATTCAAACCGGTTCTAACCGGTTAAAACCGGTACTAGTCGGTTCAAACTGGTTCCGACCGGTTAAAACCGGTTCAAACCGGTTCAAACAGGTTCAAACAGGTTAAACCGGTTCAAAACGGTACTAACCAGTTCTAACCGGTTCCAACCGGTTCAAACCGGTCACACCGGTTCAAACCGGTCACACCGGTTCAAACCGGTTCAATCCGGATCAAACCAGTTTAAAAACCGGGTCAAACCTGTTCAAACCGGTTAAAACCAGTTCCAAACGTTTCTAACCGCTTCTAACCAGTTCAAACCGGTTCAAACCGGTTCAAACCGGTTCTAACCGGTTCTAACCGCTTCAAACTGGTTCGTACTGTTTCGAACTGGTTCGATGTTCGACACCGATGTTCGAGGTTCGAGGTTACCCCGAAGATCGTGGTTCAAGGTTCGAGGTTCGACCCCTATGTTCGAGGCTCGACCCCGGGGTTCAACCCCGAGTTTCGAGGATCTACCCCAGGGTTCGAGGTTCGACCCCGGGGTTCAAACTGGTTCTAACCGGTTCAAACCGGTTCTAACCGGTTCTATACGGTTCAAACCGTTTCTAACCCGTTCAAACTGGTTCTAACCGGTTCAAACCGGTTCAAACCAGTTCAAACCAGTTCAAACAGGTCAAACCGGTTCAAACTTGTTCAAACCGTTTCAAACTGGTACAAACCGTTTCAAACAGGTTCTAACCGTTTCTAACCGGTTCTAACCGGTTCAAACTGGTTCAAAGTGGTTCAAACTTGTTCAAACCGGTTCTAACTGGTTCTAACGGTTTCTAACCGATTCTAACCGGTTCAAACTGGTTCAAACTGGTTCAAACCGGTTCAACCCGTTTCAAACAGGTTCAAACCGGTTCAAACTGGTTCAAACCGGCTCAAACTGGTCCAAACCGCTTCAAACCTGTTCAAACCGGTTCAAAACCGTTCTAACCGGTTCTAACCGGTTCAAACCGGTTCAAACCGGTTCATGCTTGTCCAAACCGGTTCAAATCGGTTTAAACCGAGGTTCGAACAAGTTCGAAATACGAACAAGTTCGAGGTTGAACAAGTTCGAGGTTCGAAGTTAGTAACCGAGGTTCGAGGATCTAGGTTCGACCCCGAGGTTCGAGGTTCGAGATTCGACCCCGAGTTTCGAGTTTCGAAGTTCGACCCCGAGTTTCGAGGTTCGATGGTCGACCCCGTGGTTCGTGTTTCGACACTGATGTTCGAGGTTCAAGGATCGAGGTTCGAGGTTCGACCCCGAGATTCGAGGTTTGAGGTTACCCCGAAGATCGAGAGCAAGGTTCGAGGATCGACCCCTAGGTTCGTGGTTCGACCACGGGGTTCAACCATAAGTTTCGAGGATCGACCCCGGGGTTCGAGGTTCGACCCCGGGGTTCGGCCCCGAGATTCGAGTTTCGAACAGGTTAGAGGTTCGAACCAGTTAGAGGTTCGAACTGGGTCGATGTTGGAACAGGTTCGAGTATCGAACAGGTTCGAGTATCGAACAGGTTCGAGGAATGAACAGGTTCGAGGGTCGACCGCGAGGTTCGTGGTTCGACACCGAGGTTCGAGGGTCATGGATATAGGTTCGAGTTTCACCCCGAGGTTCGAGGTTCGACCCCGAGGTTCGAGATTCGACCCCGATGTTCGAAGTTCGACCACGAGATTCGACGTTCGACGTTCCAACAGGTTCTAGGTTCGAACAGGGTCTAACTGTTTCTAACTGTTTCTAAATGGTTCTAACTGGTTGTAACTGGTTGTAACTGGCTGTAACTAGTTCAAACTGGTCCAAACTGGTTGTAACTGGCTGTAACTGGTTCAAACTGGTACAAACTGGTTCGAACTGTTTGTAACTGGCTGTAACTGGTTCAAACTGGTTCGAACTGGTTGTAACTGGCTGTAACTGGTTCAAACTGGTTCGAACTGGTTCGAGGTTCGAACATGTTAGAGGTTGGAACATGTTCGAGGCTCGAACATGTTCGAGGTTAGAGATCGAGATTCGACCCCGACTTTCGAGGTTGGACCCCGAGATTCGAAATTTGAGGTTACCCCGAAGATCGAGGTTCAATGTACGACGCGGAGTTCGACCCCGATGTTCGAGGTTCGAACAGGTTCGAGGTTGGAACAGGTTCGATTTTGGAACAGGTTCCAGGTTGGAACAGTTTCGAGGTTCGAACAGGTTCGACGATCGAACAGGTTCGAACAGGTTCGACGATCGAACAGGTTCGAACTGGTTCTAACTGTTTCGAACAGGTTCTAACTATTTCGAACAGGTTATAACTGGTTCTAACTGGTTCTATCTGGTTCTAACTGGTTGTAACTGGTTCAAACTGGTTCAAAATGGTTCAAACTGGATTAAACTGGTTCAAACTGGTTCAAACTGGTTCAAATTGATTCAAACTGGTTGTAACTTGTTGTAACTGGTTGTAACAGGTTCTAACTGGTTCAAACTGTTTCAAACTCGTTCTAACTGGTTCTAACCGGTTCTAACCGGTTCTAACCTGTTCTAACCGGTTCAAACTCGTTCAAACTGTTTCAAATTAGTTCAAACTGGTTCAAACTGGAGCATACTGGTTCAAACTGGTTAAAACTGGTTCTAACCGGTTCAAACCGGTTCTAACCAGTTCCAACCGGTTCTAACCGGTTCAAACCGATTCTAACCTGTTCAAACTGGTTCAGACTGGTTCAAACCGGTTCAAACCGGTTCAAACAGGTTCAAACCGGTACCTACCGGGTAATACTGGTTCAAACCGGTTAAAACTGGTTCAAACTGGTTCAAATTGGTTCAAACTTGTTCAAGCATGTTGAAACTGGTTCAAACTGGTCCAAACAGTTTCAAGCAGTTTCAAACCGGTTCAAACCGGTTCTAAACGGTTCTAACCGGTTCTAACAGGTTCAAACCGGTTCAAAACAGTTCAAACCGGCTCAAACCGGTCCAAACCGGTTAAAACCGGTTCAATCCGGTTCAAACCAGTTTAAAAACTGGTTCAAACTTGTTCAAACCGGTTCAAACGTTTCCAACCGTTTCAAACCGCTTCTAACCGGTTCAAACCGGATCTAAACGGTCCTAACCGCTTCAAACTGGTTCGTACTGTTTCGAACTGGTTCGATGTTCGACATCGATGTTCGAGGTTCGAGGTTACCCCGAAGATCGTTGTTCAAGGTTCGAGGTTAGACCCCTAGGTTCGAGGTTCGACCCCAGGGTGCAAACCCGTGTTTCGAGGATCGACCCCGGTGTTCGAGGTTCGACCCCGGGGTTCAAACTGGTTCTAACTGGTTCAAACCGGTTCTAAGCGGTTCTAACCTTTTCAAACTGGTTCAAACTGGTTCAAACCGGTTCAAACCAGTTCAAACCAGTTCAAACAGGTACAAACCGGTTTAAACTGGTTCCAACCGGTTCTAACTGGTTCATACTGGTTCTAACTGGTTCAAACTGGTTCAAACCGGTTCAAAATGGTTCAAACTGGTTCAAACCGGTTCAAACAGGTTCTAACCGGTTCTAACTGGTTCTAATCGGATCAAACTGGTTCAAACTGGTTCAAACCGGTTCTAACCGATTCTAACCGGTTCTAACCGGTTCAAACTGGTACAAAATGGTTCAAACTGGTGCAAACCGGTTCAAACCGTTTCAAACAGGTTCAGTTTTGTTCAAACTGGTTCAAACCAATTCAACTGGTCCAAACTGGTTCAAACCGGTTCAAACCGTTTCAAACCGGTCCAAATCGGTTCTTACTGGTTCTAACCGGTTCAAACTGGTTCGTACTGGTTCGTACTGGTTCGAACTGTTTCGATGTTCGACACCGATGTTCGAAGTTCGAGGTTACCACGAAGATTGTGGTTCAAGGTTTGAGGTTCGACCCCTAGGTTCGAGGTTCGACCCCGGGGTTCAACCCCGATTTTCGAGGATCGACCCAGGGGTTCGAGGTTCGACCCCGTGGTTCGACCCCGAGGTTCGAGGTTCGAACAGGTTAGAGGTTCGAACAGGTTAGAGGTTCAAACCGGTTAGAGGTTCGAACTGGGTCGATGTTAGAACAGGTTCGAGTATCGAACAGGTTCGGGGATCGAACACGTTTAAGGGTCGACCCCGAGGTTCGTGGTTCAACACCGAGGTTCGGGAATCGAGGATCGAGGTTCGAGGTTCGACCCTGAGGTTCTAGGTTCGACACCGAGGTTCGAGGTTCAGGTTTCTAGGTTCGATGTTCGTTGTTCGAGATTCGACACCGAGGTTCGAGGTTGGATCCCAAGGTACGAGGTTCGAGGTTCGAACAGGTTCGAGGTTCGGCTTCGAACAGGTTCGAGGTTCGAGCTTCGAACAGGTTCGAACAGGTTCGACCTTTAGGTTCGAGGTTCGACCCCGGGGTTCAAACCCGAGTTTCGAGGATCGACCCTGGGGTTCGAGCTTCAAACCCGAGGTTCGACCCCGAGGTTCGAGGCTCGAACAGGTTAGAGGTTCGAACCTGTTAGAGGTTCAAACTGGGTCGATGTTGGAAAGTTTCGAGTATCGAACAGGTTCTAGGATCGAACAAGTTCGAAGATCGAACAGGTTCGAGGGTCGACCCTGATGTTCGTGGTTCGACACCGAGGTTCGGGAATCGAGGATCGAGGTTCGGGAATCGAGGATCGAGGTTCGAAGTTCGACCCCGAGATTCGAGGTTCGAGGTTCAGGTTTCTAGGTCTGACCCCAAGGTTCAAGGTTCGACGTTCGACCCCGTGGTTCGAGGTTCGAGGTTCGACCCCGAGGTTCGAGGTTCGTTGTTCGAGATTCGACACCGAGATTCGAGGTTGGATCCCAAGGTACGAGGTTCGAGCATATTCGAACATGTTCGAGGTTCGAACATGTTCGTGGTTCGAAGTTAGTAACCGAGGTTCGAGGTTCTAGGTTTAACCTGAGGTTCGACGTTCGAGATTCGACCCCGAGTTTCGAGGTTCGATGGTCGACCCCGTGGTTCGTATTTCGACACCGATGTTCGAGGTTCAAGGATTAAGGTTCGAGGTTCGACCCCGAGGGTCGAGGATCGACCCCGAAATTCGAAGTGTGAGGTTACCCCGAAGATCGGGGAGCAAGGTTCGTGGTTCGACCCCGAGGTTCGTTGTTCGACCCCGGGGATCGAACCCGAGGTTCGAGGTTCGAACAGGTTCGAGGTTCGAACAGGTTCGAGGTTCGAGGGTCAACCCCAAAGTTCGTGGTTCGACACCGAGGTTCGAGGGTTGAGGATATAGGTTCGAGGTTCACCCCGAGGTTCGAGGTTCGACCCCGAGGTTCGAGATTCAACCCCGATGTCGAAGTTCGACCACGAGATTCGAGGTTCGACGTTCCAACAGGTTCTAGGTTCGAACAGGTTCTAACTGTTTCTGTTTCTAACTGGTTCTAACTGGTTGTAACTGGTTGTAACTGGCTGTAACTGGTTCAAACTGGTTTTAACTGATTGTAACTGGCTGTAACTGGTACAAACTGGTAAAAATTGGTTGTAACTGGTTGTAACTGGCTGTAACTAGTTCAAACTGGTACAAACTGGTTGTAACTGGCTGTAACTGGTTCAAACTGGTACAAACTGGTTCGAACTGATTGTAACTGGTGGTAACTGGTTCAAACTGGTTCAAGCTGGTTGTAAATGGCTGTAACTGGTTCAAACTATTTCGAACTGGTTCGAACCGGTTCGAACTGATTCGAACTGGTACGAACCGGTTCGAACCAGTTCGAACCAGTTTGAACCAGTTACAGCCAGTTACAACCAGCTTGAACCAGTTTGAACCAGTTACCGCCAGTTACAAACAGTTCGAACCAGTTTGTACCAGTTTGAACCAGTTACAGCCGAACTGGTTCGAACTGGTACGAACTGGTTCGAACCGGTTCGAACTGGTTCGAACTGGTTGGAACGTATTGGAACGGGTTCGATGTTCTAAAAGTTTCGAGGTTCGACCCCGAGGTCCAAGGTTCGAGGTTACACCTAAGATCGTGGGTCAAGGTTCGAGGTCCGACCCCAAGGTTCGAGGTTTGACACCGGGGTCCGACCCCGAGGTTCGATGTTCGTCCCCGGGGTTCGACCCCAAGGTTCGAGGTTCAAACAAGTTCGAGGTTGGAATAGGTTCGAGGTTCGAACAGGTTCGAGGTTCGAACGGGTTCGAACAGGTTCGAGGTTCGAACAGGTTCAATATTCGAACAGGTTCGAACAGGTTCGGCGTTAGAACAGGTTCGATCAGGTTCGACGTTCGAACAGGTTATAACTGGTTCTAACTGGTTCTTTCTGGTTCTAACTGGTTCTAACTGGTTCAATCAGGTTCAAACTGGATCAAAATGGTTCAGACTGGTTCAAACTGGTTCAAACTGATTGTAACTGGTTGTAACTGGTTGTCACTGGTTCAAACTGGTTCAATCTGGTTCAAACCGGATCAAACCGGTTCAAACCGGTTCAAACCGGTTTTATCCGGTTCTAACCGGTTCAGCCGGTTGAAACCGGTTTTAACTGTTTCTAACCGGTTAAAACCAGTACTAGTCGGTTCAAACTGGTTCCGACCGGTTCAAACTGGTTCAAACCGGTTCAAACAGGTTCAAACTGGTTCAAACCGGTTCTAACCGGTTAAAACCGGTACTAGTCGGTTCAAACTGGTTCCGACCGGTTCAAACTGGTTCAAACCGGTTCAAACAGGTTCAAACCGGTTCAAAATTGTACTAACCGGCTCTAACCGTTTCCAACCCGTTCAAACCGGTCACACCGGTTCAAACCGGTCACACCGATTCAAACCGGTTCAATCCGGTTCAAACCAGTTTAAAAACCGGTTCAAACCTGTTCAAACCGGTTAAAACCAGTTCCAAACGTTTCAAACCGCTTCTAACCGGTTCAAACCGGTTCAAACCGCTTCTAACCGATCCTAACCGCTTCAAACCGGTTCTAACCGGTTCTAACCGCTTCAAACTGGTTCGTACTGTTTCGAACTGGTTCGATGTTCGACACCGATGTTCGAGGTTCGAGGTTACCCCGAAGATCGTGGTTCAAGGTTCGAGGTTCGACCCCTATGTTCGAGGCTCGACCCCGGGGTTCAACCCCGAGTTTCGAGGATCGACCCCGGGGTTCGAGGTTCGAACCCGGGGTTCAAACTGGTTCTAACCGGTTCAAACCGGTTCTAACCGGTTCTAAACGGTTCAAACCGTTTCTAACCCGTCCAAACTTGTTCAAACTGGTTCTAACCGGTTCAAACCGGTTCAAACCAGTTGAAACCAGTTCAAACAGGTACAAACCGGTTCAAACTTGTTCAAACCTTTTCAAACTGGTACAAACCGGTTTAAACAGGTTCTAACCGTTTCTAACCGGTTCTAACCGGTTCAAACTGGTTCAAAGTGGTTCAAACTTGTTCAAACTGGTTCAAAGTGTTTCAAACTTGTTCAAACCGGTTCTAACCGGTTCTAACGGTTTCTAACCGATTCTAACCGGTTCAAACTGGTTCAAACTGGCTCATACCGGTTCAACCCGTTTCAAACAGGTTCAACCCGTCTCAAACTGGTTCAAACCGGTTCAAACTGGTCCAAACCGCTTCAAACCTGTTCAAACCGGTTCAAAACGGTTCTAACCGGTTCTAACTTGTTCAAACCGGTTCAAACCGGTTCATGCCTGTCCAAACCGGTTCAAATCGGTTAAAACCGAGATTCGAACATGTTCGAGGTTCGAACAAGTTCGAAATACGAACAAGTTCGAGGTTGAATAAGTTCGAGGTTCGAAGTTAGTTAACGAGGTTCGAGGATCTAGGTTCGACCCCGAGGTTCGAGGTTCGAGATTCGACCCCGAGTTTCGAGTTTCGAAGTTCGACCCCGAGTTTCGAGGTACGATGGTCGACCCCGTGGTTCATGTTTCGACACCGATGTTCGAGGTTCAAAGATCGAGGTTCGAGGTTCGACCCCGAGATTCGAGGTTTGAGGTTACACCGAAGATCGGGGAGCAAGTTTCGAGGATCGATCCCGAGGTTCGATGTTCGACCCCGGGGTTCGACCCCGAGGTTCGAGGTTCGAACAGGTTCTTGGTTCGAACAGGTTCGAGGTTCGAACAGGTTCGAGGTCGAACAGGTTCCAACAGGTTCGAGGTTCGAACAGGTTTGAGCATGTTCGAGGATCGAGGTTCGAACAGGTTCGAGGTTCGGCTTCGAACAGATTCGAGGTTCGAGCTTCGAACAGGTTCGAACGGATTCGACCCTAAGGTTCGAGGTTCGACCCTGGGGTTCAACCATAAGTTTCGAGGATCGACCCCGGGTTTCGAGGTTCGACCCCGGGGTTCGACTCTGAGATTCGAGTTCCGAACAGGTTAGAGGTTCGAACCAGATAGAGGTTCGAACTGGGTCGATGTTGGAACAGGTTCGAGTATCGAACAGGTTCGAGGAATGAACACGTTCGAGGGTTGACCGCGAGGTTCGTGGTTCGACACCGAGGTTCGAGGGTCGTGGATATAGGTTCGAGTTTCACCCTGAGGTTCGAGGTTCGACCCCGAGGTTCGAGATTCGACCCCGATGTTCGAAGTTCGACCACGAGATTTGACGTTCGACGTTCCAACAGGTTCTAGGTTCGAACAGGGTCTAACTGATTCTAACTGTTTCTAACCGGTTCTAACTGGTTTTAACTGGTTGTAACTGGCTGTAACTAGTTCAAACTGGTACAAACTGGTTGTAACTGGCTGTAACTGGTTCAAACTGGTACAAACTGGTTCGAACTGTTTGTAACTGGCTGTAACTGGTTCGAACTGCTTGTAATTGGCTGTAACTGGTTCAAACTGGTTCGAACCAGTTCGAACTGGTTCGAACAGGTTCAAACTGGTTGGAACGTATAGGAACGGGTTCAATGTTCTAAAAGTTTCGAGATTCGACCCTGAGGTTCGAGGTTCGAGGTTACCCCTAAGATTGTGGGTCAAGGTTCGAGGTCCGACCCCGAGGTTTGACACCGGGGTCCGACCCCTAGTTTCGAGGTTCGAACAGGTTAGAGGTTCAAAACGGTTAGAGGTTCGAACTGGTTAGATGTACGAACCGGGTCAATGTTGGAACATGTTCGAGGTTCGAATATGTTCGAGGTTCCAACATGTTCGAGGTTCGTACATGTTCGAGGTTCGAACAAGTTCGAGGTTCGAAGTTAGTACCCGAGGTTCGAGGTTCTGGGTTCGACTCCAAGGTTCGAGGTTCGAGATTCGAGCACTATTTTCGAAGTTCGACCCCGAGATTCGATGTTCGACCCTGGGGTTCGACCCCGAGGTTCGAGGTTCCAACAGGTTCGTGGTTCGAACAGGTTCGAGGTTCGAACAGGTTCAAGGGACGAATGGGTTCGAACAGGTTCGAGGTTCGAAGAGGTTCGACGTTCGAACAGTTTCGAACAGGTTCGACGTTCGAACAGGTTCGACGTTCGAACAGGTTCTAACTGGTTCTAACTGTTTCGAACAGGTTCTAACTGTTTCGTACAGGTTATAACTGGTTCTAACTGGTTCTATCTGGTTCTAACTGGTTCTAACTGGTTCTACCTGGTTCAAACTGGTTCAAACTGGATCAAACTGGTTCAAACTGGTTCATTCTGTTTGTAACTGGTTGTAACTGTTTGTAACTGGTTTGTAACTGGTTCAAACTGGTTCTAACTGGTTCAAACTGGTTCCAACCGGCACAAACCGGTTCAAACCGGTTATATCCGGTTCTAAACGGTTCTGACCGGTTCCAACCGGTCTAATCGGTTCTAACCGGTCCTAACCGGTTCTAACCAGTTCAAACCGGTTCAAACCGGTTCAAACCGGTTCAAACCGGTTCAAACCGGGTGTAACCGGTTGTAACCGGTTGTAACCGGTTCAAACTGGTTCAAACTGGTTCAAATTTGTTCAAACTTGTTCAAACTGGTTTAAACTGGTTCAAACTGGTTCAAACTAGTTCTAACTGGTCCAAACTGTTTCAAACCGGTTCAAACCGGTTCAAACCGATTCAAACCGGTTCAAACCTGTTCAAAGCGGTTCAAACCGGTTCCAACCGTTTCAAAGCGCTTCTAACCGGTTCTAACCGGTACAAACCGGTTCAAACCGGTTCAAACCGCTTCTAACCGCTTCTAACCGCTTCAAACCGGTTCAAACTGGTTCAAACCGGTTCTAACAAGTTCTAACCACTTCAAACTAGTTCGTACTGGTTCGACAGGTTCGATGTTCGACACCGATGTTCGAGGTTCGAGGTTACCCCGTAGATCGTGGTTCAAGGTTCGAGGTTCAACACCTAGGTTCGAGGTTCGACCCCGGGGTTCAAACTGGTTCAAACCGTTTCAAACAGGTTTAAACCGTTTCAAACTGGTTCAAAGCGGTTCAAACTGGTCCAAACCGGTTCAAACCGGTTCTAAGAGTTCTATCCATTTCTAACCGGTTATATCCGGTCTAACCGGTTCAAACCGGTTCAAACCGTTTCAAACCTGTTCAATCCGGTTCAAAACGGTTCATAACGGTTCTAACCAGTTCTAACCGGTTCTAACCGGTTCTATCCGGTTGAAACCGGTTCAAACCGGTTAAAACCGGTTCAAACCGGTTAAAACCGCTTCTAACCGGTTCAAACTGGTTCGTACTGGTTGGAACTGGTTCGATTTTCGACTCCGATGTTCGAGGTTCGAGGTTACCCCGAAGATCGTGCTTCAAGGTTTGAGGTTCGACCCCTAGGTTCGATGTTCGACCCCAGGGTTCAACCCTGAGTTTCGAGAATCGACCCTGGGTTTAGGTTTCGAGTTTAGGTTTCGAACCCGGGGTTCGACCCCGAGGTTCGAGGTTCTAAGAGGTTAGAGGTTCGAGAAGGTTAGAGGTTCGAACCGGTTAGAGGTACGAACTGGGTCGATGTTGGAACATGTTCGAGGTTCGAACATGTTCGAGGTTCGAACAAGTTCGAGGTTCGAAGTTAGTACCCGAGGTTCGAGGTTCTAGGTTCGACCCCATGGTTCGAGGTTGGAGATTCGAGCCCGATTTTCGAGGTTGGACCCCGAGATCCGAAATTTGAGGTTACCCCGAAGATCGGGGTACAAGGTTCGAGGTTCGACCCCGATGTTCGATGTTCGAACCTGGGGTTCGACCCCGAGGTTTGAGGTTCGAACAGGTTCGTGGTTCGAACAGGTTCGAGGTTCGAACAGGTTCAAGGGTCGAATGGGTTCGAACAGGTTCGAGGTTCGAAGAGGTTCGACGTTCGAACAGGTTCGACGTTCGAACAGGTTCTAACTGGTTCTAACTGTTTCGAACAGGTTCTAACTGTTTCGTACAGGTTATAACTGGTTCTAACTGGTTCAAACTGGTTCAAACTGGTTGTAACTGGTTGTACCTGGTGTAACAGGTTCTAACTGGTTCAAACTGGTTCTAACTGGTTCTAACTGGTTCTAACTGGTTCCAACTGGTTCAAACCGGTGCAAACCCGTTCTATGCGGTTCTAACCGGTTCAAACCGGTTCTAACCGGTTCTCTATCCGGTGCTAACCGGTTATATCCGGTCTAACCGGTTCAAACCGGTTCAAACTGGTTCAAACCGGTCGCAACGGTTCAAACCAGTTCAAACCGATTCAATCCGGTTCAAAACGGTTCATAACGGTTCTAACCGGTTCTAACCGGTTCTAACCGGTTCAAACCGGTTCAAACCTGTTCAAACTGGTCAAAACCGGTTCAAATCGGTTCAAACCACTTACAACCGGTTCTAACCGGTTCTAACCGGTTCAAACCGGTTAAAACCGGTTCTAACCGGTTCAAACTGGTTCGTACTGGTTGGAACTGGTTCGATGTTCGACACCGATGTTCGAGGTTCGAGGTTACCCCGAAGATCGTGGTTCAAGGTTTGAGGTTCGACCCCTAGGTTCGAGGTTCGACCCCAGGGTTCAACCCTGAGTTTCGAGGATCGACCCTGGGGTTAGGGTTCGACCCCGGGGTTCGACCCCAAGGTTCGAGGTTCTAACAGGTTAGAGGTTCGAACCGGTTAGAGGTTCGAACTGTGTCGATGTTGGAACAGGTTCGAGTATCGAACAGGTTCGAGGATCGAACACGTTCGAGGATCGAACAGGTTCGAGGGTCGACCCCGAGGTTCGTGGTTCGACACCGAGTATCGGGAATCGAGGATCGAGGTTCGAGGTTCGACCCCGATGTTCGAGGTTCGACACCAAGGTTCGAGGTTCAGATTTCTAGGTTCGACCCCAAGGTTCAAGGTTCGAGGTTCGCCCCCATGGTTCGAGGTTCGAATCGACCCCGAGGTTCGAGGTTCGTTGTTCGAGATTCGACACTGAGGTTCGAGGTTGGATCACAAGGTACGAGGTTCGAGGTTCGAACATGTTCGAACATGTTCGAGGTTCGAAAATGTTCGAGGTACGAACAAGTTCGAGGTTGAACAAGTTCGAGGATCGAAGTTAGTTACCGAGGTTCGAAATTCTAGGTTTGGCCCTGAGGTTAGAGGTTAGAGATTCGACCCCGAGTTTCGAGTTTCGAAGTTCGACCCCGTGTTTCGAGGTTCGATGGTCGACCCCGTGGTTCGTGTTTCGACACCGATGATCGAGGTTCGAGGTTCGACCTTGAGAGTCGAGGTTCGACCCCGAGATTCGAGGTTTGAGGTTACCCCGAAGATCGGGGAGCAAGGTTCAAGAATCGACCCCGAGGTTCGATGTTCGACCCCGGAGTTTGACCCCGAGGTTCGAGGTTCGAACAGGTTCGTGGTTAAAACAGGTTCGAGGTTCGAACAGTTTCGAGGTTTGAACAGGTTCGAACAGGTTCGAGGTTGGAACAGGTTTGAGCAGGTTCGAGGATCGAGGTTCGAACAGGTTCGAGGTTCGGCTTCGAACAGGTTCGTTGTTCGAGCTTCGAACAGTTTCGAACAGGTTTGACCCCTAGGTTCGAGGTTCGACGCCGGGGTTTAACCCCGAGTTTCGAGGATCGACACCGGGGTTGAGGTTCGACCCCGGTGTTCGACCCCGAGGTTCGAGGTTCGAACAGGTTAGAGGTTCGAACCAGTTAGAGGTTCGAACTGTGTCAATGTTGGAACAGGTTCGAGTATCGAACAGGTACGAGTATCTGACAGGTTTGAGGATTGACAGGTTCGAGGGTCGACCGCGAGGTTCGTGGTTCGACACCGAGGTTCGAGGGTCGAGGATATAGGTTCACGGTTCACCCCGAGGTTCGAGGTAAACCCCGAGGTTCGAGATTCGACCCCGATGTTCGAAGTTCGACCACGAGTTCGAGGTTCGACGTTCCAACAGGTTCTAGGTTCGAACAGGTTCTAACTGTTTCTAACTATGTCTAACTGGTTCTAACTGGTTGTAACTGGTTGTAACTGGCTGTATCTGGTTCTAACTGGTTCTAACTGGTTCTAACTGGTTGTAACTGGCTGTAACTGGTTGAAACTGGTACAAACTGGTTGTAACTGGTTGTAACTGGCTGTAACTGGTTCAAACTAGTACAAACTGGTTGTAACTGGCTGTAACTGGTTCAAACTGGTACAAACTGGTTGTAACTGGTCGTATATGGCTGTAACTACTTCAAACTGGTACAAATTGGTTGAAACTGGTTGTAACTGGCTGTAACTGGTTCAAACTGGTAAAAACTGGTTGTAACTGGCTGTAACTGGTTCAAACTGGTACAAACTGATTGTAACTGGTCGTATATGGCTGTAACTACTTCAAACTTGTACAAACTGGTTCGAACTGTTTGTAACTGGCTGTAACTGGTTCAAACTGGTTCGAACTGGTTGTAACTGGCTGTAACTGGTTCGAACTGGTTCGAACTGGTTCGAGGTTCGAACATGTTCGAGGTTCGAACAAGTTCGAGTTTGGAACAAGTTCGAGGTTCGAAGTTAGTAACCGAGGTTCGAGGTTCTAGGTTACACCCCAAGGTTCGAGATCGAGATTCGACCCCGACTTTCGAGGTTGGACCCCGAGATTCGAAATTTGAAGTTACCCCGAAGATCGAGGTGCAAGGTTCGAGGTTCGACACCGACTTTCGATGTTCGACCCGGGGTTCGACCCCGAGGTACGAGGTTCGAACAGGTTCGAGGTTCGAACAGGTTCGAGGTTGGAACAGGTTCGAGGTTGGAACAGGTTCGAGGTTCGAACAGGTTCGACGATCGAACAGGTTCGAACAGGTTCGACGTTCGAACAGGTTGGAACAGGTTCGACGTTCGAACAGGTTGGAACAGGTTCGACGTTCGAACAGGTTCTAACTGGTTCTAACTGTTTCGAACAGGTTCTAACTGTTTCGAACAGGTTATAACTGGTTCTATCTGGTTCTAACTGGTTCAATTGGTTCAAACTGGATCAAACGGGTTCAAACTGGTTCAAACTGGTTCAAATTGAATCAAACTGGTTGTAACTTGTTGTAACTGGTTGCAACTGGTTGTAACAGGTTCTAACTGGTTCAAACTGTTTCAAACTCGTTCTAACTGTTTCTAACCGGTTATAACCGGTTCTAACCTGTTCTAACCGGTTCAAAATCGTTCAAACTGGTTCAAATTATTTCAAACAGGTTCAAACTGGTTCATACTGGTTCAAACTGGTTCTACCCGGTTCAAACTGGTTCTACCCGGTTCAAACCGTTTCTAACCAGTTCTAATCGGTTCTAACCGGTTCAAATCGGTTCTAACCAGTTCAAACTGGTTCAGACTGGTTCAAACCGGTTCAAACTGGTTCGAATCGGTTCAAAGTGGTTCAATTTGGTTCAAACTCGTTCTAACTGGTTCAAACTTGTTCAAACTGTTTCAAACCGGTTCAAACCAGATCAAACCGGTTCTAACCGGTTCTAACCGGTTCAAACTGGTTAAAAATGGTTCAAACTGGTTCAAACCGGGTCTAACTTTTCCTAACCGGTTCTAACCGGTTCAAACTGGTTCAAATTGGTTCAAACTTGTTCAAGCTTTTGAAACTGGTTCAAACTGGTTCAAAGTGGTCCAAACAGTTTCAAGCCGATTCAAACCGGTTCAAACCGGTTCAAACCGGTTCTAAACGGTTCTAACCGGTTCTAACCGGTTCCAACCGTTGAAACCGGTTCACACCGGTTCAAACCAGTTCAATCCGGTTCAATCCGGTTCAAACCAGTTTAAAAACCGGTTCAAACTTGTTCAAACCAGTTCAAAACTTTTCCAACAGTTTCAAACCGATTCTAACCGGTTCTAACCGGGTCAAACTGGTTCAAACCGGTTCAAACCGGTTATAAACGGTCCTAACCGCTTCAAACTGGTTCGTACTGGTTCGAACTGGTTCGATGTTCGACACCGATGTTCGAGGTTCGACGTTACCCCGAAGATCGTTGTTCAAGGTTCGAAGTTCGACCCCTAGGTTCCAGGTTCGACCCCGGGGTTCAACCCCGAGTTTCGAGAATCGACCCCGGTGTTCGATGTTTTACCCCGGGGTTCAAACTGGTTCTAACCGGTTCAAACCGGTTCTAAGCGGTTCTAACCTTTTCAAAATGGTTCTAACCGGTTCAAACTGGTTCAACCCGGTTCAAACCGGTTCAAACCAGTTCAAACAGGTACAAACCGGTTCAAACTGGTTCACACTGGTTCAAACCAGTTCAAACTGGTTCATACTGGTTCAAACTGGTTCAAACTGTTTCAAACCGGTTCAAATTTGGTTCAAACTGGTTCAAGCCGCTTCAAACAGGTTCTAACCGGTTCTAACCGGTTCTAATCGGTTCAAACCGGTTCCAACCGGTTCTAACCGGTTCTAACCGGTTCAAACTGGTACAAACTGGTTCAAACTGGTGCAAACCGGTTCAAACCGTTTCAACAGGTTCAGTCTTGTTCAAACTGATTCAAACCGCTTTAAACTGGTCCAAACTGGTTCAAACCGGTTCAAACCGGTTCAAACCGGTGCAAACTGGTCCAAACTGGTTCTAACCGGTTCCAACCTGTTCAAACTGGTTCGTACTGGTTTGTACTGGTTCGAACTGGATCGATGTTCGACACCGATGTTCGAGGTTCGAGGTTACCACGAAGATCGTGGTTCAAGGTTTGAGGTTCGACCCCTAGGTTAAAGGTTCGAGGTTCGACCCCGTGGTTCGAGGTTCGACCCCTAGGTTCAAGGTTCGACCCTGGGGTTCAACCCCGGGTTTCGAGGATCGAACCCGAGGTTCGAGTTTCGACCCCGGGGTTCGACCCGGAGGTTCGAGTTTCGAACAGGTTAGAGGTTCGAACCGGTTAGAGGTTCGAACTGGGTCGATGTTGGAACAGGATCGAGTATTGAACAGGTACGAGGTTCGAACACGTTCGAAGATCGAACAGGTTCGAGGGTCGACCCTGAGGTTCGTGGTTCGACACCGAGGTTCGGGAATCGAGGATCGAGGTTTGGGGTTCGACCCCGAGGTTCGAGGTTCGAACAGGTTAGAGGTTCGTACAGGTTACAGGTTCGAACTGGGTCGATGTTGGAACAGGTTCGAGTATCGAACAGGTTCGAGGATCGAACACCTTCGAGGATCGAACAGGTTCGAGGGTCGACCCCGAGGTACGTGGTTCGACACTGAGGTTTAGGAATCGAGGATCGAGGTTCAAGGTTCGAACCCGAGTTTTGAAGTTCAACACCGAGGTTCGAGGATGGATCCCAAGGTACGAGGTTCGACCCAGAGGTTCGAAGTTCGAGATTCGACCCCGAGTTTCGAGTTTCGAAGTTCGACCCTGAGTTTCGAGGTTCGATGGTCGATCCCGTGGTTCGTGTTTCGACACCGATGTTCGAGGTTCAAGGATCGAGGTTCGACCCCGAGATTCGAGGTTTGAGGTTTCCCCGAAGATCGGGGAGCAAGGTTCGAGGATCAACCCCGAGATTCAATGTTCGACCCCGAGGTTCGAGGTTCGAACAGGTCGAGGTTCGAAAGGTTCGAACAGGTTCGAGGTTCGAACAGGTTTGAGCATGTTCGAGGATCGAGGTCGAACAGGTTCGAGGTTCGGCTTCGAACAGTTTCTAGGTTCGAGCTTCGAATAGGTTCGAAAAGGTTCGACCCCTAGGTTCGAGGTTGGACCCCGGGGTCAACCCCAAGTTTCGAGGATCGACCCCGGGGTTCGAGGTTCGACCCTGGGGTTCGACGCCGAGATTCGAGTTTCGAACAGGTTAGAGGTTCGAACCAGTTAGAGGTTCGAAGTGGGTCGATGTTGGAACAGGTTCGAGTATCGAACAGGTTCGAGCATCGAACACGTTCGAAGATCGAACAGGTTCGGGGTCGACCCCGAGGTTCGTGGTTCGACACCGAGGTTCGGGAATCGAGGATCGAGGTTCGAGGTTCGACCCCGAGGTTCGAGGTTCGACACCGAGGTTCGAGGTTCGAGGTTCAGATTTCTAGGTTCGACCCCAAGGTTCAAGGTTCGAGGTTCGCCCCCGTGGTTCGAGGTTTGGTTCGACCCCGAGGTTCGAGGTTCGTTGTTCGAGATTCGACACTGAGGTTCAAGGTTAGATCCCAAGGTACGAAGTTCGAGGTTCGAACATGTTCGAGGTTCGAACAAGTTCGAGGTTCGAACAATTTCGAGGTACGAACAAGTTCGAGGTTGAACAAGTTCGAGGTTGAACATGTTCGAGGTACAAAGTTAGTAACCGAGGTTCGAGGTTCTAGGTTCGACACCGAGGTTCGAGGTTCGAGATTCGAACCCGAGTTTCGAGTTTCGAAGTTCGATCCCGAGTTTCGAGGTACGATGGTCGACCCCGTGGTTCGTGTTTCGATACCGATGTTCGAGGTTCAAGGATCGAGGTTCGAGGTTCGACCCCGAGGGTCGAGATTCGACCCCAAGATTCGAGATTTGAGGTTACCTCGAAGATCGGGGAGCAAGGTTCGAGGAACGACCCCGAGGTTCGATGTTCGACCCCGGAGTTTGACCCTGAGGATCGAGGTTCGAACAGGTTCGTGGTTCCAACAGGTTCGAGGTTCAAACAGTTTAGAGGTTAGAACAGTTTCGAGGTTCGAACAGGTTTGAGCAGGTTCGAGGATCGAGGTTCGAACAGGTTCGAGGTTCGGCTTCGAACAGGTTCGTTGTTCGAGCTTCGAACAGGTTCGAACAGGTTCGACCCCTAGGTTCGAGGTTCGACCCCGGGGCTTAACCACGAGTTTCGAGGATCGACCCCGGGGTTCGAGGTTCGACCCCGGGGTTCGACCCCGAGGTTTGAGGTTAGAACAGGTTAGAGGTTCGAACCAGTTAGAGGTTCGAACTGTGTCAATGTTGGAACAGGTTCGAGTATCGAACAGGTTCGGGAATCGAACAGGTTTGTGGATTGAAGAGGTTCGAGGGTCGACCGCGAGGTTCGTAGTTCGACACCGAGGTTCGAGGGTCAAGGATATAGGTTCGAGGTTCACCCTGAGGTTCGAGGTTCAACCCCGAGGTTCGATGTTCGACCCCGAGGTTCGACCCCGAGGTTCGAGGTTCGAACAGGTTCGACGTTCCAACAGGTTCGACGTTCGAACAGGTTGTAACTGGTTCTAACTGTTTCGAACAGGTTCTAACTGTTTCGAACAGGTTCTAACTGTTTCGAACAAGTTATAACTGGTTCTAACTGGTTCTATCTGGTTCTAACTGGTTCTAATTGGTTCAACCCGGTTCAAACTGGTTCTAACCGGTTATAACCGGTTCTAACCGATTCGAACGGTTCAAACTGGTTCAAACCGGTTCTAACCGGTTCAATCTGGTTCAAACGGGTTTAAACCGTTTCAAACAGGTTCAAACCGTTTCAAACTGGTTCAAACCGGTTCAAACTTTTCCATCCGGTTCAAACCGGCTCTAACACGTTCAAACCGGTTCAAACCGGTTCAAACCGGTTCTATCCGGTTCTAACTGGTCTAACCGGTTCACACCGGTTCAAACTAGTTCAAACTGGTCACACCAGTACAAACCGGTTCAAACTGGTTCAATCCGGTTCAAACCGGTTCAAACCGGTTCATAACGGTTCTAACCAGTTCTAACCGGTTCTAACCGGTTCTAACCGGTTCAAACCGGTTCAAACCTGTCCAAACTCGTCAAAACCGGTTCAAATCGGTTCAAACCGCTTCTAACCGGTTCTAACCGGTTCAAACCCGTTCAAACCGGTTCAAACCGGTTCTAACCGGTTCTAACCGGTTCAAACTGGTTCGTACTGGTTGGAACTGGTTCGATGTTCGACACCGATGTTCGAAGTTCGAGGTTACCCCGAAGATCGTGGTTCGAGGTTTGTGGTTCGACACCTAGGTTCGAGGTTCGACCCCAGGGTTCAACCCTGAGTTTCGACGATCGACCCTGGGGTTAGGGTTCGACCCTGGGGTTCGACCCCAAGGTTCGAGGTTCTAACAGGTTAGAGGTTCGAACCTGTTAGAGGTTCGAACTGGGTCGATGTTGGAACAGGTTCGAGTATCGAACACGTTCGAGGATCAAACACGTTTGAGGATCGAACAGGTTCGAGGGTCGACCCCGAGGTTCGATGTTCGACCCCGGAGTTTGACCCCAAGGTTCGAGGTTCGAACAGGTTCGTGGTTCGAACAGGTTCGAGGTTCGAACAGTTTCTAGGTTCGAACAGGTTCGAACAGGTTCGAGGTTCGAACAGGTTTGAGCAGGTTCGAGGATCGAGGTTCGAACAGGTTCGAGGTTCGGCTTCGAACAGGTTCGTTGTTCGAGCTTCGAACAGGTTCGACCCCTAGGTTCGAGGTTCGACCCCGGGGTTTAACCTCGAGTTTCGAGGATCGACACCGGGGTTCGAGGTTCGACCCCGGTGTTCGACCCCGAGGTTCGAGGTTCGAACAGGTTAGAGGTTCGAACCAGTTAGAGGTTCGAACTGTGTCAATGTTGGAACAGGTTCGAGTATCGAACAGGTACGTGTATCGAACAGGTTTGAGGATTGAACAGGTTCGAGGGTCGACCGAGAGTTTCGTGGTTCGACACCGAGGTTCGAGGGTCGAGGATATAGGTTAGAGGTTCACCCCGAGGTTCGAGGTTCAACCCCGAGGTTCGAGATTCGACCCCGATGTTCGAAGTTCGACCACGAGATTCGGGGTTCGACGTTCCAACAGGTTCTAGGTTCGAACAGGTTCTAACTGTTTCTAACTATTTCTAATTGGTTCTAACTGGTTGTAACTGGTTGTAAGTGGCTGTATCTGGTTCTAACTGGTTCTAACTGGTTCTAACTGGTTGTAACTGGTTGTAACTGGCGGTAACTGGTTCAAACTGGTACAAACTGGTTGTAACTGGTTGTAACTGACTGTAACTGGTTCAAACTGGTAAAAACTTGTTGTAACTGGCTGTAACTGGTTCAAACTGGTACAAACTGGTTGTAACTGGTCGTATATGGCTGTAACTACTTCAAACTGGTACAAATTGGTTGTAACTGGCTGTAACTGGTTCAAACTGGTACAAACTGGTTCGAACTGTTTGTAATTGGCAGTAACTGGTTCAAACTGGTTCGAACTGGTTGTAACTGGCTGTAACTGGTTGGAACTGGTTCGAACTGGTTCGAGGTTCGAACATGTTCGAGGTTCGAACATGTTCGAGGCTCGAACATGTTCGAGGTTCGAAAAATTTCGAGGTACGAACAAGTTCGAGGTTGAACAAGTTCGAGGTTGAACATGTTCGAGGTTCAAAGTTAGTAACCGAGGTTCGAGGTTCTAGGTTCGACACCGAGGTTCGAGGTTCGAGATTCGAATCCGAGTTTCGAGTTTCGAAGTTCGATCCCGAGTTTCGAGGTACGATGGTCGACCCCGTGGTTCGTGTTTCGATACCGATGTTCGAGGTTCAAGGATCGAGGTTCGAGGTTAGACCCCGAGGGTCGAGATTCGACCCCAAGATTCGAGATTTGAGGTTACCTCGAAGATCGGGGAGCAAGGTTCGAGGAACGACCCCGAGGTTCGATGTTCGACCCCGGAGTTTGACCCTGAGGTTCGAGGTTCGAACAGGTTCGTGGTTCCAACAGGTTCGAGGTTCAAACAGTTTAGAGGTTCGAACAGTTTCGAGGTTCGAACAGGTTTGAGCAGGTTCGAGGATCGAGGTTCGAACAGGTTCGAGGTTCGGCTTCGAACAGGTTCGTTGTTCGAGCTTCGAACAGGTTCGAACAGGTTCGACCCCTAGGTTCGATGTTCGACCCCGGGGCTTAACCACGAGTTTCGAGGATCGACCCCGGGGTTCGAGGTTCGACCCCGGGGTTCGACCCCGAGGTTTGAGGTTAGAACAGGTTAGAGGTTCGAACCAGTTAGAGGTTCGAACTGTGTCAATGTTGGAACAGGTTCGAGTATCGAACAGGTTCGGGAATCGAACAGGTTTGTGGATTGAAGAGGTTCGAGGGTCGACCGCGAGGTTCGTGGTTCGACACCGAGGTTCGAGGGTCAAGGATATAGGTTCAAGGTTCACCCCGAGGTTCGAGGTTCAACCCCGAGGTTCGATGTTCGACCCCGAGGTTCGACCCCGAGGTTCGAGGTTCGAACAGGTTCGACGTTCGAACAGGTTCGACGTTCCAACAGGTTCGACGTTCGAACAGGTTGTAACTGGTTCTAACTGTTTAGAACAGGTTCTAACTGTTTCGAACAGGTTCTAACTGTTTCGAACAAGTTATAACTGGTTCTAACTGGTTCTATCTGGTTCTAACTGGTTCTAACTGGTTCAAACCGGTTCAAACTGGTTCTAACCGGTTATAACCGGTTCTAACCGATTCGAACGGTTCAAACTGGTTCAAACCGGTTCTAACCGGTTCAATCTGGTTCAAACGGGTTCAAACCGTTTCAAACAGGTTCAAACCGTTTCAAACTGGTTCAAACCGGTTCAATCTTTTCCATCCGGTTCAAACCGGTTCTAACACGTTCAAACCGGTTCAAACCGGTTCAAACCGGTTCTATCCGGTTCTAACCGGTCTAACCGGTTCACACCGGTTCAAACTTGTTCAAACTGGTCACACCAGTACAAACCGGTTCAAACTGGTTCAATCCGGTTCAAACCGGTTCAAACCGGTTCATAACGGTTCTAACCAGTTCTAACCGGTTCTAACCGGTTCTAACCGGTTCAAACCGTTCAAACCTGTCCAAACTCGTCAAAACCGGTTCAAATCGGTTCAAACCGCTTCTAACCGGTTCTAACCGGTTCAAACCGGTTCAAACCCGTTCAAACCGGTTCAAACCGGTTCTAACCGGTTCTAACCGGTTCAAACTGGTTCGTACTGGTTGGAACTGGTTCGATGTTCGACACCGATGTTCGAAGTTCGAGGTTACCCCGAAGATCGTGGTTCGAGGTTTGTGGTTCGACACCTAGGTTCGAGGTTCGACCCCAGGGTTCAACCCTGAGTTTCGAGGATCGACCCCGGAGTTAGGGTTCGACCCTGGGGTTCGACCCCAAGGTTCGAGGTTCTAACAGGTTAGAGGTTCGAACCTGTTAGAGGTTCGAACTGGGTCGATGTTGGAACAGGTTCGAGTATCGAACAGGTACGTGTATCGAACAGGTTTGAGGATTGAACAGGTTCGAGGGTCGACCGAGAGTTTCGTGGTTCGACACCGAGGTTCGAGGGTCGAGGATATAGGTTAGAGGTTCACCCCGAGGTTCGAGGTTCAACCCCGAGGTTCGAGATTCGACCCCGATGTTCGAAGTTCGACCACGAGATTCGGGGTTCGACGTTCCAACAGGTTCTAGGTTCGAACAGGTTCTAACTGTTTCTAACTATTTCTAACTGGTTCTAACTGGTTGTAACTGGTTGTAACTGGCTGTATCTGGTTCTAACTGGTTCTAACTGGTTCTAACTGGTTCTAACTGGTTGTAACTGGTTGTAACTGGCTGTAACTGGTTCAAACTGGTACAAACTGGTTGTAACTGGTTGTAACTGACTGTAACTGGTTCAAACTGGTAAAAACTGGTTGTAACTGGCTGTTACTGGTTCAAACTGGTACAAAATGGTTGTAACTGGTCGTATATGGCTGTAACTACTTCAAACTGGTACAAATTGGTTGTAACTGGCTGTAACTGGTTCAAACTGGTACAAACTGGTTCGAACTGTTTGTAATTGGCAGTAACTGGTTCAAACTGGTTCGAACTGGTTGTAACTGGCTGTAACTGGTTCGAACTGGTTCGAACTGGTTCGAGGTTCGAACTTGTTCGAGGTTCGAAGTTAGTACCCGAGGTTCGAGGTTCTAGGTTACGCCCCAAGGTTCGAGATCGAGATTCGACCCCGACTTTCGAGGTTGGACCCCGAGATTCGAAATTTGAGGTTACCCCGAAGATCGGGGTGCAAGGTTCGAGGTTCGACCCCGAGTTTCGATATTCGACCCGGGGTTCGACCCCGAGGTTCGTGGTTCGAACAGGTTCGAGGTTCGAACAGGTTGGAGGTAGGAACAGGTGTGAGGTTGGAACAGGTTCGAGGTTGGAACAGGTTCGACGGTCGAACAGGTTCGAACAGGTTCGACGTTCGAACAGGTTCGACGTTCGAACAGGTTCGAGGATCGAACACGTTCGAAGATCGAACAGGTTCGGTGGTCGAACCCAAGGTTCGTGGTTCGACACCGAGGTTCGGGAATCGAGGATCGAGGTTCGTCGTTCGACCCCGAGGTTCGAGGTTCGACACCGAGGTTCGAGGTTCAGATTTCTAGGTTCGACCCCAAGGTTCAAGGTTCGAGGTTCGCCCCCGTGGTTCGAGGTTCGAGGTTCGACCCCGAGGTTCGAGGTTCGTTGTTCGAGATTCGACACTGAGGTTCAAGGTTGGATCCCAAGATACGAGGTTAGAGGTTCGAACATGTTCGAGGGGCGAACATGTTCGAGGTTCGAACATGTTCGAGGTTCGAACATGTTCGAGGTTCGAACAAGTTCGAGGTACGAACAAGTTCGAGGTTGACAAGTTCGAGGTTCAAAGTTAGTAACCGAGGTTCGAGGTTCTAGGTTCGACCCCGAGGTTCGAGGTTCGAGATTCGACCCCGAGTTTCGAGTTTCGAAGTTGGACCCCGAGTTTCGAGGTACGATGGTCGACCCCCTGGTTCGTGTTTCGATACCGATGTTCAGGGTTCAAGAATCGAGGTTCGAGGTTCGACCCCGAGGGTCGAGGTGCGGCCCCAAGATTCGAGATTTGAGGTTACCCTGCAGATCGGGGAGCAAGGTTCGAGGATCGACCCCGAGGTTCATTGTTCGACCCCGGAGTTTGACCCCAAGTTTCGAGGTTCGAAAAGGTTCGTGGTTCCAACAGGTTCGAGGATCAAACAGTTTCGAGGTTCGAACAGGTTCGAACAGGTTCGAGGTTCGAACAGGTTTGAGCAGGTTCGAGGATCGAGGTTCGAACAGGTTCGAGTTTCGGCTTCGAACAGGTTCGTTTTCGAGCTTCGAACAGGTTCGAACAGGTTCGACCCCTAGGTTCGAGGTTCGACCCCAGGGTTTAACCCGAGTTTCGAGGATCGACCCCGGGGTTCTAGGTTCGACCCCGGGGACGACCCCGAGGTTCGAGGTTCGAACAGGTTAGAGGTTCGAACCAGTTAGAGGTTCGAACTGTATCAATGTTGGAACAGGTTCGAGTATCGAACAGGTTCGAGTATCGAACAGATTCGAGTATCGAACAGGTTTTGGATTGAACAGGTTCGAGGGTCGACCGCGAGGTTCGTGGTTCGACACCGAGGTTCGAGGGTCGAGGATATAGGTTAGAGGTTCACCCCAAGGTTCGAGGTTCAACCCCGAGGTTCGAGATTCGACCCCGATGTTCGAAGTTCGACCACGAGATTCGAGGTTCGACGTTCCAACAGGTTCTAGGTTCGAACAGGTTCTAACTATTTCTAACTGGTTCTAACTGGTTGTAACTGGTTGTAACTGGCTGTATCTGGTTCTAACTGGTTCTAACTTGTTGTAACTGGTTGTAACTGGCTGTAACTGGTTCAAACTGGTACAAACTGGTTGTAACTGGTTGTAAGTGGCTGTAACTGATTCAACTGGTGAAAACTGGTTGTAACTGGCTGTAACTGGTTCAAACTGGTACAAACTGGTTGTAACTGGTTGTAACTAGCTGTAACTACTTCAAACTGGTACAAACTGGTTGTAACTGGTTGTAACTGGCTGTAACTGGTTCAAACTGGTACAAACTGGTTCGAACTGTTTGTAACTGGCTGTAACTGGTTCAAATTGGTTCGAACGAGTTGTAACTGGCTGTAACTGGATCAAACTGGTTCGAACTGGATCAAATTGTTCGAGGTTCGAACATGTTCGAGGTTCGAACAATTTCGAGTTTCGAACAAGTTCGAGGGTCGAAGTTAGTACCCGAGTATCGAGGTTCTAGGTTCGACCCCAAGGTTCGAGGTTCGAGATTCGACCCCGACTTTCGAGGTTGGACCCCGAGTTTCGAAATTTGAGGTTACCCTGAAGATCGGGGTGCAAGGTTCGAGGTTCGACCCCGAGGTTCGATGTTCGACCCGGGGTTCGACCCCGAGGTTCGAGGTTCGAACAGGTTCGAGGTTGGAACAGGTTCGATGTTCGAACAGGTTCGAGGTTCGAACAGGTTCGACGATCGAACAGGTTCGAACAGGTTCGACGTTCGAACAGGTTCGAACAGGTTCGACGTTCCAACAGTTTCGACGTTCGAAAGGTTCTAACTGGTTCTAACTGTTTTGAACAGGTTCTAACTGTTTTGAACAGGTTATAACTGGTTCTAACTGGTTCTATCTAGTTCTAACTAGTTCTAACTGGTTCAAACCGGATCAAACTGGTTCAAACCGGTTCTAACCGGTTCATACAGGTTCAAACAGTATCAAACAGGTTCAAACCATTTCAAACTGGTTCAAACCGGTTCAAACTTGTCCAAACTAGTTCAAACCGGTTCAAAACGGTTCTAACACGTTCAAACCGGTTCAAACCGGTTCAATCCGGTCTACCCGGTTATAAGCGGTCTAACCTATTCACACCGGTTCAAACTAGTTCAAACCGGTCACACCGGTTCAAACCGGTTCAAACCGGTTCAATCCGGTTCAAACCGGTTCACTCCGGTTCATAACGGTTCTAACCAGTTCTAACCGGGTCTAACCGGTTCTAACCGGTTCAAACCGGTTCAAACCTGTCCAAACTCGTCAAATCTGGTTCAAATCGGTTCAAACCGCTTCTAACCGGTTCTAACCGGTTCAAACTGGTTCGTACTGGTTGTAACTGGTTCGATGTTTGACACTGATGTTCGAGGTTCGAGGTTACCCCGAAGATCGTGGTTCAAGGTTTGAGGTTCGACCCCTAGGTTCGAGGTTCGACCCCAGGGTTCAACCCTGAGTTTCGAGGATCGACCCCGGGGTTAGGGTTCGACCCTGGGGTTCGACCCCAAGGTTCGAGGTTCTAACAGGTTAGAGGTTCGAACCGGTTAGAGGTTCGAATTGAGTCGATGTTGGAACAGGTTCGAGTATCGAACAGGTTGGAGGATCGAACACGTTCGAGGATCGAACAGGTTCGAGGGTCGACCCCGAGGTTCGTGGTTCGACAACGAGGTTCGGGAATCGAGGATCGAGGTTCGAGGTTCGACCCGATTTTCGAGGTTCGACACCGGGGTTCGAGGTTCAGATTTCTAGGTTCGACCCCAAAGTTCAAGGTTCGAGGTTCGCCCCCATGGTTCGAGGTTCGAGGTTCGACCCCGAGGTTCGAGGTTCGTTGTTTGAGATTCGACACTGAGGTTCGAGGTTGGATCCCAAGGTACGAGGTTCGAGGTTCGAACATGTTCGAACATGTTCGAGGTTCGAAAATGATCGAGGTTCGAACAAGTTCGAGGTACGAACAAGTTCAAGGTTGAACAAGTTCGAGGTTCGACGTTAGTAACCGAGGTTCGAAATTCTAGGTTCGACCCCGAGGTTCGAGGTTCGAGATTCGACCCCGAGTTTCGAGTTTCGAAGTTCGACCCCGAGTTTCGAGGTTCGATGGTCGACCCCGTGGTTCGTGTTTCGACACCGATGTTCGAGGTTCAAGGATTGAGGTTCGAGGTTCGACCCCGAGGGTCGAGGTTCGACCCCGAGATTCGAGGTCGAGGTTACCCCGAAGATGGGGGAGCAAGGTTCGAGAATCGACCCCGAGGTTCGATGTTCGACCCCGGAGATTGACCCCGAGGTTCGAGGTTCGAACAGGTTCGTGGTTCGAACAGGTTCAAGGTTCATAAAAGTTTCGAGGTTCGAACAGGTTCGAACAGGTTCGAGGTTCGAAAAGGTTTAAGCAGGTTCGAGGATCGAGGTTCGAACAGGTTCGAGGCTCGGCTTCGAACAGGTTCGTTGTTCGACCTTTGAACAGGTTCGAACAGGTTCGACCCCTAGGTTCGAGGTTCGACCCCGGGGTTTAACCCCGAGTTTCGAGGATCGACACCGGGGTTCGAGGTTCGACCCCGGTGTTCGACCCCAAGGTTCGAGTTTCGAACAGGTTAGAGGTTCGAACCAGTTAGAGGTTCGAACTGTGTCAATGTTGGAACAGGTTCGAGTATCGAACAGGTACGAGTATCGAACAGGTTTGAGGATTGAACAGGTTCGAGGGTCGACCGCGAGGTTCGTGGTTCGACACCGAGGTTCGAGGGTCGGGGATATAGGTTCACGGTTCACCCCGAGGTTCGAGGTTCAACCCCGAGGTTCGAGATTCGACCCCGATGTTCGAAGTTCGACCACGAGATTCGATGTTCGACGTTCCAACAGGTTCTAGGTTCGAACAGGTTCTAACTGTTTCTAACTATTTCTAACTGGTTCTAACTGGTTGTAACTGGTTGTAACTGGCTGTATCTGGTTCTAACTGGTTCTAACTGGTTCTAACTGGTTCTAACTGGTTGTAACTGGTTGTAACTGGCTGTAACTGGTTCAAACTGGTGCAAACTGGTTGTAACTGGTTGTAACTGGCTGTAACTGGTTCAAACTGGTTCGAACTGGTTGTAACTGGCTGTAACTGGTTCGAACTGGTTCGAACTGGTTCGAGGTTCGAACATGTTCGAGGTTCGAACATGTTCGAGGTTCGAACATGTTCGAGGCTCGAACATGTTCGAGGTTCGAACAAGTTCGAGTTTGGAACAAGTTCGAGGTTCGAAGTTAGTACCCGAGGTTCGAGGTTCTAGGTTACGCCCCAAGGTTCGAGATCGAGATTCGACCCCGACTTTCGAGGTTGGACCCCGAGATTCGAAATTTGAGGTTACCCCGAAGATCGGGGTGCAAGGTTCGAGGTTCGACCCCGAGTTTCGATGTTCGACCCGGGGTTCGACCCCGAGGTTCGTGGTTCGAACAGGTTCGAGGTTCGAACAGGTTGGAGGTAGGAACAGGTGTGAGGTTGGAACAGGTTCGAGGTTGGAACAGGTTCGACGGTCGAACAGGTTCGAACAGGTTCGACGTTCGAACAGTTCGACGTTCGAACAGGTTCGAGGATCGAACACGTTCGAAGATCGAACAGGTTCGGTGGTCGAACCCAAGGTTCGTGGTTCGACACCGAGGTTCGGGAATCGAGGATCGAGGTTCGTGGTTCGACCCCGAGGTTCGAGGTTCGACACCGAGGTTCGAGGTTCAGATTTCTAGGTTCGACCCCAAGGTTCAAGGTTCGAGGTTCGCCCCCGTGGTTCGAGGTTCGAGGTTCGACCCCGAGGTTCGAGGTTCGTTGTTCGAGATTCGACACTGAGGTTCAAGGTTGGATCCCAAGATACGAGGTTAGAAGTTCGAACATGTTCGAGGGGCGAACATGTTCGAGGTTCGAACATGTTCGAGGTTCGAACATGTTCGAGGTTCGAACAAGTTCGAGGTACGAACAAGTTCGAGGTTGACAAGTTCGAGGTTCAAAGTTAGTAACCGAGGTTCGAGGTTCTAGGTTCGACCCCGAGGTTCGAGGTTCGAGATTCGACCCCGAGTTTCGAGTTTCGAAGTTGGACCCCGAGTTTCGAGGTACGATGGTCGACCCCCTGGTTCGTGTTTCGATACCGATGTTCAGGGTTCAAGAATCGAGGTTCGAGGTTCGACCCCGAGGGTCGAGGTGCGGCCCCAAGATTCGAGATTTGAGGTTACCCCGCAGATCGGGGAGCAAGGTTCGAGGATCGACCCCGAGGTTCATTGTTCGACCCCGGAGTTTGACCCCAAGTTTCGAGGTTCGAAAAGGTTCGTGGTTCCAACAGGTTCGAGGATCAAACAGTTTCGAGGTTCGAACAGGTTCGAACAGGTTCGAGGTTCGAACAGGTTTGAGCAGGTTCGAGGATCGAGGTTCGAACAGGTTCGAGTTTCGGCTTCGAACAGGTTCGTTTTCGAGCTTCGAACAGGTTCGAACAGGTTCGACCCCTAGGTTCGAGGTTCGACCCCGGGGTTTAACCCGAGTTTCGAGGATCGACCCCGGGGTTCTAGGTTCGACCCCGGGGTTCGACCCCGAGGTTCGAGGTTCGAACAGGTTAGAGGTTCGAACCAGTTAGAGGTTCGAACTGTATCAATGTTGGAACAGGTTCGAGTATCGAACAGGTTCGAGTATCGAACAGATTCGAGTATCGAACAGGTTTTGGATTGAACAGGTTCGAGGGTCGACCGCGAGGTTCGTGGTTCGACACCGAGGTTCGAGGGTCGAGGATATAGGTTAGAGGTTCACCCCAAGGTTCGAGGTTCAACCCCGAGGTTCGAGATTCGACCCCGATGTTCGAAGTTCGACCACGAGATTCGAGGTTCGACGTTCCAACAGGTTCTAGGTTCGAACAGGTTCTAACTATTTCTAACTGGTTCTAACTGGTTGTAACTGGTTGTAACTGGCTGTATCTGGTTCTAACTGGTTCTAACTTGTTGTAACTGGTTGTAACTGGCTGTAACTGGTTCAAACTGGTACAAACTGGTTGTAACTGGTTGTAAGTGGCTGTAACTGATTCAAACTGGTGAAAACTGGTTGTAACTGGCTGTAACTGGTTCAAACTGGTACAAACTGGTTGTAACTGGTTGTAACTAGCTGTAACTACTTCAAACTGGTACAAACTGGTTGTAACTGGTTGTAACTGGCTGTAACTGGTTCAAACTGGTACAAACTGGTTCGAACTGTTTGTAACTGGCTGTAACTGGTTCAAATTGGTTCGAACGAGTTGTAACTGGCTGTAACTGGATCAAACTGGTTCGAACTGGATCAAATTGTTCGAGGTTCGAACATGTTCGAGGTTCGAACAATTTCGAGTTTCGAACAAGTTCGAGGGTCGAAGTTAGTACCCGAGTATCGAGGTTCTAGGTTCGACCCCAAGGTTCGAGGTTCGAGATTCGACCCCGACTTTCGAGGTTGGACCCCGAGTTTCGAAATTTGAGGTTACCCTGAAGATCGGGGTGCAAGGTTCGAGGTTCGACCCCGAGGTTCGATGTTCGACCCGGGGTTCGACCCCGAGGTTCGAGGTTCGAACAGGTTCGAGGTTGGAACAGGTTCGATGTTCGAACAGGTTCGACGTTCGAACAGGTTCGACGATCGAACAGGTTCGAACAGGTTCGACGTTCGAACAGGTTCGAACAGGTTCGACGTTCCAACAGGTTCGACGTTCGAACAGGTTCTAACTGGTTCTAACTGTTTTGAACAGGTTCTAACTGTTTTGAACAGGTTATAACTGGTTCTAACTGGTTCTATCTAGTTCTAACTAGTTCTAACTGGTTCAAACCGGATCAAACTGGTTCAAACCGGTTCTAACCGGTTCAAACTGGTTCAAACAGTATCAAACAGGTTCAAACCATTTCAAACTGGTTCAAACCGGTTCAAACTTGTCCAAACTAGTTCAAACCGGTTCAAAACGGTTCTAACACGTTAAAACCGGTTCAAACCGGTTCAATCCGGTCTACCCGGTTATAAGCGGTCTAACCTATTCACACCGGTTCAAACTAGTTCAAACCGGTCACACCGGTTCAAACCGGTTCAAACCGGTTCAATCCGGTTCAAACCGGTTCAAACCTGTCCAAACTCGTCAAATCCGGTTCAAATCGGTTCAAACCGCTTCTAACCGGTTCGACCCCAGGGTTCAACCCTGAGTTTCGAGGATCGACCCCGGGGTTAGGGTTCGACCCTGGGGTTCGATCCCAAGTTTCGAGGTTCTAACAGGTTAGAGGTTCGAACCGGTTAGAGGTTCGAATTGGGTCGATGTTGGAACAGGTTCGAGTATCGAACAGGTTGGAGGATCGAACACGTTCGAGGATCGAACAGGTTCGAGGGTCGACCCCGAGGTTCGTGGTTCGACAACGAGGTTCGGGAATCGAGGATCGAGGTTCGAGGTTCGACCCGATTTTCGAGGTTCGACACCGAGGTTCGAGGTCCAGATTTCTAGGTTCGACCCCATAGTTCAAGGTTCGAGGTTCGCCCACATGGTTCGAGGTTCGAGGTTCGACCCCGAGGTTCGAGGTTCGTTGTTCGAGATTCGACACTGAGGTTCGAGGTTGGATCCCAAGGTACGAGGTTCGAGGTTCGAACATGTTCGAACATGTTCGAGGTTCGAAAATGATCGAGGTTCGAACAAGTTCGAGGTACGAACAAGTTCAAGGTTGAACAAGTTCGAGGTTCGACGTTAGTAACCGAGGTTCGAAATTCTAGGTTCGACCCCGAGGTTCGAGGTTCGAGATTCGACCCCGAGTTTCGAGTTTCGAAGTTCGACCCCGAGTTTCGAGGTTCGATGGTAGACCCCGTGGTTCGTGTTTCGACACCGATGTTCGAGGTTCAAGGATCGAGGTTCGAGGTTCGACCCCGAGGGTCGAGGTTCGACCCCGAGATTCGAGGTCGAGGTTACCCCGAAGATGGGGGAGCAAGGTTCGAGAATCGACCCCGAGGTTCGATGTTCGACCCCGGAGATTGACCCCGAGGTTCGAGGTTCGAACAGGTTCGTGGTTCGAACAGGTTCAAGGTTCATAAAAGTTTCGAGGTTCGAACAGGTTCGAACAGGTTCGAGGTTCGAACAGGTTTAAGCAGGTTCGAGGATCGAGGTTCGAACAGGTTCGAGGCTCGGCTTCGAACAGGTTCGTTGTTCGACCTTTGAACAGGTTCGAACAGGTTCGACCCCTAGGTTCGAGGTTCGACCCCGGGGTTTAACCCCGAGTTTCGAGGATCGACACCGGGGTTCGAGGTTCGACCCCGGTGTTCGACCCCAAGGTTCGAGTTTCGAACAGGTTAGAGGTTCGAACCAGTTAGAGGTTCGAACTGTGTCAATGTTGGAACAGGTTCGAGTATCGAACAGGTACGAGTATCGAACAGGTTTGAGGATTGAACAGGTTCGAGGGTCGACCGCGAGGTTCGTGGTTCGACACCGAGGTTCGAGGGTGGGGGATATAGGTTCACGGTTCACCCCGAGGTTCGAGGTTCAACCCCGAGGTTCGAGATTCGACCCCGATGTTCGAAGTTCGACCACGAGATTCGATGTTCGACGTTCCAACAGGTTCTAGGTTCGAACAGGTTCTAACTGTTTCTAACTATTTCTAACTGGTTCTAACTGGTTGTAACTGGTTGTAACTGGCTGTATCTGGTTCTAACTGGTTCTAACTGGTTCTAACTGGTTCTAACTGGTTCTAACTGGTTGTAACTGGTTGTAACTGGCTGTAACTGGTTCAAACTGGTGCAAACTGGTTGTAACTGGTTGTAACTGGCTGTAACTGGTTCAAACTGGTAAAAACTGGTTGTAACTGGCTGTAACTGGTTCAAACTGGTACAAACTGGTTGTAACTGGTCGTATATGGCTGTAACTACTTCAAACTGGTACAAATTGGTTGTAACTGGTTGTAACTGGCTGTAACTGGTTCAAACTGGTACAAACTGGTTCGAACTGTTTGTAACTGACTGTAACTGGTTCAAACTGGTTCAACTGGTTCGAGGCTCGAACATGTTCGAGGTTCGAACCAGTTCGAGTTTGGAACAAGTTCGAGGTTCAAAGTTAGTACCCGAGGTTCGAGGTTCTAGGTTACACCCCAAGGTTCGAGATCGAGATTCGACCCCGACTTTCGAGGTTGGACCCGAGATTCGAAATTTCAGGTTACCCCGAAGATCGGGGTGCAAGGTTCGAGGTAAGACCCCGAGTTTCGATGTTCGACCCGGGGTTCGACCCGGGGTTCGAGGTTCGAACAGGTTCGAGGTTCGAACAGGTTCGAGGTTGGAACCGGTTCGAGGTTGGAACAGGTTCGACGTTCGAACAGGTTCCTACTGGTTCTAACTGTTTCGAACAGGTTCTAACTGTTTCGAACAGGTTATAACTGGTTCTAACTGGTTCTATATGGTTCTAACTGGTTCATGGGTCAAACTGGATCAAACTGGTTCAAACTGGTTCAAATTGATTAAAACTGGTTGTAACTTGTTGTAACTGGTTGTAACTTGTTGTAACAGGTTCTAACTGGTTGAAACTGTTTCAAACTCGTTCTAACTGTTTCTAACCGGTTCTAACCGGTTCTAACCTGTTCTAACCGGTTCAAACTCGTTCAAACTGGTTCAAATTAGTTCAAACTGGTTCAAACTGGTTCATACTAGTTCAAACTGGTTCTACCCGGTTCAAACCGGTTCTAAACAGTTCTAACCGGTTCTAACCGGTTCAAATCGGTTCTAACCAGTTTAAACTGGTTCAGACTAGTTCAAACCGGTTCAAACCGGTTCAAACTGGTTCAAACCGGTTCAAAGTGGTTCAAACTGGTTCAAACTTGTTCAAACTGGTTCAAACCGGTTCAAACCGGTTATAAACGGTCCTAACTGCTTCAAACTGGTTCGTACTGGTTCGAACTGGTTCGATGTTCGACACCGATGTCCGAGGTTCGAGGTTACCCCGAAGATCGTGGTCAAGGTTCGAGGTTCGACCCCTAGGTTCGAGGTTCGACCCCGGGGTTCAACCCCGAGTTTCGAGGATCGACCCCGGTGTTCGAGGTTCGACCCCGGGGTTCAAACTGGTTCTAACCGGTAAAACCGGTTCTAAGCGGTTCTAACCTTTTCAAACTGGTTCTAACCGGTTCAAACTGGTTCAAACTGGTTCAAACCGGTTCAAACCAGATCAAACCAGTTCAAACCAGTTCAAACAGGTACAAACCGGTTCAAACTGGTTCACACTGGTTCAAACCGGTTCATACTGGTTCATACTGGTTCAAACTGGTTCAAACTGGTTCAAACCGGTTCAAATTTGGTTCAAAATGGTTCAAACCGGTTCAAACAGGTTCTAACCGGTTCTAACCGGTTCTAATCGGTTCAAACTGGTTCAAACTGGTTCAAACAGGTTCCAACCGGTTCTAACCGGTTCTAACCGGTTCAAACTGGTACAAACTGGTTCAAACTCGTGCAAACCTGTTCAAACCGTTTCAACAGGTTTAGTCTTGTTCAAACTGGTTCAAACCGATTTAAACTGGTCCAAACTGGTTCAAACCGGTTCAAACCGGTCGAAACCGGTTCTAACCGGTTCCAACCGGTTCAAACTGGTTCAAACCGGTTCAAACCGGTTATAAACGGTCCTAACCGCTTCAAACTGGTTTGTACTGGTTCGAACTGGATCGATGTTCGACACCGATGTTCGAGGTTACCACGAAGATCGTGGTTCAAGGTTTGAGGTTAAACCCCTAGGTTCGAGGTTCGACCCTGGGGTTCAACCCCGATTTTCTAGGATTGACCCAGGGGTTCGAGGTTCGACCCCGGGGTTCGACATCTGAGGTTCGACCCCGGGGTTCGACCCCTGAGGTTCGACCCCGGGGTTCGACCCCTGAGGTTCGACCCCGGGGTTCGACCCCGAGGTTCGAGGTTCGAACACGTTAGAGGTTCGAACAGGTTTGAGATTCGAACTGGTTAGAGGTTCGAACTGGGTCGATGTTGGAACAGGTTCGAGTATCGAACAGGTTCGAGGATCGAACAGGTTTGAGGGTCGACCCCGAGGTTCGTGATTCGACACCGATCTTCGGGAATCGAGGATCTAGGTTCGAGGTTCGACCCTGAGGTTCTAGGTTCGAGGTTTAGGTTTCTCGGTTCGACCCCAAGGTTAAAGGTTCGAGGTTCGACCCCATGTTCGAGGTTCGAG
Source organism: Locusta migratoria (assembly GCA_026315105.1). Taxonomy (NCBI): domain Eukaryota; kingdom Metazoa; phylum Arthropoda; class Insecta; order Orthoptera; family Acrididae; genus Locusta; species Locusta migratoria. Next base: position 137,714,503 of record CM048752.1, on the reverse strand, counting down.
GTTCGACCTCGAGGTTCGATGTTCGTTGTCGAGATTCGACCCCGAGGTTCGAAGTTGGATCCCAAGGTACGAGGTTTGAGGTTCGAACAGGTTCGAGGTTCGGCTTCAAACAGGTTCGAGGTTCGAGCTTCGAACAGGTTCGAACAGGTTCGACCCCTAGGTTCGAGGTTCGACCCCGGGGTTCAACCCCGAGTTTCGAGGATCGACCCCGAGGTTCGAGTTTCGACCCCGGGGTTCAACCCTGAGGTTCGAACAGGTTAGAGGTTTAAACAGGTTCGAGGTTCGAACAGGTTTGAGCAGGTACGAGGTTCGAACAGGTTCGAGGTTCGAACCAGTTAGAGGTTCGAACTGGGACGATGTTGGAACAGGTTCGAGTATCGTACAGGTTCGAGGATTGAACAGGTTCGAGGGTCGACCGCGAGGTTCGTCGTTCGACACCGAGGTTCGAGGATATAGGTTCGAGGTTCACCCCGAGGTTCGAGGTTCGACCCCGAGGTTCGAGATTCGACCCCGATGTTCGAAGTTCAACCAGGAGGTTCGAGGTTCGACGTTCCAACAGGTTCTAGGTTCGAACAGGTTCTAACTGGTTCTAACTGGTTCTAATTGGTTGTAACTGGTTGTAACTGGCTGTAACTGGTTCTAACTGGTTATAACTGGTTGTAACTGGTTGTATTTGGCTGTAACTGGTTCAAACTGGTACAAACTGGTTGTAACTGGTTGTAACTGGCTGTAACTGGTTCAAACTGGTACAAACTGGTTGTAACTTGTTGTAACTGGGTGTAACTAGTTGAAACTGGTACAAACTGGTTGTAACTGGCTGTAACCGGTTCAAACTGGTACAAACTGTTTCGAACTGTTTGTAACTGGCTGTAACTGGATCAAACTGGTTCGAACTGGTTCGAAGTGGTTCGAACTGGTTCGAACTGGTTCGAAAGGTTCGGACTGGTTCTAACTGGTTCGAAATGGTTCGGACAGGTTCGAAGTGGTTGAAACTGGTTCGAACTGGTTCTAACTGGTTCTAACTGGTTCGAACCGGTTCGATCTGGTTCGAACCCGTTCGAACTGCTTCTAACCGGTTCTAAACGGTTCCAACCGGTTCGAACCAGTTGGAACTGGTTCGAGGTTCGAACATGTTCGAGGTTCGAACAAATTCGAGGTTCGAACAAGTTCGAGTTTCGAACTACGAGTTTCGATGTTAGTACCCGAGGTTCGAGGTTCTAGGTTCGACCCCGAGGTTCGAGGTTCGACACCGAAGTTCGAGGTACAAGGATCGAGGTTCGAGGTTCGACCCGAGGTTCGAGGTTCGACCCCGAGATTCAGGGTTTGCGGTTACCCCGAAGATCGGGGTGCAAGGTTCGAGGTTCGATGCCGAGGTTTATTGTTCGACCCCGGGGTTCGACCCCGAGTTTCGGTTTCGTCCCTGAGATTCGAGGTTGGAACAGGTTCGAGGTTCTAACAGGTTCGAGGTTCGATCAGGTTCGAACAGGTTTGAGGTTCGAACAAGTTTTAGGATCGAACAGGTTCGAGGTTCGAACAGGTTCGTGGTTCGAACAGATTTGAGCAGGTTCGAGGTTCGAGCATCGAACAGGTTAGAGGTTCGAGCTTCGAACAGGTTCGAACAGGTTTGAGGTTCATACAGGTTTGAGGATCGAACAGGTTTGAGGTTCGAACAGGTTAGAACGGGTTCAAGGTTCAAACGGATTCGAGGTTCGAACGGGTTCGAATGGGTTTCAACGGGTTCAAGGTTCGAACGGGTTCGAGTTTCGAATTGGGTCGAGGATCGAACGGGTTTGAACAGGTTCGAGGTTCGAACAGGTTCAAGGTTCGAACAGGTTCGAGGTTCGAACAGGGTTAGGTTCGAACAGGTTCGAGGTTCGAACAGGTTCAAGGTTCGAGCAGGTTCGAGGTTAGAACAGGTTGAACAGGTTCGAGGTTCGAACACGTTCGAGGATCGAGGTTCTATCCTGAGGTTCGAGGTTCGAGCAACTTCGAACATCGGGGTCGAATCTCGAACCTCGGGGTCGAACCTCGTACCTCGGGGAGAACCTCGAACCTATATCCTCGACCCTCGAACCTCGGTGTCGAACCACGAACCTCGCGGTCGACCCTCGAACCTGTTCAATCCTCGAACCTGTTCGATACTCGAACCTGTTCCAACATCGACCCAGTTCGAACCTCTAACTGGTTCAAACCTCTAACCTGTTCAAAACCCGAACCTCGGGGTCGATCCCCAGGGTCGAACCTCGAACCCCGGGGTCGATCCCGAAACTCGGGGTTGAACCCCGGGGTCGAACCTTGAACCTAGGGGTCGAACCTGTTCGAAACTGTTCGTAGCTCTAACCTCGAACCTGTTCGAAGCCGAACCTCGAATCTGTTCGAACCTCGATCCTCGAACCTGCTCAAACCTGTTCGAACCTCGACCCGTTTAAATCTCGAACCCGTTCGAACCTCGATCCTGTTCGAACTATGAACCTGTTCGAACCACGAACCTCGGGGTCGAACACCAAGGTTGAACCCCGGGGTCGAACATCGAACCTCGGGTCGAACCCTGAACCTTGCTCCCCGATCTTCGGGTTAACCTTGAACCTAGAACATCGGTGTCGAAAATAGAACCACGGGGTCGACCATCGAACCACGAAACTCGGGGTCGAACTTCGAAACTCGAAACTCGGGTCGACTCTTGAACCTCGAACCTCGGGGTCGAACCTAGAACCTTGAACCTCGGTTACAAACTTCGAACCTCGAACTTGTTCAACCTCGAACATGTTCGTACCTCGAACTTGTTCTAACCTCGAACATGTTCGTACCTCGAACATGTTCGAACCTCGAACCTCGTACCTTGGGATCCAACCTCCAACCTCGGTGTCGAATCTCGAACAACGAACCTCGAACCTCGGGGTCGAACCTCGAACCACGGGGGCGAACCTCGAACCTTGAACCTTGGGGTCGAACCTAGAAACCTGAACCTCGGATCTCGGTGTCGAACCTCGAACCTTGGGGTCGAACCTCGAACCTCGATCCTCGATTCCCGAACCTCAGTGTCGAACCACGAACCTCGGGGTCGAGCCATGACTCTGTTCGATTCTCGAACGTGTTCGATCCTCGAACCTGTTCGATACTCGAACCTGTTCCAACATCGACCCAGTCCGAACCACTAACCGGTTCAAACCTCTAACCTGTTCGAACCTCAAACCTCGGGGTCGAACCCCGAGGTCGAACCCTAACCCCGAGGTCGATCCTCGAAACTCGAGGTTGAACCCCGGGGTCGAACCTCGAACCTAGGGGTCGAACCTCAAACCTTGAACCACGATCTTTGGGGTAACCTCGGACCTCGAACATCGGTGTCGAACATCGAACCAGTTCGAACCAGTACGAACCAGTTTGAACCGGTTAGAACCGGTTGGAACCGGTTTGAACCGGTTTGATTTGGTTTGCACCGGTTTGAACCGGTTTGAAACGGTTAGAAGCGGTTAGAAGTGGTTTGAACCGGTTTGGACCGGTTTGAACCGGTTAGAACCGGTTAGAACTGTTTAGAACCGTTATGAACTGGTTTGAACCGGTTTGAAACGGATTGAACCGGTATGAACCGGTTTGAACTGGTGTGACCGGTTTGAACCAGTTTGAACGTGTTTGAACCGGTTAGAACCGGTTAGAACAGGTTAGAACCGTTTTGAAACGGTTTGAAGCGGTTTGAACCGGTTTGAACCTGTTTGAAACGGTTTGAACTGGTTTGAACAAGTTTGAATCACTTTGAACCGGTTTGAACCGGTTTGAACCAGTTTGAACCGGTTTGAACCTGTTTGAACCAGTTTGAAACGGTTAGAACCGGTTTGAACCGGTTAGTACCGGTTAGAACCGGTTAGAACCAGTTTGAACCCCGGTGTCAAACCTCGAACCTAGGAGTCGAACCTTGAACCAAGATCTTCAAGGTAACCTCGAACCTCTAACATCGAACCAGTTCGAACCAGTACGAAGCAGTTTTAACCGGTTAGAAGCGGTTTGAACCGGTTCAAACCGGTTCATACCGGTTCAAACCGCTTCTAACCGGTTCTAACCGGTTCGAACCGGTTCAAACCGTTTCTAACCGCTTCTAACCGCTTCAAACCGGTTCAAACCGGTACAAACCGGTCCAAACCGATTCTAACCTGTTCAAACTGCTTTGTACTGGTTCGAACTGGTTCGATGATCGACACCGATGTACGAGGTTCGAGTTTACCCCGAAGATCGTGGTTCAAGGTTCGAGGTTAGACTCCTAGGTTCGAGGTTCGACCCCGGGGATCAACCCCGAGTTTCGAGGATCGACCCCGGGGTTCGAGGTTCGACCCCGGGGTTCAAACTGGTTCTAACCGGTTCAAACCTTTAATAACCGGTTCTAACCGTTTCAAACCGGTTCAAACTGGTTCAAACCGGTTCAAACTGGCTCAAACAGGTTCGAACTGGTTCAAACCGGTTCAAACCGGTTCTAACCGGTTCTAAACTGTTCTGAACGGTTCTAACCGGTTCTAACCGGTTCAAACTGGTTCAAACTGGTTCATACTGGTTCAAACCGCCTCTAACCGTTTCTAACCGGTTCTAAGCGGTTCAAACCGGGTCAAACCAATACTAACCGCTTCAAACCGTGGTCGACCTACGAACATCGGGGTCGAACATCGAACCTCAGGGTGCACCTCGAACCTAATTTCTCGACCCTCGAACCTCGGTGTCGAACCACGAACCTCTGGGATTGCCCTCGAACCTCGAACCCGTTCGAACCTCGAACCTCGGGATCGATCCCCGGGGTCGAACATCGAACCTCGGGGTCGAACCTCGAACCTTGCTCCCCGATCTCCGGGGTAACCTCAAACTTCGAATCTCGCGGTCGAACCTCGACCCTCAGGGTCGAACCTCGAACCTCGATCCTTGAACCTCGAACATCGGTGTCGAAATACGAACCACGGGGTCGACCATTAAACCTCGAAACTCGGGGTCGAACCTCGAAAATATTCGAACCTCGAACATGTTCGAACCTCGAACATGATCGAACCTCGAACATGTTCGAACATGTTCGAACCTCTAACCTCGTACCTTGGGATCCAACCTCGATCCTCGTTGTCGAATCTCGAACAACGAACCTTGAACCTCGGGGTCGAACCTTGAACCTCGAACCACGGGGTCGAACCTCGAACCTTGAACCTTGGGGTCGAACCTAGAAACCTGAACCTCGAACCTCAGTGTCGAACCTCGAACCTCGGGGTCTAAACTCGAACCTCTATCCTCGATTCTTGAACCACGGTGTCGAACCACAAACCTCAGGGTTGACCCTCGAACCTGTTCGATCCTCGAACGTGTTCGATCCTCGAACCTCGTACCTTGGGATCCAACCTCGAACCTCGGTGTCGAATCTCGAACAACGAACAGCGAACCTCTGGGTCGAAACTCGAACCTCGAACCACGGTGTCGAACCTCGAACCTTTAACCTTGGGGTCGAACCTAGAAACCTGAACCTCGAACCTCGGAGTCGAACCTAGAACCTCGATGCTTGGGTACTAACATCGAACCTCGAACTTGTTTGAAACTCGAACTTGTTCGAACCTCCAACTTGTTCGAACCTCGAACCTGTTCCAACATCGACCCAGTTCGAACATCTACTTGGATTGAACCTCTAACCTGTTCGAACCTTGAACCTCGGGGTCGAACCCCGGCGAACCTGTTCGAATCTCGAACCTGTTCGAACGTCGAAACTGTTCGAACCTAGAACCTGTTCGAACCTCGAACCTGTTCGATCATTGAACCTGTTCGAACCTTGAACCCCGGGGTCGAACACCGAACCTCGGGGTCGAATTTCAACCTTGCACCCTGATCTTCGGGGTAACATCTAACCTCGAATCTCGGTGTCGAAACTCGAACCTCGAGGTCGAACCTCGAACCTCGATCCTTGAACCTCGAACATTGGTGTCAAATCACTAACCACGGGGTCGACCCTCGAACCTCGAAACTCGGGGTCGAATCTCGAACATCGAACCTCGGGGTCGAACCTAGAACCTCGAACCTCTGGTACTAACTTCGAACCTCGAACTTGTTCGAAACTCGATCTTGTTCGAATTTCTAACCTGTTGGAACCTCGAACCGCAGCGTCAAACCCTGGGGTCGAACCTCGAACCTCGAAGTCGAACCCCGGGGTCGAACCTCGTACCTCGGTGTCGAACCTCGAACTTGGAACCACGATCTTAGGGATAAACTCGAACCTTGAGACTCGGGTCGAACCTCGAAACTTTTAGTACATCGAACACGTTCCAACCAGTTCCAACCAGATCCAACCAGTTCCAATCAGTTCAAACAAGTTCGAATATTTTCGAACTAGTTCGACACAGTTCGAACCAGTTCGAACCTGTTGGAACCAGTTAGAACCAGTTTGAACCAGTTCGAACCAGTTTGAACCAGTTACAACCAGTTAGAAAAGGTTTGAACAAGTTGGAACCAGTAAGAACTAGTTAGAACCAGTTGGAACCAGTTACAATCAGTTCGAACCTCGAACCTGTTCGAACCTTGACCCTGTTCGAACCTCGGACCAGTTCGAACCTCAAACCTGTTCGAACCTCAAACCTGTTCGTACCTCAAACCTGTTCGAACCTGTTCGAAGCTCGAACCTCGAACCTGTTCGAAGCTCGAACCTCGAACCTGTTCGAATCTCGAACCTCGAACCTGTTCTAACCTCGAACCTCGAACCTGCTCAAACCTGTTCGAACCTCGTACCTGTTCGAACCTGTTCGAAAATCCAACCTGTTCGAACCTCGAACCTGTTCGAACCTCGAACCTCGGGGTCGAACCTCGGGGTCGAACCTCGAACCTCGATCCTTGAACCTCGAACATCGGTGTCGAACCACGAACCACGGGGTCGACCCTCGAACCTCGATCTCGGGGTCGAATCTCGAACCTCGAGGTCGAACCTACAACCTCGAACCTCGGGTACTAATTCGAACCTCGAACTTGTTCGAAACTCGAACTTGTTCGAACCTCGAACTTGTTCGAACCTCGAACATGTTCGAACCTCGAACATGTTCGAACCTCGACCCGGTTCGAACCTCAATCCTGTTCCAACCTGTTCCAACCTGTTCGATCCGGTATGAACCACTTAGAACCGGTTAGAACAGGTTAGAACCGATTAGAACCGGTTAGAACCAGTTACAACCAGTTCGAACATTCAGTTCTTACTGGTTCGAACTGGTTCGAACTGGTTCTAACAGTTTCTACCTGGTTCTAACTGGTTCTAACTGGTTCGAACTTGTTGAAACTTGTTCGAACTTGTTCGAACTGGTTCGAACTGGTTCGAACTAGTTCCAACCGGTTCGAACTTTTCGAACTGGTTCGAACTAGTTTGCAACCGGTTCGAACCGGTTCGAACTGGTTGTAACTGGTTCTAACCGGTTCCAATCGGTTCCAACCTGTTCTAACCGGTTCTAAGCGGTTCATACCGGATCGAACTGGTTGGAACTGGTTGGTACTGGTTGGAACGGGTTGGAACGGGTTCGATGTTCTAAAAGTTTCGAGGTTCGACCTCGAGGTTCGAGGTTACCCCTAAGATCGTGGTTCAAGGTTCGAGGTTCGACCCCGAGGTTCGAGGTTCGACCCCGGGGTTCGACCTCGAGGTTCAAGGTTCGACCCCGGGATTCAACCCCGAGGTTCGAGTTTCGAACCAGTTCTAACCAGTCGAACCAGTTAGAACCAGTTTGAACCCGTTTGAACCAGTTTGAACCAGTTTCAACCAGTTTTTACCAGTTTTTACCAGTTTGAACCAGTTTGAACCAGTTTGAACTAGTTTAAACCAGTTAGAACCAGTTAGATTCAGTTTGAACCAGTTTGAACCAGTTTGATCCAGTTTGAACCAGTTAGAACCAGTTAGATTCAGTTAGAACCTGTTCGAACCTGTTCGAAACACGAACATGTTCGAACGTCGAACCTGTTCGAACCTGGAACCTGTTCGAACCTCGAACCTGTTCGAACCTCGAACCTGTTCCAACATCGACCCGGTTCGAACCTCTAACTGGTTTGAACCTCTAACCTGTTCGAACCTCGAACCTTGGGGTCGATCTCCGGGGTCGAACCTTGAACCTCGGGGTCGAACCCCGGGGTCGAATCTCGAACCTCGAACCTTGAACCACGATCTTAGGGGTAACCTCGAACCTCGGGGTCGAACCTCGAAACTTTTAGAACATTGAACCCGTTCCAACCAGTTCCAACCAGTTCCAAACAGTTCCAACCAGTTCGAACCAGTTCGAACCAGTTCGATCAAGTTAGAACAAGTTAGAACCAGTTTGAACCAGTTTGAACCAGTTTTAACCAGTTTTAACCAGATTTAACCAGTTTTAACCACTTAGAACCTTTTTAAACCAGTTTGAACCAGTTTGTACCTGTTCGAACCTGCTCGAACCTCGAACCCGTTCGAACCTCGAACCCGTTCGAACCTCTAACCCGTTCGAACCTCGAACCCGTTCGAACCCGTTCGAACCTCGAACCCGTTCAACCTCGAACCCGTTCGAACCAAGAACCCGTTCGAACCTGCTCGAACCTAAAACCTCTTCGATCCTCAAACCTGTATGAACCTCAAACCTGTTCGAAGCTCGAACCTTGAACCTGTTCGAAGCTCGAACCTTGAACCTTCTCAAACCTGTTTGAACCTCGAACCTGTTCGAACCTGTTCGAACCTCGCACCTGTTCGAACCTCGAACCTTTTCGAACCTCGAACCTGTTCCAACGTCGAACCTGTTCCAACCTCGAACCTCGATGACGAAACTGAACCTCGGGGTCGAACCTCGAACCTTGCACCCCGATCTTCGGGGTAACCTCAAACCTCGAATCTTGGGGTCGAACCTCGAACCTTGGTGTCGATCCTCGTACCTCGATCCTTGAACCTCGAACATTGGCGTCGAACCACGATCCATGGGGTCGACCCTCGATTCTCGAAACTCGGGGTCGAATCTCGAACCTCGAACCTCGGGGTCGAACCTAGAACCACGAACCTCGGGTACTAACTTCGAACCTCGAACTTGTTGGAACCTCGAAACTGTTCGAACCTGTTCGAACCTGTTCGAACCTGTTCGAACCTGTTCGAACCTGCTCGAACCTCAAACCTGCTTGAACCTCGAAACTGCTCGAACCTCGAACCTCTTCGAACCTCGAACCTGTTCGAACCCGTACGATCCTCGAACCCGTTCGAACCTCGAAACCGTTCGAACCTCGAACCCGTTCGGACCCGTTCGAATCTCTAACTCGTTCGAACCTCGAACCCGTTCGAACCTCGAATCCGTTTGAACCTCGACCCCGTTCGAACCTTTTCGAACCTCAAACCTGTTTGAACCTGTTCGAAGCTCGAACCTCGAACCTGTTTGAACCTCGATCCTGTTCGAACCTAGAACCTGTTCGAACCTCGAACCTGTTCAAACATGTTCGAACCTCGAACCCGTTCGAAAATCGAACCCGTTCGAACCTGGAACCAGTTCGAACCTCAAACCAGTTCGAACCTGGAACCTGTTCGAACCTCGAACCTGTTCGAACCTCGAACCTCGTGGTCAAACCCCAAGGTGTAACATCGAACTTCGGGTCAAACCCCGAACCTTGCACCCCGATCTTCGGGGTAACCTCAAACCTCGAATCTCGGGGTCGAACCTCGAACCTCGGGGTCGAACCTCGAACCTCGATCCTTGAACCTCGAAATCGGGTTCGAACCAAGAACCACAGGGTCGACCCTCGAACCTCGAAACTCGGGTCGAATCTCGAACCTCGAACCTCGGGGTCGAACTTAGAACCTCGAACCTCGGGTACTAACTTCGAACCTCGAACTTGTTAGAACCTCGAACTTGTTCGAACCTCGAACATGTTCGAACCTTGAACCATTTAGAACCAGTTAGAACCTCGAACATGTTTGAACTTCGAACCTGTTCCAACATCGTCCCGGTTCCAACATCGACGCGGTTCGAGCCTCTAACCGGTTCGATCCTCTAACCTGTTCGAACCTCGAACCTCGGGGTCGAATGCCGGGGTCGAACCTCGAACCTTGGGGTCGAACCCCGGGGTCGAACCTCGAACCAACATACTTAGCACCAACATACTAAGCGCTAAGATACTAAGCACCAACAAACAAAGCGCCATGATACTATGTGCCAACATACTAACCGTCAACATACTAACCACAAACATACTAAGCTCCAAATTACTAAGGGCCAACATACTAAGAGCCAACATACTAAACGCCCAACTACTAAGGGCCAAAATACTAAGCTCCAAAATACTGAGCGCCAACATACTGAGCACCAACATGCTAAGGTCCAAGATGCTAGGGGCCAAGATGCTAAGGGCCAAGATGCTAAGGGCCAATATGCTAAGGGCCAAGATGCTAAGGGCCAAGATGCTAAGGGCCAAGATGCTAAGGGTGATCGTACTAAGGGCTAACATACAAAGGGCCAACATACTACCCGCAAACATAATAAGTGCCGAAATACTAATGGCCAACATACTAAGAGCTAACATACTAAGGGCCAACACACTAAGTTACAACTTATTAAGCTTCAACTAAGGGCCAACATATTAAGCACCAACATACTAAGGGCCAACATACTAAGCACCAACATACTATGCACCAACATAGTAATTGCTAACATACTAACTGCCAACATACTAATCACCAACATACTAAGCGCCAACATACTAATGGCCAAATTATGAAGCGCCAAAATACTAAGCGCCAAAATATTAAGCACCAACACACTAAGTGCCAACATACTAAGTGCCAACATACTAAGTGCCAACATACTAAGTGCCAACATACTAAGTGCTAACATACTAAGGGCCAACAACTAAGGGCCAACATACTAAGAGCCAACATTCTAAGGGCCAACATACTAAGTGCCAAACATACTAAGTGCCAACATACTAAGGGCCAACAACTAAGGGCCAACATACTAAGAGCCAACATACTAAGGGCCAACATACTAAGTGCCAAACATACTAAGTGCCAACATACTAAGCACCAACATGCTAGGGGCCAACATACTACCAACTTAAAAAAGGGCCAACATACTAAGGGCCAACATACTAAGGGCTAACATACTAAGGGCCAACATACTAAGGGGCCAACATACTAAGGGCCAACATACTAAGGGCCAAGATACTAAGGGCCAACATACTAAGGGCCAACATACTAAGTGCCAACTTACAAGTGACCAAAATACTAAGGACCAACATACTAGGCGCCATAATACTATGCGTCCAAATACTAAGGGCCAACATACTAAAGACCAAAATACCAAGCACCCACAACAAAGGAGCAACATACTAAGTGCCATCATACTAAGCACTAACATACCAAGTGCCAACATACTAAGAACAAACATACTAAGGGCCAACATACTAAGGGCCAACATCCTAGGTGCCAACATACTAAGCGCCGACATACTTATGGCTAATGCACTAAGTGCCAACAAAATAAGGGCCTACATATTAAGTGCCAACATAATAAGGGCCAACATTCTAAGCGCCCACATACTATGACCCAACATACTAAGAGCCAACATAATAAGGGCCAAAATACTATAGGGCCAAAATACAAAGGGCCAAAATACAAAGGGACAAAATACAAAGGGCCAAAATACAAAGGGCCAAAATACAAAGGGCCAACATACAAAGGGCCAACATACAAAGGGCTAACATACAAAGGGCCAACATATAAAGGGCCAACATATAAAGGGCCAACATACTCTGCAGCAACATACTAAGTGCCAACATACTAAGTGCCAACATAATAAGTGCCAACTTACAAGGGGCCAAAATACTAAGGGCCAACATACTAAGCACCATCATACTAAGCACCAATATAGTAAGTGACAACATACTAAGTGCCAGAATACTAAGCACCAACATACTAAGCACCAACATACTAAGCACCAACATACTAAGTGCCAACATACTAAGTGCCGACATACTAAGTGCCGACATACTAAGCACCAACATACTAAGTGCCAACATACTAAGTGCCAACATACTAAGGGCCAAGATACTAATCACCAACATACTAAGCTCCAACATACTAAGCGGTAAAATACTAAGCGGTAACATACTAAGCGGGAACATACTATGTGCCAACTTACTAAGGACTACCATTCTAAGCACCAACATACTAAGCGCCAACATACTAAGCATCAACATACTAAGCACCAACATACTAAGCGCCAAATATACTTATGGCTAACATACTAAGTGCAAACATACTAAGCGCCCACATAGTATGACCCAACATACTATGGGCTAACATAATGAGGGCCAACATAATGAGGGCCAACATAATGAGGGCCAACATAATGAGGGCCAACATAATAAGGGCCAATAAGGGCCAACATTCTAAGCACCAACAATCTAAGCACCAACATACTAAGTGCCAACTTACTAAGCATCAACATACTAAGCATCAACATACTAAGCATCAAAATACTAAGTACCAACATACTAAGTGCCAAATATACTTATATCTAACATACTAAGTTCGAACAAACTAAGCACCTACATATTAAGTGCCAACATACTAAGCGCCCACATAGTATGACCCAACATAATAAGGGCCAACATAATAAGGGCCAACATACTTAGCGCCAACATACTTAGCGCCAACATACTTAGCGCCAACATACTTAGCGCCAACATACTAACCGCCACCATACTAACCGCCAACATAGTAACCGCCAACATAGTAACCACCAACATACTAAGCGAGAACATACTAAACTCCAAATTACTATGAGCCAATATACTTAGCGCCAACATACTTAGCGCCAACATACTTAGCGCCAACATACTTAGCGCCAACTTACTTAGCGCCAACATACTTAGCGCCAACATACTTAGCGCCAACATACTAGGTGCCAACATACTAAGAGCTACCATACTAAGGCCCAATATTCTAAGCACCAACATACTAAGTGCCAACATACTAAGCGCCAACATACTAAGTATGAACATACTAAGTTCCAAAATACTAAGTACGAACATACTAAGTGCCAACGTACTCAGTGCCAACATACTAAGTGCCAACATACTAAGCGCCAACATACTAAGTGCCAACATACTGAGCGCCAACATACTGAGCACCAAGATACTAAATTCCAACATACTATGTGTCAATATACTAACCTCTAACATACTAATTGCCAAGATACTAAGGGCCAACATACTAAACGCCAACATACTAGGGGCTAACATACTAAGGGCGATCATCGTAAGTGTCACCATACTAAGCACCCAAAAACTAAGAGCCAACATAATAAGGGCCACCATACTAAGTGCCAACATACAGAGGTTCATCATACTATGGGCCAACATACTAAGTGCCAAGTACATGGGGCCAAAATACTAAGGGCCAACATACTAAGCACCATCATACTAAGCACCAATATAGTAAGTGCCAACATACTAAGTGCCATCATACTAAGTGCCAACACACTAAGTGCCAACACACTAAGTGCCAACACACTAAGTGCCAATACACTAAGCGCCAACACACTAAATGCCAACACACTAAATGCCAACACACTAAGTGCAAACACACTAAGTGCCAACACACTAAGTGCCAACATACTAAGTGCCAACATACCAAGTGCCAACATACTAAGTGCCAACATACTAAGTGCCAACATACTAAGCACTAACATACTTAGCGCCAACATACTAAGTGCCAACATTAGATGTGCCAATGTACTTAGTGCCAACATTCTAAGCGCCGACGTACTCAACATACAAACGGCCAACATACTAAGGGCCAACATACTAAGTACTAACATACTAAGGGCCACTCGACGCACCAGACTCCCCACCATCGCTGCACCCCGAGACAGCAGCCTGAAGACGGCTGGTGTAGACTTTCTTTGAATGACTCTAAAACTGCTACAGCAGCACTGGGGGCCGGTAAAACACCCAACTATTAAATTTATTTATTTTAGACCTGTTATACGTGCCCAGATAACTTCACAGTTACTTTCAACCTCGATCTGAGTAGAAACAATATCTTTGTCCACAGCGATGAACACTCCTCCTCCAGTTGTATCTGATCTATCTTTCCGAAATACATTCCACACCTCGCTGAATATTTCTGAACTTGCCACTTCATGATTTAGCCTGCTGTAAGTGCCTAAAACTATCTGAGCACAATAATTTCCATGTAGTGCAGCAAATTCTGGAACTTTGTTTCTAATACTTTGTAAGTTCGCGGCTAATGTTTTGATATTTTTGAGCCGAACGTGGCCTGAATTCGCTGTTTGAATGTTGACAGGCGAGTGCTCATGAGAGTTAGCACCTATCCAAAAAAATCTGCACTCCACAGGTACTCTGCTACCCGAGTAGCCGCTTCCTTAGTGTAGTGCAAACCTGATCTGTTTAGGGGCACCCTACAATTCCCCACCCGATAACGCAGATCCAGAAATCTGCATCCATGACTGTCACAGAGTCGGCGAAGCCTCGGGTTCAGACCCTCCACTCGGCTCCAAACCAAAGGACCCTGATCAACCCTGGGAACAATGCTACAAATCGACAGCTCTGCTTGCACCCCGCGTGCTAAGGCAGCAGCCTTCACCAATTCCGCCAGCCGCTCATAAGACCTGAGGATGTCCTCAGAACCCAAGCGACAAGCGTCATCGGTGCCGACGTGAGCTACGACTTGCATTCGACCGCACCCCTCACCCTCTATAGCCGCCGGCAAGGCCGCCTCCACAATTCGGATGAGGCCCCCCGTCAGACACACCGAGTGCACGTTGGAATTTTTTCCGGATCTCGACGCTATCTGCCTAAGGGGCTCCATCACGTGCCTAACATTGGAGCTCCCAATAACTAATAATCCCCTTCCCCCGTGCACCTGCTCGGACCCTGCTGAAGGAGTGGCCACACCTCCACTCACAGGACGAACGGGCGCGGACGGACGTCCAGCCTCCACATTGGCCTTCCGCATCGAGCGACGCGAACGACGTACAACCTGCCACTCCCCTTGCGGCTCGACGACGTCTGGTACACCTGAAGGTGCCTCGGTAGCAGGGACAGAGAGCGAAGCGTGAGACACCTGAGGTATCCCACTCGACGCACCAGACTCCCCACCATCGCTGCACCCCGAGACAGCAGCCTGAAGATGGCTGACCGTAGCCAACAGCGCGCTCAGCTGTTCCCGAACTGCGGCCAATTCCTCCTACGTCCGCACACAGCAGGCACACATCCTATCCATCCTTTCGATACAATTAACTGTAGAAAGTAGAAAACTAAATAATCAAGTTTTAAGTAGCCTAGTACTCTAATAAAGGCGGCTGGCAGGTGACTGAACTGTGGTCAGTGGTAACTACACTTTCAAAACAACGAAACTGTGTCCGGCAGTTTTCAAAATAAACAAGAAAGTCTATGGAATACACCGTTAAAACGCGCGGGAGTATAAGCTTTCTCAAAGCAGAACACGAAATAAGGAAGTGACAATATGACACGTAGCTTGCAGCAGACGAAAACTATACACTCGGTATTTATCAACGCTGTCATACAAATTTACTGAGTGAATTGGAGATATATACTCCTGATTGACATAACTATCTCAGGATGAATGAAGATACGTATTTGAATCTTCTGTCTCTCTCATTATGCCTTTGATCAAGAAGCAGGATACAATAATGAGGGAGGCTATAACACCACATGAAAGACTAACAGCAGCATTGCGACTTCTCGCGACAGGAAGAAGTTATCAAGACCTCAGATATACTACCATTATTTCGCGAAGGCACTTGGTGAGATATTTCGCGAGTAGTATGTCATATGCAGCGTCTCTTATTTTTATCATGATGGTCCTTACGTTTAATATTTCACAAGCAGGGATGCGTCTCACACAGTCTAATAAATGCATCTAAGAGGTCGTGGTTTATGTTTCTTAATTCAGACATTGCTATTACAGCACTAAATGAAACTTACCGAAAGCAAATAATGCAGCCTCACTCAGACTGTCAAATTGCTTGCACAAGCATCTTTATTGTCCACACACGCTCAAGCACGCATACGCTTGAACGCTTGCACAAGCATGCATAATCGAAATTCGATTCTGCATCAAGCTGCTTGTAGAAGCCAGATGATTAATGAAATTTATCCTACAGACGCTCAAGCATGCTTGTCAAGCATGCTGTTACGTGTGTGGCCGCCATTATAAGTTGGTTTCAGTATAAAGACGTCAGGCGCAGTCTATTAAATCTTTGGCCTATGCTTTTTACCATCTAATATATAAAGCAGAGTGTGGGTATGTTTTTATGTGTTGCATACAAATCTACAGTTTTGTTCCAATCTTTATGAAATTTGGTACATGTAAGCTTCAATCTATGAGGACGGTCGACGTAAGAATCACATACGATATATAGTCCACGAGATACGACGTCATAAACAATGAGATGCGGGAAAAACTGCTGCATTTTGCGACAAAGCTGCTCATTTTCTCCTAAACCATTGGGCCGATTGCAACCAGATTTGGTACACAGATTCCTTACCGTGAGGTAACAATTGCTGCATGGTTAAGAATCACATACGGCACATGGTTCAAAAGATATTACGTCATAACCAATAGAAATCGCAAAAAATGCCATATAATGCGGCGATACTTTCGAAATGCACTGTATGAGAATGACAGTACTTAGCGACTTGCAACGAACTGTAAACATAATTTCAAAACTTTATTAAACATCCCGTCGCTGGCCTCTCCGAGGGACACCACCTTGACGAAGCACTGTCCGTGCGGGTGGAGAGGCTTGCGTATCCGTGTGAAGCTGAGGGCTATACCGAAGGTAGAGAACCTACTGCCAGAAAGGCCTCAGCTGATGGATCTGACGAAGAGTGTCCCACAACGTCTCGTCTTCCTTATCCTCTCCCAGTCCTTTCCCAATTCCTTTCCCAAAGCAAGGTGTGATGCGATCCGTGCCGAGAGGTGTGTGGCACATGGGTGGATGTGTCTCGAATGGAGCCTCAGGGATACCGGGTGACCTCCCTGAGTAAGTAGCCTTGCACCACACAGGGTTATCGTGGTGTGGACCATATAAATCCCCAAATCTCGTGGGACTAAGATGAACACAGAAAAAGAAAGTATTTTAA
Source organism: Locusta migratoria (assembly GCA_026315105.1). NCBI lineage: Eukaryota > Metazoa > Arthropoda > Insecta > Orthoptera > Acrididae > Locusta > Locusta migratoria. The sequence goes on along the minus strand of CM048752.1, from coordinate 137,697,388 downwards.
AAGAATCTGAGGGGAAATCTGAGACCTCAGATACTTAGACATCGGGAACAGGACCGATGGAGTGCACTCCTACTTCTGAATCAGGGTCTAGATCTGAGCAAGAAGTGGGAACTGTAACAGAGAAGTTGGACCAGATTACGATTAAGGCCTTGTCTGGGGCTCAGAGGAGGAAACTTCTCAAGGAACAGAAGCAAAAGGAAGGAAAATAATGGCTTCCTAAACATAAGTGGAGGGAATCAAAACGGCTTGAGCCCAAGACCCCAAAAAAGAAACTGCCTCAGGTCGAAGGGGATACACAGACCCCCTCGACGTCAAAGACAGGTGGGAAGAGGGTTAGCGAGGAATCTAAGACTCCCTCCTCTCTGGACAAGCGTGATCCTAAAAGGCTGAGGCAGGAAATAGGGAAACAGACCTATAGTACTGCAGTCTCGGTCTTTAGAATGGCGGTTGTCCAAGAAGGATACCCACTGGTGAGCATCACCTCACAGCAGGAAGAGCTCGTGCAGATGGCCCTCTTTGAAGAGATTGGGGGGGCGACACTGGTCCAGCTGTCAGGAGGGTCTATCTAGATCACGGTGCCCTCATTTTTGTCTGCGAGGGGGAGCACTCAGCAGAATGGCTTAAGGACAAGGTGCCCATGATATCCCCGTGGGAGGACGCGAAGCTGCTGGTCAAGACGGCAGCCGAACTCCTGAAGACCGCAAAAATATCAATATGGGTACCAAAGATCCTTAAGGATGTCCCTCCAAAGATTCTGTTCGAGAAAATAAGGGTCCAGAACCCAATAGTCTTGACAGAGGATTAGAGGGTAATTAACCAAAAGGTCGTTCCAGAAGGATGAACCCTGGTGGTGGAGGTCGAAGTCCCTGAAGGCAATTCGAGAGGAAGGCCTGAAACTGTTTTTAGGGTTCTTGGAGGTTGCCGTCAGGGTAATCAAAATAATGGCAGCAAGATGGGGACTGGAAGTGCTGCAGATAAACCTGCAGCACAGTAAAGGGGCCACTGCTGCCCTGAGGGATCGCCTGGGGAGACAGGAGGTGGACGTGGCCTGATACAAGAACCCTATTTATACAAAGGGGGTGTATCGGGCCTCGGTGGTACTGGAGGTAAGCTGATTTATGCTAGAAATCTGAAAAACTCCAGAACATGCATTTATGTTAGAAATGGAATACCTTTCATACCAATGATGGATTTTTGTTCCAGGGACCTGGTGACCATCAGGATGCAGCAACATGACGAAGGTATCACGAGGGAAATTGTATTGGCCTCGGCATACCTTCCTTACAAAGACAGCTCTCCTCCTTCTTTGGAAGTGAGGAAACTGACGGAAGCCTGCCATCGGCAAGGTGACGAACTGTTGGTGGGATGTGATGCCAATGCCCACATCTATCGTGGGGCAGCAAGGACACCAACAGTAGAGGTGAGCGCCTTCTTGAATTTCTCCTATCTAACACCTTGGAAATCCTGAATAGGGGTGATGAACCTACATTCAGGAATAGTAGAAGGGAAGAAGTAATTGACATAACTTTTGGTTCCATGATGATGGGAAGTTACGTCAAACAGTGGCATGTGGTCCTGGAACCATCCTCATCAGATCACATGTATATTAAATTCAAGGTTGAAATGGGAACCAGGAGGAACATTGAGGAAGGAGGATGGGGGGTATACAAAGGCAGCACATGAAACGCTGGAACTGCTCCTCAAGACTCACTTTCCTCAATATACTCTGGGAGATAACTCAGACCAGAATGCGATTCCTGAGAGGACTGGGATCCGGCCAAGGAGTGTGTCGATTTCAGTAAGGTCCAATGGGCGGTGGGAACATTTCAACCGTTCACGTAATCTGGCCCTGATGGAATCTTTCCAGCTCTCCTGCAACAAGTGGGAGAAAATCTTATTACATTCCTATGCAGGTTATTCAGGGTTAGCCTAGCAGCAGGAATCATTCCCAATGCCTGGAGGGCAGTAAAGGTTGTCTTCATTCCAAAATCAGGGAGAATTGATAATACCAAGGACAAGGATATGAGACCAATCAGCCTGTCCTTCATTCTTAAGACATTGGAAAAGCTGGTTAATGTGCATGTTGGAGAAGGAGGTTAAGTAAGGCTCCTCTACATTCAAACCAACATGCATATCAGCCAGGTAAATCATGTGAGAGAGCTCTCCACCAACTCGTTGGGAAGGTGGAGAAAGCACTACACTTTCAGGAAATAGCCCTCTGTATCTTCCTGGACAGCGAGGGGGCTTTTAGCAACACGACCTTCGATTCCATGGTTAGGGCAGCAGAGGTGCATGACCTAGGGACCACTATATGTAGGTGGACTAGGGCCATGCTCAGTGGAAGAAAGGTGGAGGCTACCATGATGAATGAAAAAATGGTAATCAACGCCACTAGGGGTTGACCGCAAGGAGGAGTTATTTCCCCTTTATTGTGGAATCTAGTGGTGAATGACCTCATTGGATAATTAAACTCTAGGCAGTACTTTTGCCAAGGATACGCAGATGATCTTGTCATAGTAATACTTGGCAAATTTGCTGACACAGTAAAGAATGTGGCACAAGGTGCTTTGGATATTGTGCAAGACTGGTGCAGAAAACAGGATCTGGGGGTTAGTCCCAAGAAGACTTGTTTTACCATTCACAAAGAAGCATAACCCAATAATCAAGTTGGAATCTAAAGCTTTTCAATGAAGCGCTACCTGTGAAGGGAACAGTGAAATATCTAGGGGTTACCCTAAATGAGAAACTTACACAGGCCCCTCACATTACGAATATTTGCTCCAAGACAAAAGGTACTCTTGCAAGTACCAGGAGAGCTTGTGGCAAAAATTGGGACCTGAGCCCCAAGGGTATGCACTGGATATACACCACGGTGATTAGACCCAGGATCACCTATGGGGCGGTCGTGTGGTGGAAGAAGGTAGAACAGCAGGTTGCTGCTAAGGAGCTTGGTAAGGTGCAGAGATTAGCCTGCTTAGCCATAACAGGTGGAATTAGCAGCACATCAACTGCTGGGATGGAAACCATGCTGGATATGCCCCCATTACACCTTTCGGTCAAGATGGAGGCAACAGCTGGTTCATGCAGACTCAAATCTGGCAACAACTGGAACTCTTTGGGATATCCAGAAACACACACTAAAATAGTGACTGTGGTAAATATAGGAAAGGTTGGGGTAATGCCAGCCGACTATATTGTAACCCCATACTGCTTCAACAAGCCTTTCAATATAACAATTGGAAGTAGGGAGCAGTGGGAGAAAATAGTTCGACACCATATGGGGGATATTGTCTGGTTCACTGACGGTCAAAATCGGACCAAGGCGTTGGGGCCAGGGTATATGGGGTGCAGCCAAGACTGGATGGCGACATCTCTAGAGAAACTGGCCTCAGTATTCCAGGCCGAAATCACTGCCATCAGGGCGTGTGTGGAGGAGAATTTGCATAGGTGCTACAAAGATCGTAGCATTTATATCTATTCAGACAGCCAGGCAGCCCTGAGATCACTGGCACCTCCTGCAACAAGATCTAAAAGTGTTGCAGAATGTCACAGGGATCTGGTGGAGCTAGGGGAAAGGAATAGAGTAAACCTATTGTGGATCCCTGGCCACTCGGGGATCAGTGGCAACGAACGTGCCGACAGATTAGCCAGGATGGGGGCAGAGACTCCATTTATTGGACCGGAACCTATCGTGACAATCACCAAGGCAATGATCAAATTGGAGCTACGTAACTGGCTCAGAAGACAGCACGTAGAATATTGGACCAAAGTCCATCAACAAAAACATGGCACGGTAATGATGCCAAAGCCATGTTTTAAAAAAAGACCTGCAATCCAGGGCCTGAACAGGAGAGACTAGACTCATGGTTTGATCAGGCCATGGTAATTTCAATAAAACACCTACATACAATGGGAATAACAGAAGAGGACCCTAAATGTAGGATCTGTGATGACGGTGATGAAACTGCATCACATCTAATCTTCGAATGCATTGCAATGGAGAGTAAAAGGCACAGAACATTTGGGACAACCAGACCCGAAGAAATTGTGTCTAATAAAGAACGGGTGAAGGGACTCCTTGAACTGTTCAAGGGCATTGGTTGGCTTTACTAGATATACAGGGAGCGATACCGCACAATGAACTTAGTTTCGGTGCGGGCAGTGGCGGGTTGGACCAAGACTGTTTTGGCTTCCCTGAAAAAATCAAATCAAATCAAAATTCTCTCTCTGGCAACCGTAGTAAACTGATGAAAGGAAAAAAGTTTCTCACTTACTACTTTTCCGCTGTTTATGGAGTAAAACTACGACTCTCGGTATGACGTTACAATTTATAATTTGTGCCCTACAAATTGTAGCCGCAGGAAATTTTAAAGAAAGTTTACACACATACAGTTGAATGTACCTTCGAAACTGTATCACAGTACGACACGTAGTTCATGAGATATGAGCACATAAACATTAACGTTCTGCTGTTCATGGAGTAAAACTACGGCATTCAGTATGACGTTACAATTTATAATTTCTACACTACAAATTTTAGCCGCGGGGAATTTTACAAACAGTATACACGCATATAGTACCTTCTAAATTGTATCACATTACGGTACGAAGTTCAATGAGATATGAGCACTTAAACAGTGAGGTTCACGGGAAAACCGCCCCATCACGTACCAAGTTTCAATCTATTACTTCTTTACTACTAATTGTTCTCTCAAGAGATTTTACAGCTCTTATACAAATGAATAAATAAATAAAAACGTGGGCAACGCCGGGTTTTCAACTAGTAAAAAATAAATCTAAGGAATATTTATAAACTCAAATCTATAGACGTAAGGATTAATCGAATAATCAATTATTAGGTTACGTATAATCGTTACAATTGATCGACCTATTTACATAATCGAAAAATCGATTATTCGACTCATTCACATGTAATGGCCCGTCGCTACTGCGAGCATTCAGTCGCGTGGAGAAGATACTCGGCAGAGTGCAGTACACTCTCGAGTAGTCCCCGCTGTCGAACCGCGGCGTCCCATTAGATGGACTGCCGCGTCGTCAGGTCGCTCTGATCAGTCGCGTGGAACTTCACCAGCAACGCGTACGGCGGTGGGGCAGTTGCTGTGTCCTGATGGCGTGGCGGTGTGGCGTCTCTTGCTGCTACCAGATAAGTGCACAACATGTTCTTCTCGCTGTCGGAGCCGCTCGTACAACGCAAAGTGTTTCCATTTTCGTCTATTTCATTATTTGATGACCAATTTCGGTTAAGGACAGGTTACGGGAAACCAAAGTCGTGCTGTAATATATTCGCTGTATAGACCAGGAACATGCCTTATGCCGTAAGAGAACGTTAACTCGCGTATTTGGTAAATACGTTAAAAAAGAAACTCCAACGAACGCTTAATGATTTTGGTAATTCCCTAGGACCCGTGTGCATCGAAGGAAACGGCATTGCGATCGATGTATATTGAACGTTAGATTCCTGCTCCACATGCGATATGACAAACGCGAAGCAGTTGATTTATACTGTTTGTTTTGATGCCATCTCACAACTGTATGAACTATCACACCAAAGTTTCCGCTTTAGTTGTCACAATTGGAAAAATGTCCGAACTAAAAACTGTTTTACGTCGAGGAATGTTTTTATCTGTTGACATGGCGCATATGCCGCAAGCATTTTAAGATTGACGTTGCCTTAGGGCAGAGGTGTTTCACAATTCAAGGTAGCCTGTGTAAGATGAACACATGTATCGTATTTAAGGTTTCAGTGTTTTCGTTTTAAGTTTTCCTTGGTTTTCTCCTTTTAGAACTTGAGAATGGTCTAATTTAGGCCCGAAACATGTCGTTCTGATATTTTTAAATTGACAACTGGAGCGGAAACTTTCGTGCGATGATTTATATTGTATATTTGATTGCGTTGAATTTGTGGTAATTTCTTGTGCTTTTCCGGCTTAATATGTACTGAAAGAAATATCGGTAATTTCCATGAATTGTATATGTCCAGCGTGCAACAGTAAACATATTCCGTATTTCTGAACAGGAGATTGTGGAGCTACGTGCCCTCAGCTACTAAAAAAAATTCTTGTTTAACCTACATCTAACCTTAAGCCTACACTACCGATGACTTTAAAGTCAAAGTTAGGGTACGTGTAGGTTAAACAAGAATTCAGTTTTTAGTACATGAGGGCTCGTAGCTCCCGAATTTCCGGTTCACAAACACTAAATCCTCACTGGTAGTGAAGTAAGAGTAGAACTTTAGATATATATCGACCGCAATACCGTTTCATTCGATGTACACGGGTAGTAGGAAATGACCATTTTTATGTAGTTCATTAAAATCAAGGAGATTAGAATACAGGGAGACGTCCTTACGCTGAAAAACAGAAGCTTGCCTTCGCCATATTACTAAATTTTCGAGAAGTTAGTGTTGTAGAGCTAATGTTTTGTCACTTAAAACAGGAATAAAACATCAGACTGCTTTGCCGTCATGTAAAACGTGTTAAGAGTGCAAATTAGTTATTAAGAATAAGGTTTTCAAATATGTTTAGTGTTTATTACTATTAGTACAAGAAATATTTTTTTTGGAAGTACATACTTTCCAGTGACTGTCAGTTCAATACTTTGACAGTAACAGGGTCGACTTAACGGTTAGTTTTAACGGATAAATAGCATTCAAAAATTGACAAAGATGGCGGACAGGGTAACTGACGTATGTGCTCAGCATAGATAATGCCATCTCCCCTCATTCTGACCTTGATTAAAATGTTAAATTCGGGATTTAGGGGTGTTTTCACGGTTTGTCTATATAGCCATGGACCTCACCCCGGTGTCTTGTACGTCCTCCATGGCAATATGTTTGGTAAAGAAAGTCCAATAAATGCTAGTTGTCGACGCCACGCGTCCGCTTTGACCAATGACATCGTACGTAATTCAGACTCGCTACGTAATTCATGGCGAGGTAATACATAGAAATATTCGTCGAATCTAAAGGGACTACCGCGGGAAAATAGAGGGTTTGGAAGAGGTCATATTAAAATCTAAAATATAAAACATCCACATTCACTAACTGCTATGGAAATATCGAAATTAATACATAGTAGGAAAATTAAGAATACAGTGGTATAGGCAATTGAAATTGACCTCTGTCAATTCTCCTTTTCGATGCCCACCAAATATTGCTGTATAAAATTTTTGGTTAAAGTCTAGTTAGTGTCCCGGACTGGTGCTTGGCGTGTAGAAGTTGGCAACGACGCGAAGACAGCCAATTAGGAGTAGAGTTCGCGCGGCCAATAGGATTGTTTTTCATGTCTATTGAATTTGGCGCCAGTTTTGACATTGGTGTAAGCCCCTAACAGAAGATTTCGTTATGAATTTCAGTGATCTCGTGATTAAAGATGGTCAGGTTTGTTAAATATGGGTGTATTTTTCGAGGGCAGTGTTTGAGGATAGCTGCTTTATTGACCGGACAAGGGTACATCGAGAACCTGTCAACCACAGAGCAGGAACAGCATTAATTAATTTCCACCAATTTGTCGCGAATTCCGAGGGCAGTGTTAGGGTCAGACTGAAAGTACATTAGGCGAACATTCGTGATAAGAAAACCTGTAAAATTCACGACCAGCCTGGGTAGGTATGCGATAGCATCGATTTTTTACTATTAGTTTACAAACCATAAACACTAAAGCTGTTTCTTATGGGCCACGCGAAAGCTGTTTGATTGGCTGCCTTCACTTGCCTCATTCATCCCGCCGTTACCAACGTCTACACGACGAGCACTAGTCGCGGACTCATAAACTAGTCTTTTACCAAATTGTTTGGGAGGAGGGGGGCGAAGGTATGGTCAATTGGAATAAATCTATCCAGGCGATTTCTTGTTCCCGATTCCAAACATTTCTGCATAAAGTAAATTTTAGTTAGCGATTCGATAATTACACATCACCATTTCTTTCACTTCATGTCCCTACTCCATGCCGGCAATTACGTAAACTTGGCGATAGGCAACGTCGTGTTAAGGCAAGTGTTCGGTCACTCTTGCTTGTACGATGGCTGTTTTCAATCCGTTCATCACTTTTGTATCAAATTTCTCAATCTCTTATCTCGCAACGAACCAAAAAGTAGCTAATTCCAAATAAACCACTTTAGATAACGAAACTTCAGATAGTTAAAATAACAAATGCCTAGCAGTAAGAAAGTTCGTATTTTTGGTGCATAAATACAATATATTAAGATATACATTGACGTGCATCGGTATTAGAGATAGGAAAAATGGAACATCTGACGGTTTCGGAACAAATGAAACCGTACAGTGTGAGGTTTCGAAACCATGAAACCGTGTGTATTTCATAATAATAGGGGCCTGTTTATTATAACATCGTAAACATGTAGTGCATAAGTACTGCTATGCAACCACACTCAGAGGGCAGCAACTGTAAGAGAAAACAATACTTTAATTCAGATGCCTTTGCAGTTATGTATTTTCTACACCGGAAAAAATTTACCTACCACTCCGGCGGTCTCACGTGGTTATGTTGGCAACATCAAAACACGGTTGGAAAATCTTTGCCAAGACGTTTATATTCTTCCTGCTCCTTGGTTGACAGATTCTTGTATGTACCCTTGTCCGCTCAGTCAAGTAAATGCCCTTTTACAAAGATTTCTTGACAAAACATTTGCATTGTAAGGCGATTCGCTAATTCCAACGTCACATGATTGCCAACATTATCACGGGTGTCTTCTAGGACAATAAGTAAATCACTGTACCAAATGCACTGCTTTCGGAATAAGTGAAATTCCTGCCTTCCCATTAGCTGCGAACTGAAGTTTATGTCTACTATATTGGCTTTTATCAAAGTAGGTATAATGGATACATTCTGCTTTCCTCTAATATTGATAGGTGTTGTGTGTTATAACCTACACGTGATATTCAAAAGGCAAATTATCAAATAACACTGAACCGAGCGCATTGAGGCGCTATGCTAAGATGCGCGAGGCCGTTCCCCGTCGGAGGTTCGAATACTCCATCGGACATGGATGTTTGTCTTCTTTAGAATAAGCTACTTTTTAAGTAGTTTGTAAGTTTAGGGACTGATGACCCCGCTGTTAAGTCCCATAAGCTTTACAAACATGTTGAATTTTTTGGGCTAATATTTTGCGAAGGGTTAAGTTTTTATACATCGTTCTAGGTACTTTAGAAAATTAAACCTCATCTTAAAATTAGTTCTGTAAATAACTTTAATGCGCGTACTCACTTACCGTTCAAATATGGAAGTATAAATACGAAATTCGTCAAATACGGAACATTGTTAAATTTTCATGTAATCATATCTTGTAAAAGATATCTTTTTACACGAGTATCCGGACATTGCTCGCAAGAAATTAACGGTATGAGAAAAAGTTCTATTTAAAACGAGATTAAATTTGCAATCTTCCCTTGTTAGTATAGTCATTTTAATTTTTGTTTCTTTTATTAAGTTGTAGGTGTAGTCAGGTTTTCAATATTATTAGCGTACTTCGATAGATAAACAGAGAATTTTACTGGATATTTCAATGCAAATAGTGAACAATGTTTTATTTTTCATTTACGTTTATAAAGCAGACACATATCATTTCGAAATACTGCAGTAGCTTTAGATACGAATCTTGATGCAGTAATATTAAGTTACATATTCACGTCTGTCCGTTAGTTTATCTGTGCAGAGCTACAGGAAAATGAAACACCATGGTTTCGAAAAAATTCATCGGTTTCGCCTTCCTGCATTATTGGTCTGAAACACCACTGTTTCGGAACAGAGAAACACAGGACAAAACAGTTTCAGTATCGACCGACCGCGAATGTGATCCGAAACCAAGCAGAATGAAACCCGTCGGTTTCGAAACCGTGGAACATGGGGGTTTCGAAACCATGGAACAGTGGTCAACCTTAATCGATATTAAGGGATTGGGAAAAAAAATGTGAAATATTTAGTAAAAATATCTTACACACAGTGGGTGTAATAAAGTTTAACCAAACAAGTTATAACAATTTCTTTGCTTTAAGAAAGTGTTTTTCGGTATTTGCTAAGATTGCAATAAATCACAATTAAAATTACAGGTAATCAGCCGTAATCATCTATTAATCGGGATGAAGTATTTATTGGTGAAATTTCTGTAGAGGGCACTACGGCCTTAGGCGTCTTTGCTACGCTTTTACAGTGTAAGTGGACGGAAACATTGCCGACAGTCTAGTTGTTAGTAGAAATAAATGGTTACGTCTGAATACCTCTAATTTTTATGAAATACGCCGAGAAAATATGAATATTCACAATGAATCGCATCCTCATAATACTGTTTCGACGAGCAAGGGTTGTGTGCATAGTTTTGAATAGAGCAAATATTTTTGTTTGCATATCCACGTGGAAAGAATATTCACAAGGCTTACGCTCTCTCGAAAACCTCTGCAGGGATTAAAAAGTTCTTATTTCGAATATTAATATATTCTCCTAAGTACGAAGACACGTACTAGCATGTCACGCAGATTTTAACTTTCTTGTTGTGGATATTGCGTGATGGGAAACCAGTACACCTCAGCGGTAAATCTTAGGTCACGTATATAACCTGATTATCAGCTATTATCAACCCACTGTTATTAGATCATACCCATTTTTCCATTTGAACTATAGTAATAAAGAAAATAATTGGTAATTTTGAAGATGTTACATAGCAAGGCGACAGCGTCCAAAAGATGTATACCGAAGTGGTTAATATCGAAACTATTTGTAGCGAACAAGGAAACTTTAAGATTTTCCTTCGGTATTTTCGTGGATTATATTGGTGCAAGTGATGGAGCGTGGTACGTGAGTTCGAATGTCATATTAAAGGATGTGGTTAGGCAGGAACCTACAGCTTAGAGTAAACATAATTATCGCAGTGCCATTGGGGTAAGACCTTAATACTTCTGTATTCTAGATAGTAATGTGGTTATCCTCGTAAATTAGATTGCAACAGAATGTACCATCGATCACAGGTCTCAGCCCAAAAATTCGCCTCCTGCGCTCACTTGCGAAGGAAAAAAAAATTGCTGCTTCACGCTAATCACTGATGGAATCGACCGCTACTTCCCACACAGACATTCGCTTGTTCGATACTATCGTTACCATATGAACTGCTTCGTATATATCGTTTGGACGCCGCCGCTGTGCTATGTAACATCTTCAAAATTACCAAATAATTTACAGCGTGTTTCATCGCTTAAATTTTTTATGTAAACCAAGTAGCAAACTTTTTGTAATTGATACGGTATTTGTACACGTACACCTGAAGATGTTGCAAAACCGTTCTAGTATAAAAGGACTTTATTAAATACAGCTGCAGTGGCCCACGATCTTTCTCAGAACACCTTTACATTCCATGATTCAGTTGACTGAAAGTTCCGAGAAAAGTGGAACTTCGTACGATAGTGCGGGACCTATGAGAGAGAATCTTGGTTTTGCTGTAAGTTTGTAGGAACGTTGAAAAAAAGGCGGGAAAAGTCAAAGGCCACGCGGCAGTCCAGTGTTCGTATAATAGGCAAGTCAACTGAAGCACAGCATACCATCCCGTGGGCTTTTGACTCCTGGCGTCGGCGTGTTGTATAGCGCGAAACATAGACCATCCGCAGTAGGGATTTTTGTTGCGAATGTCATTACTTTTACAATATAACCAGATAAATTTACGTTCACCTATCTATCAAGAGTACCATGATTTAAACAGTAATCACGCGAAAGATTGATAGTTCGTAAATGCTACTGCTTGTTAGAGCATTGTCAAAAGTTTCTTTGTGACTATTGGGAAGTTGTAAGTTTTATTTCGAAATGTTTTCCGCGTTTTTTTCCCGTTTAGTATGTTTCGCTCATGAATTCATTTTTCACAGCACAGCATTATTGCCCCCCTTTTCGTAGATTGTTGGTACAAGTGATGGAGAGTGTTAGAAGTGAGTTTGAATGTGGTTGGGTTTGCTGTAGGTTGGAGGGGTGGCCATAGAGGTAAAACGCCACACGGCACAGTCTGATGTGGGTACAGTAGTTGCACAATGAATTCCCATATATAGAACTATATGTAGGTCAAATGTTTTATAAAAATACAGATATGTAGTCAAATAACATTAGAGGATGTTGAGGGAATCAAATTGGGAAATGATATAAAGGTAATCAGTTTCATTTTTTGAAGCAAAGTGTTTAATAAACAGAAGGAAAAACTGCAGAATTGGGATGTAAATTTTGAAGTTAACAAAAGCATTAACTGTTTTCACTGAAAATACGTCTAGAGTGTAGCCTTGTAAGGAAGTGAAATGTGGGTGGTATGCTAAAGACAAGTAGCTTTTGCGTTAAATTTCATTTATGGCGACGCAGTTTGCTGTTGATGGCAAAAAATGTTAAGTTTCGCGAGGATAGTTTACTGGTCCGTCGAGGGTACACAAGATATAAGCCACAGGAGTAGGATTATTTTACGGACACCATGAAGCAATTGGCCGTATTAATAAAAAGGAAAAGATGTTTCCGGAGAAAGTTCGTGTCAATAAAAAATTCTAGCAAATGCCCTGAGCTTGAAATTCCTTCTGGTTACCTTCCCTCAAGTTGTCGTTACGTCCGCCGAGAACAATTGTTTAATAGTATTTCTTTCGACTAGCTGTCTCAAATTGTGTGTACGGTGAGTTCCCATCTACGTGTTGAAGTGTACTGGTTAGATCTTAATTTCTTCTGCAGCAGAAAATTATTAAAACTAAATGTGGACAGTTTACGGAAAGGCATTTTCTGACGATGTAACTTAATTTTCTACATGCGAGAAACTTCAATAATGAAGTCAGATTAGCACAATGTACAAACAAATTCTAAGAATACATCAGATTTTCGTATTCCAGCCGGTACGTCACAATTTAACCCTTACAGACCTGGCGTCCAATATATTGGACACAGAATTTTTATTTTAGAACGCTATACGATTTCGCTTTGAGGCCCAGTGACCTGTTTACTGGACATGTTTTTAGTGTTTCTTGCTGCCATCTGTCACCAGAATGGCGTGCTACAGTGAACATAGAGGACCCATTGCGTACTGCGTCAGACTTGACATCAGTAGTTATTTTCATGTAGTAATTTACAAATTTTGCACAAATTCCATTTTGCGACATAAGTTCTCCAATAAATATGAAGTGATATATATCATATTTCACATCCTTACTGGCTTCCACACCCGGTGTCCAATTTGACATTTACTATTTTGGAAACAAAGTATGAAAATTTTTAATTTTGCTCAAATATACAATAGATTAAGATCTTAGACATGAAAATGTGCAAGAATAAAACATTCTATTTTTAAATAACTGAGGTATGAAGGGGTTAATCCCTAGGTAGAATTACTTTTAAATATGGCGCCCAATGGTCTTCCCGTGCATTAAAAGCGAAAGACCGTACAGTTTTCACGAGAAACTGACAGCTAGGTTTGAAATCATTTGTCGTGTCTTAACTTTGAACAGAATAGATTCACGTTATCACTTGACCTATCTTAAATAGGTCAATAGATTTCGATTGAACAAGACCAGTACAGAAAACGTGTTGTAGCAACATTTATTTTGTAGTACAGAAGGTGATCTCAAGAGATGCACTTCATTTGGAATGACACACCATAATTCGAAACATAAAACATAATTTTATGTAGCTACTAGCTTAAACCCGCGGCTCCGCTCGCGTGTTGGTTGATTATGATAGATAAGCTATCTTTCAGTAGTGCGCTATGAGACTGGTTGTAAAGGATGAAATGAAATACAATACGTTCTTTAGAAAGAAACGTTTTTAATCAAGTGTCAAGAAAGTGGGTAGTGTAGATCAAATCACACGTAAAAATGCATTGGTTTCAAAGAATCCAATCACGAAATTCAACAGTAAAGATTGTAATATCACAGCTCGATCACTGATGTAATGTGCGAAACTTCAAATCTACTTTTTTTTTAAAGAGATGTATTAAAAGAAACTTCTTTTTCACTGCTTTATTTATTCTATTTCCTAATTCATGTGCCTATCCTTGGAGAGAAAGAGCTGAAGACATTGTAGCACACATAGACGAAAGATATGGTCTGTGGCATTAAGTTTCGCTGTATCTAACCTCCCTGCTATAGAATCGCAAACGTCATCGCTAGCCTTCAGTCCGATTTTTTATAATTCGCCAACTTCAATTTGTGTAAAATTTGCACCCCCCCTTATAGCTATCGGCATTGAACTGCTATGGTGTACAACGGGAGACTTCGGACAAAAATTACACACAGACCATTCGTTTACGTTCTGTAGTTTTCGCTGCAGTGCGAAATATTAAAACACACACACTCGGTGAAACCAATACAACCATTTTGAAAATTGTAAAATTCGAACCCCCGACCGTAGTGGCCGTGCAGACCGTGACTGGAGCGCCTCAGGCCTCTCGGCCACCGCGGCCGGCTTAAAATTGTAAATATAATTTTCAGAGTAATTACTGTTCCGCATTTCGCGTGTGCCCACAAATTACTAAATATCAGATCGCTATAAAACACAGCCTTCCCCGGATAGACATTAGTAACTGTACAAATTTTTAGCTCTTTTTCTTGTGGTTCAGACGTGATAAACGTACACCGAACAGACATTTTCTTTTATAGAAATAGATTTCAAATTGTAAACACGCACTCCATACAAGCAGAATGAATCAACTTGTTTAATTTCAGTACTGCTAATGAAACACCTTAATTGAGATCACCCTTGTCGCTGTGTACAATGCTTGAACTGACAATATTTTTCTACTCGGTAACGAAATATTTTCATTATTTGTATAAAATTCACTTTTGTATACCTTCGGACTACGTATTTCTTCTGAGCAAGACAAATTGTGATAATTAGAAAACACAGTAAAACGCAACCGTAATAGTAATATGGTAGAGACCTCGCTTCTGAAACTAGAATGTTCTTCACGTTGATAAACTTCCCCCACCCTATTAAGGCGCGTTCCCACAAGTCTAGTTTGAGTTTACTTGATAAACAAAAGCTGAAAGCGACTTGAACCAGTTTCCGTTCACTCGTTTCAACTTAAATCGATCAATTCAGTAGAAATGGCTTTAAAGGTGCGCCCAGCGGTTACTACCCTAGCAGTTACGCTACAAGTAGAGTTGAGAACAATTTCATTAAGCAAAGGGCGAAAGCGTCGTTCCCATTCCACTTTTTTATTTGGACACTAACGAATGTTCCTTTTTGTACATTGTTCTGGGTTTTTTTTTTTTTTTTTTTTTTTTTTTTTTTTTTTTTTTTTTTTTTGCGTCGGCAGTGGTTAAACATGTTCTGTCCATTTCGTCCACGATACCTTGCAAATCATCTTTATTTTTGTAAGTATCCATACTATGATTCCACAGGTATTTGCGCTTATGGCACAGTTCTAAAGCGTTTATCAAGCTTTTGGTCACTCGACACTCATTTTCAGAGATATTTGAAAACGCAAAACTTTTAGAATACGGAAAACAACTAAGTGGATGAGTTAGAAGTTGAATCACCACTTGAAATGTTTGACTCTGCCAATCTTTTCTTGATCCACTAAAAAGTTGATAAACGCTATTGAAACGAAGGTTCACACATTGTTTTTCATTCGGCTTTTGTTGATAAAGTAAAATCGTTCTACTAAACTTGACTCGTTTGAACGAGCTTCCACACAAGCTGAGTTTATTCACAGGTGAAAGTAATTGTTCGACTAGTTCTACTCATGCGAGTCAGGAAATTGTCGTTCTCCAAATTTCTTTCTCGATTTTACTCATACGTGCTATTATCTTTCCAAAGACGATTTAAAATCTTTCATGAGGTGAGCAACCATTGTTATGTATAATTTATTATCTCAGTGCTGATTGGTTGCAATTTGGTTTAATTGATAACTTTATTACCGGTTTCGGGCGTTGCCATCATCACACATAACAAGGTGTATCTGATGTTGGGCAACTCCTGAAACCGGTAATAAAGTTATCAATTAAACCAAATTGCAACCAATCAGCACTGAGATAAGAAATGACACATTATCTGCATGATATGGGATTGAGTTTACAAACTATATTTAACGGCTGTTGCCAACATGAGCAAAGTACGTTGCCGCTGCCTTAAGTAAAATTATTCCAGATTTGTAATTTTATATTAGAGAACAATTCTCTAGACAGGAAGATCTCGTAACTGAGATGTTGGGGAGAAAAGATATTGGGGTTAAAATTGCAGTTACATCGTGGCGGAGGGTACACTGTACTACTAGGCATTTGCTTTTTTCCACTCCCAAATAGAACGAGGAAAAAAGAATGCCTATATGCCTCCGTAAGAGCCCTAATTTCTCTTCTCTTGATCACTACGCGAAATACAAGTAGGCGGCAGGAATATCGTACTATACTCGGCTTCAAATTCCGGCCCTTCTAAACTTAAAGAGAAATTCGCGAAAAGAACGTAGTCTTTCCTCCAACGATCCTCATTTAAGTTCCCGGAGCATTTCCGTGACACTCGCGCATTGGTCGAACCTACCAGTAACAAACCTAGCTGCTCGCCTCTGAACTGCCTCTGTCTTCCTTTAAACTGATCTGCTGCGGGTCCAAACACTTGAGCAATACTCAAGACGTGGTCGTACAAGCGTTTTATACGCGGTCTCCTTTACAGGTGAAGTACATCTTCCCAAAGTTCTCCCAATAAACCGAAGTCGGCTGTCCGCCTTACAACTGTCCTTACATGCTCGTTCCATTTTATATCGCTCTGCAGTGTTACGTCTAGATATTTATAGCCGCGACTGCGTCAAGCTCACTTCTAATGCTGTATTCGAACATTATAGGATTGTTTTTCTACTCATACGCATCACCTTACATTTTTCTACATTGAGAGCTAGCTGCCATTCTTCGCACCAACTAGAAATTTTATCTAAGTCATCCTGTATGCTATTACAGTCAGTTACAGACGACACCCTCCCATACACCACAACATCATCAGCAAACAGCCGCAAAGTACAACTTACTCTGTCCATCGGATCATTTATATAGATAGAAAATAATAGGACCGCTATCACACTCCCCTGGGGCACGCCTCACAATACACTCGTCTCTGAACACTCGCCGTCGAGAACAACGTACTGCGTTCTATTACTTAGGAAGTCTTCCAGCCAGTCACAAATCTGTGAACCTATTCCATAAGCTCGTATCTTCGTTCAGTCTGCAGTGTGGCACCGCGTCGAACGCCTTTTTGAAGTCGAGAAAAAACAATCCGCCTGGTGCCCTTCATCCATGGCTCGCAAGATGTCATTTGAGAAAAGGGCAAGCTGAGTTCAAAATGTTTGCTAGACCAGCGCTGATTCATAGAAAGCTTTTCCGTCTCAAGGAAATTTACTGTATTCGAACTGAGAATATGTTCAAAAATTCTACATGAAACCGACATCAACGATATTGGCCTGTAATTATTTGGGTCAGTTCTTTCCTTTCTTATAAATGCGAGTAACCTGCGCATTTTTTCCAATCACTAGGAACTTTGCGCTGAATTAAAGAATTGCGAAAAATACAAGCTGAGCAAGGGGCCAATGCCACAGAATACTTGGTAAAAACCGAACTGGAATTCCATCCAGACCAGGAGACATTTTCGTATTAAGCTCTCAGCTGCTTCTCTAAATCAGAAATAGCTATTGCTATGTCCTCCATTTCAGAATTAGTACGTTGATCAAATGATGGTACATTTGTGCGGTCCTCCTGCGTGAAAGATTTATTGAATGTTAAATTAAAACTTCAGTTGTCTGTTTGCTTTCTGGTATTACTGCACCAGAATGAGTGCTTGGACAGTGGGCTTTGACCCGCTTTTCGATTTTACATATTACATTTTTCTTGCGATTCTCGGAAAGACCTTTTCGTGCCGGCTGCCGCTGCGTGATGTGTAGATGTTGGTAGCTATGAGGAGAGTCGAAGGCAGCCAATAACCTTAAGTTTTCGCTTTGTAAAAATTTCCGTTCTGTGTATATTTCTTAGGAGTAACAGCAAAATTGATACTAGATGGTTGATAGAAAATTTACAGTACATCGAGAACCAGTCACATGTTTTACGTAATGGAAAATGAGCGCATACATTCAGAAATAACTTAATGACCATCAATTAAGACCATTACCAGTTCTCGATGTACGTCAGTCTTCTCAGACTAAAGTACAATCTAAGATTATTACCGTATTCTTTTCCAAATTTTGGTCATTGGTCGTCATCGTTAAATATAGAAATGCGTAACACGCGTTTCAAATGGTTATCCTGAAGGCCGTAAGACCTTTGAATCATCTTTTCTAGGAATATATCAAGACATCTGCATGAGATACTCGGCACATTTAAGTGCCTGGCAGGGGGTTCATCGAACCACCGTTATACTATTTATCTCGTATTCAATTCTCGAATTGCGCGCGGGAATAAAGAACACATAATTCTCTCAATCGGGTGGTGGGTTTCCGGGTTCCGCTGGATAGGTCAGGAGTCCACTATACGCAGGGAGCGGCTACAAGAGTAGCGGGGGCTGTGTGGCGTGGACTGGGCGGTTTTTTCGGACAAGGGGATTCGAGGAAAAGCAAAATGGGCAATCTCAAAGGGTGCAGGTGGATCACTGGAGAAATGCAGATCTAGGAACTATCGGTAAAACAGTTATAAATTATCGTAGCTGTGTCGGAAAATTACCAGAACTCAAAGCGGTAATAGAAAGCACTGCAACATCATTGTAGGCAGTGAAAGTTGGGTCAAGCCGAAAAAAAATTCAACAAGTTTTTGCAAAAGATCGAACTGTGTTTAGAAAGGATAGATGAAACAAAATAGATGGAGGTGTGTTTGTCACCGTCAAAAGTAGTCTTTCGTGTAACGAACTTGAAATGGATAGTTCCTGTGAGCTATTGTTGATTCCTTTTACCGGACTTCCGACTTAAGATACAATTACAAAAACGTAAGACTCACACGATAATAGTAGGCGGTGATTATTTATTGTCTGTTGGCGAAATTATATTTTCAAATCAGGAGGCACGCATAAAATGTCATGTGAAATTGTACTCAACGCATTCTCTGAGAATTACTTCGAACAATTAGTTCGTGAACCAACTAGGATTGTAAATGAACGTAGAAAAGCAATTTCTCTTAGCAACAAATAATTTGAGATCATAACGAGAATCAAACGGATACAGGTATTAGTGAACAGAGCTGTCGTAGCGAGATTGAATATCGAAACGCCCAAAGTTACAAAAAATACACGAAAAATATGTCCAGGAAAGCACATAAAAATAAAAAATTGCTTCTTGAAAAACAGCTTCCACTCGTTTTTAACACTAAACGAAAGTGTAGACCAGATGTGACTCAGAGGTGTTATCGACAACAATAGTCTTATATCGAATTAATAAAAGGTGATCCCTTGGTACACGAAACAGGTCGGGACAGCAACGGAAAAGGCATGCTAAATTGAAACTAACACAAAATCCCCAGGACTGGCGGTCCTACAGAGAAGCACGAAATTTAGCGAGGACTTCAATGCGAGATGCCTAAAATACTTATCACAACGAAACTTTATCGAAATTTGACTGAAAACCCAGAGAGATCTTAGTCATCTGTTAAATACACTGGGGACAAAACACAAACAATACCATCACTACGTGATAGTAATGGCGATCCTGCCGATGACAGCACTACTAAAGCAGTTACTAAACATAGCTTTTAGAAACTCATTCACCAAAGGAGAGGAAACAAATATTCCAGATTTCGAATTGCAAACAGAGGCCACAATGAGTAACGTAGAAGTAGATACCATCGGAGTAGTGAAGCAACTAAAATCAATTAAGTCTTGTGGTCCGGATTGTATAGCCACTAGATTTCTCAGATTATGCAGAAGCGATAGCTCCTTAAGAGCCATACACAACCGCTTTCTAAGGGGTTTTGTTGTTGTGGTCTTCAGTCCGGAGACGGGTTTGATGCAGCTCTCCACAATACCCTATCCTGAGCAAGCCTCTTCATCTCCACATAAGAACGGCAACCTAAATCTGTCTGAATCTGCTTACTGTATCCATCTCTTGGTCTTCCTCTGCGATTTTTACCCCACACACTTCCCTCCAACGCTAAATTCACAATTCCTTGATGTCTAAGAATGTGTCCTACCAATCTATCCCTTCTTTTAGTCAAGGTGTGCCAGAAATTCCTTTTCTCCCCAATTCTGTTCAGTACCTCCTCATTAGTTACGAGATCCACCCACCTAATCTTCAGCATTCTTCTGTAGCACCATGTTTCAAAAGCCTCTATCCTCTTCCTGTTCGCACTGTTTATCGTCCATGTTTCACTTCCATACAAGGCAACACTCCATACAAATGCCTTCAGAAAGGACTTCCTTAGGCTTAAATCAATATTAGACGTTAACAAATTTCTTTTTCAAGAACGCTTTCCTACCCATTGCCATTCTGCATTTTATATCCTCTGTACTACGACCATCATTTGTTATTTTACTGCCCAAGTAACAAAACTCATCTACCTCCTTTATTGCTTCGTTACCAAATCTAATTCCTTCAGCATCACCTGATTTTCTTAGACTGCACTCCATTACCCTAGTTTTATTCTTGTTAATGTTCATCTTATATACATCTTTCAGCACACTGTCCATTCCCTTCAATTGCTGTTCCAGGTCCTTTGCTGTATCTGACAGAATTACTATGTCGTCGGGAAAACGCAATGTTTTTAATTCTTCACCCTGAACTTTAATTCCTTCACCAAATTTCTCCTTGCTTTCCTTTATAGCTTGTTCAATGTACAAATTGAACAACATTGGGGAAAGGCTACAACCCTGTCTTACTCCCTTTCCAACCACTGCATCCCTTTCATGCCCTTCAACTCTGATAACCGCTGTCTGGTTATTGTACAAGTTGTAGATAACCTTACGCTCCCTATATTTTACTCCTGCTTGCTTCAGAACTTGAAAGAGTTATTCCAATCAACATTGTCAAAAGCCTTCTCCAAATCTACAAAAGCTAGAAATGTAGGTTTGCCTCTTCTTAATCTATCTTCTAGGATAAGCCGTAAAGTGAGTATTGCCTCCCGTGTTCCTACATTTCTCCTGAACCCAAACTGATCTTCCCGGAGGTCGGCTTCTACCAGCTTTTCCATCCTTCTGTATATAATTCGTGTTAATATTTTGCAACCATGACTTATTAAACTGATGGTTCTGTAGTTTTCACACCTGTCTGCACCTGCTTTCTTTGGAATGGGGATTATGACATTTTTCTTAAAGTCTGAGGGTACTTCGCCTGTCTCATACATCTTACACACCAGGTGAAACATGTTTGTCATGGCTGTTTCTCCCAGAGACTTCAGTAGCTCTGAGGGAATATCATCTACTCCAGGGGCCTTGTTTCGACTTAGCACTTTCAGTGCTCTGTCAAATTCCTCTCTGTGTAGTATCTCCTATTTCATCTTCATTTACATCCTCTTCCCTTCCTACAATATTGTCTTGAAGTTCATTTCCTTTGTAGAGCCCCTCTATATACTCTTTCCACCTTTCAGCTTTCCCTTCTTTGCTGAGAACTGGTTTTCCATCAGTGTCCTTGATATTCATAGAGCTGCTTTTCTTATCGCCAAATGTTTCTTTTATTTTCCGGTAGGCTGTATCTATTTTTCCCCTATTTATACATTCTTCTACATCCTTGCATTTGCCTTCTAGCCATTCCTGCTTAGCCATTTTGCACTTCCTGTCAATCTCATTTCTTAGTCGTCTGTACTCCATTTTGCCTGTTTCATTTACTGCATTTTTATACTTCCTCCTTTCATCGATTAAATTTAGTATCTCCTGTGATATCCAAGGATTTTTTGTAGGTCTTTCCTTCCTACCTATTTTGTCCTCTGCTGCCTTCACTATTTCATCTCTCAATTTTACCCATTCCTCCTCTACTTTTTTATTTTCCCCTGTTTCTGTCAATTGATGCCTAAAGCTCCCTCTGAACCTCAGGTTCCTTCAATTTATCCAGGTCCCATCTCCTTATTTTCCTACCTTTTTGTAGTTTTTCAGTTTCAGCCTACAGTTCATAACCAACAAGTTATGGTCAGTCTATATCTGCCCCTGGGTATGTCTTACACTGTAAAACCTGGTTCAGAAATCTGTCTTACCATTATAAAATCTATCTGGTATCTCCCGGCGTCTCCTGGTCTCTTCCATGTATACAACCTTCTTTTGTGATTCTTAAACCAGGTGTTTGTTATAACTAAATTGTTCTGTGCAAAATTCTACCAGGCGGCTTCCTCTTTCATTCCTTTTGCTTAGGTAAATATGGTCTATCTTCCCATCCCTTCCTTGTCCTACTACTGAATTCCAGTCTCCCATCACAATTAAGTTTTCCTCTTCCTTAATTGTCTGAATAATTTGCTTTAGCTCCTCATATATTTCTTCGATCTCATCATCGGCAGAGCTAGTTGGCATATAAACCTGTACTACTGTTGTCGGTGTTGGCTTCGTATCTATCTTGACAATGATAATGCGATCACTGTGCTGCTCATAGTTTACCCGCATTCCTATTTTCTTATTCATTATCAATCCTACTCCTGTGATACCCCAATTGATTTTGTATATATAATCCTTTACTCCCCTAACCAGAAATCCTGTTCATCCTGCCACCAAACTTCACTAATCCCCACTATATCTAACTTCAACCTACCCATTTTCCTTTTTAAATTTTCTAATTTTCCTACTCGATTAAGGGATCTAACATTCCACGCTCCGACCGGTAGAATGCCAGTATTGTCTTTCCTGATGATCACATCCTCCTGATTAGTCCCCGCCCGGAGATCCGAATGGGGGACTATTTTACCTCCGGAATATTTTACCCGAGAGGATGCCATCATCATATGTTCATACAATAGAGCTGCATGTCCTCGGGAAAGGTAACGGCTGTAGTTTCCCCTTTCAGCCGTTCGCAGTAGCTGTGTGGCAAGGCCAGCTCAGTCAATCATCCAGACTGTTGCCCCTGTAACTACTGAAAAGGCTGCTGCCCCTCTTCAGGAACCACACGTTTGTCTGGCCTCTCCACAGATACCCCTCCGCTGTGGTTGCACCTACGGTACGGCTATCTGTATCGCTCTCAGGGGATCTTTACCAAAAGACTGGAAAGTTGCACTGGTCATGCCTATATTCAAGAAAGGCAGGAGTACCCAATTAACTACAGGCCTATGTCATTGACGTCAATTTGCAGCAGTGTTTTGGATCATATCCTGTATTCAAATATTATGAATTATCTTTAACAAGATGATCTATTGCCCTAAGGTCAACAACGATTTAGAAAATATCGTTCATGCGAAACACAACTAGCTCTTTATTCACACGAAGTGATGGGTGCTATAGACAACGGTTCTCAAATCGCTTCCGTATTTCTTGATTTCCAGATGGCTTTTGACGCCGTAACTCACAAACGGCTTTTATCTAATTGCGTGGTTATGGTATATCACCCCAATTTTTGACTGGATAGGGAATATCCTATCAGATAGTACACAGTTTGTAGTAATCGATAGTAAGGCATCGATTAAAGCGGTTTCCGATGTTCCACAGGGTAGTGTTGTTGGTCCTCTGCTGTTCCGTATTTAGATTAGATTTGGGAGAAAATCTAAGCAGCACTTAGCTTGTTCGCAGAGGACGCCGTCATTTACCGTCTAGTAAAATGATCTGAAGATCAAACCGAACTGCAGATTGGTCTGAATAACGTATCACTACGGTGAAAACATTGGCAATTGACTAATAAGTGTGAAGTCGTCCACATGAGTACGAAACGAAATCCGTTAAACTTGATTCACAAGCTAAATCAAAAGTGAGGGCCGTAAACTCCACAAAATACCTTGGAATTACTATTACTTCAGACTTAACCTGGAAAGAACACGTAGATAATGTCGTGGGAAAGGCGAACCAGAGACTGCGTTTTATTGGCAGAACCCTTAAAAGATGCAACATAACTACAAAAGCAACTGCATACACTACGCTTGTTCGTACTTTTAAGGAGTATTGCTGCCCAGTGTGGGATCCTTATCAGGTGGGTTTGACGGAGGACACCGAAAGAGTCCATAGAAGGGCAGCTCGTTTCGTGTTGTCACGATACAGGGGAGACAGCGTTACGGAAATGATGCAGGATCTGGGATGGGAATCATTACAACAACGGCGCTTATCGCTGCGGCGTGGGCTACTTACGAAACTCCAATCGCCAACATTCTCATCCGAATGCGAAAATATATTGATGACTCCCACTTACATAGGTAGAAGCCATCACCAGAATAAAATACGAGAAATCAGTGCACGTTGGCCTTCTTCCCCTCTTTGGCAGACATCTCTCAAGAGGCTCCATCACCCGCCTAACGTTGGAGCTCCCAACTACAAAGCCCGCATGTTGCTGGCTCAGTGGTGACATCAGAATGAGACATCATCTGACTCAGGAACGTTGTCCTGAGCAGGTAGCGCCACAAACCTGTTCGCAGGACGAACCGGGGAGGCCTCACGATCGGTCCCCCGGAATGTCTTGCGCCTCCTGCCACGCAATGGAGCAACCTCCCACGCAACCACGGGTGGGGTGTCTGACTGCTAGCATGTCGATGGCGCAGGCCGATCGGTGGAGACGACGGGAGTCCGTTCGGTCCTCACTACCGGCCAAAATCGACGCCCCTCGATCGCAGCTTCCAACTGTGCAACCGAGGTTGACACAGCTTGTAGCTGGGAGCGAAGTGTCACCAACTCAGTGTATTCACACTCAGCAGTCACAGCCGAGAAAACAAACTACAGTCGTGATGCGCTCAAAGGAAGACTACACTGTTCCTAAAAATGCGGATTTGAATCTAATATGCACGAGAGCACAGTATAAATTTACAAACTGAAACAGACAAAATTCAAAATACTATACGTCGTTTCTAATCAGAAGCCGCTCTCACTTAGAAAAGACAGGGTGTCCAGAAAAGGGCTCCCTGATTTCAAAATTAAATATCTCGAAAACAAAGATCGATAGAGGAATGCAGTAAACGGTATGTTTGTTGTGAAAGCTGTAAGAAGTTTATACAGCAGTTTGAAATAAGTTACAAAAGCTGCTAACAGATGGCGCTGTACGATGTACAGCTCATATCAGCATACACAAGTCAAATAATCGTATGAAAACTCTCTTTGCAAAGAATCACATCAGTGTTTTCAAAATATTCACCATTGACACTACAGAGGTGGCGCAAACGAAGAATGAAATTCGCTCACATTTCGTCTCGTCCCAACCGAAATGGATTCACGTGCCACAGACATCGCCGATTCAAGCTTGTCCATCGTGGTGGGATGATTCTGGTAGACGAAGACTTTCACTGCGCCCCACAAAAAAAGGCACAGGGAGTCGAATCCGGCGAATATGGAGGCCAATCCATGCCTGCACCAGTAAATTTGGGATATTCCAAAGCAATGACTCGATTCCCGAAGTATTCCTCATGAAAGCGAAACACTTGTGCGGTCCGATGTGGTCGGGCTCCATCTTGCATAAACCATTCAGTACCTGGTCGATCCTCTAACGCTTGCTGTGTGGCGACAGATTGTTCAAAATTACAACGTAACGTGCACCAGTGACAGTTTCCCTAATTAAAAAAAGGCCAATTATTTTTCTGCTGCATACCGCAGCCCACACATTAACTTTAGAATACAGGGGTTTCGCTTCACTCCAGTATGGCTTTTCGGAACCCCAAAATCGCCAGTTCTGCTTATTCACGTATCCATTCAGGTGGAAGTGTGATTCATCTGTAAAGCAGATGCAGCCAACATCAAATCCCTCACTGTCAATCATTGTGAGCTTCTGATTAGCAAAGGCAACACTTTGTTGCACAGCTCGTAGGGGTATGGCCTGGTGCGTTTGAATTTTGAATGGAAACATGTGTAGCTCTTTCTCAGTATTTCTGCGTGCTGGAACGCTTCAAACCAGTCTCAGATGCAATTCTACGGACGGATGGTATTGTATTTCGCTAAATAATTTCAGAAATTGTTTTGAGATATTCAGGCGTAACTGCGGTTTGCTTGCGGCCAACATGCCCCACTAAATCAGTTACGCTGCCTGTTCGTTGAAATTTTGCGAAGAGCGTACGAATGGTTTTCGCATCGGATCCTTTTGAAACATTAAATCGTGCTTGAAAACTTGGCCTTGTTGCCGTAGGACTCTCTTCTAACCTGTGGTACTCTAGCACCAGAAAAACGCGTTGGTTTTAATCTCATCCTTAGGTACGCTAACCTCATGTTTCAATAGTGGAACTGATCGTTCTGGGCTACGGATCACTATTTATACGAGGCATTACGTATGGCGATCAAAGCGCCATCTGTTAACAGCTTTTGTAACTATTTATTCAAACTGCTGTATAAACTTCTTACAGCTTTCACAATAAACATACCGTTTACTGCATTCCTCTATCGATCATTGTTTTAGAGATATTTAACTTTGAAATCAAGGAGACCTTTCCTGGACACCCTGTATGAAGGTGCCGTCTGCTGCGAGTAGGTCGGCGGCTAAGCCTCCGGTACCCAGTAGAACCAGCTATAAGAGTGGAAAAATCATAAATCATACAGCGTACCACGTCAAGACGTTAATGTATGCACCACGAATGTCTACATATACTTTGCAAATCACATTTAAGTGCCTGGCAGAGTGTTCATTAACCACTTTCATTACCTTTCTCTACCATTCACTCCCTGGTATTTAGTAGAATTCACGACCTTGAGGTTTAACTGATTTCTCGTGTAATTGAAGTTCAGCGGATTTCTTTTAGTGGCCATGTGTATTACTTTTCTTTATTTAATGTCAACTGCCAATTTTCACACCATGTAATATTGTCCAAATAGCTTTGCAATTGCTTTTGATCCTCTGTTGACTTCACTAATCAAACGACAGCATCATCCGCGAACAGTGTAAGGGAGCTAATCAGATTGTCTCCTAAATCGTTTATAAGCACAAGTGTAGAGGACCTATAACGCTTCCCTGGGTAACGCCAGAACACTTGTTTTACTCGGACTTACCGTTAATTACTACGAAATATCCTTTCTGATAGGAAATCGTGAATCCAATTGCAAAATATGGGAGAAATTCCATAAGCACGCAATTTCATTACAAGCCGCTTGTGGGGTACAGTGTTAAAAGCCTTCCGGAAATCCAGAAATATGGAATCGGTTTGAGACCCCTTGTCGATGGTTATCGCTTCATGTGAATATTGTCGAAACGTTGCAGTGTATTGCTGGTAAAAATTTGTGCGCAACACAATGTTTTACAAAGTTTGAAACATTGTATTCGCTGGCTGGAAGCCATTTTTGATACCTGCCTTCACTTTATACATTAGTGTGCATTTGGTGGGGCGTCTCACAAAAGGAGGCCATGATTGTCAGCTGTGAGGACCAGCGGAATCGGCTCTAACTTTCCGTTTAGTTTTTATGAAGCTGCAAATTGCTAGGAGGAATTGTAACTAAATTGAGAGAAACGTTAGACGTTAACTTTCCTGGAATCCTCGCCTCAGTTAGCTTAGATAATGGTCAGATGTTTGCTTGGCGAGTGCGTAACCGATTCTCTGAAGAAATTCTCATCAGTTGCTAAAGATGCGAATTTCTTTATTTTTCGACACTTGGAATCCACATGTCGAGGATGCCCTAGTTATTGTAGTCAAGCGCCTACTTAGGAACCATGTGCATATGTTTATCACTGTCGCTTTGAACTGTGACATAGCTTAAAATATGAACAATTTTGCTGTCTTAAAAATGAAGACTTTCGGTCAGTGGTAATTCCTTCTTGAATCTGATGTACCTCAAAACTGCTGTTTTCTGCATTGCTAGAAAATAGTGAACATCCATTTTTAGACGAGAGATAACTTTGAATAGTTTGTGGGTACATAACACACGGTTCAACAAAATCACTGTAAAAGTGTTTGAAATCTTTGTTATTGGGGCTAATTTTTGGCTTTTCGTTAGTGAGATGAATTCCAGTTCTCACAATAGATATTAAGTGCCGGAAGATTTCAAAGGACAATCCATAGTTCACACAGAACACAGGGAATATAACGACCATACCCTGTTAAAATAATTTTTCGAAATTCTTGGTCCGACACAGGACAAACTTGCAAATACCGATAATCGAGCATCCCCATCAACCTATTAACGAATAGTCAACACGGATTCAGAAAGTATAGCTCTTGCGTAAAACAGCTTGCCCTTTATTCACACGAGGTGCCAAGTACCATCGACAAGGGATCTGAAATATATTCCATATTTCCGGAAGGCTTTTGACACTGTACCTCAAGTGGCTTCTAATATGGAATATCGCCCTCAATTGTGCGAATGGATTTAAGATTTCCTATCAAAGGACAATCATGGCTTATGCACATAAAAAATAAATTACCAAATGGCTCAATGCGGGACTTGAACCCATGACCCTCTGTACGTTGAACTAAAGCTCCACCAACTAGTCCACGGCAGCGCAACGTGACAAGCTCTGTTATGCTTTCGCTCTACTCCGTGGGTTAGGTGTCACATTATTTCCAGTTTTCGCACTAATTATATAAAAGTTTCGGTTGATAGTCCGTCGATATGTTTCGTACAGATCTGAGTGACATCGGAAGGTTTGAGTGTCAGAAATCTGGTCACAGTATGGGGAACGAGCACATGCGGGAGATGACGCAATTCTGGCACGTCGAGCACGTGAACCTTCCGTACGTCAGAGCCCGTCCACATGTGTACCTTGCAGACTGTACCGACACCGTGTCGAAATCTACTTTCCCCACACATTCCTGCCGAAGTTCTCAACTTTGTCATCGAATTTAACGCATAGCGAACAGAGCACGAATTCCAGCTGGAATGTGTCTTGAGTTCCTCCAGCCACCATTCATAGATTTCGAAAGCAGTTCGCCTCAGAGTATTTGACTCTCTTTATTGTTCGTCACACATTTATCTTATATACCAGGTTGAGCATCGTAAAAACGTGTAAAAAAATTTTACTACGTCGAACAGGTCGTACAAATGCTAAATTTTTACAATCACAAATTTTCTTACGTATATTAACTTGAAAGCGAACCTTTTACGTTACTGAAGAAATACCTAATCACGTAACCGAAGATGGGAAAGGACAGCTGGTCCTAATTTAGTTGTATGCAATCCTCTGTAGCACTAACTTCACGTCCGTGTTTGGTGAGGAACGCACATAACGAAAAATTAAAACAATTTAATAGGTACGTCATAAGGGAACATCAAAGCAGAATTAAAGTACGCGTTGAGGGGGACGTGCTTTAACCCGTAAATGCATAGTGTAGCTCATCAGCTACATACTTCATTTTTCGATTCTCTCAAACTGATCATCCTACCTCAAATTCATTTGTAGGTGCTTCTGTGTTTGACATGCAAGTAGCTCGTCGTAGAAATTATAAATCGCAGAGCGCCATTAAATCGTTTCGACAGTCAGCTGCATTGACTTTTAACTTGTGCGGTTGTTTACTATTCCTCCCTTCCTATGTAAAAGTAGCCAATAATATACTACAGACATTTACTGCATCGGGTACAACATGGAAGCACTGTATAGCTAACCAAGCTAGTAGTGGTTAATTTTAAGGATTTCACCCGAATATTTTTCTCAGTATATACGCACTACATACTGTCACGTTGCAATGGAAGTAGGCTTGACTTCGAAGGCAACTGAACACAGCACTTATACTGAAAGCACGTTTATTCCGAACTCAACATACACGCAGCACTGACTGCCTCTCAGGCAGAGTGCTCTGCTATTTATACACAGACAGAATTTACCAGAAATTAGAACAGTTAACATAAGAAACAAGTAGAATTTACAAGTGAACACAAGAAAGATGTAGAACCTTCTGGCATTGTCAATTACAAAGAAATAAATTTTTGCTGGTGGGCGGGATTGAACTTGCGACCTTCTGCTCCGCAGTCCGTGACGCTATCCCCTGCGCCACGCCGGCAGTTGGTGTTCGTGGTCTCTCGCGGCAATATTAATACTTGTAGTTTTTATAGTTCAGAATAGTCATGTTCAAATGTTTGTAAAGCTTATGGTACTTAACTACAGGGGCATTAGTCCCTAAACTTATGAACTACTTATGAACTATGACGGCACAAATAGCCATGCCCGAGGGGGGGATTCGAACCCCCGACCGTAGTGGCCGTGCAGACCGTGACTGAAGCGCCTGTCTCCTCGGCTACCGCGGCCGACAGAATAGTCACGCATTAAAGGGTTGACAGTCCGTGCAGCAGCATTCAGTAAGGTGTTACACCGTGTAAAAATCGACTGGGCAACAGCTGTCAGCCAACACTAGGCATAACGCTCGTAGCTAATGATATGAAACGCAGCTTAGCGACTGGAAGGACGTAGAGAATAAAGTAAGAGGCCATAATGCACAACCTGTAACGTCACAGTTAAGAGTAAAATATATAAATTTGTAGGTACTTACTACACGGCACAAATATTTCCATTCCCGAAAATGATAGCCAAAAATACTGTCCCAAACTTTGTCGAGAGAAGTATTGTCACTGCCAAATTAGTTACTCTGGGTCACAATCAAGATTGATTATGCCTCATATGCATAACAAAGCGTCGATCAACATTATACAGCAACAACCGGGGATCATTACATACATCAGTCTTCCACCTCCAATCGACGTAAGAAACAGTAATGTTGCCTTACAACTGGTAACAGCCTTTTATTTCGAAACGACTTATATCAGCAGAGCAGTTTTGCGGTCGGAGCACCTGACAGCAAAGTTTATGAGAAAGAAATGTGACAGACGGAATAAAATAGAAAAGTTTCGAAATGTGCACTGGGATGCTGTGTGGCAAAATACTCTCAAGGGGTACTGTTCGGACGTAATAACGGCGTGGTATAAAGCCGTAAATAATAGTTTCAACCAACGAACGGTTCTGTGGTATCGGTATAAATCAAACAGATGTATGCCAACGATGTAATCTTGTTGATAGTTCTACAGATACTTTCCTGTGGGCGAAACTTAAAGAATTTGAACACCCCAGGGGCCCACAGCTCTTCTGTGGGTACGTGTGTGGCGCGCACGGAGCCCCGAGCCGAAGCGACCTTTCTTCTGTCCCACGCCGCTTCCCTCTCCCCCCCCCCCCCCCCCCGGTTTGTGCCTTCGTCTGGAGACAGGCGTTTTCATTCAAAGGTTTTTTTCTCTTAGAGATTTCTCCTTTTCTTGGTCCTCTTCCTTTCCTGTTCATTAGCCTTCCCCCCTTGCTCCTTTCTCCTTGTCCTTGACCCACCCTTTTAATCTCCGCCTCGTCGTTTGAGATTCTCCCTCCTTCATCCCTTTCTCCCTTCCTATGCGTGTATGAAGGTCAACCCACGCTCTGCGTAGCCGGTGACGGGGTAAGTAAAAGCCGGGCCCAGGAGGGGTGATTACCCTAGCTGGTACCTTCTTGGTCCCTCCGTCCGTTCTCGGGAGGTGTGACCTGAGGTGCGAACAGTCACCTAAGGCGGGTGCGCCCTCAGAGAGGGCCCCCACAAGAAAGGAGCGCGCCATCGGAGACGCCGGTAATCATGGGGGACACTTCCGCTATGAAACCTTCCAAATCTACTAAAACCCAGACCCAAAAAAACGGAAAAATGACGAACCTGTCAAAGTCTTGCCTAACATCCTCAAGTTCCTAGTAGTATCTCGTACCGATCAGGATTTTTCTTCTGTAATCCTCTTCTCATTGAGAAGGGTGTCGATGTGATCACAGGACCCTTCAAGGCCTGCTCAAGACAGCGCAATGGGACCTTGTTGCTTGAAATTAAAATTACTTCTGGCTACGCTTGTGCATACTTTTCCTGTAAAAGGGGAAGCTCACTGCACTCTCAAATCTTCGTTGGGGGGGTGGGGGGCTGGCGGTCGGTAGTATTCAAAAGCTCTGGATGGGTTATCGGACGAAGATATACTCAACTACATGTCCGATCAGGGAGTTACGGCTGTTCATCGCGTTATGAAAAAAGTTGACAATGATCTCGTGCCAACTCGCACTGTCTTCCTGACATTCGACAGGGTTGACCTACCATCTAAGATGAAAGCAGGCTACGAAGTCATCTCCGTTCGCCCGTATAGACCCAACCCTACGCGCGGCTTCCATTGCCAGAGATATAACCATACCAGCAAATCTTGTCCTAGTGCAGCAAAGTGCACCACCTGTGGCAGGGACGCCCATGAGGGTAAATGTCTACCTCCATCCCCTCGCTGCATTAATTGCACGGGTGAGCATGCTGCTTCATCACGGGACTGCCCCGTCTATAAAGAAGAGCGGGTCATCCAGGAGATTCGCGTCAAGAAGGAGGTCTCAACCTATGCCGCTCGGAAGTTATTAGCGAGTAGGAAGCCCGCTGTACTCCCATCAGGTGCTTTCAGCCATGTCCTCCCCTCCCCTCGACTAACTAAGGAGGTAGGCATTCAGACCAGCGATTTCATGTTTTGTGACACTGTTGTCAGATCGGCCAGCCCGAAAATTGCTCGTTCCACCTCTCCGATCCCTTCTGCCCGTTCTACAGTGCATTCGTCGACCAGTTCCCACACATCCACGGTCACCTAAATCCGCAACCGTTCTCGCATCGGGGTAATACTTTAACACTTCTGTATTCTAGATAGTAATGTGGTTATCCTCGTAAATTAGATTGCAACAATGTACCATCGATCACAGGTCTCAGCCCAAAAATTCGAACTTTCTGCGCTCACTTGCGAAAAGAGAGAATTGCTGCTTCATACTGATCACTGATGCAATCAACCACTACTTCCCACACAAACATTCGCTTGTTCGATACTATCGTTATCATATGAACCGCTTCGGTATATATCGTTTGGACGCCGCTGCTGTGCTGTGTAACATCTTCAAAATTACCAAATAATTTACAATGTGTTTTATCGCTTAAAATTTTTATGCAATGTTCATACGATAGTGCGGGACCTATGAGATAGAATCTGGGTTTTGCTGCAAGTCTGTAGGAAGAGTGACAAAATAGGCGGGAAAAGTCAAAGGCCACGCGGCAGTCCAGTGTTCGTATAATAGGCAAGCCAGCTGAAGCACAGCATACCATCCCGTCGGCTTTTCGCTCCTGGCCTCGGCGTGTTGTATAGCGCGAAACTTTGACCATCCGATGTAGGGATTTTTTCTTGCGAATGTAATCACTTTAACAATGCAACCAGATACATTTACGTTCACCGAAATGCTACTGCTTGTTAGAGCATTGTCACAAAGGAAAGTTTTTGTGACAATTAAAGTTTTTCACTTGGTTCATAACACCTTCCATTTTATGCGGACAAGATACCATAAAACGTATTGGTCGCACTGTTAATCATTAAGCGTTTAGATACATCAGATCTGTGGTGAAAATGATAAAAATAAATATCGGAGCACAAACTAATTATATGCAAACATACTTACAAATACAAACATGATGCGAAACTGTGCTGAGGGGGGGGGGGGGGAGAGAAACACGGTAACAGGTGAAGTAGGTCCAAATGCCTCCAAATGGCGCAGCGCAGGGTTAGAATTAAATGTTATCTGAATAAATTGACAATATCCTTCGCCCTCTTCACTGTCAACATACATGGAAGCTGTGAAAAATGACTAAAAGATGTGTTAAGGTATCCTATATTTTCTTTACTTAAAACATATTACTGGGGTTGGTCGTACGCAAAATATACATCCAAATGACATAAACACACAGGAGAACCTAATGTGCCAATGGGTCGTAATACATGCTTATACTTCGGTATCCACTCCCATGAACCACAGACATTGCCGAGGTGGGGTGGCTTGCGTGCCTCAATGATGCAGATAGCCGTACCGTAGGTGCAACCACAGCGGAGGGGTATCTGTGGAGAGGCCAGACAAGAGGGGCAGCAGCCTTTTCAGTAGTTATAGGGGCAACAGTCTGGATGATTGACTGAGCTGGCCTTGTAACATCAGCTAATGTGGCTTTGCCACACAGCTACTGCGAACGGCTGAAAGCAAGGGGAAACTATAGCCGTTACTTTTCCCGAGGACATGCAGCTCTACTGTATAAACATACGATGGCATCCTCTCAGGTAAAATATTCCGGAGGTAAAATAGTCCCCCATTCGGATCTCCGGGCGGGGACTAATCAGGAGGATGTGGTCATCAGGAAAGGCAATACTGGCTTTCTACGGGTCGGAGCGTGGAATGTTAGATCTCTTAATCGGGTAGGGAAGCCAGAAAATTTAAAAAGGGAGATGGATAGGTTGAAGTTAGATATAGTGGGTATTAGTGAAGTTCGATGGAAAGAGGAACAGGATTTCTGGTCAGGCGAGTACAAGATTATAAATACAAAATCAGTTGGGGTATTACAGGAGTAAGTCTGATAATGAATAAGAAAATAGGGATACGGGTAAACTATGAGCAACACAGTAATCGCATTATCGTAGTCAAGATAGGTACGAAGCCAACACCGACCAGTGGTACATGTTTATATGTCAACTAGCTTTGCCGATGAGGAAATGGAAGAAATATATGAGGAGCTGAAGGAAATTATTCAGACAGTTAAGGGAGAGGAAAACTTAATTGTTTATGGGAGACTGGAATTCGGTAGTAGGACAAGGGAAGGGAAGACAGTAGGTGAATATGGTCTGGGCAAAAGGAATGAAACAGGAAGCCGCCTGGTAGAATTTTGCACGGAACATAATTTAGTTATAATTAAACACCTGGTTTAAGAATCACAAAAAGGAGATACCAGATAGATTTTATAATGGTAAGGCATAGATTTCGGAACCAGGTTTTAAACTGTAAGACCTACCCAGGGGCAGATAGACTCTGAGCATAACTTGTTGGTTATGTACTGTAGGCTGAAACTGAAGAAACTACAAAAAGGTAGGAAAGTAAGGAGATGGACCTGGATAAATTGAAGAAACCTGAAGTTCTTAAAATTTAAGAGGGAGCTTTAGGCAACAATTCAGACACGGGGAAAATAAGAGGAATGGGTAGCCTTGAGAGATGAAATAGTGAAGGCAGCAGAGGACATAGGTAGGAAGGCAAGACCTAAAATTCTTGGATATCACAGATACTAAATTTAATCGATGAAAGGAGAAAATACAAAAATGCAGTAAATGAAATGGAGTACAGACGTCTAAGAAATTAGATTGACAGGATGTGCAAAATGTCTAAGCAGGAGTGGCTAGAAGGCAAATGCAAGGATGTAGAAGAATGTATAAATAGGGGAAAAATAGATACAGCCTACATGAAAATAAAAAACATTTGGAGATGAGAAAAACAGCTCTATGAATATCAAGGACTCTGATGGAAAACCAGCCAGTTCTAAGCAAAGGGAAAGCTGAAAGGTGAGTGTATAGAGAGGCTCTATAAAGGAAATGAACTTAGCGGCAATATTGTAAAAAGGGGAGAAGTAGCAGAGGATGAAATAGGAGATACTACACTGAGAGGAATTTGACAGAGCACTGAAAGACATAAGTCGAAACAAGGCCCCTGGAGTAGATGATATTCCCTCAGAGATACTGAAGTCTCTGGGAGAACCAGCTATGACAAAATTGTTTCACCTGGTGCGTAAGATGTATGAGACAGGAGAAGTACCCTCAGACTTTAAGAAAAATGTCATAATCCCCATTCCAAAGAAAGCAGGTGCAGACAGGAGTAAAAACTACAGAACCATCAGTCTAATAAGTCATGGTTGCAAAATATTAACACGAATTATATACAGAAGGATGGAGAAGGTGGTAGAAGCCGAACTTGGGGAAGATCAGTTTGGGTTCAGTAGAAATGTAGGAACATGGGAGGGAACACTCATTTTATGGCTTATCCTAGAAGATGGATTAAGAAAAGGCTAACCTACATTTCTAGCTTTTGTAGATATGGAGAAGGCTTTTGACAATGTTGATTGGAATAAACTTTCAAGTTCTGAAGCAAGCAAGAGGAAAATAAAGGGAGCGTAAGGTTAGTTACAACTAGTACAAAAACCAAACAGTGGTTGTCAGAGTTGAAGGGCATGAAAGGGATGCAGTGGTTGGAAAGGGAGTAAGACAGGGTTGTAGCCTTTCTCCAATGTTATTCAATTTGTACATTGAGCAAGCTATAAAGGAAAGCAAGAAGAAATTTGGAGAAGGAATTAAAGTTAAGAGTGAAGAATTAAAACGACAAATGATTGTCGCAGTACAGAGGATATAAAATGCAGAATGGCAATGGGTAGAAGAGCGTTCTTGAAAAAGAGAAATTTGTTAACATAGGATATTGATTTAAGCCTAAGGAAGTCCTTTCTGAAGGCATTTCTATAGTGTTGCCTTGTATGGGTGAGAGACATGGACGATAAACAGTGCGGACAGGAAAAGGATTGAGGCTTTTGAAATGGGTGCTACAGAATGCTATAGATTAGGTGGGTGGATCGCGTAACTAGTGAGGTACTGAACAGAATTGGTGAGAAAATGATTTTCGGGCATAATTTGCCTAAAATAAGGAATAGATTGGTAGGACACATTCTTAGACATCAAGGAATTGTGAATTGAGCGTTGGAGGTACGTGTGTGGGGTAAAAACTGCAGAAGACCAAGAGATGGATACAGTAAGCAGATTCAGACAGATGTAGGTTGCCGTTCTTATGTGGAGATGAAGAGGCTTGCTCAGGATAGGGTATTGTGGAGAGCTGCATCAAACCAGTCTCCGGACTGAAGAGAAGAACTACTATTATTGCATTACGCATCACTGGAAGAGAGGGCAGTAGAGGCAAGCAGGGAAGACTGATTAGTGAGGGGGGCGGGGGCGTCAATCAAGAGGTCGATGGGTGGGATTTTTCATTTCCTCTTTTTTTAAGAAATTATTTACCAAGATACATGCTACATAAAATACAGTGAACAAATAGATGCATGTGCCCCATCAACTAGAAGGCCATGTTAAGGCATACATTGTCACAATGCATATAACTAAAATAGTATTACATGAACATGACTTGGATTACATCCATCCATCAGTCTATATTTAAAATAGAACGGTGTTCATACAGGGGGATACTATGTTGAGGTTAGTATTTGAAGAGCTCGGTAATTTGTAATAATTTTAAAACAAAATAATTATGCATGGACATAATATAAAACAGGTCATCCATAAGTCATTGAATAAAATGGAATAGTTAAAAAAAGGAACAACGAAAATTCACTAGAAATTTGATAATCACCTAATGGTTACAAGAAAAAATGAAAGTATTACAGGTTTCAGATTGTACCTGTGGTGCACTCATCTTAAAACCACCATAATCATAAAGGGATCTAATCTAATCATCCAATCATAGAATAAAATGAAATCTTAAGAGGGATAGGAATGCATTGGAAGATGGATAATGTCTTGATGGATATAAGATAATGTGCAAGGTTTCATAGGTTGTAGACTATGCCCGTGGTGCATAAGATAAAAACAATTTTTCCTAAGAAATAAAACTTGTCATGTATTGAGCCATGTCTTGTACAGAGGTGAAATAACAAAGGTGTATGAACACCTAGTGAGAGCATGTATTTTTGTCTAGTTTCCGCCGGTTGTCGTAGGTGTCGGTGGCCGAGTAGAAAGAGACCGACACAGGAATAAAGGAGGCACGCGTGCGCAGGTACGGAGGTGACCAGCCGGTGGGACAGCAGAAACTAGAAACACTAGATTAAGTTAGAACGAGATAAATATTTCGTGGAGTCTTGGTAATACTTAACTTGTACATAGTTCTTGACTGCAGAATGCTGATACATAGTTAAACTAGAGATAGGCCTGCCTACTGATGATTCCTAGTGCCTATATGATAGCCAAGTCTTAACTGGAGCCTATCTGATTGCCAAGTGAACGATGTCGTTCAGTGCTGGCCACGAGCGGAGTTGCAGCAGAGGGCGCTCGTGGCTGACGTCGTAAGAACACCGCATCGTGCGTGCATGGCGGCGCACGGCGAAAGTACGTGGCGCGCACTTCAGACTTGTGCGACACCACATGTATATTATACATTAAAAGGAAATGAGTACCCTAACTAGAGATATTAAAATATAAATATAAGGGTATGGCCAGATATTGAGTTACACACAGTGATAAGTCATTACCAGTGAGGAGCAGGCAGCTGTGTTTTTTCACCACAATTTCTGGATATGACAAAAGACTAAAGGGAGGAAAAGGAGGGGGCGGCAATATGTGTAATTAGTGGAAGAGGATGCATGG
Organism: Locusta migratoria; assembly: GCA_026315105.1. Classification (NCBI taxonomy): domain Eukaryota; kingdom Metazoa; phylum Arthropoda; class Insecta; order Orthoptera; family Acrididae; genus Locusta; species Locusta migratoria. Next base: position 137,659,223 of record CM048752.1, on the reverse strand, counting down.
AAGATATTTTGAGTGAGATACAGGTGGTCTCATGGCATAAGTGAGGCATATGATGGGAAAGGGTGTGTGGTGAAGTGCAGAAAACTATTTAAGACCTGTGTCCTCAAACAACTGAAAGTACCAATTTGTATTGAAACCTTCCTAATCATTGAGCATATGGTGTGGTTCAGATTCCGTGTGTGTGAATTTCATACTCTTCCATCACGCCTAGGAAGCGGCTAGAGGGTGCTAAGTGCAGCACTTTAAGGTCATGGTGCAGCTGAGCTGATGTGCCTTTTTCTGCATGTGCTGTCCTATTAATAATGTAGAGAGAGAGGGGGGGATGGAAAAAAATCCCCCCTCCCTCCTATCCACCTTTTGATTGTCCCCCTCATCTCTTCCCTACTTGCCTCTACTGCCCTCTCTACATCACGTGATACGTAATGCAATAACTGAGTATAAGCATGTATGACCCATTGGCACATTTGGTTATGCCTGTGTATTATATTGTCATTTGGATGCATTGATCTTGCGTACGCCCAATCCCAGTAATATGATTTAATAAGGTATGATATTTTCTTTTTACTTAACACATCTTGTAGAGAAGTTTTTCGTAGCTTCTATGTCAGTTGACAGTAAAGAGGGCGCAAGATGATGATATTGTAAATTTATTCAGGTAACATTTAATTTTAACCCTTGCGCCATCTGGCGGATATGGGGCCTTCTTTACCTGTTACCGTGTTTGCTCCCCTCACCACAGTTTGTCATGTGAATGCAGTTGAACACCTGCACTAGACATCCACGATGGTGGTTTATATTTGTCTTTTCCAATAAGATGTATTTTAATTACAATCGTTTTTAAAAAAAAGTTTGTATGACTGTATATAATTTGTTTATGGCCGCATGAATTTTGTGATTAAGAACTGTAAACATCCTAAATGGAATTTATTTTTACCATTTTTTTTACCACAGATCTGATGTATCGAACCGCGTAATGATAAAACAAAACAGTGCGACCAAGACCTTTCAAAAACTTTTTATGCAATTGGGAAGTTGTATTTCGAAATGTTTCCGCGGTTTTTTCCCGTTTGGTATCCTTCGCTCATGACATTATGGTTCACAGCAAGCGGGTGGTTTCGGATCCTTCAGTATTGCCCCACGTTCTCGTGGATTATGTTGGTAAAAGTGATGGATCGGGATACGTGAGTTGGAATGTCGTTGGGTGTGCTGTATGCTGGAGGGGTAAAACGCCACACGGCACAGTCTGGTGTGCGTGTAATAGTTAACGGGCGTGTCTCACAAGGTATTCCTACGTACAGAACTATAGGTAGTTCAAAAATGTTTTTTTTAATAAAAATACAGGTATGTAGTAAATTACTTCAGAGGATGTTAAGGGAATCAAATTGGGAAATGAGACAAAGGTAACAAATCATTTTTATGTTTGAAGCAAAATACTTAATAAACAGAAGAAAAGATGAAACTGAAGAAGTGGAATGTAAATTCTGAAAAGAACTTAACAATATTGTCGCGTTGAAATGGAAGCAGGCTTGACTTGGAAGGCAACTGAACACAGCACTTACACTGAAAGCACGTTTATTGCGAACTCGACATACACGCAGCACTGACTGCCTCTCAGGCAGAGTGCTCTGCTATTTATACACAGACAGAATTTACCAGAAATTAGAACAGTTAACATAAGAAACAAGTAGAATTTACAAGTGAACATAAGAAAGATGTAGAACCTTCTGGAATTGTCAATTACAAAGAAATAAATTTTTGCCAGTGGGCGGGATTGAACCGGCGACCTTCTGCACCACAGTCCGTGACGCTATCCCCTGCGCCACGCCGGCAGTTGGTGTTCGTCTCCTCCTGTGGCAATATTCCACGTTTTCACTGAAGATAGGTCTGGAGGGTAGCCTTGTAAGGAAGTGAATTGTGAACGATACACTAAAGACAAGGAGCTTTTGTTGAGGTATACCATTTTTTTGAACGGTGTGCTCAGTGACCACAAAACAATGTAGTATGCAGCATTGGTCGTTTATCAATGTTTTTTCAGATCGATTTAGATCTTATAATGATCATCCTCAATGTACCAGTCATCGTAATGACTATAGAGTAGCTTCTGCATTTAATTTCATTTATGGCCACGTAGTTTGCTAGTGGTGGGAACAAATGTCCGTTTCGCGAGGGTACACAAGTTGCTTTAAGCCATAGAGCAGGAGTAACATTATTTCGTGGGCACCACGAAACACTTGGCCGAATGAATAAATAACAAATGTTCCGGAGAAGATTCGTATCAATAATAAATTGGAAGCAAATGCCCTGAGCTTGGAGTTCCTTCTCGCTACCTCGCCTCAAGTTCTCGTTATCCGGCGAGAAAAATTGTTTAATCGTATTTCTTTCGACTACCTGTCTTAAATTGTGTACGAACAGTGAGTACCTATCTACGTGTTTAAGTGTACTGGTTAGATCTTAAGAGGAGACCACATGGGTATCGGATTTTATAATTTCTTTATATTTATGGTACGTGAACTTAATCAGCCAAAACCATTCGACTCTACTCTCAAAAATTCTTGAGAAAACACTTTGATGTTTTTTTTAATGTGCACGTAAGTTCCTAGTAAATAAAACGGCTGCTGCATCTGTCTGTTTAGCTCAGGTGGTAGCGTACTGGCATTAGTGTCGGAGGTTCGAATCCTACTGGGACATATTTTTTTTTTTCGTTTTCGCATTCAGTTATCTAAAACATGTCGACGAGTTGAAATCCTTGTTACGTAAAATGGTTGTTTTTGTGTCCCAGCCTCGTCGCCGCTTTTGTGTCTCGTTTCCGTCGTAGGTGTCGGTGGCCGAGTAGGAAGACCGACACAGGAATAAAGGTAGCACGCTTGTACAGGTACGGAGGGGAGACGCCAGTGGGACAGCAGAAACTAGAAACACTAGAGTAAATTAGAACGAGAGATATATTGCACAGAATTTATACAATACTTAACTTTTACATAGTTCGGTACTGCAGAATGCTGATACATAGTTGAGTTAGAGGTCTGCCTAGTGCCTGTCCGATAGCAAAGTCTTCACTGGTGCCTATCTGAATACGAAGTGTTAACTGGTTCCTGTCTCAGTCCCAAGTGAACGATGTCGTTCAGTGGTGGCCACGAGCGGAGTTGTAGCAGAGGGCGCTCGTGGCTGACGTCGTAAGAACGCCGCGCCGTGCGTGCATGGCGGCGCGCGGCGAAAGTAGGTGGCGCGTACTTTGGACTTGTGCGACACCGCAGTTGTTACTATAGCTTCTTGGAAAGTCGTTAGGAGCCTTCAAAATACAGTGCCGTAGCTCTTCACAAACTGAACAGACTACCGTCGTCAACTAAAAGTGAAGCCCATACTGTAAAAAATGGAACTTATATTTTGCTTCACTATCATTAACAACCTTCAATAAACCATAGAAAATCACGAAGAAACACGTGGACTTCTCGTAAAAATTACCATTACATATTGTAAGTATTCGAACGCAACGGAAAGAAATAGAAATTGTGGCGACAGGATATGAACCACTGACCCTGAGGTTCAGGCGAGAATGCTACCATCTGAGCTACGCTTACAGATGCAGTAACTGTTTAAATTATCGGTACTTACTACTTAGGAGTACTTTAAAGATTCGCAAAGTCCATTTTCTTGAAAATTTTAGAGTTAGGTCGAATGGCTTTCGCTGATTCTTTAAGTTCTGAACTACTCGTACCATAAATATAAAGTAATTCTATAATCCGATAATCATGTTGTCTCCTTGTTTCTTGTGCAGCAGAAAATCATTACAACTAAATGTGGACAGTTCACGGAAAGGAATTGTCTGACGATGTTACCTACTTTTGTACATGCGAGAAACTTCAATAATGGAGTCAGATTAACACAATTTGCAAACGAAATTTTAAGAATACATCCGATGTTGGTGTTCCAACCGGCATCTGTTAAAATTTAAACGCTAGGTAGGCCTGCTTTTAAATATGGCGCCCAATGGTCTTCTCGTGCATTAAAAGCGAAAGACCGTACAGTTTTTACGAGAAACTGACAGCTAGGTTTATTTATTTCTGGCGTGTCTATTTACTTTTAACATAAATTAATTCACATAGGTTTAGTGACATAGGTCAACCGGTTTTGACTGAACACCGCCGATCAGGACAGAAAACAATGTATTGCAGCAATATTTCTTTCGTAGTGCAGAATGTGATGTCAAGAGACACACTCAATTGGAATTACCGTGTCAAGACATTAATAGACCATATTTCGAAACATAAAACATAATTTTATCAAATGTTCAAATGTTTGTATAGTCTATGGGACTTAACTACGGCGTCATTAGTCCCTAAACTTACAAACTACTTAAGAACTAAGACTAAGGACGGCACAAATATCCACGCCCGAGGGGGGATTCGAACCTCCGACCGTAGTGGCCGTGCAGACCGTGACTGGAGCGCCTCAGTCCTCTCGGCCACCGCGGCCGGCCATTATTTTATGTAGCTGTTTAAAATTGTAAACACGCACGCCATATACGCAGAATGAATCCACTTAATTTCGGTACTGGTGATGAAAAACCTCCATTGAGATCACCCTTGTCGCTATGTAAAATGCTTAAATTGACAAAAATTTTTCTGAAAGAAGCTACTCGGTACCAGATACTTTCGTTATTTGTATAATATTCATTTCCGTTTGTATTTCTTCAGACAGCGTACAAGCCTTCTGAGCAAGACTGGTTGCGTTTAAATATTTAATTATTACAAACAATAGTACTATGCTAAACACCTCGCTTCTGAAAAAAGGATCGCCGTTTACAAAATACTTCTAGTTTTAATTGTACGAAATCGCAGAATGTTCTTTGCGTTGAGCAACTTCCCCCACCCTTTTACTCAAGTTCAGTATATTCACAGGTGAAATAATTATTAGACTAGTTATGTTGATGAGTCAGAGAATCTAAATTTGGAGAATTATATTCTCGATTTTATTCATAAGACCCATTATTTGCACGATATGTGATTGAGTTTTCAAACAGTATCGGAAGGGTTCACATCCCCCCCTCGGGCATGGATATTTGTGCCGTCCTAGTTCGTAAGTAGTTCGTAAGTAGTTTGTAAGTTTAGGGACTGATGACCCCGTAGTTATGTCCCATAGACTATGCAAACATTTGAACAAACTAAAACGCCGCTGCCTCAAGTAAAATTATTCCATATTTGAAATTTTGTATTACAGAACAATACTCTAGACAGGATATTGGGGTTAACGTGCAGTTACGTGCCGGCTACCGCTGCGTGAAGTGCAGCTATTGGTAGGAATGACAGGTGAAGGCAGCCAATCAGGAATGGAGTTCAGGCAGACTAACCATGTCTCAAGTTTTCGCTTATGTAAAAATTTCCGTTCTGTGTATGAGTAATAGCAAAATTGTTACTAGATGGTAGATCGAAAATGTACAGTATATCGAGAACCAGTCACCACATGTAAGATTTCTACGCAATGAAAAATAAGGGCATACATTCAGAAATAATGGCCATCAATTAAGAGTATTGCCAGCCAAAGATACGTAAAGTTACATGCTTGAATGGCCGGTTGTCGATGTCCTATGTCTTCTCAGACTAAAGTTCAATTTCCGTATTCATTTCTAAATTTTGGTCATTGGTCTTCATGGTTAAATATATAAACGTGAAACACTCGTTTCAAATGGTTATCCTGAAGGTCAGACATGTGAAGCATGTTTTCTACGAATATATCACAATATCACTAGCATATTCCCGTACACAGTAGCACCAACTTTTATTTCTAAGAGCGGAAAGAGCATCAGTGATACAGCGTACCACGTAAAGACGTTAATGTATGCACCACGAATGTGTCGAGACGTTGCAGTGTATTGCTGGTAAAAAAAATTAGTGCACAACACAGAATTATTTAGAGTGAAAAACATGTTATTCGCTGAAAGAAACTTTCACCCTACAGCGGAGTATACGCTGATAGGAAACTTACTAGCAGATTAATATTGTGTGCCGTATCCGGGACTCGAACCTGCGACCTTTGCCTTTCGCGGGCAAGGGCTCTCAACTGAGCTATCCCGACACCCCTCACGGTCCGTCCTCAGAAACTTTACTTCCGCCAGTATCTCGCCTCCTACTTTCCAAACTTCGCTGACGTTCTCCTAAGGACTTTTGTGTAGTTTGGAAAGTAAGAGGCGAGGTACCCGCAGAAGTTGAGGACGGACCGTGAGTCGTGTCCGGATAGCTCAGTGGTAGAGCGCTTGCCAGGAGGTTTCATGTTGTTCGCTGGCTGAAAGCCATTTGATAACTTCACCTTACATATTTCAAACAGCGTGCATTTAGTGGAGCGTCTCATAAAAGGCCATAATTGTCAGCTGTAGTCGCTGTGAAGGCCAGCGAAATCGGCTCTAACGTTTCGTTTTTATGAAGCTGCTAATTGCTAGAAGAAATTCTGTAACGAAATTAAGAGAACCATTAGATATTAACTTTTCTGGAATCCTCACCTCAGTAAGCTTAGACAATGCTCAGATGGCTGCTTTGCGAGTGCATAAACGATTCCCTGAAGAAATTCTAATTAGTTGCTAAACGATGCGAATTTCTGGATTTTTCGCCATTTGGAATCCACATGCCGGGGATGACCTAGTTAATGTAGTCAAGCGCACACTTTATGAACCATGTGCACATGTTTCGCTGTCCCTAGGTACTATGACACAAATGATTCTACAAAAGCTGATTGGCTGCAGTAATGAGAGTTGTAGATGTTGTAAATTCCTTCAGTTTTCTCTTTACGATGACGCACTTCGGGCCCTGCCCATCATCGGAGCGCCTGGTGACAAAGTTCAGGATAAAGTGTGTGTGTGTGTGTGTGTGTGTGTGTGTGTGTGTGTGTGTGTGTGTGTGTGTGTGTGTGTGTAGGTAAAAATAGTTACAAAGACCAAATTAAAAAAAAAATACTAACCTGATATTTACAATTCTTCTGAATGGAGAACGGAAAAAGATGCATGTAAAAACTCACAATACATTAACGGTAAAAATTAGCTGTACTTGTAACATAAGTTGCTAGCTCGATGGATCATATGCACTGAATGGAAAGTATTCTATCGAGCGACTTAGGAGTAGCATAGGCGCTCTAAGTATGGCCGCAGAAGTTACCATAATTTACAAGGAAAAAAGACCTCAACGGCGAGTTAAAAACATCTAATATATAAATCAGTGTCCGTATATTTGTATGTGTTGCATACAAATCTACGGTTTTGTTGCAATCTTCATGGAATTATGTACACGTAAGCTTCAATCCATGAGGACTGTCGCCGTAAGTGTAAGAATCACATACGATATATAGTTCACGAGATATGACGTTATAAACAATGAAATGTCTAAAACTACTGCATTTTGCGACAATGCTGCTAAATTTCTCCTAAACCACTTGACCGATTTCAACCAAATTTGGTACACATATTCCTTACGTGAGAACAATTGCCGTGAGAGTACGAACCACATACGACACATGGTTCTGGAGATATAACGTCGTAAACAATAGGAATCGCAGAAAAGTACCACATAATTCGGCGAGACTTTACAATACGCTATACGAGAATAAGAGTACTTAGCGACTTGCGGCGAACTTTAAACATAATTTCAAGCCTTTATTAAACTTTTCTCGCTGACACCCATAGCAAAATGATGAAAGGAAAAAAGTTTCTCGCTTACTACTTTTCCGCTGTTTGTGGAGTAAACTACGGCATTCGGTATGACGTTCCAATTTATAATTGATACACTATGAACTGTAGCCGCAGGGAATTTTATAGAAGATATACACGCATCTACTTGAGTGTGCCTTCTAAATTGTATGGCAGCAAGAGACGTAGTTCACGAGATATGGGCACAGAAACAACAACGTTAATGGAAAACCGCCCCATCACGCAGCAAGTTTTAATCTATTACTTCTTTACTACTAATTGTATTCCCAGGAGATTTTACATACAGCTCTTATACAAATGAATATACACCAGAAAAATGGCAGAAATAAATACCCGGGCAACTCCGGGTTTTCAGCTAGTTTTCAATAATGGAAAATAGTTGTCAAACAATAGAACATACTTAAAACCTATACTTTATTTTAACGATATTCTCGTATACCAACAACGTCATGAATATGGCGGATATAAGATCTCTCCATAAGAGGGGAAACCTCCGCACTGGAAGAGAGCACAAAATAGATCATTCAAGAAAACCTAGGTGGTGAAACAGATAGAAATACCGCTGTCTGGAACAAAAAATTTGGTCATATATCAACCATTTTTTATGATAACTAGTCATATTAATAACGGCTGCCTACCTCCACCAGGACTTAAACTCCGATTTGCAATACCTAGGTACTGTGACATAGCTTAAAATATGAACATTTTGCCGTCATAAAAATGAATACTTGGCCAATTTTCGGTCAATTGTAATTCCTTCTTGAATCTCAAATGGACCTCAAAACTGATATTCTCTGCATTGCTAGGTAATGACTCGCATCCATTTTTAGACGAGAAACCACGTCGAATGGTTTGTGGGCACATACCACACGGTTCAACAAAATTAAACTGCAGAAGTGTTTGAAATGTTTGCTATTGGGGCCTAATTTTTGGCTTTTCGTTACTGATAGATGGAATCCAGTTCTTATAATAGATACTAGCTGAATACCCGCTGCTTTGCAAGCATAGACTGGATGGTCTGCATTGGTTGTTTCTACTTACAAATATAAATTTTCATAGATTTAGCTCTAAAAAAAATGCTTGCCTCACCCTATTGCACCATTGATGGCAGAATTATAACCATCCCGAAACGCAATTTTTTAAAAAATCATAAACATGGTTCCAAACACATTTTCACATTTCTAGCACCAAAAGTCTTAGTAGCAACCTTAAGACTTTCCCTTATTTCACCCGCTTAATGGTTGAAGTACCAAAAATATCGAAACATGTTTTTCAATTTCTAGTCAAAAACCTAAATCTGAAGTTTTGTATTTCTTCAAAATTGCCTTAATAGCAACGTATTTTCAAAAAATCACTCATCCCCTATTTTACCCCATTAGGGATGAGAATATCGATATAATCTCTGATGCCTACAATGTAAGTCTACAAATTTAAAGTTTCTATCGTCTGTAGATTAACTTTGCAGCGCCGTTTTCTCTTTTACAAACGGGTCGAGAACGCGAAATTTCTTTCTTATGCTTTGGCATCTTTTTTTAGTTTCACTTTTCAAACTGCAATACGCACTTTTCTATATTCGTACGCTTGCTGCAGAAACACTAAAGAATGTGCATCACGTTTCGCTGTATCTAACCTCTTTGGTATTATAGTGTCATCGCTGGTCTTCAGTGTGAATTTTATATAAGCCGACGACTTCACCTACTATCTTATAGCTATCATCACAGAACTGCTAATCCAGTTGTCAATATGTTGATACTAAGCACTACCGTTGTCTTTCTAGTGTTTATCATCATTGGTGTATTGCCAGTGTAGTTAGTGCTCAGTTAATGTATGTGTTTCCCAGTGTTTTATCTTTGAACATCTACTGATAGTCGTATTGATCCACGTTTTACGGATTTTCGTTCGCCACTCACCCACCGCCACACACCGCAACTAAAACACCATAGTGCACACAGGGAGTCTAAAGGCTACTGTAATGCATAACAACCATTGGTTTGCAGTGAATATTTTTGGCTACGGACAGATGTCCCGCGTTCCATTTGTATATTTATTATATTCCATTATTCCCTTAGCGATTGAACTTGAGTACTTACGACTTCTTCTTCCTTCGTTCTTCCCAAATTCTCTCCATGCATTCACTGTGTTCTCTTGCGTTCTTGTGACCACTTTTTTCCTATTGTTCTCCGTGTGTTCTTGTTTAAATTTTTCTTTATAATGTTCCTGAACTGTTCTCTATGTTGTCTTGTGTGATTCCCAGTTCTTTAATATCCTCTTGTTTCAGTGATCCACTTAGTCTTGTTATTGCTATTGTTGGCTATCTGAAATATTTGCCTTGTGAACCTGGTTTCATTCATCCTGCTGATGTCCATAAATTTCATCCTTCTCTTTCTGATGTTGTCCGTTATTGTTTCCATGTCTTTGTAAATCTCTCTAGTTGGCGCTTTATCCAATTTCCTTCCCGAAACCCTGAACCATATATTTTCCTCAATTTTTCTTTCCTGTTTTTCAATCTCTCTGATCTTTGTATGACCATGAATCACTGTAGTTTCTGCAGCATAGTGCCTCTGGTAGGACTGTGTTGTAATGCCTTAGTTCTGTATTGAAAGAAAGAAATTTGTTAATGTAATTGTTCAAAGTTAGCTTATATGCTCTCTGTAATCTTCAGACCCTTTCTTGATTGGCTATTAAGTTCAGTCCTGTGGGGTTGGATCATCTCTACTAGATATCTGAAGTGAGAAACTTGTGCCACTTTTCCATACTGAGTTGTGATGGGGAGACTATCTGCAGGCCTGTTTTTGTTTTTATATGTATATTGATCAGATTAAAAGTCGGGCCGGCCGCGGTGGCCGAGGGGACTGAGGCGCTCCAGTCACGGTCTGCACGGCCACTACGGTCGGGGGTTCGAATCCCCCCTCAGGCATGGATATTTGTGCCGTCCTTACGATTAGCTAGTTCATAAGTAGTTTGTAAGTTCAGGGACTGATGACCCCGTAGTTAACTCCCATAAGCTATACAAACATTTGAACATTTGAAAAGTCGGAATATTTCAAAGGAAAATCCGTAGTTCCCACAGCACAAAGGGAATCTAACGACCATACCTTGTTACTATATATTTTCTTCGAAATTCTCGAAGCCCGAGAAAGGACAAACTTGCTGTGGTGTCGCACAAGTACAAAGTGCGCGCCACCTACTTTCGCCGCGCGCCGCCATGCACGCACGGCGCGGCGTTCTTACGACGACAGCCACGAGCGCCCTCTGCTGCAACTCCGCTCGTGGCCACCACAGAACGACATCGGTCACTTGGGACTGAGATAGCAACCAGATAGGACCTTCGTAATCAGATAGGCACCTGTGAAGACTTGGCTATCAGTTAGGCACTAGGCAGGACTCTAGCTCAACTATGTATCAACATTCTTCAGTACTATGTAAAAGTATTGTATAAATTCTGTGCAATATATATCTCGTTCTAATTTACTCTAGTGTTTCTAGTTTCTGGCTGCTCCCCTCCGTACCTGCTCCAGCGTGCTATCTTTATTCCTGTGTCGGTCTCATTCCACTCGGCCATCGACACCTACGACGGAAAAGAGACACAAAAGCGGCGACGAGGCCGGGACACAAAACTTGCAAATAACGATAATCGAGCATCCCAGAAGACATTTAAACATACATTTTCACACATTGTACAATAGGGTTTAAGGTCAGCTTTTTAACGATTTCAGACAGTCCACACAGTTACCTCGAAAGCACTGACCGAACACGCTTCTTCCAAATGACACTCGCTAATACACCTCCCCCAGGGCCGCATTTAGGGCATGCGACGCCCCTGTACAGTAATTTACGCCTTTCCCCCTCACCTCGGGATTCAAAACTGATTTCTAAAGAAAGAAAAATCATCTCTGGATACGCAACTATCAAAACACACCTGAAGTTTACAATTTATTGCTGTAATCGACACTCGAAACAATGATTCAATAGACATCACAGTTTCGAAATGAGCACTGGGATGCTGTGTGGAGAAATCTCAAAGGGTAGGCGTCAGTCGTATCAACGGCGCGGTACAAAGCCGTAATAATGTAGTTTACACCAAACAACGATTTTGTGGGATCGGTATAAATCAGATCTATGCGGACGATGTAATCGTGATAGTTCTATACAGGTTTTCCTGTTGCCGAAACTTAAATAATTGGAAATGGCCGACAGAGCAAATAGCATTCCTCAAAAGAACTTCACTTGAATATCCTCCGTCCATACTATGTAGACCAAATGCGAAACACAAAAAAGAACCTTACTACGTAATAATAATGGCAACCCTGCCGATGAAAGCGCTACTAAAGCAATTGATTTGATTTTGTCAGGGAAGCCAAAACAGTCTTGGCCCAACCCGCCACTGCCCGCACCGAAACTAAGTTCATTCTGCGGTATCGCTCCCTGTATATCTAGTAAAGCCAACCAATGCCCTTGAACAGTGCAAGGAGTCCCTTTACCAGTTCTTTATTAGACACAATTTCTTCGGGTCTGGTTGTCCCAAATGTTCTGTGCCTTTTACTTTCCAATGCAATGCATTCGAAGATTACATGTGATGCAGTTTCATCACCGTCATCACAGATCCTACATTTAGGGTCCTCTTCTGTTATTCCCATTGTATGTAGGTGTTTTATTGAAATTACCATGGCCTGATCAAACCGTGAGTCTAGTCTCTCCTGTTCAGGCCCTGGATTGCAGGTCTTCTTTTAAAACATGGCTTTGGCATCATTACCGTGCCACGTTTTTGTTGATGGACTTTGGTCCAATATTCTACGTGCTGTCTTCTGAGCCAGTTACGTAGCTCCAATTTGATCATTGCCTTGGTGATTGTCACGACAGGTTCCGGTCCAATAAATGGAGTCTCTGCCCCCATCCTGGCTAATCTGTCGGCACGTTCGTTGCCACTGATCCCCGAGTGGCCAGGGACCCACAATAGGTTTACTCTATTCCTTTCCCCTAGCTCCACCAGATCCCTGTGACATTCTGCAACAATTTTAGACCTTGTTGCAGGACTGCCAGTGATCTCAGGGCTGCCTGGCTGTCAGAATATAGATCCTACGGTCTTTGTAGCCCCCTACACAAATTCTCCTCCACACACGCCCTGATGGCAGTGATTTCGGCCTGGAATACTGAGGCCAGTTTCCCTAGTCAGTCTTGCCTGCACCCCATATACCCCGACCCCAACGCCTTGGTCTGAATTTGACCTGTCAGTGAACCAGACATTTTCCCCTGTACGGTGTCGAACTATTTTCTCCCACTGCTCCCTAGTTCCAGTTGTTGCCAGTTTTGAGTCTGTATGCACCAGGCGCTGCCTCCATCTTGACCGAAAGGTGTAATGGGGGCATATCCAGCATGGTTTCCATCCCAGCAGTTGGTGTGCTAATTCCGCCTGTTATGGCTAAGCAGGCTAGTCTCCGCATCTTACCAAGCTCCTTAGCAGCAACCTGCTGTTCTACCTTCTTCCACCACACGACCGCCCCCATAGGTGATCCTGGGTCTAATCACTGTGGTGTATATCCAGTGCATACCCTTGGGGCTCAGGCCCCAATTTTTGCCACAAGCTCTCCTGGTACTTACAAGAGTACATTTTGCCTTAGAGCAAATATTCCTGATGTGAGAGGTCCATATCAGTTTCTCATCTTCGGTAACCCCTAGATATTTCACTGTCCCGTTCACAGGTAGTGCTTCATTGAAAAGCTTTAGATTCCAACTTGATTATTGGGTTATGCTTCTTTTTGAATGTTAAAACAAGTCTTCTTGGGACTAACCCCCAGATCCTGTTTTCTGCACCAGTCTTGCACAATATCCAAAGCACCTTGTGCCATATTCTTTACTGTGTCAGCAAATTTGCCAAGTATTACTATGACAAGATCATCTGCATATCCTTGGCAAAAGTACTGCCTAGTGTTTAATTCTCCAATGAGGTCATTCACCACTAGATTCCACAATAAAGGGGAAAGAACTCCTCCCTGTGGGCAACCCCTAGTGGTGTTGATTACCATTTTTCCATTCATCATGGTAGCATCTACCTTTCTTCCAATGAGCATGGCCCTAGTCCACCTACATATAGTGGTGGAATCTAAGGTCGTGTTGCTAAAAGCCCCCTCGATGTCCAGGAAGATACAGAGGGCTATTTCCTGAAAGTGTAGTGCTTTCTCCACCTTCCCAACGAGTTGGTGGAGAGCTGTCTCACATGATTTACCTGGCTGATATGCGTGTTGGTTTGAATGTAGATAAGCACTACTTAACCTCCTTTCTCCAACATGCAAATTAACCAGCTTTTCCAATGTCTTAAGAATGAAGGAGGACAGGCTGATTGGTCTCATATCCTTGACCTTGGTATGATTAATTCTCCTTGGTTTTTGAATGAAGACAACCTTTACTACCCTCCAGGCATTGGGAATGATTCCTGCTGCTAGGCTAACCCTGAATAACCTGTATATGAATCTAATACGATTTTCTCCTGCTTGTTGCAGGAGAGCTGGAAAGATTCCATCGGGGCCAGGTGACTTGAACGGTTGAAATGTTCCCACCGCCCATCGGACCTTGCTGAAATCGACACTCCTTGGCCAAATCCCAGTCCTCTTTGCGAATACCTGAAAACCGTTGTCTCTGAGGAATCGCATTCTGGTCTGAGTTATGCCCCAGAATATGTTGAGGAAAGTGAGTCTTGAGGAGCAGTTCCAGTGTTTCATGTGCTGTCTTTGTATACTCCCCATCCTCCTCCCTCAATGCTCCTCCTGGATTAGTTGGTACCCTAGTGAGGATTTTATGAAGTCTCGCTTGAGCAGTTGTGCCCTCCACTTCCTCACAGAATACCTTCTAGGATGCCTCCTTTGCCCATCTGATGGCAAGGTTGTAATTGACAAGGGCCTCAAGATACTTTGCCCATTGTCATTTGCGCCTCGCAAGGTTAAACAGTCTTCGTACTTGTTTCCTTTTAATTTCCAGGTTATTATTCCACCAAGGCACACTCCTATTTGTGCAGTTCTTGGTGATTGAGCAGTTGTCATGGTATGAGGTCACTAGAGCAGATGTTACGGCCTCTGCTACTTCCTCAAACTCTGCTGGATTCCTTATCAAAGTTTTAATTTCCGATAGGCTGATGTCAAGGTCTCTCCTATATGTCTCCCAGTCCGTTTTCCTGGGATTCCTATAGGCCATGGTCTTTCTGGTTCCCATTTCAACCTTGAATTTAATATACATGGGATCTGATGAGGATGGCTCCAGAACCACTGTTTGACGTGACTTTTGGTTCCATGATGGGAAATTATGTCAATTACTTCTTCCCTTCTACTATACCTGAATGTAGGTTCATCACCCCTATTCAGGATCTCCAGGTTGTTAGACAGGAGAAATTCAAGAAGGTGCTCACCTCTACTGTTGGTGTCTTTGCTGCTCCACGATAGATTGTGGGCTTTGGCATCACATCCCACCAACAGTTCGTCACCTTGCCGATGGCAGGCTTCTGTCAGTCTCCTCACTTCCTAAGAACTGTCTTCGTAAGGAAGGTATGCTGAGGCCAAAACAATTTCCCTCGTGATACCTTCGTCATGTTGCTGCATCCTGATGGTCACCAGGTCCCTGGAACAAAAATAGATCATTGGTATGAAAGGTATTCCATTTCTAACATAAATGCATGTTCTGGAGTTTATTTTAGATTTCTAGAATAAATCAGCTTACCTCCAGTTCAACCGAGGCCCGATACACCCCCTTTGTATAAATAGGGTTCTCGTATCAGGGCCACGTCCACCTCCCCAGGCGACGGCTCAGGGCAGTAGTGGCCCCTTTACTGTGCTGCAGGTTTATCTGCAGCACTTCCAGTCCCCATCTTGCTGCCATTATTTTGATTACCCTGACGGCAACCTCCGAGAACCCAACAGTTTCAGGCCTTGCTCTCTCATTGCCTTCAGGGACTTCTCTCAGACCTCCACCATCAGGGTTCGTCCTTCTGGAACGACCTTTTGGTTAATTACCCTCCAATCCTGTCAAGACTTTTGGGTTTTGGAACCTTATTTTCTCGAACAGTGTTTGGAGGGACATCCTTAAGGATGATACCTTTGCAGTCTTCAGAAGTTTGGTTGCTGTTTTGACCAGCAGATTCGCATCCTCCCACGGGGATATCATGGGCACCTTGTCCTTAAGCCATTCTGCTTAGTGTTCCCCCTCACAAACAAAAATGAGGGCACCGCGATCTAGATAGCCTCCTTAATTTGGGTTCGGGACCAGCATCCCCCCCTCCCCTCAAGTCTCTTCAAAGAGGGCTATCTGCACGAGCTGCTGCTGCTGCTGCTGCTGCTGCTGCTGTGAGATGCTCACCAGTTGGTATCCTTCTTGTACAACCGCCATTCTAAAAAGAGACTGCAGTACTATAGACCTATTTTCTTATTTCCTGCCTCAGTCCTTTAGGATCACGCTTGTCCAGAGAAGAGGGAGTCTAAGATTCCTCCCTAACCTTCTAGCCACCTATCTTTGACGTCGAGGGAGTCTGTGTATCCCATTCGACCTGAGGCAGTTTCTTTTTGGGGGTCTTGGGCTCAGGCCCTTTTGATTCCCTCCACTTACACTTAGGAAGCCATTCTTTTCCTTCCTTTTGCTTCTATTCCTTCCTTTTGCTTCTATTCCTTCCTTTTGCTTCTATTCCTTCCTTTTGCTTCTATTCCTTCCTTTTGCTTCTATTCCTTCCTTTTGCTTCTATTCCTTCCTTTTGCTTCTATTCCTTCCTTTTGCTTCTATTCCTTCCTTTTGCTTCTATTCCTTCCTTTTGCTTCTATTCCTTCCTTTTGCTTCTATTCCTTCCTTTTGCTTCTATTCCTTCCTTTTGCTTCTATTCCTTCCTTTTGCTTCTATTCCTTCCTTTTGCTTCTATTCCTTCCTTTTGCTTCTATTCCTTCCTTTTGCTTCTATTCCTTCCTTTTGCTTCTATTCCTTCCTTTTGCTTCTATTCCTTCCTTTTGCTTCTATTCCTTCCTTTTGCTTCTATTCCTTCCTTTTGCTTCTATTCCTTCCTTTTGCTTCTATTCCTTCCTTTTGCTTCTATTCCTTCCTTTTGCTTCTATTCCTTCCTTTTGCTTCTATTCCTTCCTTTTGCTTCTATTCCTTCCTTTTGCTTCTATTCCTTCCTTTTGCTTCTATTCCTTCCTTTTGCTTCTATTCCTTCCTTTTGCTTCTATTCCTTCCTTTTGCTTCTATTCCTTCCTTTTGCTTCTATTCCTTCCTTTTGCTTCTATTCCTTCCTTTTGCTTCTATTCCTTCCTTTTGCTTCTATTCCTTCCTTTTGCTTCTATTCCTTCCTTTTGCTTCTATTCCTTCCTTTTGCTTCTATTCCTTCCTTTTGCTTCTATTCCTTCCTTTTGCTTCTATTCCTTCCTTTTGCTTCTATTCCTTCCTTTTGCTTCTATTCCTTCCTTTTGCTTCTATTCCTTCCTTTTGCTTCTATTCCTTCCTTTTGCTTCTATTCCTTCCTTTTGCTTCTATTCCTTCCTTTTGCTTCTATTCCTTCCTTTTGCTTCTATTCCTTCCTTTTGCTTCTATTCCTTCCTTTTGCTTCTATTCCTTCCTTTTGCTTCTATTCCTTCCTTTTGCTTCTATTCCTTCCTTTTGCTTCTATGCCTTCCTTTTGCTTCTATGCCTTCCTTTTGCTTCTATGCCTTCCTTTTGCTTCTATGCCTTCCTTTTGCTTCTATGCCTTCCTTTTGCTTCTATGCCTTCCTTTTGCTTCTATGCCTTCCTTTTGCTTCTATGCCTTCCTTTTGCTTCTATGCCTTCCTTTTGCTTCTATGCCTTCCTTTTGCTTCTATGCCTTCCTTTTGCTTCTATGCCTTCCTTTTGCTTCTATGCCTTCCTTTTGCTTCTATGCCTTCCTTTTGCTTCTATGCCTTCCTTTTGCTTCTATGCCTTCCTTTTGCTTCTATGCCTTCCTTTTGCTTCTATGCCTTCCTTTTGCTTCTATGCCTTCCTTTTGCTTCTATGCCTTCCTTTTGCTTCTATGCCTTCCTTTTGCTTCTATGCCTTCCTTTTGCTTCTATGCCTTCCTTTTGCTTCTATGCCTTCCTTTTGCTTCTATGCCTTCCTTTTGCTTCTATGCCTTCCTTTTGCTTCTATGCCTTCCTTTTGCTTCTATGCCTTCCTTTTGCTTCTATGCCTTCCTTTTGCTTCTATGCCTTCCTTTTGCTTCTATGCCTTCCTTTTGCTTCTATGCCTTCCTTTTGCTTCTATGCCTTCCTTTTGCTTCTATGCCTTCCTTTTGCTTCTATGCCTTCCTTTTGCTTCTATGCCTTCCTTTTGCTTCTATGCCTTCCTTTTGCTTCTATGCCTTCCTTTTGCTTCTATGCCTTCCTTTTGCTTCTATGCCTTCCTTTTGCTTCTATGCCTTCCTTTTGCTTCTATGCCTTCCTTTTGCTTCTATGCCTTCCTTTTGCTTCTATGCCTTCCTTTTGCTTCTATGCCTTCCTTTTGCTTCTATGCCTTCCTTTTGCTTCTATGCCTTCCTTTTGCTTCTATGCCTTCCTTTTGCTTCTATGCCTTCCTTTTGCTTCTATGCCTTCCTTTTGCTTCTATGCCTTCCTTTTGCTTCTATGCCTTCCTTTTGCTTCTATGCCTTCCTTTTGCTTCTATGCCTTCCTTTTGCTTCTATGCCTTCCTTTTGCTTCTATGCCTTCCTTTTGCTTCTATGCCTTCCTTTTGCTTCTATGCCTTCCTTTTGCTTCTATGCCTTCCTTTTGCTTCTATGCCTTCCTTTTGCTTCTATGCCTTCCTTTTGCTTCTATGCCTTCCTTTTGCTTCTATGCCTTCCTTTTGCTTCTATGCCTTCCTTTTGCTTCTATGCCTTCCTTTTGCTTCTATGCCTTCCTTTTGCTTCTATGCCTTCCTTTTGCTTCTATGCCTTCCTTTTGCTTCTATGCCTTCCTTTTGCTTCTATGCCTTCCTTTTGCTTCTATGCCTTCCTTTTGCTTCTATGCCTTCCTTTTGCTTCTATGCCTTCCTTTTGCTTCTATGCCTTCCTTTTGCTTCTATGCCTTCCTTTTGCTTCTATGCCTTCCTTTTGCTTCTATGCCTTCCTTTTGCTTCTATGCCTTCCTTTTGCTTCTATGCCTTCCTTTTGCTTCTATGCCTTCCTTTTGCTTCTATGCCTTCCTTTTGCTTCTCTGAGCCCCAGACAACGCCTTAATCCTAATCTCGTCCAACTTCTGTTAAATTTCCCACTTCTTGCTCAGGTCTAGACCCTGATTCAGAAGTAAGAGTGCTCTCCATTGGTCCTGATCCCGATGTCTGAGGTCTCAGATTGCCCCTTCAGATTATTTTAAAATACTGTCTTTCTCTGTGTTGATCTTAGTCCCACGAGATTTGGGGATTTATATGGTCCACACCACGATAACCCTGTGTGCTGCAAGGCTACTTACTCAGGGAGGTAGCCTAGTATCCCTCAGGCTCTGTTTGAGACACATCCACCCATGTGCCACGCACCCCTCGGTACGGATCGCATCACACCTTGGGTTGGGAAAGGAACTGGGAAAGCACTGAGACAGGATAAGTAAGACGGGACGTTGTGGGACACGCTTGGTCTGATGATCAGCTGAGGCCTTCGGCATAGCCCTCAGCTTCACATGGATACGCAAGCCTCTCCACCCGCACAGACAGTGCTTCATCAAGGTGGTGTCCCCTGGAGAGGACCAAAGCAGTTACTAAACATAGCTTTTAGAAACTCATTCACCATAAAAGACGAAAATAATATTTTATATTTCGAATTAGAGACCAAAATAAATATCGTTGAAGTAGATATGCTCGGAGTAGTGAAGCAACTTAAATCAGTTAACAAGAAAGTCTTCTGGTCCGGACTGTATACCCATTAGGTACCTGATTATTCTGAAGAGTTAGCTCCTTAACAGCCATATACAACCGCTCTCTCAAAGAAGTATATGTACCAAAAGACTGGAAAGTTGCACAGGTCACACGTATATTCAAGAAAGGTAGTAGGAGTAACCCTCTAAACTACAGGCCTATTTCATTGAAGTCTATTTGCAACATAGTTTTGAAACATATTCTATAGTCAAATATTATAAACTACCACTAACAGCATGATCTACTGATCCAAGGTCAACACGGATTTAGAAAATACTGTTCATAGCTCTTTACTCGCATGAAGTGAAGTGGGTTTTCAAATTGATTCCGAATTTCTAGATTACCAGAAGGGTTTTGACACTGTCCCTCACAAACGGTTTTCAATCAAATTGTGTAGTTATTGTATATCGCCCCAAGTTTTCGACTGGATAGGGGATTTCCTATCGGACAGGACATAGTTTGTAGTAATCGATGGTAAGGCATCGACTAAAACAGATGTGATATCGGTCGTTTCACAGGGTAGTGTCATTGGTCCTCTGCTGTTCCTTATTTATATAAACGATTTGGGGGAAAATCTAAGTAGCTCTTAGGTTGTTGGCAGATGACGCCGTCATTTATCGTGTAGTAAAATCATCTGATAAAAACCAACTGCAGAACGATCTAAATAATCACTATGGTGCAACAATTGGCAATTGACTCTAAATAAAAAGTGTAAAGTCGTTCACTTGAGTACGGAAAGAAGAAACTTTGTCTACAAGATAAATTAATCGAATGTGAAGGGCGTAAACTGCACTAAATACCTATGAATTACTATTACTTCACACTTAACCAGAAAAAACACTTGGATAATGTCGTGGGAAAGGCGAACCAGACTGGGTTTCATTGGCAGAACCCTTAAAAGATGCAACAGAATTACTGAAGAAACTGCATATACTACGCTCGTTCGTCCTTTATTGGAGTACTAGCTTATATGACCGTGATTAACAACGGTTGTTGGAGTGCCTGTGTGTATCATGGGATTTGGGGTTCCGGACGTCAGACAGTAAAACTAGAATCCTTGTTGGATCTGTCAGTAAACTGTTGTCCTAGCCAAGGAGTCAAATGTGAGTCATTGCCCGAAACTGTCTCGTGATGAAGTTTTTGATACAAAAAGTGAAACATGGAAAAATAAGCAAAGTCGCAAAGTATTTAATACACAAAAGCGAAAGCAGTAACACTGTGTTCAATGTTTGTTGATCATTCGTAGATATGATAGCTTAATTCAGTCACAGACGTTTGTTTGCTTGTACTACCCCATAGTTATTATGCAGCAGCGGTGTTTTAGTTCCTCTATTGCTTGTTTGCTGTAATACGCAATCCATACCTTGAATGACGACCGTCTGTCGTCTTCCATATATTTTATGTATATTTCTATAAGTTATAATTTATTTAATGTCTCTGGATTGTCATTTTGTTAAAACTTGAACCCCAATCTTTGCAAGGCGTGAGGGATAGTATTTTTATTTCACGTGTTAAAATAGTAGTTAATGTTGCTAGATTTTTCTTATTTTATGTTAATAATTTATTATTATATTAATTAATGTGGCATAAGTACAGCTTCTCCACTACACCACTGTCCCTGCATGAATGTGCAGTGGTTTTACTTTTATGTGGGTGCGAGACTATGGCTGTCTGAATGTGGGCAGTGGTAGCTCGCTTTGCATCGTTCTCTCTGGCTCAGCCGATAGCTGCGTAGGTGATAAGAGGTTTCCACACCCTTCGGTTGCGAGCTAGTTAGCGGGCCTACCCCAGCGCGAGTCTACTCGCTGCCCGTCCCCACCGCCACTGTTTCCAGGGATTTTCCGGCTTCCGGTCGCTCCCCGCGCCGCGGTGGCCACTCGGCTGATCACTCTGTGCTGGTCGTCTGGCACGTTTAACTTAGATTCGTGAAATTAGAATCACTTTTTGGAATCTTTTCTCCGATCGTGTGCGGAAATGTGTTCTCGTTTTTCAATTCAGTGATGTCCAATAGATAAACGCAGTGTGTGTGATTCTAATTGCAGTTGGATAACGGCTTGGAAGATAAAAACCCTTTGATTCTTTTCGCTTTGTGGGGGCCCGATTTCTAATAGGTCATATTGTAAATTAACCACCCTCCGCTTCCTACCAGTTGCCGCCTTGCTCAGTGATTATTTACGGTGTTAAAAGCAGATGTTATTGCCATGATAAAATTGTATTGCAACGGATAACGACTTTTTACACACAAGACTGCAGCAACTGATAGCATACCGGTGGCAGTTCCCTTACTAAATGAAATTCCCCCACTTATTCTCTAAATTCCCCATTAAATATTCTCTCTCCTTTTAATCAATAATTAAGCATAAATGGGACTCAGAATTTCATAAAAACAACTAGACGAAATGTTTTATTATTTACACAAGTTTATTAAATTCACTGTACATCTCCCTGTACAGGACTTGATCTTTATCCTACGGATTTTAGGAAAATTATACAACCCATCTCAGTGCTGCATATATAAGATGAGTTGGAAGCGTTGTCAGGATGGAAGGCGGAGCGGTGAAGGCTTGTGGGCGCCCTAGCAAAGGGTGGCTGAATGGCAAATAAAATATAGAATTGAAGTTAATATTTGGTATATTCTTAAATACGGGATACATATCGGGACTCGCCCTGGGGTCGGATGTAATGAATGAATGCCAGTCTAAACGGATTAGAAAACGGAAAAGGTTACGGTAATGGTTATGGTTATGGGTCACACAGTTGGTGGCTGATACCGAACAGCCGCTAGGCGGGAGCGAACGGCATGCGGCCGTTCGCCCCCACACAGACGCTGAGCCTCTGGAGTGCGTCTGTACTGTACGAGAACTCAAACTGAAGAGAGCGAAGGAACTGATTCTCGCACCTCCGAGACCTCCAGCAGTAGCACACGTGATCAAACATGGGTGTCTGCTATTGGCTACACGGTAGCATGGTAACGTCAGTAGTTTCAGCACGGACGCCAGAAGGGTGGCGTGATTTTAGCATCAGCATTCATTACTGGTTCTGGCCGGCTCTGTCCTGCAAGGTGGACAGGCTTGGTCACGTTGTCAAGGCGTATGTCGCGGCAGAAGAACACTTGTAAAACTTAGGCGAAGTTTTGAAATAAAATTTTTGAATTTTTTCCTAACCTGTTTTAGACTGGCTGGTCATCCTGTACATTCCCTCCCCCTTCCCTAAAAGTGGTGACTCACGAAGTTTACATGGACGCCAGACACTGCTGGGAAGAACGGGTTGCCCGAAAGGGGACCTAGTAACTAAGGGAGGAATGTGTTACAATTACAACTCATTTAGTGTGAGGGTGAAGGGACTTACATGTAGTCACATTTGGTTTTCAGGTAAACAACAAAATTAAGAAATGTCATAACTCTTCAGAAATTTGTAGAACAATGAATTCAATAAGGTGAAAATTTCAAACCATTTAACAGTTGAATAGAATGTTACATTTCAAATTAAAGCTTGTTTCAAATGTTACGTGTCATTACTAAATTCTGTGAAATCAAAGTGTAGACACTGGCCGGACTAAATCAGCACGGGTCTTGCAATAGTTACAGATGCTCCTAGAAATGTGTAGTTGTTTGCGTTGTTTGGCAAACATTAATCTCGTTGTTAAACAGTTTAACAAATGTAAAAATCACACAACAAATTGTATTATTATAAGAGGATTAATGCATCTGGCTAACAAACATATTGGATCACATTACTGCACAAAATTTAAATAAGTTTTCCTTCACTGAATCACGGTGTAAAATATAGTAAAATGAGACTCAATGGAATCAACCCAATGGAAACGGACAAATACACACCATTTTAAAATGCTTAAACTCAAAGACTATGCTTTCCATAGATTAATAAGGAGTTAATCATTCAGTATAAATATAAATTAGATTGTAATTGTAATCCCAGAAAAGAAATTCATTGTAAAGCCATAAAAGAGGTAATATTGGTTTTAACTTAATTAACTGATCAACTATGTTTAAGTAACAACGTTTTCTAAAACCAGTAACATCACTCATTACATAAAATATTGTGGAAGTTACAAAATTCAATAATGCAACTCGTTGGATTAAAAGTTTTTTCAACACGGTAATAGAACTTATATCAAGTAAGGAAGTAAAATATGGAAATAAAACAGAGGTTTTATCTACCTTAGTTCTCAACATAATACACACGATCTAAAAATATAAATTGGTAACTAATAATTATTCACTTTGAAATATTGCAAGTTACTTAAAAAGGGAACAATCCTTCCATATATGTCATATAGGAACACTACACAATAACATTACCACTAGATCAAAGTCGCCATTCGAAAGTGATTATTGCACAATCGATCTCAAATGTTGCTAACACCAAACTAAATATAGGTGTCTTAATGGTGTATAAAACACAGCAAGAACTAAATTACTTGATACTCTGATAAGTGCAGGAAAAAGGATATTCTTAAAAACAGCAAGTTTAATGTCTTGGATGAAAATTAAGGTTTTTTCTCCAACATAGCTGCTTTTAATAAACGTCTACAATCATTAGGTAGAAGAAGAGGTAATAGTGTTTGTCACAAAATAAACGAATTCTTATAGAATTTCATAAGGCATATCACTTGTGAGCCTCAATTGGTATTATTTCATGAGTCACAAGTGTTGAGATACTTCGCGCATAAATGCAGCTTACGCGGCACGGAAACTGTTTGTAAACAAATACAACTGTCAGACGCGCACGTGGTGCGTAGGGTAGTAGGGGAGGTGATAATCATAAAAGTGTAATGGCTGCCTCTGAGAGGGGAGGCAAGTCTGGGCTACACGCACGGGGAGAGAGGCGGGGGAGACGTGATAGGCAGGAGGGGAGTGTGCTGGAGCGGCTACAGCTGATCGCAACAGCCTTGAAGGAGGCAGGTGGTCTAACGTCAGGTGACGGCGTATTAGCACGCGCCTTAACAATGCAAGGAAATGAATTCTGGCGGCAATTGGCACAGGTGCACTTAAAATAAATCGGCAGCACAATAACATCGGCTACAAACAGCGGATAAAATAACGCATCAGATACTTGTAAATGAACTTCATTCAAATCGTTGGACAGGACGTTAACATCACTTTGACACGTAATGGACGATAGATCAGGCAATTAAAGTACACATTTTAAAATTTCAATACGTCTTAAGGCTTCTATGCGTTGAATTTCAGCAGACACAAGGTTCCAAAACGTTGGCCATTCGTTTTGAGAATCTGTCATCTGCATAAATATCGTAACATAGTAGCTCTAGGATGACGAAATTGTCGATACAGTCTCTAAATTTCTATTGAATTGACACTAGTTAAAGCCAGAAAACAGGATGTGGATTAAAATTTTATGAAGGAGTTGAAGGGACAAGGCGGGTCGGTTGATTTTAAGAATTAAAAAGCGCGCAATTAATTTTTAATTCTTATAATCACTAACTCCAGACTTTGACAGGCTCTAAAAGGTCTCAAGGAAATGAAGGTAGCACAGAAAAGGCAGACCACGTCCGAATCAATGTAACAATTGGAAATGTAAATGATAAATAATGGTTCGCTGACAATGGAAGCAAACAGCATAAACTCGGTAACATAAGGCTCCACATTATGGATTTGGTAACAAAACGTGATACTTCACAATGACAGATAAGAAGGGATAAATCGTTAATGGTAGACAATGTTAACTCTTCCTCGCTTAATGACAGCACATTTAAAATTCTTAAGGATAATTAAGATACTCTAAAAATATAAGTGAACTCTACACACTAATCTTACGAAAATCTATATTATGAGTGACTGGAGCACATTTTAATTGATACTTTATGCTTAATTATGTGGTGCTTTGAAAGAGAACAGGATTTACTAACATCTGATGGGATACTCATCATTACAAAATAGCACTCGATCTCGCTACATTGGATAAGGACAACATCTAACTATTAACATATCATAAAACGTTAAAAGTACCTCTCTTCGGAATAAAACTTCACTTTACTTCTCTATCAGTATTAATAATTATTTACACATCAACTTATGCTGTCTCTGGCCGTAACAACTGGAAATAACTTCTCATAATTTTCACGTGCGTTGTGTTCCACGTGCATTTATTGCCAAGGTACTGACACAGGAAATATAATGGAAACTGCTACGGAAGTTTCGGAATCGGACAAAAAATAGGTGTGTATGAGGTAAGCACAGGAGGTATATAGGAATGGCAGCAATAGAAATAAGGAAAAAGTGGTTTTTCTTTGTCTTCTCGCTATGTGCAACAGTTTTCTTCTTTAAACTTCTCTTACGGATATTACGCTCACAGGCGGTACTCTTGACTCACCATGTGGCAACTACATATAGGCTCCATTATATCGGCTAAAACATTACTCAACTTTAGCTGCCCTCTGGAGGGTAACAGCTTGAAAGGCTTTCTCTTGCACGCCACTTAAGGTGCAGTAGGGATTCGGGTATCTCTCAAAGGCTATCTTATCACACCTCAACCAGGTTTCTCTCCGGTAAAACATTTTCGAATCTACAAGATTCACATTTTGTGCCCTAAAGCACACTGTCGTCACATGCTTTGGCAACCAGCTTGCGAAATCTACCACTTTTACGGAAGGAATAGCTCATACAGAAAGAAATACGTCGGAGAGAAAAGAGAAACATACAGAGAGTAGAGGAGGGAGGGGCGAAAGTTTAATTCTTGTGTTTACAATGTGGTGGATCAACACAGCGTTCTAACGGTTCCAACGGTTTCAGACGCTAGTCGTGTGTACGACTGTTTGTGCGGCTGCGGACTTCAGTCTAAACTCGTTAGCAAATCTGGTAGACACAACCACGATTGAAAACTTTTGTTTGTGGTTTTTTCTTTTAAGACCTCAATGCTGGTATTGCGTCGGTGTTTGATCTTAAAACAAAAGCACACATCCTTCAAGATTGAGAATTTTACACTTCTCCCTTATACCAATGATTTTTCAATTTCTGCCAGACGCGGCTTGGAGGGGAAATGCCTTGCTTTAACCCATCACGTCTGTGGAGGGCGGAAATTTACTTTCATTTACGGCACGAAAAATATTGATAGGAAAGATCAAGTGGAAGAAACATCACAACAATTCTGTCACTGTGGACGCCAGGCTACAGTTTACTAGGGTTAGTGAAAAACAGTTGTCAAAAATCATACAACTGTGTCATTAGACATGTTACAAATTAATTAAAAAATTAATCTTCCGTAATTCCGGGAATGCTCAAACTTAGATAATATAAGGTAAAGAGTATTATTCTCTACTATAACCATAAAATGGACGGCAAAAAATCAACAATAGCTAATCCAGTCACTCGCGAGAAGAAACAATAGGATTTAGTTAGCCTAGGGAAAGTTAATATTCAAATTATTCTGTTACATCGAGATAACTCGGAACAGCAGGAAATAACAAATCATGTTCTCAGTCTGTACTTATCCGTCGGGACGTGGTGTGGCACGGTGCACAGCAGGCGGGGGCGGCAGCTGCGCGGCGGGCGATGTGCGGTCGCACGACGCAAGCTTGGTTGCGACGTGGGCGGCGGGGGCGGCGTGGCAGCAAGTGGGCCTCACTGCTACGGGTTGCGGTGGTTAGGACCCGTTATGGAGCCATCTTCGTCTGCTTGGCAGGACCGGCAGGATACGTGGGGCGGCGCCTCATCCTCACAGCACTTACGGACGGACGGCGCCGGTAGGCGACGTATGTGGGCGGCGGCAGCGGCAGGTGGGCCGCGCCAACCGGGATACGGCACTTACATGCCTTCGGTGGGCCGAGACAGTAGCAAGAACGCGAAGCGGAACTTTTTACGCTTTGTGCGCGCAGGTCAGCTGCGCACGTGTAGTAGTGCACGGCGAAGTCGGCGGTCAACTGCGGCAGGCCGCGCGTCACGCACCTAGCGCACGCGTGCGCTGCGGCAGGCAGGCGCGCGGCGTCGGACTTGGCACTCGGCACGGAATGTGCAGATGCAGCGGCGGCTAGGATGTCACGGCGGCGGGATAGCGGCTGTCTACCAGCCACGCAACATAATGTGAACCAAATTTTGCGGCCACCCTAAGGGCCGAAAGGTGGGTTATCGATCGCACTTCGGATGCCAAATTGTACAGGACTTGATCTTTATCCTACGGATTTTAGGAAAATTATACAACCCATCTCAGTGCTGCATAAATAAGAAGAGTTGGAAGCGTTGTCAGGATGGAAGGCGGAGCGGTGAAGGCTTGTGGGCGCCCTAGCAAAGGGTGGCTGAATGGCAAATAAAATATAGAATTGAAGTTAATATTTGGTATATTCTGAAATACGGGATACATATCGGGACTCGCCCTGGGGTCGGATGTAATGAATGAATGCCAGTCTAAACGGATTAGAAAACGGAAAAGGTTACGGTTATGGTTATGGGTCACACAGTTGGTGGCTGATACCGAACAGCCGCTAGGCGGGAGCGAACGGCATGCGGCCGTTCGCCCCCACACAGACGCTGAGCCTCTGGAGTGCGTCTGTACTGTACGAGAACTCAAACTGAAGAGAGCGAAGGAACTGATTCTCGCACCTCTGAGACCTCCAGCAGTAG
Organism: Locusta migratoria; assembly: GCA_026315105.1. Lineage (NCBI taxonomy): Eukaryota > Metazoa > Arthropoda > Insecta > Orthoptera > Acrididae > Locusta > Locusta migratoria. The sequence continues at coordinate 137,631,077 of CM048752.1, read as the reverse complement.
CACACGTGATCAAACGTGGGTGTCTGCTATTGGCTACACGGTAGCATGGTAACGTCAGTAGTTTCAGCACGGACGCCAGAAGGGTGGCGTGATTTTAGCATCAGCATTCATTACTGGTTCTGGCCGGCTCTGTCCTGCAAGGTGGACAGGCTTGGTCACGATGTCAAGGCGTATGTCGCGGCAGAACACTACTTGTAAAACTTAGGCGAAGTTTTGAAATAAAATTTTTGAATTTTTTCCTAACCTGTTTTAGACTGGCTGGTCATCCTGTACATCTCTATCATCATTTTAAAGCCAAAAATACAAAATCTTCATTCACTAAATGTATCACTAATGGATTGAGACAAGGATCGTAACCTTACATTCATACCGTACATTCTTTACTCTCATACTGCACCCACGTGGCTATGCGTATGCACAACATTCCTATTATACAAAATCTTTTCCCCGCTGAAATAAAGATAGAATTAACACACCCAACACAGTGTAACCCCCCTTAATAAAATTTTTTATTTGTTTCTTGCTTTTGCAGAACCATTGGTTGACATTGGGAGTATATCTTTCAATCATTTCTTGCCCCTGGAATGCCTACACCAACTCTGTCTAAACAGCGGGCTCCCAAAAACCCCAAAAATTAATAGAATACTGGGGAATGTTTGGCTTACACGTAGGCTTTATCTTGTCTAGCTGCTCATATTGGTTCCGAAAATATAGGTATTAACCACTTGATTAAGAAACCGATCTATATAGCCACTGATAATTAATTTAAAGCAACTGACAATATTGAGGCAACGGAACCAGTATGGCCAACTAACAAGAAGGGAAGGCTAACTGTATTTAGTTCCAGAGCAATTAGATTTTTAATTTCCCCATCCAAAAAGGTAGTCTTAAGGGCAGAAAAAATTTATCATCTTTATATATTTATTTAGCTAAAACAATTTGTCCATCTAACCATTACTTAGAACGGCTGATCAACACACTACCAGTTATCTCTTCTTGACAGCTAATTAAATATATAGTAAAAATTAGGTCTTGGTATCATTATTAACTGTTCTGTCCGAGTTCGTCGCCACACTTAGGAGCACGGGAAGGATAGGTTTCTTTTACACTGGAAATATTACTTCTCATAAACGGCATTGAGACAAAATTAAGCATGCAGTGCACAAGCATTTCCTAAGCTACAAAAAACGAACTTCACTTTTTATATTTACTCAGAAGGCCCTATGCACAGTGTGGAATTATAATTACTGCTCACTCGGAAACTATGCTCACAATGGTACAAGAAAAATCGCGAAGCCTGAAGAAATTCCTTAAAAAAAATTAAAGCATTTCTTATCCTACAGCAGTTGCAGGTAATAGAAAACTGTAATAGTTGTTGTATCTTTCGGGTTATGTGGTCGTGGTCCACGAAACATATCCGTTCCTGACGTTTCGTCCGGAGCTGCGCCGGACATCTTCAGAGGTACTGGTAGCGGTAAGTCTTGCCTCTGAAGATGTCCGGCGCAGCTCCGGACGAAACGTCAGGAACGGATATGTTTCGTGGACCACGACCACATAACCCGAAAGATACAACAACTATTACTTCAGCCGGTCGTGAAAGCCTTCACTGCATGAATAGAAAACTGTCTTGAGCAGTTAAACCGGCAACCCACGCGCAATGGAAATATTCTAGACCTTATAGCCACAAACAGGCCTGACCTCATTAACGATGTCTGTGTAGAGACAGGAATTAGTGATCATGATATCGTCATAGCGTCGATGGTGACCAAAGTTCATAAACCAGTCAAGAAGGCTAGGAGCGTGTTTTTGTTGGGAAAAGCCGACAAGCTAATGTTACGATCGCACTTAGAAAATGAATGGGCATCGTTTAATTCTGGGACTATGGATGTAGAGGAATTGTGGACTAAATTTAAATGCATTGTTAATGAAGGGATAGAGAAATATGTGCCAGTAAAGACGATTAAGGATGGAAAAGATCCACCGTGGTATAATAATAATGTTAGAAAGCTGCTGAGAAAGCAAAGGCTGTTGCACTCTCGATTCAAAAAAGAACACGCAAATGACAGGCAAAAGTTAGTAGAGATTCGTGCGTCTATAAAAAGATGGATGCGTGAAGCATACAATAATTATCACAGCCATACCTTAGCAAAAGATCTTTCCGAGAACCCGAAAAAATTCTGGTCCTATGTAAAATCGATAAGCGGGTCAAAGCCCACTGTCCAGTCACTAGTTGATCATTCCGGGGCAGTAATAGAAGAAAGCAAACGGAAAGCTGAAGTTCTAAATTTAACCTTTAAGAAATCTTTCACGCAGGAGGACCGCACAAATATACCATCATTTGATCAACGTACCAATTCCGAAATGGGGGACATAGCAATAGGTATTTCCGGTGTAGAGAAGCAGCTGAGAGAGCTAAATACGAAAAAGTCTGCTGGTCCGGATGGAATACCAGTTCGGTTTTACAAAGACTATTCTGCGGCATTGGCCCCCTACTTAGCTTGCATTTATAGCGAATCTTTAATTCAGCGCAAAGTTCCTAGTGATTGAAAAAAAACGCAGGTGACTCCAGTGTATAAGAAAGGAAAGAGAACTGACCCATACAATTACAGGCCAATATCGTTCACATCGGTTTCATGTAGAATTTTGGAGCATATTCTCAGTTCGAATATAGTAAATTTCCTTGAAACGGAAAAGCTTCTTTCCATGAATCAGCACGGGTTTAGGAAACATCGTTCATGCGAAACTCAGCTTGCCCTTTTCTCACATGACATCTTGCGAGCCATGGACGAAGGGCAACAGGCGGATTGTTTTTCTCGACTTCAAAAAGGCGTTCGACACGGTGCCACACTGCAGACTGCTAACGAAGATACGAGCTTATGGAATAGGTTCACAGATTTGTGACTGGCTGGAAGACTTCCTAAGTAATAGGACGCAGTACGTTGTTCTCGACGGCGAGTGCTCATCAGAGACGAGTGTATCGTCAGGCGTGCCCCAGGGGAGTGTGATAGGACCGCTGTTATTTTCTATCTATATAAATGATCTGATGGACAGAGTAAGTTGTAATTTGCGGCTGTTTGCTGATGCTGTGGTGTATGGGAGGGTGTCGTCTGTAACTGACTGTAATAGCATACAGGTCGACTTAGACAAAATTTCTAGTTGGTGCGAAGAATGGCAGAATGTAGAAATGTAGAATGTAGAATGTAGAAAAATGTAAGGTGATGCGCATGAGTAGAAAAAACAATCCTATAATGTTCGAATACAGCATCAGTAGTGAGCTTCTTGATGCGGTCGCGTCGTTCAAATATCTAGGCGTAACATTGCAGAGCGATATAAAATGGAACGAGCATGTAAGGACAGTTGTGAGTAAGGCAGACAGCCGACTTCGGTTTATTGGGAGAATTTTGGGAAGATGTACTTCACCTGTAAAGGAGACCGCGTATAAAACGCTTGTACGACCACGTCTTGAGTATTGCTCAAGTATTTGGGACCCGCAGGAGATCGGTTTGAAGGAAGACATAGAGGCGGTTCAGAGGCGAGCAGCTAGATTTGTTACCGGTAGGTTCGACCAATGCGCGAGTCTCTCGGAAATGCTCCGGCAACTCAATTGGGGATCGCTGGAAGAAAGACGACGTTCTTTTCGTGAATTTCTGTTAAGTTAATTTAGAGGGCCGGAATTTGAAGCTGAGTGTAGTACGATCTTGCTGCCGCCTACTTACATTTCGCGTAAAGATCACAAAGACAAGATAAGAGAAATTAGGGCTCGTACGGAGGCATATAGGCATTCTTTTTTTCCTCGTTCAATTTGGGAGTGGAATAGGAAAGGAAATGCCTAGTAGTGGTACGGTGTACCCTCCGCCACGCACCTTACGGTGAATTGCGGAGTATGGATGTAGATGTAGAAGACGCTTTGGGCCCCGTTATCTGTCGACAGTCCATTGTGTGGCCTCCGCCATGCCAGAAACTAAGTCCAAAACAGTTACAAACCCCATTTAAAATCTACGTAAAGTTCGTTGGCGAATCATACATTAAGCTGACGCGAATTTAATTTAGAATGAAATCATAGCAACATCAAGAGCGTGAGGGATTAATTTCGAGGTGCTATTGTGTGGCCCACACCACGCCAACATCTAAGTCCAGCAGCAAAAGGAATTGTTCCAAATTTATGATTTTCCCCCCCAAACTATACATGAAACAGAAATACATTGGAAAACGCTCTTGATCTATGAATTATCACTGAGGTTACCCACTGAAAGAATTTGAGCAAGATGACCTATTTGACTAACGGAAATCTTCCAAGTCCGTCGCCCCCCACTCCTAGCGAAATTTGCCAATCGATAAAATTTCTGCTGTTGCAATTTGGTTACCCCCGATACACGCTACATTTCTATCAACATTTCTCCCTACGAATATAGCAATTTTGCGCAATTTCTTACCACTTAACTGCAAAGCTGAACAGCACCCTCAGAAATGCGTCTGGACCTCGTGGTAGGCAGGCAACGACAACCTCTTACTCCCTCGCCAACCGCCAACGTCCCAACTTTCCCCTGAACTCGCTCTCTGATTGGCGAAACGTGGAGGCCCCAGAGGGCGAATTCCTTCGCTCGGTTCCGCAGTCCCTACTCGTCCAATATCGACCAGCCACTCACAAACTGAACATCTTTGAACCTCCCGCTGGCTAACAACCTCATCTTTGCCAGCAGACGCAGACGATCTCTATACTACTGCTACAAACATGCAAACCTTACCTTGGGCTACCTGTGAGCTGTTACTACTTGCACCCATCCATTTTCACACTCAGAGGAAGGAAAAGGAAAAGCGTGTGACATGAACTCTTGTACTGTATGATGAAATAAATCAACACGCCTGTACCATCTCCCCTTCCATGTCATACCACATCGAAAAATTAAATTGTAACTCAGAAGAATAGTGCCTACATGTCCCAGGGCTCAACATTACTTGAATTGACCAAGATTTCAAATTACTTAAAGTGCAGCATGATGACAATTGAGTGGCTATTGACTGAGAAGGCAATGTGACGATACAGCAGTAACGTCACAACAGTTCCTGATGCTTTACCACGGAGGCCACCATATTCACATCCTTTCTCTTTGACAGCTGGAAACTCTCTCTCGTGGCCGCTCCCCGTCCTAACCGATCCTCCCGTTCCAGTTCGCGAGTAGCCGCTCGTGATCTAACGGGACCTTCTGCCAACCTCCGAATTCTGAAGGAACTCGCAAGTCGCAGCCACTTGACCATCTCATCCCCAAGGAAACCTCTCTGCCACACCCCAGAAATAAAGTTGGCAAATCTACCGAGTTTTCTGCGTCTCTGCCTTCCCAGCCGCTACTTCATGCACACTTACAGACCCTCACACACACAATCACATAAAGAGGAGTTGGGTACTATGGAGCAAAGCTCCTTATGTGAGAGGCGCTCACTTACTTGTCCTGTAATAACAATTTTAATAAATAATAAAGCATTCTTGTCTTCACCTAGTACATCCCCCATTAGTTACACTGCCGGCCGCGGTGGCCGAGGAGACTGAGGCGCTCCAGTCACGGTCTGCACTCTGCACGGCCACTACGGTCGGGGGTTCGAATCCCCCCTCGGGCATGGATATTTGTGCCGTCCTAGTTCGTAAGTAGTTCATAAGTAGTTTGTAAGTTTAGGGACTGATGACCCCCTAGTTAAGTCCCAAGCACACTTTTACGAAATGATGATCAAATGAAAGTAACGTACACTGTAGTATACAAAGATTTAATGGAACGATACTACAGTATCGTTTCAGTATGTTCATTTTATACAGTGTATGTAAAAAATTCTCATTGTTTCCTTCTGCGAGTGATGTTCCACGTGGTTCGTTCATAGAACACCCTTCAGCTTCCGCTCTTGTTTGTTCCATGCCCATCAGGCAAGTAACTATGCGGGTATCCTGATTTCCACTAAGGCTTAGCTATCTTCTCTCCCCGCATATTTTAACTTTGCTGTTTCTTCTCCGACTTGTAGTACGTACTGTCCTTGTCTGTAATTCTCTCTGATCCTTGTACCGCCTTCAAGAGCTTCCTTATGTAATTCTAAACATTTGTGGGTTGCATGCTGTAATTCATAATTTTATTTTTCCGACTTTGTGATTATTTCATTTTTGTGGTTTTTCTGAGACGAGACTTGATCTGTATCTGCAATCGTCCCCTATTGCGTGTAGCTGTATTTCATTCGCTTCCTTATCTAATTCTAAGCATATGTATGGGTTGCATGCTGTAGTTAATTTTCTTTATTTTTTCGGAAACTGAATTCAATTTTATCGGTTTTTGGAACCACGTGGTCAGACTTCAGATGTTTTCAGTTAGTCGCCTGAGTTCACGCCACTTCTCATATAAAACCAGTACCTAGATAGACTGCTGACACTGCAACTGAAGAATCCACCGTGATTATAATGAATCACTTTCAACCACTTCACCTTCAGTGGAGTGCGTTCATGTAACGCAGCCGTGTGTCGCCGTTAGCGTGTTTGATCGCGTTTTCTGTTCACTTGTTTCTATTTAACTTGCTGTACACACGCACGATGCTTTGTGCTACCTCCGACTCGCTGACTTTCGCCTACGATAGCGGCGCCTGCTTCAGCCTCGTCTCAGCACGCCGGGGCATTGCGTGTGTGTGTGAGAGAGAATGAGTTGTTTGAATCCTTCTCCCAGTGGCATTATGTATAATTTAGGCTGGGCACCGTCCGCATTAATCCATGTAAGAGATGCATTTTATTATATTAACAAAATTGGTTCTCCATTTTTCTTGTTTTCTATCTGAATAAGTTTTATTTCAGCGTATTCCGTAATTTGCATATAAATTGTAGTTTTAGAGCACCTTCCCCTCTTTCATTTAGTATTGTTCTTCACAAGTGCTGACAACTAGTTCAGATGCAATTTTTTAATATCTATATTCCGTTGCGCCATAAATGTTTTCTTAGCCACCTTTCTAAGATAACCTCAATTGTGGTGGCTTGCTTATTGTTTGCGTGTAACAATGTGTCAACTGCTATGTGTATCGACCACTGTAGTATTAACTTCCTATTATTGTAGTAATTTGAGTCAGTTCTCAGTTTGGGCCAGGGAACAAGGCTTTATAGCAGGGAGTAACCAGTAGTTCGCACGGACCTCATTTACTAATTTTGGTGATAAAACAAGGCTCTTGTTACGTACAGTGGTCGACTTCTAACCGCAAGCATAACCCACATGTAAAAAAATTTTCCTGATTCCACTTTTATGAAACGAAGTTGCTCCATCCAAATTCGTGAAGTAGTTTAGGTGATTAGATATTGCTAATAGATGAAAAGTTACTGAGAACACTTAAGACTGCGATGTTTCTTTTTTCCATGACCGAATTTTGATGAATTCATGCATATTTCTGCTCTAATCTTAGCTCAGATATTCTGTGAAAACCGCATGACAATGTCAGTAGTTTCTTTAATACGTTTGTGAAACGTGTTAGAAATCTGAAGTTGCTTGCATTATACATCAGTTATATTCGCCATTTAAAACATTTCATGATCATTCATACCTCTGGACTATGGGCTGAGGCATGGAAAGCTGAAATATATTTACTTAATGAAGTAGAAATATCACTAAAAATATTCTTACAGTTGTCTCTCTCTCTCTCTCTCTCTCTCTCTCTCTCTCTCTCTCTCTCTCTCTCTCTCTCTCTCTCCCCCCGTCAGTTGCGCTAGTGTGGCTCCAAGCGAGAGACTTAAACTTTCATATCAGTGTTGTACACATACGCTAGAATGTGATATCAGTATGTGAATATATTATGGATTAAACGCGCCGAGGTCGTCTCAGTTTTATATTCATTTCGTTGAATCATATTTCAAAGAAGATAACAACCAAGAATCAGATTTTCGGAAATATGGTAAATTTGTGAAGTCAGAGTAAGTAATATTTTCAAAGGGTAATAATCCTATCGCTGTCCCCGAACTTAACACGAACACTCGCAGCGCTATCTATTAGTTCTTTGCTGCATTACGCCGTTATTTTAAAGCATGAAATACACGTAAAACGTCAAATAATGAAAGTAAAGGATATCGTAATTTGATTTTGATAAAATGAAGCCTATTTAACTGTGATACCCCATGAATGTTAATTTAGTACTTTGGAGATTACAATTATATATATTTTTGACGGAATGAATGAAATAAACCGCAATTTGCGTGGTTATGGCTTCACTGTATTAGGTTTAGATGAAATACCAAACTGTGGCAAATGAAAATTTGTGCCCGGCCGGGTTCGAATCCTGGCCGGGTCAGTTTGGTATTCCATCCAAACCTAATTCAGTGAAGCCATAAAACGCAAATTGCGATTTATTTCATTCTTTTGGATATTACTCTCTAGGAACATGCACATGCTACTGCTTTCCGAGAAGTGTTTAATTTATATCTTACTTTACATAATCAGATTCTGTGAAATGAAGCGTTTCTGTAACCGCAAGATACCCCTCAAGTTTCCTGTTAAACCCTGAAAATTCGTCTATTACTTTTCAGATGAGATAGGCATGACGGTTGTCGATAAAACGTTAAATTGTCATGTTATTCTTTCCGTGATCATATTTTTATGAATGTCTATATGTTGTCCCAAGGTACGCTAAAGTTACCTGTGAAAACCCTATGCAAATTCGTGAAGTAGTTTTGGAGAGGTGGTTTCTAATAGATGAATAGACACGAAGGTCTAGGAAAACACTTCGTGATTCGATTTTGATGAAATCGTGCCTAGATCCTGAAGCAATATTCGCTCAGTTTTCCTGTGAAAACTGCATAATACTTCGGCCAGTAGTTTTCAAGATTGAACAGCAACAGGCCTACTTTCTACCGATTAGTAGTGCAGATATGGAGTGCAATTGTAAAACATTGCAGGAATACGTTGATTTTTATAAGTGCTTTATGCCAGTAAAATATGTTGCGAATATGGTCAGTAGTAAAGAAGTAACAGATTACAACGTGATGCTTTATGGGGCGGTTTTCCATGAACGTTACTCTTTACGTCCTCACATCTCACGAACCACGTGTCGTACTGTGATAAAATTTCGAACGTACATTCAGCTTTAAGTGTGTATTGTCTGCAAAATTTCCTGAGAGTACAATTGGTAGTGTAGAAATTATAAATAGTAACATTATACCGAATGCCATAGTTTTGATCCATGAACAGCGGAAAAGTAGTAAGCCAGAAACTTGTTTCCTTTCATTATTTTGATGTGGTTGTCAGCGAGAATAGTTTTATTAAAGGTTTGCAACCATGTTTAAAGTTGGTTGCAAGTCGCCAAGTGCTGTCTTTCTCATACAGTGTGTTCATGAAGTCTCGTTGCATTATGTAGCAGTTCCTTGCAATTCCTGTTGTTCATGACGTTTTATCTCCGAACCATGTGTCGTACGAAATGTGTACCAAATTTGATTGAAATCGGTCTAGTGGTTTAGGAGAAAATGTGCAGCATTGTCGTTTGACACAGCAATTTTTTGCGCACCTCGTTGTCTAAGACGTCATATCTCCTTACGTATGTATCGTAGGTGATTCTTACCCCGACAGCGATTGTTGCCAGGAATGTGTGTACCAAGTTTTCTTGAAATTGGTCCAGTAAAAGGAGGCGATCCCCCTTGATACACAAAACAGGTCAGAACACTGTTGCAAAAGCAAAGGAAAAGGCATACTAAATTTAAACGAACACGAAATCCCCAGGATTTGCGATCGTACTCAGAAGCTCGAAATTTAGCGAGGATTTCAATGCGAGATGCATACAATATTTATCACAACGAAACTCACTCTCGTAATTTGACTGAAAACCCAAAGAGATTTTGGTCATATGTTAAATATACTCGGGGCAAGTCACAAACAATACCTTCACTACGTGATAGTAATGGAGATCCTGCCGATGACAGCACTACTAAAAGCAGAGTTACTAAACTTAGCTTTTAGAAACTCAATCACCAAAAGAAGACGAAACCAATATTGCCGATTTCGAATTACGAACAGATGCCGTAAAGAGTAACATAGTAGATATCATCGAAGTAGTGCAGCAACTAAAATCACTTAACAAGAAAGTCTTCTGGTCCGGATTGTATACCCATTAGATTTCTATCTGATTATGCTGAAGCGATAGCTCCTTACTTAAGTCATATACAACCGCTCTGTCAGAGAAGGATCTGTACCAAATATTGGAAAGTTGCACAGGTCACACCTATATTCAAGAAAGGCAGTAGGAGTAACCCACTATAGGCCTATTTCATTGACGTCAATTTGCAGCAGGGTTTTTGGAACATATCCTGTATTCAAATATTATTATCTCGAACAGAACGATCTATTGACCCAAGGTCAACACGCATTTAGAAAATATCGTTCATGCGAAACACAACTAGCTCTTTATTCACACGAAGTGATGGGTGCTATCGACAAAGGTTCGCAAATCGATTCCGTATTTCTTGATTTCCAGAAAGCTTTTGACACCGTACCTCACAAACGGCTTTTAATCGAATTGCGTGGTTATGGTATATCGCCCCAAATTTGCGATGGGATGGGGGTTTCTTGTCAGAGGACACAGTTCGTAGTAATCGATGGTAAGGCATCGACTAAAAGAGGTGATATCGGGCGTTCCACAGGGTAGTGTTATTGGTCCTTTGCTATTCCTTATTTAGATAAAAGATTTAGGGGAAAATCTAAGTAGCTCTCTTAGGTGGTTTGGAGATGACGCCGTCATTTACCGTCTAGTAAAATCATCTGAAGATAAAAACCAACTGCAGAACGATCTGAATAAGATATCAGTATGGTGTAAAAATTGGAAATTGGAAATTGGCTCTAAATAATGAGAAGTGTGAAGTCGTCCACATGAGTAGGAAAAGAAATCCGTTAAACTTTGTTTACAAGATAAATCAATCAAATGTGAAGGCCGCAAACTCCACAAAAATACCTAGGAATTACTTCAGACTTAAACTGGAAAGAACACGTAGATAATATCGTGGGAAAGGCGAGCCAGAAACTGCGTTTTATTGGCAGAACCCTTAAAAGATGCAACAGAACTACAAAAGAAACTACATACACTGCGCTTGTCCGTCCATTTTTGGAGTATTGCAGCCCAGTGTGGGATCCTTATCACGTGGGTTTGACAGAGAACATCGAAAGAGTCCAAAGAAGGGCAGCTCGTTTCGTATTGTCTCGATATAGGGGAGACAGCGTTACGGAAATGATACAGGATCTGGGATGGGAATCATTACAAAGCGATAAGTTGCGGCATGGGCTATTTACGAAACTCGAATCGGCAACATTCTCCGCCGAATGCGAGAATATTTTGACTGCAAGCTACGTAGGTAGGAATTATCAGAATAAAATAGAGATCAGAGCTAGGAGAAATTCAGGTGTTCTTTCTTCCCGCGCGCTATTCGAGAATATAATGGTTGAGTATTATGAAGGTGGTTCGATGAACCCTCTGCCAGGCATTTCAATGTGATTTGCAGAGTATCCCATGTAGACGTAGATACTTTACAGAGAAAAAATTTAAAAAAGAAAATACACAGAATACTTACAACTGGGGAAATACGTGAGTTACGTGATAAACGGTCTTGGACCGGACACCACCATACAAGGAAAAAGAATGTAACAAACTTGTCAAGTATGTTGACCAAAAATCCAAATATGGGAACATGCTAATTAACCCATATGAAAGAATGCGGATAGGTTCATGTAGGTACATGATCTCATTTAAAATTAGTTTTTATCGATGGCTACAACCAACTGAAACTGTCACCAAAAGTCTAAGCTAAGACAAAATTAATTTTAAGGTTAACTTACTTCAATACTGAACAGCGAAATAATAAGCGAATCGACATGTTATTTTTGTGAATGTGTATACGTAACATTACGAGTGCCTGGGTATAATGTCTGTGTCCTGAAATATCATAATGCTAACTATATATGTGTAAAATAATAACAGCTTGTAAAAAACGGAAATAAGCTGTTAAAGCGTACGTCTAGTGATCACGAGGTTCCGGGTTTGAATCCCAGAAACAGCACAACAGTAAATTCAACGCTTAACCTTAAATTCAAAATATATTATTAGACAATGTACAACGCGCTAACGTGAAACATACGCTGTTACGGTATTTATTCTACTCTTCCAAGTATTTATAGTGTGGAAAGGACCTTACCTATACTATACGTGGCTCCTGCAAGGAAGACATCAACAGCATGTCATGTAGAAGCCAGAAAGATGCTTCTTGGCTACCTACAATCGATAAAACTTTATCACTCATGTAAAGATGTATATGACATCTGTAAGAAAAAAATCTTAAAATCAGCAAAGTTTCAAATAGTGAGGATCAGTTCGGGTCTTAAAGTGATGTCGCTAGTTACTGAAATGAAAAACTGATTGGGATTACTTTTAGTATTTAACCTTTCTAGAAAACGCAAATTTATATAAAAAATATTACATAATTTAATCGCAAAGTTCCAGATAGGTCGACAGTATAGATGAAACGTATAAGAAATTTCAAAGTTGATAGAATGACTAAACAACCGCGCCTATTTGATTTTAAAATTATTCTATTTCGTCGAAGGCAGTCGCAAATACTGAAATGTTACGCAATACTCAAAAATGTTTGTTACTGCTGTTGCGTGGAGCTCGCCTACACCGTTTGCACAGAATATCGTTAACTGCGTGGATGGCTGCAACTAAATAGTCGCGTTGAAATGGAAGCAGGCTTGACTTCGAAGGTTACTGAACACAGCACTTATACTCAAAGCATGTTTATTACGAACTCTACACGCATCACTGACACTCGGGCAGAGTGCTCTGCTACTTACACAAACAGACTTTACCAGAAATTAGAACAGTCAACATAAGAAACAAGTGAACATAAGGATGTAGAACATTCTGGAATTGTTAATTACAAAGAAATAAACTTCTGCCGGTGGGCGAGCTTCAACACCGCAGTTCGTGACGCTATCACCTGCGCCACGCCCAAGGTCGGTGCACGTGTTCTCTCGCGTCAATATGACCCGACCCGACCCGACCCGACCCGACCCGACCCGACCCGACCCGACCCGACCCGACCCGACCCGACCCGACCCGACCCGACCCGACCCGACCCGACCCGACCCGACCCGACCCGACCCGACCCGACCCGACCCGACCCGACCCGACCCGACCCGACCCGACCCGACCCGACCCGACCCGACCCGACCCGACCCGACCCGACCCGACCCGACCCGACCCGACCCGACCCGACCCGACCCGACCCGACCCGACCCGACCCGACCCGACCCGACCCGACCCGACCCGACCCGACCCGACCCGACCCGACCCGACCCGACCCGACCCGACCCGACCCGACCCGACCCGACCCGACCCGACCCGACCCGACCCGACCCGACCCGACCCGACCCGACCCGACCCGACCCGACCCGACCCGACCCGACCCGACCCGACCCGACCCGACCCGACCCGACCCGACCCGACCCGACCCGACCCGACCCGACCCGACCCGACCCGACCCGACCCGACCCGACCCGACCCGACCCGACCCGACCCGACCCGACCCGACCCGACCCGACCCGACCCGACCCGACCCGACCCGACCCGACCCGACCCGACCCGACCCGACCCGACCCGACCCGACCCGACCCGACCCGACCCGACCCGACCCGACCCGACCCGACCCGACCCGACCCGACCCGACCCGACCCGACCCGACCCGACCCGACCCGACCCGACCCGACCCGACCCGACCCGACCCGACCCGACCCGACCCGACCCGACCCGACCCGACCCGACCCGACCCGACCCGACCCGACCCGACCCGACCCGACCCGACCCGACCCGACCCGACCCGACCCGACCCGACCCGACCCGACCCGACCCGACCCGACCCGACCCGACCCGACCCGACCCGACCCGACCCGACCCGACCCGACCCGACCCGACCCGACCCGACCCGACCCGACCCGACCCGACCCGACCCGACCCGACCCGACCCGACCCGACCCGACCCGACCCGACCCGACCCGACCCGACCCGACCCGACCCGACCCGACCCGACCCGACCCGACCCGACCCGACCCGACCCGACCCGACCCGACCCGACCCGACCCGACCCGACCCGACCCGACCCGACCCGACCCGACCCGACCCGACCCGACCCGACCCGACCCGACCCGACCCGACCCGACCCGACCCGACCCGACCCGACCCGACCCGACCCGACCCGACCCGACCCGACCCGACCCGACCCGACCCGACCCGACCCGACCCGACCCGACCCGACCCGACCCGACCCGACCCGACCCGACCCGACCCGACCCGACCCGACCCGACCCGACCCGACCCGACCCGACCCGACCCGACCCGACCCGACCCGACCCGACCCGACCCGACCCGACCCGACCCGACCCGACCCGACCCGACCCGACCCGACCCGACCCGACCCGACCCGACCCGACCCGACCCGACCCGACCCGACCCGACCCGACCCGACCCGACCCGACCCGACCCGACCCGACCCGACCCGACCCGACCCGACCCGACCCGACCCGACCCGACCCGACCCGACCCGACCCGACCCGACCCGACCCGACCCGACCCGACCCGACCCGACCCGACCCGACCCGACCCGACCCGACCCGACCCGACCCGACCCGACCCGACCCGACCCGACCCGACCCGACCCGACCCGACCCGACCCGACCCGACCCGACCCGACCCGACCCGACCCGACCCGACCCGACCCGACCCGACCCGACCCGACCCGACCCGACCCGACCCGACCCGACCCGACCCGACCCGACCCGACCCGACCCGACCCGACCCGACCCGACCCGACCCGACCCGACCCGACCCGACCCGACCCGACCCGACCCGACCCGACCCGACCCGACCCGACCCGACCCGACCCGACCCGACCCGACCCGACCCGACCCGACCCGACCCGACCCGACCCGACCCGACCCGACCCGACCCGACCCGACCCGACCCGACCCGACCCGACCCGACCCGACCCGACCCGACCCGACCCGACCCGACCCGACCCGACCCGACCCGACCCGACCCGACCCGACCCGACCCGACCCGACCCGACCCGACCCGACCCGACCCGACCCGACCCGACCCGACCCGACCCGACCCGACCCGACCCGACCCGACCCGACCCGACCCGACCCGACCCGACCCGACCCGACCCGACCCGACCCGACCCGACCCGACCCGACCCGACCCGACCCGACCCGACCCGACCCGACCCGACCCGACCCGACCCGACCCGACCCGACCCGACCCGACCCGACCCGACCCGACCCGACCCGACCCGACCCGACCCGACCCGACCCGACCCGACCCGACCCGACCCGACCCGACCCGACCCGACCCGACCCGACCCGACCCGACCCGACCCGACCCGACCCGACCCGACCCGACCCGACCCGACCCGACCCGACCCGACCCGACCCGACCCGACCCGACCCGACCCGACCCGACCCGACCCGACCCGACCCGACCCGACCCGACCCGACCCGACCCGACCCGACCCGACCCGACCCGACCCGACCCGACCCGACCCGACCCGACCCGACCCGACCCGACCCGACCCGACCCGACCCGACCCGACCCGACCCGACCCGACCCGACCCGACCCGACCCGACCCGACCCTAGGGGCGTGGCCAGTCTGAGAAACGTTGTGGAGGAGCCACCTGATGCTCCGCACAAACTGTGCACTGTGATGTCATGCTCTCTATCTGAGCGTCCATACCAACCCAGGTACAATGACGTCTGGCCAGTTGCTTTGTCCTAACAATGCCCCAATGTCCTTGATGCAGGAGGCGTAACACTTCTCGTTGCAGGGAACGAGGAACAATCACTCTTGCTTGGTCGTTGTCGGTATGCAACAACAGTACACCCTGACTTAAAGATAATGCATGACGTTGTGCAAAATAACGTCGAACCAGAGGCCGATCAATGTCTTTGGCTCTGGCAGGCCAACCAAAGCGAACAAAACGTGCTACCACACGTAAGTCTACATCCGCAGCTGTTTCCTGTGCAACCCGACGAGAGTTCAAAGGAAAGTCTGCGACAGCGGAAGCATCTCTGGAGTCTATCTGACAACACGCCATTTCCGAAGAATCAAACGAAACATCCTGGCCAACCGGAAGTCGGGAAAGTGTGTCCGCGTTGGCGTGTTTAGTGGTAGGTCGGTACAAAATCTCATACTGATAATTAGACAATATCAAGGACCATCTCTGAAGCTTTTGTGCCGTTCGTGGCGGAATTGGCTTTGTGGGTGAGAACAACGACGTGAGAGGCTTGTGGTCAGTCAACAAATAGAATTTTCTGCCATAGAGATAATGATGAAACTTTGTGACGCCGTAAATGATTGCTAAGGCCTCCTTTTCTATCTGACTGTAATTCTGTTGCGTCGGCGTCAGTAGCTTGGATGCAAAGGCAATAGGACGATCGTGACATCCAATACGATGTGAGATTACAGCGCCTACACCGTACGACGAGGCGTCAACTGCTAGCACTACAGGCTTCTGTGGGTCAAAGGGAATCAAACATGCATCACTGAGTAGTGCAGACTTTAGTTTGTCAAAGGCAACCTGACAATCTTTAGACCATACAAAAGGAACATTCTTCCTGCGTAAGCGATGCAGTGGAGCTGCAATCTGAGAGGCATTGGGAATAAATCTGAAATAATAGTTCAGCTTCCCCATTACTGCTTGCAATTCGTGCACATTCTTAGGAGGAGGCAAGTCTTTGATTGCTCGAAGATGTGACTGTAAGGGATGTATTCCTTGGGCATTAATCACATGACCTAGGTACTCTATTTCAGTTTGAAAAAACGAACACTTTGCTTTATTACAACGTAGACCTGCTGCAGTCAAAACTTTGAAAAGGCACTCCAGGTTTGCTAAATGTTCTTCAACTGTACGTCCGGATACCACAATATCATCTAAATAGTTCGAACAACACGGTACAGAAACTGTCAGCTGTTCCAAAAAACGCTGAAAAATAGCGGGAGCGGAAGAACTGCCAAAGGGTAGGCGTTGAAATTGAAAAAGGCCCATGTGAGTATTAATGACGAAAAATTTTTTTGACTCGTCATCAAGCGGAATCTGTAAGTATGCCTCTGCTAAATCAATCTTGGAAAAGAAGCGAGACTGTCCTAATTTGTCCATCAGTTCCTCAGGTCTGGGCAGAGGGTAAGTGTCTACAATTGTTTGACTGTTCACTGTTGATTTGAAGTCCGCACAGAGACGAAGTTTTCCTGACGGCTTGGGTATAATTACTATAGGCGAGGCCCACTGACTCGCAGAAACAGGAGAAATCACCCCACTATCATGCCAACGTTTAAGTTCTTCGGCAACTGTACCACGCAAGGCTATAGGCACTGGTCTAGCTTTACGAAATTTTGGAACTGCAGATTCTTTTAAAGTTACATGTGCCACGAAGTCTTTTGCACAACCTAGTTCCGGCGAAAACAAGTCACTATATTTGTCACACAATGCATTGATTTTATCCTGAGGCACTATTGACGAAATTTGAAGCACATCTCTTTGAATTGATAAACCAAACAAGTCAAAAGCATCTAGGCCAAAAATGTTCTGCGTAGATTTGGCCTGAAGAACAACAAAAGCAACTGTTTTCGTTACACCTTGAAAAGAGGCAGGCAGGCAGGCAGGCTACACGTTCCTAGCACGGGAATATTTTCACCTGTGTAAGCTGTTAACACTTGTTGACACAGCGATAATTTTGGAGAACCCAGAAGTTCATAAGTATCTTTATTAATTAAGGTAACAGCGGAACCAGTGTCGAGCTGAAATTGCACAGTCTTATTGTCAATGGAAAGATTCACAAAAAGTTTTTGCTTGCGGCGCTCGACAGGTGCGCGAATGTGGGCAACGTCTGCTACGGTTTGTTTGCTGCGTATGCGCGGGCCGCGTAGTGAAGTAAGCGGCGCACACTCGGCACGCAGAGGATTAACAACACTGTCACTAGATGGAACTACCGCCGGATCGGCGTCCGCGCAAGCATACGAAGCTACTCCAGATGTACTAACTACTGCACTACACTTTTGAGTAGCTACTTGATGTCTACTGTCACTAGCTACACAGTACTGGGCATTATTACAAGGAGCAGTTGCAGAAGGCACTATTCTCACTACAGGAATGCACTGTTCATAGTCATTTTGCTTGTCCCGAACCCTTTTCCGTTGCACTGTTTTACGCGCTCGTTGGCGCTTGCTACGTGGTGCACTATATAGTTTTGCCATAGGCGCAGAACTACTTTCTTGAAATTGAGATCCAAGGAAAGCACTGTTCAATTCCACAGCCCGTATAACATTTACAGAATGAACTGTTCTCGCACTTTGCGAAGCACTGTTTCTAACGTTACTGTTCTTTGAGTTTTTAATTTGCATACACACAGACTGCACATGTCCCAATTTGCCACATTGATAACAGGTTGCGTTGCGACTAGGGCAATGAGCACGCTTGTGGCGAGACACACACTGGGGGCAAGATTTACGTACATTTTTCTGAAATGAGCGTTGGCGCCCGTTATTCAAATCACTGTGTCTAACACTACGGGGTGACCTTTGCGTCGCACTTTTACACTGGGTACTGTTCACTGTCTGTTCAGCACGGCCGGTAGAAAAATAAGAATCACTAGTGCTATACTGAGAACTACGGCTAGGAAAGCGTCCGTTGCGGCGCACTGAATTTACACTGTGGCTTTGCATTTCTACATCCGCTAAGTCAAAAGTATCATGCGCTTCTATAAGCTGCAGTACACTGTCTAATGAAGGGTCAGATTGTTTCAGAATTGCTGCTCTAATTCTGGGGTCCTGAATATTCTGCGTAATCGCATCCCTCAACATCACGTCACTATACGAAAGTCCACAAGAGCAAGTAAATTTACATTGGCGGGTTAAGCCCTTCAATTCCGTAATCCACTCTTGGTGTGACTGTTCCGGTAATTTTTTAAGTCTGAAAAATCGGTATCGTGCAGCGGCTACGAGAACTTTTCTCTCATAATGAGCATTTAGTGCCTCTACTATTTGTTGAAAGTCTACATCACGAGGAGATGCTTGCGGGAATAGTTTCTGCAGTAATACGAAGGTCTGGGGGCCGCAATCGATAAGAAAAGGTTCTTCACTCTCTGACGTGTAATTTGATGAGCCGCGACGAGTTCTTGAAACTGTGCGAAGTAGTCGCTCCATTCTTCCTCACGTTCGTTGTACTAGCGGAACGTCGGAAGCGGTGCGGCGGCAGGTGTGGGCTGCTGATGCGACGGCTGTTGTTGTTGGTGAGCAGCCTGTGTCGTCAACTGCGACACGGCCTGGAGAAGCTGGGTAATTTGCGCCGTCTGTAACTGAATAATTTCCATTAAGTTTGGGTTCGGGGTAGTGGCCATGCTGACCGATTAGGCGCCGCGCATACAAGTAAATTATAACAAAACACAAATGCAATATGAATGAGGACGCTCTGCAACAAAAAAGTCCACAAAATACGTAACAGAATAGGTTCCCCCAAAAATCTTATAATAAGGGTGGGTGGGCGGGAGCAATTTTTGCGTGCTCCGACTGCTGCTGTCTGGCTGCTGTAAGCGGGCTGGTCCAAGGTTCTATCACTCCTCGTCGCCACTTTTGTGTCCCGACTTCGTCGCCGCTTTTGTGTCCCAGCCTCGTCGTAGGTGTCGGTGGCCGAGTGGAATGAGACCGACACGCTGGTGCAGGTACGGAGGGGAGCAGCCAGAAACTATAAACACTCTAGTAAATTAGAAAGATATATATATTGCACAGAATGTAACAATACTTAACTTTTACATAGTAGTGCAGAATGTTGATACATAGTTGTTAGAGGCCTGCCTAGTGCCTGTACAATAGCAAAGTCTTCACTGGTGCCTATCTGATTACGAAGGTCCTAACTCGTTGCTATCTCAGTCCGAAGTCCGAAGTGCCGATGTCCTTCAGTGGTGGCCACGAGCGGCGTTGTCGCAGAGGGCGCTCGTGGCGGTTGTCGTGAGAACGCCGCGCCGGGCCGGGCCGGGCCGGGCCGGGCCGGGCCGAGTCCTTCAGGATATGAATAACATTTTCACCTCTTTCAAGTTTTCATTTAGATTGTTCCCAATAATGGTTTCAGTTTCCAGAGCCCATACAGTCATAAGTTTTGCCCTGGAAAACTCTAGCTAAAAGATCAATGAATGTTAATGACCCAGCATGCACAATGTTGGCGAGTTCATGAACTTCGAGGAGATGAAATCGAGAATGCAAAAACAGCTGTGTGGTATTTGCATTCTAGTGTCATCTGGTAAAATAACACTCAACAGCAGATTTTAATGAAAACATTATTTTGTTTTAATGAATTTGTTTCATTTTTTTAAATTCTTGTAGTACTAATCAGACAGTGACATATATATTGTGGAAACCAACAGACTTCTGTTTGTTTACGGAAAGGTTGTTTCTTGCTTCTTGCGTGGCTGTTCAAAGAACTCTTCCCCATTGAAGAAATATTGCAAATGTTTGTAAATCTATCGGACCAAACTGCGTGGTCATCAGTCCGTAGCTTACAAACTACTTAAACCTAGGTAAAGTAACCTAAGGACAAACACACACACCCATGCCTCAGGGAGGACTCGAACCTCCACAGCAAGCTACCGCACACTCCGCAGCGAGATGCTTTAGACCGCTCGGCTACTCCACCGCGGCGAAGAAATATTTATCTATGCGTTGCACCAAGAGCATACTGCATTTGTTTGTGATTTGGGATCACATGTAACCCACGGATACACTGTCTCGTATGAGCTCTGATATCGAGCTATACTCTGTTTTGACAAGACAGGCAAAAACTTCACTCTAAAACACATTGAATTAATTCATCTGTGCGGGCACAGGTAAGGTCAATTCACACTTGGATTCACTCTATTGTTCTCTGCAACGATTGTTTCCCTTTGTTCCATCTCAGAAAGATGTAGATGGCGTTAGTCTCTAAATATATTTAACGATATTTTAAATGTATTGTTATAAGACAGCTGTTAAAGCAATAAATTACAACTGAAAGTAATTGCCTTTTCGCAAAAGTCGCATACCGTATAACAGAGCTGTACTTACATCTTTTTGGAGGACAATTAGCATGTCAAAAAATCGCAATCAACAATGTTAGAACTGTATTTCATACAGGCCAGGCTCGCGCTCACTAGATAGCATTGCGTGTACGTATGCTTTTAGAAAACCCATTAACATATAACGATGGGAATAATCTTTTGCGTTGACCATAAAATAAATAATTAATACTGTTTCTGCTCTATGGTTGACAGGTTCTCAATGTACCCTTGTCCGCTAAGTAAATTAATTATCCTCATAATTGTTACCGCGAATCCTCATTGGTGCTAGCCGGGCCCGCAGCCATTAATAATACGTACATCGTGACTGTTCTACATCTACATATCTACATACATATTCCGCAATTCACCGTAAGGTGCGTGGCGGAGGGTACACTGTACCACTACTAGGCATTTCCTTTCCTATTCCATTCCCAAATAGAACGAGGAAAAAAAGAATGCCTATATGCCTCCGTACGAGCCCTAATTTCTCTTATCTTGTCTTTGTGATCTTTACGCGAAATGTAAGTAGGCGGCAGCAAGATCGTACTACACTCAGCTTCAAATTCCGGCCCTCTAAATTTACTTAACAGAAATTCACGAAAAGAACGTCGTCTTTCTTCCAGCGATCCCCAATTGAGTTGCCGGAGCATTTCCGTGACACTCGCGCATTGGTCGAACCTACCGGTAACAAATCTAGCTGCTCGCCTCTGAACCGCCTCTGTCTTCCTTCAAACCGATCTGCTGCGGGTCCCAAATACTTGAGCAATACTCAAGACGTGGTCGTACAAGCATTTTATACGTGGTCTCCTTTACAGGTGAAGTACATCTTCCCAAAATTCTCCCAATAAACCGAAGTCGGCTGTCTGCCTTACTCGCAACTGTCCTTACATGCTCGTTCCATTTCATATCGCTCTGCAATGTTTACTATTTATATATTACCAGTGTCACGTCAGTCACAGGAACCGTCTATAATTATTACTAACGAACATAGGCACTGACTTTTGAAAATCTTGGGGTATGCTCAGTGGCGTACCCAGATATTTATATAGAAAAATAAATAAATAAATACATACAAAGCAAAGCAAACTTACACAAAACATACACGGTATCGATTCCATATCACCATCACCATCACCATCACGATTATAAGTCTAAGTCCTTTTGTATTTCGCTATATACTTATCCATTTTAATGACTTTCACACGCAAGACATTAATCCCCTTTAACCCCAAATTTTATTGATTTATGAACAAAAATATTTCTTTGCATGTATCTATAAATAACAATTGGATTAATGTATATTTGACAGAATGTTTGATTATTTTTAGTTTTTGGATGGAAATTTGGGATGGCTAGAGATGCCAGTGTGCAGGAGATGTTTCCTTTATCGTAACTAATAACATTTTCAAACTTTTTACTACTAATTTAGACATTATTTAGACATTGGACAATTATTTAGACATTGGACAATTATTTAGACATTGGACAATTATTTAGACATTGGACAATTATTTAGACATTGGACAATTATTTAGACATTGGACAATTATTTAGACATTGGACAATTATTTAGACATTGGACAATTATTTAGACATTGGACAATTATTTAGACATTGGACAATTATTTAGACATTGGACAATTATTTAGACATTGGACAATTATTTAGTAATAAATTTTTTAAATTATTTAATTTCCTTTACCTTGATACAATTATTTGAAAGTATTGTTGCATTTACTCCAACTTAGACATCAAGCAACGATATATATATTTTTACAATGCATTGTAGCCTAATGCTTTTGTTTCCTCAAGGTAATGGTAAAAATCTAGTCACAATGAATTATTGTAAGCCCTGCAATGTTATTTACAATCTTTTAACAAATGGTTGTGGCTAGACGGACAGATAAAGATGAGGGGAGGGAAAGGGTTAAGACGTAATTCCATGCACAGGTGACAGGTCAAAAAGAGCAGAAACTAAGGTCCGAGTACTACGTTCAATTGTTGACAAATTGTTGAAGCCTAAAAATTCAAATTCAGAAAAAAATCTATTACTAGCTGTTGTGTTTGGAGACTTTTGTAAAGCTGCCAATTAAAACACAAAACCTTCGCAAGTTATGTTTTAGTGCAATTAATTTGTTTGAGTCATTTTATTCTGTCTTGTCGATTGAGTAGTGCTGTCTGTCACGTCAGTAATTGTCACAGTCGATCCTTTTTGTGTGTAGTGTGTGCTTCGCGGTGGGCGGTTAATTCTCATCGTAGCCACAGGGACGTTATGAATTCCACTGTTATTGTTTGGAGGGGGGGGCTGTGGATAAAAGTCTTGTGCAGGTTGGCCCTTCCCGTTACCGTAAAAATTACGGTTGCCACCATTACGGGGTTGACCATAGAAATTAGCATTACGTCACTGATTATTTCTGTTGTTACTGAAATTGTTGTTGTTGTTGTTGTTGTTGTTGTTGTTGTTGTTGTTGGAGTTTGTCGTTTGATATGGGACACTGTTACTATTTTCAAAATAAACTGGATTAAATCTGTTGTCGACGGCGATAATAATTCCCGCCATTAGGCGCATTGCGTGGCACATTTCTGCTGCGCGAATCGCTCGTCAACTGTTGTGTCTGTTGCTGGCCAGGGGTGTTAAATGCTGGCTGCTGCGACTGAGCTGGGTGTGGCATGTTTTGTAAACATTGGTTTGGCATGTTTTGTAAACATTGGGCTGGCTAGTAATACGGCACAAGCTGGCTATTACCATTATTATGGTTGTTACGGAAATTTCCGTTCTGATTGTTATTCTTGAAATTTCTGAAACCGTATTGATTTGCACGCTCGTTACCAAAATGTGCACGCCTATCTTCAAAAATTAAATCCAGCTTGTCCACATAATTTAGAAAACTTTCTAAATTGTGGTCGGGAGCATGTGCGAGTTCCAGCCGCAGGTGTGTTGGCAATTTTGCCATTACTACCCGAAGCACTTCTCTGTAGCCCAGAGGTTCATCGAAAAATTTTGATTTATTTATTTATTTTCAAAATACTTCCTGAGACTACCATTGCGTTTGTTAAATGGCTGCGGATTGTAAACTTCACTCCGCTGGCGCTCTTGCGTAGCAGGGGACCAAAATTTCGCAAGAAATTCCTGTTCAAATTCTTCTACAGTTTCACAAGTTGTGGAAACATGATTTGCCCATATTTTGCTCTCACCTTGTATATATCCTGTGATAAACCGTATCTTTCGTTTTTCTGACCAATATTCTGGCAAAATGTCTTGGAATGATTGAATAAAAACAACAGGATGTACACTTTTACTGTCACCCGTGAAAATCAAACTGATGTTTGATCATGTTTTCGTCCATCATGACGTTACTGATATTGATTCCGTTATTATGCACAGAAGTTGAGTGCTGTGGTGACATCAGATTTCTACTACCGGACACAGAAAAATCAGGGAAATTGTGACGTGCGTTTTGCATGTCACGCAGCGGACACGTGTGTGCCGCCTGACTCGGACGTGCCCGCCCGCTACTTATGTCTGTTTGTCGGTCTTTAAAGTCACAAGTCGGTTCGGTTTCCTGTCTATGGTTTATGTGTGTTACAGGTTTTAGTTCTTTAACTAAAGATTTTAGTTCAGTCAAGCCATCCTGCATTGCTTTCACAGTCGTACCGTGCTTTTTATAAACTTGTTCAGTAACATTATTTATAACAATATTCAGCTCAGAGTCTATCTTTTCATTAAGCTCAATTTCTGTTTTTTGTAAGAATTCTTGAACTTGTTCTGATTGTCTTTAACAACAGCTTCAGCCTGACTAGTTATTTGTGTGACAACAATTTCAAAGCTCTCTTGTTTTTGTTTAAGTTGCTTTACGTCGCGTGTAAGTGATTCAATAACCGGTGGAATAGTTTTCACAGACTGGCCTAGAGTAGCAACTTCGCCGACAACAGAGGAAATTGTGCCGTCAACTGATTGTAAAATTTCTTTAGTAACCTTTCCTTGTATATCAGCGAATTTAATGTCAATAGCTTGTTCAAAATTTTGCATTTGAGCACTGATTTGCCGATTAACTTCTTCAGATATTAAAGTAGGCAAATTTTGTTGCACTTTTTCTAGTTTTACAATTTCCTCCTTTGTCTGCTGTTGTTGTAATTCTACTCGTTCAAGGTGTTCAGTAAGAGTAGAGGACAAAACAGAAACTTGATTCTTTTGATCATTTATCTGATGTGTAAGGTTTGAAGACAAAGCAGTAATATGATTTTTCTGATCATTAATTTGTTGTGTAAGATTTGATGACAAAGTAGTAACTTGATCATTTATCTGATGTGTAAGATTTGAGGACAAAGCGGAAACTTGGTTCTTTTGTTCATTAATTTGTTGCGTTAAATTCGCTGACATAAGTAATGCTTCAAATTTCCTTATCCAATCATCTGGTGGATTGTGTGAACTGCTCCCGGGTGTAGAAGTGTTATCAGACGCGATAGTCGCTACCGATTGCTCTGTGCAGAAATTTTCTGTTGTTAATTCCGCCGCTCGGGCCGCCATACTGACCTCTGCGGACGGAACTAATTGTTGTATGTTACTACTACTACTACTACTACTACTACTTTCTTCGGTATTCATTGCTGGGGTTTGGCTACGGGTTTTGACCATACTAATTGTGAATAAAATGAGAGAAATTGATTTCTGTGTATCTTCACACGCTCAGTTAATCGTAAATAAATTAATAAATATCGCACTGTAATGGCGGACTTGATACAGATCGGAGGACAGCGCACGGAACAAGCGAGAGTCGCGAAGCTAATATTTGCGCACGGCAACCATGTTTGTGCACTTCTAGAATATTCCTAACAATGAACTGGCTAACTATAGAAAAATTTGGAAAAAAGACAGTATTGCTAAAAGAAATGCTGAATAGAAATGCGCATACAAGCGACAGATAGGAGAATCTATTGAAGCACCAAATAAGCCAAATTGCTGGTCCGTCCTTACCTGTGTGATGTGATCTCTTGTTACGCGACGTGACGGCTCCAGATAATACAACATTTTATGGGTCGGTCTTGCAATCTCGTTTTCTTTAAAACATCGGTTCAGGAACGGCTCGTACAATATTGTAGTTGTAGTACATGAAATAAAATAAAATAGGATTAGACACATACAATGGTGGTATGAAACATTGGTAACAATATTACGTAAATCTTAATTATTTTCATATACTGCCTATTTTACAAAATTCACAAGGTGGATATTAATGAAAAGGAAACTTTTTTTTTACTGACATCCAGTCCTGACACAAAGGGAGCCAATTATAACGTTGCCCTTGCTTCGTATGATGCCATAATTGTTAAAAGTAGATTCCGCGATTCAATTTTTTTGACAAAGAATTGATGGTACCGAATGTTTGAATTTTGAAATAAGTTAGTTAAAGTACAGCACAAAATGAACATTAAAGCAAATAAACCGCGGGTTGCATATTAAAGTTGGGCACCATACAAGCAACAGCACGTTATAAGACTTGCGGAAAGCATCTAGCTGGATCCTGCACTTCGTATTGTAGAAGCTGGAAATGATAACTTTTATGTCTTATTTAATAAATGAATGTTCGAGATATTTTCCGTAGGAGATCAATGTTCCGACTGTTCAGAAACAATGTATCTTGTAGGCCACTCTTCAAAGAGGTGGGTGTCATTACAGTCCCATCACTGTTTATTCTTAATTGCCTGGTTTTCACTAAAGAGAACAAGGTGACATACAAATTAAGGGAATCATTCCATTGTCACAATACACGTTACAAAGAGAAGATTGACCAGCGCTTTACAAGACTGAGTAAAAACCGAAATATAATAATGGAAAGTCCAGGTTGGAATTAATAATATAGTGAGTACAGTTTACAACTCACCGCAAAGATGTGGCGACGAGCTGCGACAGGCACATACAAAAGACACATACATACGACACATTCAGCTATCGGCCATGGTTGTATGACTGTTGTGTGCCTGTGTGATTGCGTGAGTGTTCTATTTTTTGAAGAAGGCCATGGCCGATAGCTGAATGTGTTGTATGTGTGTGTCTTTTGTATGTGCCTGTCGCAGCTCGTCGCCACATCTTTGCAGTGAGTTGTAAACTGTCCTCACTATATTATTAAAAACCAAAATAGCTATATCTACCTTAGAATAAAAATGTTTATGTTTCAGATGTCTTTTTTTTCTCCTGTTAATATTGTTATATGTATCATGATGTATTACACTGTTTCATTTCTATAAACTAACATCGATAGCATGTAAACTGCTCGAAGATGTAAAATAAATAAATAAAAGGATGTAGAAGAATGTATAAATAGGGGAAAAAGTAGATACAGCCTACAGGAAAATAAAAGAGATATTTGGAGATAAGAAAAACAGCTCTATGAATATCAAGGACACTGATGGAAAACCAGTTCTCAGCGAAGAAGGGAAAGCTGAAAGGTGGAAATAGTACATAGAGAGGCTCTACAAAGGAAATGAACTTAGAGGCAATAATGTAGGAAGGGGATAGGTATATCAGGATGAAATAAGAGATACTATATCGAGAACGAGAGATGAATTTGACAGAGCCCTGAAAGACCTAAGTCGAAACAAGGCCCCTAGAGTAGATGATATTCCCTAAGAGCTACTGAAGTCTCTGGGAGAACCAGCCATGACAAAACTGTTTCACATGGTGTGTGAGATGTATGAGACAGGTGAAGTACCCTCAGACTTTAAGAAAAATGTTATAATCCCCATTCCAAAGAAAGCAGGTGCAGACAGATGTGAAAATTACAGAACCATCAGTTTGATAAGTCATGGTTGCAAAACATTAACACGAATTTTCTACAGGAGAATGGGATACTTGGAGGGAAGATCAGTTTGGGTTCAGAAGATATGTAGGAACACGGGAGGCAATACTCACTTTACGGCTTATCCTAGAAGATAGATTAAGAAAAGGCAAACCTACATATCTAGCTTTTGTAGATTTGGAGAAGTCTTTTGACAATGTTGATTGGAATAAACTCTTTCATGTTCTGAAGTAAGCAGGAGTAAAATATAGGGAGCGTAAGGTTATTTACAACTTGTACAAAAACCAGACAGCGGTTGTCAGTTGAAGGGCTTGAAAGGGTAGAGGTGGTTGGAAAGGGAGTAAGACAGGGTTGTAGCCTTCCTCCAATATTATTCAATTTCTACATTGAGCGAGCTATAAAAGAAAGCAAGGAGAAATTTGGAGAAGGAATTAAAGTTCATGGTGAAGATTTAAAAACATTGTGTTTTGCTGTCGACATAGTAATTCTGTTAGAGACAGCAAAGGACCTGGAAGAGCAGTTGAATGGAATGGACAGTGAGCTGAAAAGTGCGTATAAGATGAACATTAACAAGAGCAAAACTAGGGTAATGGAGTGCAGTGTAAGAAAATCAGGTGATGCTGAAGGAATTATAGTAGGTAATGAAACAATAAAGGAGGTATATGAGTTTTATTACTTGGGCTGAGCATTCAGATGCGCAGAACAGATTTTCTGTCCTCAACATTAAGGTGGAAATATCAACTGATATTGGGAAAATCTACTAATCCTTTTTTGGTCCTTTTTGTTCGGTTAAGACAAATGACTATGTGTAAATGGCCCTTTTAGCATCGCTTCCTCAACTTTCTTGTTGCTTCTGTGACACATTTATTTAGATATTATTTCATGTTACATGGTTGCTCTGCGACAAGGAGGTGGGGTTTCTTTGCAGCCATTGTGGTACAAACCAATCCTAAGAGCAAATAAATCCTAAGAGCAAATAAATGTGTGAAAAGGGTTTATTTATGTCAGTATCACTTGGTAATGTTGACAAGATGCACAGAAGCTAATGCTCACTTAATAGATATTTATACTATATGTAAAATTTAGTGGTTATACCCATCGAAAGCATATGGGATACAGCTAGGAAGCATTTTTTATTTTATTTTATTTATGTCCTACCTGGGCAAAGCTTTACTTGCAGTGGCAATAGTTTAGTTTGCTATCGTTGGCAACAAAATATTCACTTTAGGAGGATGATTTATTTACTGATCAGAACAGCATAAATATTTATTTCATTGTGAACATAACTAATTATTCCCCTTATTCTATGTGACTGGATTTTTAAAAAAGCATTCATTGGCCGTTGCCAACATCAACGCACAAGGCCGCCACCGTAAGTAAAATTGTACTCCTCCTTGTAGTGTATTACACCATAGTTATGAGAATGGAAAAAATGCAGCAACACCATAATTAGTTATTTGATGTACTACGTAAAAAACGTCACCTCACTTTGTCCTTTCCTGCACTATAATGTTTTCGAGGCATTACTAAACAAACGCACTCAAAATGTAATGAGGATACACCGAAATTAGAAAGGGAACTACATAAATTCCATTTTCCTTGCAAAGAATTCTTATGTAAATTAGAGCATTAATAGATGTGAAGGAATCTTGTAATGTTTTAAATTCCAATGATACTTGCTGTAAGAAGCACTTTTTTTCTTCTTTCCATGGCATTGCAAGGCATGTGGGATACAGCTAGTAGAATTTTTTTTTTTGGTGCCCAGGTTAAATTTTACTTGCAGTGGTAGCGATTTATTGTGTTAACATTGGCAAAGAAATATTCACTTTGGGGGGGGGGGATTTACAGATCAGAAGAACAGTACTTATTTATTTCATTATCAACACTATGCATTATTCTCCTCATTGTACATGACTGATTTTTCAGTCAGGATTCAACGGCCATTCCCAGCATCAATACATTACACCGCTACTGTAAGGAAATTCATAGCCCTTGTTTCAGGGTATTACAATTTAGTTATGAGAATAAACAACGCAGCATCGCCATCTATTAGTTATTTGGTATACTATGTTAGTAACAGCGCCACTACCGGATCTTTGCTATACTACACCGCAATTCAAGCATAGCATAGAGTACACCACAAACTACAAATTACAATATATTTTCTTTCCTTGATCCGATTTTGATGAAATGAAGCTTATATGTCGCGTTCCTCTGATCAGATTTTGATGAAACTAAGCCTATGTTACTCTCCAAACTATTCTCAATTTACCTGTGAAGATCCATGAAAATTCGTGTAGTACTTTTGGAGATTACCCTCAACAAATAGACATACACGATGGCTTTGAAGCAAATGATTAAATTATGATATCTTTATTTTCTGTGATTCAATTTTAATTATTGAAGACTTTATGTAACCGCATGATATTCTAAAGTTACATGTGAAAACCTCATGATAATTCGCCAAGTAGTGTTCGTGTTCAAAGAGACAGGCAGACATAACAGTCATAGATAAAAAAAATTGAAATTACAATATTTCTTTTTCCCTTGACCCGACCTTTATGAAACTGTCTATATATTGTCCAGTTATGCTCAAGTTACCTGTGAAAACCCCATGCAAATTCGTGAAGTAGTTTTGGAGATAAGAGGTTTTTAATAGTTGAACAAAAAGACACGACAATTACTGAAAACACTTAAAATTACGATATTTTTCCCCTCCTTCCGTGATCAGATTTTGATAAAATTATGTCTATATGTTGACCCAAACTTCTCTCATGTTTCCTGTGAAAACCGCATGAAGAATTGTCCAGCAGTTTTGAAGATTGAAGGGGACAGCAACGGGCCTACATTTACAGATTTATTATTAGTATAGATAAAGTTCTTCTATTGTGGTTGATGTTGGTTTTGTGACTATTTTTGCTGTTCATAGTAATTTACTTACATTCCTATTTTCTTATTCATTAGCAGACCTACTTCTGTGTTAGCACCAACTGATTTTGTATTTATAACCCTGTACTCACTTGACCAGAAATCCCATTCAACCTGATACTGAACATCACTAATCCCCACCATACTTAGCTTTGACCTATACATTTCTCTTTTCAAATTTTCTAACTTACCTACCCGATTAAGGGATAGAACACTGTGTACATCGATCTAAAAGTTAGACATATTGACAATTTTGCTGTACATGTTGCACCTCACTCCATGGAGCCTGACCTGACGGTACCTCTGATTACTGCCTCTAAAAACTATTAAAGATAAATTAAATTTCCCATACAACCATAGTGGTTTTTGATGCCAAAACAGTCCAAATTCTATATAAAGGAAAAATATATTTTTCTTCCTTATTCAGCATATAAGCTTTTAAAATAAATTTATTCTGTATGCCCGCATTTAATTGCATTTAATAGTTGTTAGTTTAAAAGACAAGCTTCCCTCAGACGATCCAACCTACGTTAAGTTTTTGGGTGTATATTTGGATAATAAAATGTCTTGGGATCAACATATAGAATATATGTGTTAAGTTATCAAGAGTGATCTATTTGTTAAGGCAACTTATGAACTGTGTACCTGAAAAGTATGTTAGAACATCCTATTTTTCTTTCTTCCAAAGCATACTAACATATGGCATCATTTTATGGGGAAACTCAAGTTCTGTACATGACATCCTCATACTGCAGAAGAAAGCTGTGAGGGTACTTTCTGGTGCTACATATAAGGCACACTGTAAACCTCTGTTCTGTGAACTAAAAATCATGACTGTAATAAACCTCTACATATACTATGTTTTACTTTACACAAAAAAGAAGTTACCAGAGACAAAACGTAGAGAAAACGTCCATGGTTACAACACCAGACGGACCAGATGTATTTATACCCCATACCACAGACTGTCAAAAACTATTAATAGTTATGAACTCGTGGGACACAAATTATTTAACAAACTTCCACAATCTGTACAAGAGTTACCTGAACAGGCATACAAACAAACACTGTATGACTGGCTAGTTGCCCATCCATTCTATGAAGTAAATGAATATCTCAACTGTAATATGACACTGTAATACTATTAGCAAAACTGTTTCTGTTGAATTATCAATTGTATGTAATATTTGTATGACTTTGTCTATTGCTGTTATGGCTGAACGACAATAAAATTATTATTATTATTATTATTATTATTATTATTATTATTATTATTATTATTATTATTATTATTATTATTATTATTATTATTATTTAGTCAGAATAAACTTACTCTTGCCTGCAATCATTGAACCATTTATCAAAGCAGATTGAAAAAGAACACTAGATGCATAGCATAGAAAACTATATTTTTAAAAATAAATGTTTGCTTGCTCTTACTTTTGAATGAACAATTGCATGAGTATCAACCCAAACTCTCCATCCTCGATATTCATGCTTAATGGCATGATGAAGTAGCATTCGAAACAAAGAGTACACCATATCTGAAATCTTCTGCTCTTCTGTATTTTTTGGGATGTATGTATGCCATTGCTATTAGCCATTCCTGCAAATGAGAAAATGTAAGTACAGCATTACAATACGTGCAACCATCAACAATAACATTACTATTAAAAAAGTGGAAGTTGTAAAATATCACACAAAAAAATTAAAATTTGTGATCACTCTCCAAGTAACATTTCAATAAATTATTCCGCCGGAGGGTCAAGACCGGCCTTAGGCATGTGCAAATAGTACAGTTGGACAGGGCCCTACACTTCTAGGGGGCCCACGCAAAGCATAATTTGAAAACTGTCATCCGTAATTTTGTTTCTGACACTACTTCTAATGTAATGTAATTCAAGTGTTGCGAGACGACTATGGCTCACATTTAGAAAATTGTTCCTGTATCGGAGTCAAAGAAATCAGGGGTTATGATAGCAATGTGCTATAGTAATAGCCAGTGTCAACAAATTGCTATTGCCCATGTTTAACTTAAAGGTACACGATTCATTGTTTCTCAGCACCTTTCTATGCCCTTTTTACTCATCGTATAGTAATCAAGAATCACATTTGTCCATTAGCAGATATTTCCCAGATGATAGGCTATTCCAGCTTCAGCCAAGCTGCTCCACTTGCTGTAAACAGTCAAATGAGATAGCAAGGATAGGAAATGAAATGACCGTATGGCTGTTTCTGGCCGGGATATTTCCATTGGGGGTTCGGTCACCTACTGCAAGTCTTTTGATGCAACTTTAGCAACTTGCGTGTCGATGATGAAAGTGATGATGATGGCAAACACACAAGAGTGAGACCCCTGCTGGGTATCAAACCTTGGTCTCTTGCAATGGTGGTCAGCTACACTACCACTGAGCTAAGGAAGTGGCCAGGGAAATAGGAAAATTAATTGCATAAATTTATTGGTCTTCTAAAATTTATTTTCTTTACAACACAACAGAGGAAATATCAACATTCAAAGATGGCCCGGGTTTCGAAGCAGCCATTGAAAGCATGCATATACTTTGCATGATTTGGACAAATTGGGGCTTGCGAATCCAGAATCAGTGTGCAGGCCATGCTGTGGCGATAGGGCCTCGCGGTGTGGACGAATCATGAAATACTAACATAGAAGGCAACAAACTTTCAAAAAGAAATCGTTCATGACAAAATTGAACGAAATCGGGGTCACCAATGGGGGATAGGTGCAGTTCAGTTATGAATGCAGTATCCACTCTTAATATAGTTATTACTCTATGTCAGTACAGATGATATTAATTTTGTGTCCCAGCCTCGTCGCCGCTTTTGTGTCTCGTTTCCGTCGTAGGTGTCAGTGGCTGAGTGGAATGAGACTGACACAGGAATAAAGATAGCACGCTGGTGCAGGTACGGAGAGGAGCAGCCAGAAACTAGAAACACTAGAGTAAATTATAATGAGATATATATTGCACAGAATTTATACAATACTTAACTTTTACATAGTACTGCAGAATGTTGATACATAGTTGAGCTAGAGTCCTGCCTAGTGCCTAACTGATAGCCAAGTCTTCACTGGTGCCTATCGGATTCCGAAGTCTTTACTGGTTGCTATCTCAGTCCCAAGTCAGCGTTGTCGTTCAGTGGTGGCCACGAGCGGAGTTATCGCAGAGGGCGTTCGTGGCTGTCATCGTAAGAACGCCGCGCCGTGCGTGCATGGCGGCGCGCGGCGATAGTAGGTGGTGCGCACTTTAGACTTGTGCGTCACCACACCCCTCCCCCCCAAACCGCCGCGCCGTCGTGGCGTAGGGCTGAGGGCCACGGCGACGGCACTGGGAGGAGGGCCTGGGCGGGGGCGTTACTGGTGGGGCGGACGTCGTAGCTGAGGCTGGGATCGAGACGCCGTCCGCGCCCCGGTATACACCTTGCGATCCGCCGGAAAACCCGCGAAAACCAGCGGAAGAGCGCCCGCCCCCACCCAGAGGGAGCAGGTCATCTTCTGAGGTGCGTGGCCCAGGCGGCGGGGGCACGCACGGTCCCGGAGTTCCTCTCGGTGACGCTGTTATCTGCGGCGGTGACAGCGGCGGAGTCGCGTCAATCTCCATCGGGACGATCTTGTAGTCCGGGGACGCTGGACCCGTCGACGAACGATGTGGATGTGCTCCCTGGCGGTGAACTGGGTCTGGAATCAACAAACCGAAGACAGGATCGCGCGGTCTGTGCAGGCGCAATTGGTTTGCGTGGCGCCGCAGCTCCGACCCTGTGGAAGAACGTACAACATACATATTGCGACCGAGCACGCGCTGAATGGTGCCTGGCAACCATGTCTTCTTCATACCAGCAAACACCCTGTACAGCACCGGCGTAGAAACCTGAAAACGCGTAGCGCCATACGAACCGACTCGGTGCGTGGGAGGCTGCAGCAGGTGAAGGAGAGTGCGGTGACGGCGGCCGTGTAGCAGCTCGGCAGGAGACGGGCCGTCACGTGGCATGCATCGATACGTAGACAGGAAAATTTGAAGAGCTTGCTGCCTGGAGTGCTGACCTTTCATCTTCTCCATGTGAGACTTGAATGTTCGAACGAAACGTTCTGCTTCACCATTGGACTGAGGGTGAAAAGGTGCAGTGGTAATATGCTGAATGCCATTCACACGACAAAACTGTTGAAATTCCGCACTAACAAACTGAGGTCCATTGTCACTGACGATAGTTTCAGGCAAGCCTTCGATGCAAAACACTGATGTTAAGGCACTGATTGTACTAGAAGCTGTCGTTGAGTTCATGGCAATCACAAAAGGAAACTTGCTGAAAGCGTCTACAACGATTAACCAGCGCGTATTCCAGAAAGGTCCGGCAAAGTCAATGTGTAAACGTTGCCATGGTCCCTTGGGGCGTGGCCAGTCTGAGAAACGTTGCGGAGGAGCCGCCTGATGCTCCGCACAAACTGTACACTGTGACGTCATGTTCTCTATCTGAGCGTCCATACCAACCCAGGTACAATGACGTCTGGCCAGTTGCTTCGTCCTGATTTGCCACATTGATAACAGGTTGCGTTGCGACTAGGGCACTGTGCACGCTTGTGGCGAGACACACACTGGGGGCAAGATTTACGTACATTTTTCTGAAATGAGCGTTGGCGCCCGTTATTCAAATCTCTGTTTCTAACACGACGGGGCGACCTTTGTGTCGCACTTTTACACTGGCTTCTGTTCACTGTCTGTTCAGCACGGCCTGTAGAAAAATAAGAATCACTAGGGCTAGAATGGGAACTACGACTAGGAAAGCGTCAATTGCGGCGCACTGGATTAACACTGTGGCTTTGCATTTCTACATCTGCTAAGTCAAAAGTATCATGCGCTTCTATAAGCTGCAGTACACTGTCTAATGAGGGGTCAGACTGTTTGAGAATTGCTGCTCTAATTCTGGGGTCCTGAATATTCTGCGTAATCGCATCCCTCAACATCACGTCACTATACGAAAGTCCACAAGAGCAAGTGAATTTACATTTGCGGGTTAAGCCCTTCAATTCCGTAATCCACTCTTGGTGTGACTGCTGCGGTAATTTTTTAAGTCTGAAAAATCGGTACCGTGCTGCAGCTACGAGAACTTTTCTCTCATAATGAGCATTTAGTGCCTCTACTATTTGTTCAAAGTCTACATCACGAGGAGATACGTCGGGGAAAAGTTTTTTCAGTAACACGAAGGTGTTGGTGCCCACCACAGAAAATAGCAGATGCTTCACTTTCTGACCTGTAATTTGATGAGCCGCGACGAGTTCTTGAAACTGTGCGAAGTAGTCGCTCCATTCTTCCTCACGTTCGTTGTACTGGCGAAACGTAGGAAGCGTTGCGGCGGCAGGTGTGGGCTGCTGAAGCGGCGGCTGTTGTTGTTGGTTAGCTGCTTGCGCTGTGAGCTGGGCCACAGCCTGCAGGAGTTGTGTTATTTGCGCCGTCTGTAACTGAATAATTTCCATTAAGTTTGCGTTCGGGGTAGTGGCCATGCTGACCGATTAGGCGCCGCGCATACAAGTAACTTATAACAAAACACAAATGCAATATGAAAGAGGACGCTCTGCAACAAAAAAGTCCACAAACACATAACTGAAAATGTTCCCCCAAAATTCTTATAATAAGGGTGGGTGGGCGGGAGCAATTTCTGTGTGCTCCGACTACTACTACTGCTGTCTGGCTGCTGCAAGCGGGCTGGTCCACGGATCGTCTATCACTCCTCGTCGCCACTTTTGTGTCCCAGCCTCGTCGCCGCTTTTGTGTCTCGTTTCCGTCGTAGGTGTCGGTGGCCGAGTGGAATGAGACCGACACAGGAATAAAGATAGCACGCTGGTGCAGGTACGGAGAGGAGCAACCAGAAACTAGAAACACTAGAGTAAATTAGAAAGAGATATATATTGCACAGAATTTATACAATACTTAACTTTTACATAGTACTGCAGAATGTTGATACATAGTTGAGCTAGAGTCCTGACTAGTGCCTAACTGATAGCCAAGTCTTCACTGGTGCCTATCGGATTCCGAAGTCTTTACTGGTTGCTATCTCAGTCCCAAGTCAGCGTTGTCGTTCAGTGGTGGCCACGAGCGGAGTTGTCGCAGAGGGCGCTCGTGGCTGTCGTCGTAAGAACGCCGCGCCGTGCGTGCATGGCGGCGCGCGGCGTTAGTAGGTGGCGCGCACTTTGGACTTGTGCGACACCACATTTAACACTTCAGTTACAAGAGACTGACTGCCGGAAGTCCCTGGTCAGTCCCAAAGAACCTCCACCAAAGATAACATAATGTAGCTATCAATCGTGGGATTGATGCCTCACATTAACACCAGCTTTCAGAACTTGCTTTTTCAGGTATGAGAGTGGATGAAGGAGAAACAGGAAGGAAGTAACGTCCACAAGCTAGTGTTAAAGACTATTTTCGTGTTTCTCATTGTAAAACTAGCGTATGTTCAGAGAATTTCCATCACATCAACAGAATACTTAAACGTTTAGCATAACATACTTGGATTTTCCAGTCTAAAGTGAGACTCAGGTTCTGGGTGCCTTGTATACAGTATCTGTTGACTAATGTGCTCTGTCATTATCTGTAAGCAATTAAGAAAAAAAGTGTTAAGCAAAGTATCTGTTACAGAATTGAGAGAAGAATGAATGAATTAGCAGATACCTCATACAGGACATTATATGTTGGCAGCGTTAGTGTTTCCTCAGGTAGCAACAATCTCTCAGCAAGCAATGTGTAAGGATTGTGAGGGCTCAAGACATCATATTTCCTCCTGAAATTGGTTTTAAGATTGCTCCTTATTAGTTACGTACAGGCATTGGAGGCCAAATACATTTGTGTTTTTCTATACTTGTAAGATGGAATCACTAATGGATTACACTCTAGGCTACCATAAGACATTGTAATTCAGTCACATTTTCTAGCTTTTTATGCTTTAAGTAACAGCCATCAAAATTCTGCAAGATTACAAATTCTTTATTTCCTCATAACTATTCAATGGCACAGGAATTCCTGTAATAGTAGCATAGGCACAGTGCCATGTATAAATTACCAACACTGCCATAAATGATTACTCTCCATACCTCAGTTACAGTAATGGTCCTAGAAGAACTTACTCGTGTGTGCTGCGGCTCAGAAAGAAGCCCAGGAGCTTTAGTGCCTGGAGTCTGATCAACTGACTCTCAGCAGCAAGTAACTTGAATATGGTGCGTACTCCTTGCTTCACGTCAAATGCAGGAACCATTGAAGCTGGATGTTCTGAGATCAGTGAAATAAGCATCTGCAGTACATCATGTAAATTTTCATCCTGAAAATTCAAACATTTGTTGCGCACCCAAAAAACATTCAAATAATCTTCAGTATGAATAAAATAGTTACATGTTAGAAAAGAAAGTGACTATATACGTGAAAGGGTGGGGGGAATTGAGGAGGTGGAGAAGAGGGGGATGGAAAGGGAGAGGGAGAGGCCTCACATCAAGATTAAAATTTTAAACTTAGATTAATGCTTACTTCATGCATTGTTGTGAGGTAATTAAGGATACTCTGTAGTTCATCGTCCTTTACACCATTTCCAATCATAATAAGCTGTTTTAGAAACAAGAGAATGTATGCACGTATGGCCAAGATATCTTTCTGTGATGGTCTTGGTCCATCTGAAAAGCAGTAACAAGGAAGGTGGTGATGACACAACATATGAATTAATGTGGCAAAGAAACAGTACTGTTGAGTAACATGAGACAATAATACACAAATATTTTTCTACTTTGGTCTGAAGACAATTCCTTGATATTTTACATATTATTTATCATTTTCATTTCATACTGCATCAAATATGTTACAGCATTTTAAGCACTACTGCAAGTAACACAGCTAGCCATTCCAGCTTGATACAGTCACTTAGTATTCTGCTATTTAAAAATATCTTGGAATGAACCAAAATTCTGTCAGTGAGCAGCAAGTTCTTAACCTACTTCCCATGGTAAGAAATATGTACAGTTTCAAATTTCTCACATCTCACACATAACACCAAAGTCTTATTGATGATTGGCGATGAGAGAAACCATCCAAGATCTGATGGGCACTCTGATCTCTATTGACCCTTCAAAGACAGAGAGCCAATATTTGCTACGTAAGGCCATCATAGCAGTAACTCCAAATGCAATGATTAATGGATTGAGTAGCTCATTAACTGTTGTTGCTGGTCTCAAGCCCAGATAGAGGAGAGGGGTTGGCATCAGGAAGGGCATCTGGTCACTAAAACCAGAATGATGGACACTTCTTAAAGTAAATGTTTCAGAGAAGAGTCTCCCAATCGGCTCTCTAGGGAAGACACTTTCTGAAGAATCCAATGAAAGCAAAGGAAGGTGAGAAAGAAAGACTGAAGCGCAGAAACGGAATAAGAACTTTAAACATATTGAAGATTGTTGCTATGATGCAAAGAAGGAAAGTGAATATTCTGTGCTTACAGGAGATGAGGTGGAAGGGTCACAAAGAATATCCATTGGTAGAAGGATACAAGTTGTTCTCTAGCGTTTGGGTAAGATGAAGAGCCCAGAAATGGAGTGGGGATTATGGTGGACAAATATCTAAGGGTGGAAGTTTTTGAAGTGGACAGTATCTGTAATAGAATAATTAGGATGGAACGTGTTACAGGACAAGACCTAATTACAGTTTGAAATGTGTCTTCAACGCAGACAGGATTTTCTGAGTGGAAGGACAAATTTTGCAAAATCCTAGATGGGGTAACAATAATAATACCAGACAGTGAAAAGGTTATAATTGGGAGTCATCTTAATGGACAATTTAGTGAGAGGAGAAGTAGGGCAGATAGAATTCATGGTGGATGGAGAAAGGGATGCAGAATGGCAAAGGTTGCAGAATATGCTGTATCCTTTGACCTAATGATTGTCAATACCTACATCTATCGAAGAAGAAAACAACTTGCAACATATAACAGTGGAGACTGAACAAGCTAGTTAGTTTACTTGTTATACAGAAGGCAACACCTAAGAAAACCAATGTCATTCATACGTGAAAGTGTGGCTGTGCAACACAAACTGGAAGTGGCCAATTATGAAATAGTAGTGGGGGAAAGACACAAATGTAACAAGCAAGGAGAACAAAGGCTAAAGAAGTGGAAACTGAAAGAGAGGTACTGCAAGAAAAATCAAGAAAACAGTACTAAAGTAACTGAGATTACCAGAGGATGTAGAGGAGTGGTAGAGTTACAACAAGAGTGAGAGAGTTACAACAGGAAAGCAGAAAATGATGTGGTGAGTATAACAACAGAAACAGAACCCCCTGACAACAAGGAGGCATGGTGGTGGAATGAGGAGGTTCAGAATTTGGTGAAAGTGAAGAAAGATGCTAAGAAACAATTGGATTTAAGATGAAGACAGGAGGAGAAGGAAGCCTAAGGACTGCAAGAAAGGAGGCAAAAAGAGCAGTGGCAAAAGTGAAGAGTGAAACAATGGAAGGGGTGTATGAAGAGTGGAAAGAAAACAGGATGGCAGGCAACTCTTACAGATTGCTAAAGCAAGAGACAAGACATCCAAGGACGCAACATCGATGAAAGAGATGAAGGATTAATTAGGTGTAATACTACACAACCAGGACAAAATCCAAAAGAGGTGGATGGAGTTCTTTGCAGGACTATTGAATGAGAAAAATGTGAGTGAAGTATGTGGATGGAGAGGTAATTGAAGTAGTGACTCAAAGTATAAGTAGGAAAGAAACAGAATACGATACATGAAAAAAAAATAATAATAATAGATGGAAGCTGTAGGTGCAGACCGAATCACAACAGAATCACGGAAAAGTCTGACAGAGCAGGGCATCAATTTAATGGAGAGGATTTACATTGGTACCTCTTAAAATGACCTTAATAACTGTGGCTTAAGACAATTGAATAATTTTAAGTTTTGAGTTTTGAATTCTATTATTTCATTTAGGATATGCTCACAATATTTTGTGTTATGGATCAATATCTGCATTCGTTCCATAATATTCATTCTTTTGCTTTCACTGATATTATGTCAAATTGCATGGTTTTCTTCAATTTTCATGGTATCTTTTGTTTATTTCGTATATGTTTGTATTGCTCATTTGTTACATTTATCAAGGGGCATCGTCGTTGTTGGCCAGTAGTGGGGACCAAACGGACTCCCATTGTCTCCACAGGTCGGCACGAGCCAGCAACATGCCCTGATACTGCTAGTAGTGAGGCAGGAGGCGCAAGACATTCCAGGGCACCGATCGAGAGGCCTCCCCGGTTTGTTTTGCGAACAGGTTTGAGGCGCTATCTATTCAGGACATGTTCCTGAGTTGGATGGTGTCTCTAATCCTAAGGTCACAACTCAGCCTCCAAGATCCGTGCTTTCACAGAGGGAGGGTTTGCTTCTAGCTGGGAGCTCCAAGATTAGGCAGCTGATGGAGCCCCTTAGAGAGATGGCTGCCAAGGAGGGAAAGAAAGCCAACATGCACTGTGTGCATACCGGGTGGAGTCATTCCAGATGTATAACAAGTCCTTCCGGATGCAATGAAGGGTACGGAGTGCTGCCAACTGCAAGTGGTGGCTCACGTAAGTATCAATGATGTATGTTGCTTTAGATCTGAATAGATTCTCTCAGGTTTTAGCAGCTATCTGAAGTGGTAAAGACTGACAGTCTTGATTGCAATATGAAAGCAGAGCTCACCACCTACAGCATAGTTGCCAGGACCAACTGTGGACCTCTGGTACCGAGCTGAGTGGAGGGTCTGAATCAGAGGCTCAAGTGGTTCTGCGACCGTGTAGGCTGCAGATTCCTTGACTTGCGCCATCGGGTGGTGGGTTTCCGGGTTCCACTGAATAGGTCAGGAATCCACTATACACAGGAAGCGGCTACACTGGTTGCATGGACTGGGTGTTTTTTTAGGACAGAGAGCTTTGGGGAAAAACGGGCAATCTCAAAGGGTGCAGGTGAATCACAAGAGAAATATAGATCTATGAACTATCAGTATAACAGTTGTAAATTGTCATAGCTGTGTGGGGAAAACACCAGAACTCCAAGTGTTAATAGAAAGCGCCAAAACACACATCATTGTAGGCAGTGAAAGTTGGCTCAAGTCGGAAATAAGTTCAGCAGAAGTATTTGCAAAAGATCTGTGTTCAGAAAGGATAGATTAAATAAAATAGGTGGAGGTATGTTTGTTGCCGTCAAAAGTAGTCTTTTGTGTAGCAAAGTTGAAGTTGATAGTTCCTGAAAGCTATTATGGGTAGAGTTTGTACCTGAAAATCATAAGTAGTTAATAATCGGTTCCTTTTACCGGCCTCCCGACTCTCACGATCAATAGCATAAAGGTTCAAAGAAAAGCTGAGTCTAATTACAAAAATGCATCTGACTCACATGATAATAGTAGGCATTGATTTTAATTTACCCTCAATCTGTTGGAGAAATTATATTTTCAAATCAGGAGGAATGCATAAAACATCGTGTGAAATTGTACTCAACGCATTCTCCGAGAATTACTTCGAACAATTAATTCATGAGCCAACTTGAATTACAAATGGATGTCAAAACACGCTTGATCTCTTAGCAACAAATAATCCTGAGCTCATAACAAGCATCACCATATATTTTAAAAACTCATTCACCAAAGAAGACGAAACCAATATTACAGATTTCGAATTACGAACAGAGGCTTTATGAGTAACATAGAAGTAGATTACATCGGAGTAGCAAAGCAACTAAAATCACTTAACAATAACAAGTCTTCTGGTCCGGACTGTATACCCATTACATTTCTATCTGATTATGATGAAGCGATAGCTCCTTACTTAACAGTCATATACAACCACTCTCTCAAAGAAGGATCTGTACCAAAAGATAAGAAAGATTAGAAAGTTGCACAGGTCACACTTATATCTACATCTACATCTACATCGATACTCTGCAAATCACATTTAAGTGCCTGGCAGAGGGTTCATTAACCACCTTCATAACTTTTCTCTACCGTTCCATTCTCTAATAACGCGCGGGAAGAAAGAACACCTAAATCGTTCCGTTTTCGATCTGATTTCTCTTATTTTATTGGGATGGTCATGTCTCCCTAAGTAGGTGGGTGCTAGCAAAATATTTTCACATTCAGAACTAAAAGTCGGTGATTGAAACTTCGCAAACAGATCACGCCGCAATGAATAACGTCTTTCTTTTAATGATTTCCACCCCAATTCGTGCAACATTTTCGTGACGCTTTCCCCCCCGTAACGTGATAAAACAAAACGAGCTGCCCTTCTCTGAACCTTCTCAATATCTTCCGTCAGTCCCACCTGGTGAGGGTCCCACAAGGGGCAACAGTACTCAAAGAGAGGACGCACAAGTGTGATGTAGGCAGTCTCTTTGGTGGAGCTGGTGCATCGTCTAAGCGTTCTGCCAATGAAACGTAACCTTTGGTTCGCCTTCCCCACAATATTTTCTATGTGTTCTCTCCAGTCAAAGTTGTTCGTAATTGTAGCACCTAGGTATTTGGTAGAATTTACGACCTTAAGGTTTGACTGATTTATCGCGTAATTGAAGTTCAGCGGATTTCTTTTAGTGGTCATGTGTATTACTTCACACTTTTCTTTATTTAGTGTCAATTGCCAATTTTCGCACCAAGTAGAAATTTTGTCTAAATCGCTTTGCAGTTGCTTTTGATCCTCTGTTGACTTAACTAACCGATAAACGACAGCATCATCCGCGAACAGTCTAAGGGAGCTATTCAGATTATCTCCTAAATCGTTTATAAACACGAGGAAGAG
Source organism: Locusta migratoria (assembly GCA_026315105.1). Taxonomy (NCBI): domain Eukaryota; kingdom Metazoa; phylum Arthropoda; class Insecta; order Orthoptera; family Acrididae; genus Locusta; species Locusta migratoria. The sequence continues at coordinate 137,587,448 of CM048752.1, read as the reverse complement.
TAGGGGACCAATAACGCTTCCCTGTGGAACGCCAGATATCACTTCTGTTTTACTCGATGACTTACCGTCAATTACAACGAACTGTGTCCTTTCTGATAGGAAATCGTGAATCCAATCGCACAATTGGGGAGATATTCCATAAGCACGCAATTTCAATAGAAGCCGCTTGTGGGGTACAGTATCAAAAGCCTTCCGGAAATCCAGAAATATGGAATCGATTTGAGATCCCTTGTCGATGGCACTTAACACTTCATGTGTATAAATGGCAAGCTGTGTTTCGCAAGAGCGATACTTTCTGAATCCGTGCCGACTATTGGTTAATAGGTCGTTCTCTTCGAGGTAGTACATAATATTCGAACAAAGTATATGTTCCAAAATCCTACTGCAAATCGACGTCAATGAGATAGGCCTGTAATTTTGGGGATCACTCCTATTGCCTTTCTTGAATATTGGAGTAATTTGGGCAACTTTCCAGTCTTTGGGTACGGATCTTTCGCTGAGTGATCGGTTGTAAATTATAGCTAAGTACGGAGCTATTTCATCAGCATACTCTGAGAGGAATCTAGTTGGTATACAATCTGGCCCGGAAGATTTATTTTTGTTTAGTGACTTAAGTTGTTTGACTACTCCAGGAACATCTACTTCTAAGTTTCGCATGCTGGCAGCTGTTCTTGGATTGAATACTGGAGTGTTCACTTCGTCTTCTTTGATTAACGAATTTCGGAAAGCTGTGTTTAGTAATGCTGCCTTACCAGTACTGTCGTCGGTAGTATTACCATTGCTATCGCGTAGTGAAGGTATTGTTTGTGTTTTGCCGCTAGTGTACTTCACATATGACCAGAATTTCTTTGGATTTTCTGCAAGATTACGAGACAGGATTTCGTTGTGGAAACAACTATAAGATTCTCGCATTGAAGTCCGCGCTAGGTTGCGAGTTTCAGTAAAAGATTGCCAGTCTTGCGGATTCTGTGTCTTTAAATTTTGCATGCGTTTTTCTTTGTTTCTGCAACAGTGATCTGACCTGTTTTGTGTACCACGGAGGGTCAGCCCCCTCTGTTATTAATTTATTTGGTATAAATCTCTCGATTGCTACTGATATTATGTCTTTGAATGTAAGCCACAACTGATCTACACTCGCATTTTTAGTTTTGAAGGACTGGAGACTATCACTCAGGAAAGCGTGAAGCGAATTTTTATCTGCTTTATTGAATAGATATATTTTTCGTTTATTTTTGGTGCATTTGGGAATTTCGATATTCAGTCTCGCTACTACAACTCGATGTTCGCTAATCCCTGTATCTGTTTTGATGCTCTTTACTATCTCGGGATTATTTGTTGCTAGGAGATAAAGAGTATTTTCGCAACCACGTACTATTCTAGTGGGTTCATGAACTAACTGTTCGAAGTAGTTCTCAAAAAAAGCATTCAGAACTAGTTCGGACGATGTTTTATATTTGCCCCCGGTTTTGAATACGAAATTATGCCAACATATCGAGGGTAAATTAAAGTCGCCATCGATTATAACAGTATGCTTCGGATACCTATTTGAAATATGATTCAAGCTTTCTTTGAACATTTCTGCAACCGCATCGTCTGAGTCAGGGAGCCGATAAAAAGATCCAATTATTAATTTATTTCGGTGGTCAGGTATAACCTCTACCCAGACCAATTCACAGGAAGTATCTGCCTCAATTTCGTTGCAGGATAAACCGTTTGTAACAGCAATAAACACGCCACCCCCTGTTTTATTTATTCTATCCTTTCTGAAGACCATTTGGCCCTTTGAAAAAATTTCGGCCGAACTTATCTCAGGCGTCAGCCAGCTTTCAGAACCTATAACGATTTGTGCCTCAGTACTTTCTATCAGCGCTTGGAGCTCTGGAATTTTCCCAACACAGCTACGACAATTTACAACTGTTACACCAATGGTTTTTATGTCTACTTTCTTCCCGTGTCTGACCTGCCCCCTTTGAGACTGAAACCCATTTTGTGTATTGTGTATTTTGTATATTCAAGAAAGGCAGTAGGATTAACCAACTAAACTACAGGCTTATTTCATTGACGTCAGTTTGCAGCAGGGTTTTGTAACATATCCAGTATTCAAATATTATGAATTATTTGGAGAATAAATTATAGTTCAGGGTGAAGAAATAAAAACAATGTGTTTTGCCAATGACATTGTATTTCTGTCAGACAGCAAAGGACCTGGAAGAGCTGTTGAATGGAACATTAACAAGAGCAAAACAAGGGTAATGGAATGCAGTCTTAGAAAATCAGGTGATGCTGACGGAAATAGATAAGGTAATGAAACAATAAAAGTGGTAGATGAGTTTTCTTACTTGGACGGTAAAATAACAACACACAATGGTCGCAGTACAGAGGATATAAAATGCAGAATATGCAATGGGAAGAAATTTATTAGCATCGAATATTAATTTAAGTGTAAGAAAGTTGTTTCTGAAGGTATTTGTGTGGAGTAAGCCTTGTATGGGAGTGAAACATAGATGATAAAGTGTGGATAGGAAGAGGATAGAGGCTTTTTCAATGTGGTCCTACAGAAGAATGCTGAAGATTAGGTGGGTAGATCGCGTAACTAATGAGGATGTACTGGACAGAATTGGGGAGAAAAGGAATTTATGGCATACCTTGACTAAAAGAAGGAATTTGTTAGTAGGACACATTCTTAGACAACAAGGAATCAAGAATTTACCATTGGAGGGAAGTGTGTGGGGTAAAAACCGCAGAGGGGGTGTAGGTTATCATTCTTATGAGGGGATGAAGAGGCTTGCTCAGAATAGAGTAGGGTGGAGAGCTGCATCAAACCAGTCTCTGGACTGAAGACCACAACAACAACTTACCTGATTAAGGGATATAACATTCCACACGCCAATCCACAGAAGGCCTGTTTTGTTTTTCTTAATGACAACATCCTCCTGAGTAGTCCCCATCTGGAGATCTGAATAGGGGAATATTTTACCCAACAAGATGCCATCATCATATATTCATACAGTACAGGTGCATGTACTCAGAAAAATTAATGACTGTAGTTTCCTCTTGCTTTCAGCCATTCTCAGTAACTGCATGGCAAAGCCAGGCTAGCTGATGTTACATAACCAGCTCAGTCAATCATTCAGACTGTTGGCTGTTTACATTTTTTAACTGCTGGGTTACTGTCTGTTGTGACTATAATACAATAGTTATAAAACAATGAAGGGAACACCGAAAGAAGGGGCTCATTAACATTTTTTCCAAAATGCTGATGTCTCTACCACATGTTGCCATCAGTGTGTACTTCAATTAGATTACTATGATAAAAGGAGTTTCTTGCACAGAAAATGTCAGAAGAAAAAATGCCATTCAGGGAAAGAAGGGGTCCATCAACATTTTCCAGAGAAAAAAAAAGGCTCATAGCATTGTTCACCCCAATAATAAAATAATAAAATTTCTAAGACCTGTTACAAAAAGAGAAATGAATAGTTTGTAAAACTCAGGTTCTACATGGAATTAAATGTCTAAGTTCTTCTCCAGAAAAATTTCTAAGCTTTCGACGAACTCTAGATGTATAAATTTCACATGCTTCTTCTGAAAAATTTCTAAAATATCAATGAGCCCCTTCTTTCGGTATACCCTTCATATGCTAGTCCAAAACAGAAAATTATCAGACAGGCGCATTGTGAATATTGCTGCAAATGCAATAATTGATATTGATACAAACATAACAGTCAGCCATCTTGTTTTGCAGATATAGTGTATGTGAAAGTGTGTGTGTGTGTGTGTGTGTGTGTGTGTGTGTGTGTGTGTGTGTGTTTTTTAGTAAGAAAAACTAGTGCATAGTACACCAGTGTACTGCAGCAGCTTCACCAATGTACCAGAGACACAGATGCTGTCATAGAACGGGGAAAATCGAAATTGAGCAATAGAATGTAATAAAAGTGAATCACATATCATCTAATGCAAACCTCTCTGCATCCTATTCAGTAAGCTATGTAAATCGACACCAAAAGCAAGACCAGCAGAATTTATCACTGCACATCAGTTATGGCCAGCCACTGCCCCCTCCCCAACCCCAAATACTCTTCAACAAGAAAGAATAACAAATGTAACATTAAAAACAGTTTCTGTGTGTAAATAGTGCCTGATGTGAATAACCCACTAAATAGGCACTGTATTGTTTTAAATTTAAATTAAACAAAAGCATATAAAGTGACTGGTAGCAGAAATAACAAAATGTGAATTACTGTACATGATATTTCAGGAATTCCTGTCTGAAAAAGGAACTATGTAACTACATACAATGCAGTAAAAAACCTGGGCATCATTGAGGTATTTTCATTTTGCCAATAACATTTGCTACTTCTATGCAAATTTTCTTCCACGTTCCAATCTGTACCACAATAAAAACAATTAAACATAAACAATTACGTCTGCATTCTAATAAAGTAATTATCTTAACAAGTTCAATGGCCTATATTTAAGATGAACAGACCTGCTTTATTTATATGTTATTCTTCAGCCTCATGGAAGTATAAAGCCAAGAAAAGTAATTATTTGTTGATACAGACCTAGTCCTTTAGGTGTTGTTCCACTTTTGGCATGTGGGTTTGTTACCCAATAATAGTACTCGAGTGTGTGGACCGTCGGAAGAACTGCTGAAACACGACGCACATTGGAGTAGATCTGTGTATCTGCGAGGAGCTCCGTTGCCAGGTATGAGTAGAGTCGAGTTTGTACTGGTGCAGATCCACAGTGCAGGGTTGAACAGCACATGGTCCAGAAGCTGCCACGTCAGGAACGAGAAACAAAATAACTGCATTTCAATTGACGACGAGCCTGTCCACTGGTGTAGCCAATACTAGCAGATAGTATTAGGAGGTAGAAATAAGTAAATAATAATTTAACCACTTAAACACTAAAGAAAATGTACATAATTATTTAGTTACTTCTTATTGCCCTGTAGCATTGTTGTAGCTCAAAGCACCTACAAATTATGAACAAATGTATTTTTGGACTGTCAGAGGTTTAATTCTATAATACAATTTCTATAAAAGCTCTTTCATCTCGCAGCTAAGACTACTCGATAAAACTACCACACTTTTATAAGGAACAGACTACATACAGCTATGTTTTATCCACTACCTGACAAACCCTTTATTCCAGTTTTGAATTCCCAGGTGAGCAACAATGAAACATGAACTTTTACAAAGTGTTAGAGTTTCCATAGAATTTGTGATGGCATCTACAGATCAAATAGATTATTTCGTCATTGGTGATTACTATCAATATCCTATAATTTGCAACTTGGTGCAGAGGTAAAAAACAAATCTTATAAACTACAATACTTTGTATACCAAAAAAAATTTATACTCATTGACAGTTCATCATGAAGGAATTTTTTAATCAACTAAAATAATTTATGCTGATATTTAATTGAATGCTACTCTCTGTATATAGCACATGCATTCACTCTATTCAGTTTGAAATATTACAATATTAGTCATCACTACCAGTATGTTAATCTTTACTGGATTTCTAAGCAAAACAAACTATATGATTGTAATTTATCAACAAATTTAATAGGTGAATGATGCTGCTGTTCTCACCTGTTTCAGAAGCAGTTCACTATTTGAGCTTAAGCATGTTACAAGGTATTTTGTCAGACCAAGAAATGAACTAAGCACTTCCGGTGTTAAATGGTCTCTTGATGATCTCTGAAGCAAGTAACTGATAACCAGGAAACCCCTATTCTGTATCATATGCTGCTGCACAGTTTGAGAGCTCTCAACAAGCTCACAAATAAACCCCAGGAGTTTTGAACTGAAAAAAATTACAGTAAATTGAAAATATTTGGAGTTGCATATGTTCAGTATGGAAGATATACGGTGAAATAAGATGAAATTCACTTGATCCAACATACTTTGGACATTTAAAATAAAATTAAAAATGAGTGTAATTAATAATGTCATGAAACTTTCCCTAGTCTAGAAGCACACAAAAGGATCTGTGCTGCACTATGGAAGTGAAGCCTTGATGAATGTACTAAAAGATATGGTAAGACAACAGCCTTTGAAATGAAATTCTTTAAATAAAGATCTGGGATCAAACAAAATAAAAAATTAGATGTACTGAAGGCACTTAAAATGTAACCCATTAAACATTATGCTCACAATTAGCAAAATAGCTGTAAAAAAAGATCTGCAGTGAACAGAAGCAGTAGGCCTACATCCACTGAATTCTGTACTTCAGTGAATTCTTGTGAAAGCTGACAATTTAAAAAAAATAATAATAATAATTGTACAGGTGGAAAGGCTATGTCGATTTTTATACAATGATAGCAGATATCACCTGCAGAATAGTAGATGTACTGAAAGTGATTTCACTGTTTTCTGCCAACAGATAGGGTAATGGTTTATGTCACATGTGTGTACATTTTTATAGGGAATGTTCACAACAGTAAGCTCAGGATGATATCAACGTGTGAGGCAAATAGACACCATGCCACAAAAACACACTTGTGCTTCCTACAGCCAACTGAGTTAGTTTCATAGGGATCAAATTGTGGCCTTCCAACCAGAAGCATGGTGCTTTCTTCAGAAAATTACCACACTACTTGGATGTGCTGCATCAGCTTGCAAAAATGCTGATTGCAATGGCCATGTGAACATTCTCACACCCTTAGATAAAATTTGGGGACATCCACCAGCACAGGTGTCTGCTAAGATCATCATATTATAAGGGCAACAGTGGCTAATTGTATAGCTACCACAACTCAGATAAGAGGGTATATAAGCCCAGAAGAGTTAACTTGAACTGTTGTCAACTGGTTACCCGCTGTAGGACTATGAGTATGCATAACTCTAGCCTATCTATGACTAACTCCACAATATGGATATGCACAGCTCAACTGGTGCCATTACAGCGTCACTTGGAAGTTGTAATGGCAAACCGTGGCCTTCAATGATAAAAGCAGATTCTGCCTGCACTCAAATTATGGTTGCTTGCACACGTGACACAGACATAGCGACCGCTGCCCCGTACAGTGCATTTGTCCAAAACACACTAGTCCAACCCTAGGCCTTAAGGTCTTCAATGCGATACGCTACAACTCTCATTCACCTTTTGTGTTTGTGGAACGAATGCTGACCAGTTTCAGTATGTGCAGAAATTGTAATACCCGTTCCTTCACCATTCTTGCAACAAGAAGGTGATGTGTCGTTCCAAAAGGATAATGTTCACCCAAATAGTGCATGTGAAACTCAACATGCTCTGCAAGACATACAACTTCCCTGGCCAGTATGATGTCTAGACACGTCTCCAATCAGGCGCACATGGGATACGATGGAACGAGAATTGACAAGTGTGACTCATCAACCCACAACAATTGCAGAACAATGTGAACAAATTTGATCCAGTGTGGAAAAATGTAACCCAAGACAGTATTCACCATTTTTATGATCTCACAGATGCCAAAATCGGTACCTGCATTAATGCTCGTAGAGGCTGCACCGCATACTGATACGGTCTTTCAGCGTGAATCGACACCTCGTGATTATTAAATAAATAAAAGGGAAGAAAACAGTGTAAGAATAAGTTTTAAGCTCTGCACAATTACTGAGCTTTTGTTTATACTTAATTCTGTCTGTTTTTGTATCTATGTTAACTAAAGATATCGTTCCATCTGTACTGAAATTCACTCTATGATTCATTCTGGATGAAGGAAATAGTCTCTGTATTCCACATAATGTTAAATAATTTATTTATTAATAAACACTGCCCAGGTGTATATGCAGAGTGTGTCAACGCTGATTTAAAGTGCACGTGGAAGGGTCAGTACAGCATTGAAAAACATGCTGTAGATGCAGCTAGTGGGGAAACGGGTTAGGTAGAGTGGGGACTCGCCTGTTTGATCATGAGTTTACAATTAGGTGATACAAGAGAACTGAGTTTACCAACAGGTACAACAGTCAAGGAATGAAGTTTTGATCAGAAACTTTTCTGACTGTCATCATGGACCAAAAAGGCCACCCTATAGATGGGAGACCAGGAGATCCAATGCCATCAAAATCAACTCCTCCTGTGGGAGGTCACTCACCTTACCAAACAACCATCAACACTGGTGCCATGGACACGGTATGCTTACTACCCACATGGGTTTCTGGACCCTCCCCCCACCCAAGGAAGAGCAACCATTCAAAGCAATTCACAAACACCAACTTATCTCAATTGCATAAATGAGAATTCTCCCTACAATATATCCTATGCTCTCGCAATCCCCCAGGCCAAAACTTCGCGAGTTCCTGTTCCCACACTCTCCTCTCCCCTTCCTTCCCCTACCCACACTCCAGCTTATGAACATCTCCCCTTGTACCACAGACTCCAGCCAATTCCTATGTGCCAGACAGCACTGGCATATTGCTCCTTCCCCACTGGCATCCCTTCCCTCCCTCCCTCCCTCCTTCCCTCTCCATACCGCTTCCTCAACCCCACCACTGGTTGCTCTCGCCTCAGCTGTGTTTCAGTTCAGCCGCAACAGCCAAAGGCAGCAGTTGGGTTTCTGTGTGAGTGTGTGAGTTCTCTATGGCAGATGAAGGCTTAACAGCCGAAAGCTTCATTATTTGTTTATTCTGTTATGTGTGCCTTTCTAGTAACAATTCAATACTTCCTAATTACAGCTGGACTTGGACATGGATATACTGAAAATAACATGCTGCAAGGTGTATTATGTTTTACTCTAGAGACAAATCTGTTTTATTTTGTACAATCATGTCCAAGCACAGACTGTAATGTAAAAGTGATGCAGTATTGCTATTTAAATATCAAGTGATTTTAATGTAGAAACAGGGACATACTAAAACCAGTATCAATAAAATTCAAAAATGTTTTTCAGAAATTTTTCCAGTGTACGTCTTCTGCCAAACAATTTCCGGTGTACAGTTGGATAACATCAACATTCTGCCAGAATGTTTCACTCCAAGGCCTTCTGGACATCATTAGGTTAGTACGCAACTACTGAAGAGCTCAGGTGCAGTCACAATACTTATGCAGGTTCTTGTGCATGTAAAATGTACTGACATAGGTTTGCACAAGCATTAAGTTGTAACGTGAGCAATACAGGCAAGTTGCCCTTTCACAAAATCGAGAATGAAATTTTGACTCTGCAGCGAAGTGTGCACTGATATGAAACTTCCTGGCAGATTAAAATTGTGTGTCGGAACCGGAATTTGAACCTGGGAACTTTCCTTTAACTGCAAAAGGCAAAGGTCCCAGGTTCGAATCCCAACTCTGCCCCACAATTTGTTTCAAGTTGCCTTTTGTCCTATATGGCAGCTAAAATTTTTATCGAGGACTTGTGGCTTATTAGGCATTGTAATAAACCACAGGAATGATGGGTCATTGGGACAAAGTATGTATAAGAAACCTATACAAATAGATCTTCTCTTTACGGGCATTTAGCTGCCATCACCCAGCACAAACCGCTGGTTTCTTAGAACTTTAATACAACAGGCACAAGTAATATCTGATGATGAAAACCTTCATGCAAAATTAGAACACCAGGAGAATTTTATTTTGAGAGAATGGCTATACTTCTAACCAAATAAGGAAAGCCCTGCACAACTATAATAATAAGAAGCAATGTACTGAGGACACCGATGCCTAGTCCTGATCAACTGCATCCCTTCATTATGTCAGAAATCCAGAAATGTGTCTTCTGAAGCAAGTAAATTGCCTGGGAAAAATAAAAGCAAGAATTGTCTATCCACCTATGGAGAGCTTGGCATTAGTCAAATCAGTTAAAGATGATTTAAAATTCAGAAAAGCAAGTGTTTATAAAATTTACTGTGAGTATGGTTCTCCATACATAGGTAAGTACTGTTCAGAAGTGTTGTACACAACATGAAAGAGAACACACCATCTGCAACCAACAAAATCAGCAGTAGCAGAACACTATTTCCATGAGACATACAAAAGAATACCACAGAACATAAATTCTAGCTCAAGTTTCCAGTCTTTGGGATTCAGTAACTAAATAATTGTTGAAAATATGTCTTTCTGATTGTTTTATACATCAAGACAAGAGCTGGATAAAAATTGGACTCCTATAATTGTGGCTGGTTACTGTGCTTTCACAGAAAGAATGTCTGCCCTCGTTGGCCAGCACCTCCAACGAATTATCTGAAACCTGGCCTTCCACACCCAAGACTTTACAGACTCTCCACCATCCCCAACCCTTTACCTCCTAGACCTTTACTTGCCGCTGTTGATGCCTAAAAAGTTTGGTGGTCTTCTCGTCAAATTTCTGACCAATCAAATCTAGTGACTCTCGAAGGGGCACCCTCGTAAACAACGAAACGACGTCAAAACTCACCATGATATCTGACTCATCCAGCCTGAAGTTGTTAAGGCGTTTCACAAAATCCACGGAATTACGGATGTGATGAGGGCATTTACCAACATAAGGACTTAATATTCCCGTCAAGTATTTGGCCAACAAATATGTAGGTGCTCTGATGTTACTGACAATGGGACGTAACGGCACCCCATCTTTGTGAACCTTAGGGAGTCCATAAAGTCTTGGCGGTACCGGACCTTGAGGTAGCAATTTCTTGGCGACACCCTCCGGTAAATCCGCATCCTTGAGAAGCGCCCTCGTCTTGTTTTCCACCTTCTTTGTGGGGTCAACGCTGATCTTCCGGTAGGAATCGTCATTTAGCAGGCTCTGCATCTTTTCAGTGTAGTCCTTATGGGAGACAACAACCGTCTGTACACCAATAACCCATATGTCCATGGTCTTGCTGCTCTCGAACACTACCTTTCTCTATGTCCTTCGGCCCTCAGTCCTTATAACCCTTACCAATTAAATCCTAATAATAAATTACTTATTGTTTGAAGGAAAAGTATAAATCAAATCTGCGACACATCCATTGGTCATTGGTACCCGTATGGCACCCTCCTATGACAACCTAGAGGAAACCTTAAGGCCTCCCAAAACCCCAAACTCCTGGTCTGGTTTGGGTTCATTGATGACATTTTCATGATTTAGACTCAGGACCAGGACACCCTATGCTTGTTCCTTCACAATCTCAACTCCTTCTTCCCCGTCAGTTTCACTTGGTCCTTCTCAACCCGGCAGCTCACCTTCCTGCATGTTAACCTCCACCTCACTGGCAACTCCAGCCACACCTCTGTCCACATTAAACCTACTAATCAGCAACAGTACCTACATCCATTCCACATCAAAAAATCCCTCCCACCCATGGATCGCAAATTTGCAGTTATGAGAAGCCTCTTTCTTACCCATTATGCCAAAGGACTAAAAAACACCTTCACAGTAGACGTTACCCTCCTGACCTAGCCCGCAGATAGATTTCCCATGTCATATTCCCACACATCATCAATCCTCAAATGTTCAAATGTCCGTAAATCTATCGGACCAAAGTGCGTGGTCATCAGTCCGTAGTTTACAAACTGCTTAAGCCTAGCTAAACTAACCTAAGGAGAAACACACACCCCCATGCCCCAGGGAGGACTCGAACCTCCACGGCGAGCAACCGTGTGCTCCGCAGCGAGGTGCTTTAGACCGCTCGGCTTCTCCACCGCGGCATCAATCCTCCCTCCACCCCAGTAACCAGTCACATAGGGGTGTCCCTCTTGTCACCCAATACCACTGCAGACTGGAACAACTAAATCACATCCTTCGTGAAGGCTTTAATTATCTGTCATCCTACCTAAGATCCTTTTGACCCCTCCTAAAGAGGTGTTCCCTCACCCAGACAACCTTCCTCAACTTCATAGTACCCCCCTATGCCACTCCCAACATCAACCCCTAACCATAGGGAAGACCACAATGTCACCCAGCACTTCCTATTCCTGTCCTAACACAGGACTGTCATCAGAGGTCGGGCCACCTGTGCAAGCAGCCATGTGATAAACCATTGTTGCTTCAATTACTGCACAGTGTTTTACACTTGTATGACAATGTACCAGGTGTCCATCAGGATGTATGGCCACTACCAAACTGTGGCAAAAAGCAAGATGGACCACCCTGTGGCACAGCATGCAGCTAAACACAGTATTCTAGATTTCAATGGCTGTTTCACTATCAAAGCCTTTATTTTTTTATTATTATTTTCATCATTTCAAATCCCTCACTCCTTTACATCTACCTTTTATCCTTTCCCGCCCCTTCCCTTCACTGTATTTATTGTCGCAATTAAAATTCCTGCCTATCAGAACCTTTACAATCTATCATGCAATACAGAACTTTCCATCCCCACCATTACCCAGCACCCTTCACTCCTCCACTATCCATCTCACTCACAGTCTAGATGCTTGTGCCACTACAGTGGCCGGACATGGTGGATACATGTGTCTTTTTCTGACAAAGGCCATGGCCAAAAATTTAAGTTATGTGAATGTGATTATCTGTTTTCATGCCTGTCAGCAGCTCAGCTAGCCTCTTTACGGCGAGTAGCTATCTATCCTGCATTATTGACATACAAAACGAATTTTCCATTGTTAAAAAATCCAATAAATAGTCCTATCCAGTCATAGCAAGATAACGTTTCCAATCGATAATCAATTATTAGAACACTGTCTCTCTTCCACCACCAGGGGCACACATTTCAAATATAATCTTACCTTGGTGCTATAACTAATGCACTGTTGATAGTGTGTTTACATCCTTGTCAGATCTTTTCAATTGCAATGTGGTTATAGTCCAGTCAATTGGTGCTCAAAACAGCCTGTTTCGTAACAAAATTGCGAAAAAAAATTTCTCAATGGTAGGTCAGCTTCACAACAAAAAACTAAATCAAAATTTTCGCACTTTTTCAGTTTCTTGCTTACATCTTGAAAACTATTTGTTTCTCAAAGATGTTCATTCTGAGCAAAATTAGACAAAATTTCCTACAAAATTCACTACTCAATGAAAAAGAGCAAATTTTTGGTCCTTCTGCGAGAACATCAAAAACGCACACTTGCACACCCTACAACTCAAGAAATATACATGTCATCAACAAAATCCCTACACCACTTGAAAGTACATTAAATTTCCTAAAAGCGACGTCTATAATATTCTATTTTCTCATAATGGGGGGAAGCACCAAAAAGAAAATTACGAGCAATGCTTTCTAACCCTATAGTGTAACGACCCTTCCAACTGCCTATCTCTCGCCGGCGCTATATTTTCAATGTGCTGTACTGAAAAGTGATGTTTTGAATGGATTAAAGAGAAAGTAAAAAAGGTAAAGCAGTCAACAATCCGAAGATTGGTTTGAGCACCACAGTGCTTTGCTAGGCACGGTCCTGTTTGGAGGTGGTATGCCGTTGCCTTCCTCCGACCTTCGAACTGACTTACCCAGCCAGTTATAGGGGGACCTACAGTTTAACGTAGGTTCCGAACTACGGTGCTACTCGGCATTTTTCACATCAGCAACACTGTGAGAGGTGAAAGAAGTGGAAAGTGACAGATAAGAATCCCAGGACCTGGCGGGGATCGAACCCGCGACCTTCAGATTTGTAGTCTGGCACTCTACCACTGTGCTACGGAGCCGCACAAAGAAAGTATGTTTGAAAAAACATTATCAAATTATATTTAGAAAATTTGTTACATGACACTGAGCAGAAAACTGAATATGAAATCAGCATGTGTTACGAAATGAGTGAGTGTCAAGCCCAAGATTGGGTTATCAAATGTTATAACAAAACCTCCTGCACCATGCCTAAATACATTAAGTGTCCATCAGCTGAGTCAAAGTGGTCTAACCCCGTCCCAACCCCCTAACGGGACGCTCCGTCCATCCTTTCGTTGGCCACATCCCTGCTAATAGGTTCCCCCTCCAGTCACTTTCGAGCATCCAACAGCCCTTCTGATCATATCTTGCGGTAGTTTAGTCAGGTCAGAGTTGCCAACATGTTGTAGTCGAATCTTTAAAGCTGCAATTCTTTTTTTTACTTTTCAGTTTCAATTTTTATTATATGTGCATGAATAAAGTCTCGTGGGGAATGTGTAATTTGTTACAAACTGTTAGAAGGTGGGACACAGAGGAGTGTCGTGAGAAAAAAATGTTTGGAATCTTTTATTCAAGCCAGTAAGAAGAGACAGGATGGTAAGTTTCTAATATTTAAGAGGAACGCTGAAATTGTGGTTCATGAAAAAAAATAGGAAGAATTACATGAAAGGAAAATCTATTGCTGCTTATTTAAAGACGGAACAAGAAAATCCTGAATCAAAACCGTTACATTCAATTATACCTGAATTTGCCTTTAAAACTCAATTTCTTAAGTGGAGAGGAGGTGCCTCTGGACTATGCCAAGATACAAATAAAAAAAGCCCCCCCCCTCAAAACGTAATTTGGTATACCCTGTGAGGACATTAGCCGTTAGAGAAAATGTGCTCACACTGGCAAGAAACTTAAATAATGAATATGGGTGCAGTATAGCACGACATGTAGAGCCAATTACTGACTTGGTAGCAGCTGATGCGAAGTATCATTTCCTGTGCACTAGAACACTACACCAGGCTCCACCGACTCTCTATGGAGGTGGCAGACCCCCTAGAGGTGAAATGGAAGCTGCTATGCAAACAAACAGAAAACAACAAAGAGGAATGTCAATTCACCATGGAAGAATTGATGGAGCAGATTGAATGTGATTCATTCCCGTCCACATCAGAGCACCATTCAGAAGAATGGTGATGACATTTTAATTACAACAAGCAAACCTTACGTTTTATGCTTCATAGCCACTGGACACAGAATCATTAATGAATCCTGGTATCGAGATATTCAGAGGCTACCAGAGGAAGAAGAAAAGCGTGCCATTATTGAAGCAGCTGCTGCCATAATTGTGGAAGACATAAGATTGCAAATATACAATATGATTAAATACCCTGCCTCAGAAAGGTTTCTAGAGGAAACTGAGGATGTCATTCCTGAGACTCTTCGAGTTTTCATGGATGCTGTTGTGCTGAGGAAAAAGCGATGGGATCTAGAGAAATGGAAGAAAAAAATCAGCAGCCGTTGCACATTGTATAATTAGTGCTGTGTGACCTGTGTCATTCCTCTCACCTCTTCAGATAGGCTAACCAGAATTTTCTAACAAAATATATGGTTCTCGCAAACTGATTGATGTCTTTTCTTCCATGAGGTTTTGCTCTTCATACAATGAAGCCTCTCGTTTCGATGTGTCGTCAATTATGTGCCCTCTCATTAGTGTTAATCAAAAAGCACTTTTCCAGATGGTCTATGACAATGCCGATTTCAACATTGACAAAACACATTTCACACAATGGGAGTCATCCGATATGTTACCCCAAAAAATGCGGTTGCCCAGGATCAAAAGTTTTTACGACTGATTGAACTACCACCAACACAAATCGTTGAAAGCTTACCAGCAGTACCACTTAAATATTTTCAAAGGAACAATGTTGTTGGCTTAGCAGCTATTCACATCGATGACCAAAGTACGTCGTTTCCTCATACTGCGACCAGCAATGAGAGCTGGAAATGTGAAGGATTGTACTCTAACATTGACGACACTTTGAATACAGAAGACAAAGGGGACTTTAACGAGCTACTTCCAGCACCATTGTCTGAAGCAGCTGTCATAATATTAATCATCCAATTACATTTTTTTCAGTTGAAGATCAACTACTGACTGTTCAGCCTGGACTTTGCAAAGCCCCTGATAGTTTACCTGGACCTTTAAGTGACCAAGAAACTTTGCCTTTGCTAAA
Source organism: Locusta migratoria (assembly GCA_026315105.1). Taxonomy (NCBI): domain Eukaryota; kingdom Metazoa; phylum Arthropoda; class Insecta; order Orthoptera; family Acrididae; genus Locusta; species Locusta migratoria. The sequence goes on along the minus strand of CM048752.1, from coordinate 137,571,715 downwards.
AACACCCAAATGGAGACGAATAAAATAACTGTGCATATGACATCAGTACAGGTATTTCTTCATACAAATATCGCTACTCAGCTTATTTGTCTTTTGTAATCATATTGTAACACTAAAGGCACTTTTTTTTGTTTTTTTGTTTTTAAGATGGAAGAGCTATAGCAAGAGAGAACCCAATCCTGAACTTGTCATTCACTCATTTATGATACATGTACTTCATGTTACTATGAACTTCAGCTTTCTGTTCAATGGCATGTACCTAATGTGATCTAAATAAAATTTGATAATGGGTGTGTGGGTTCCCCCCCCCCCTCCAAACATAATTTCTCTTTAATCCATTCAAAATATTCACTTTTCAGTGAAACACGTCGAAAAATATAGCGCCAGCAAGAGAGGGGCAGTTGGGAGTGGTCGTTACACTATAGGGCGCAGAAAGCATTGCTCGTAATTTTCTTTTTGGTGCTTCCCCCCATTACGAGAAAATGGAATATTATAGACATCGGTTGTAGGAAATTTAATGTACTTTCAAGTGGTGTAGGGATTACACATTGTAATATTCTAAAAGCAATGTGACAACTTTTTTATGCAACTGTAACTGCAACTTGCCCACATTACAAGAGTAGATTATAAATCACTCTAATCTAATAAATACAGAAAACAATTAAACCAGTTAATCACTGTAGGCAAAATAACGAAAATCGTGACTGTTTTCGTATTCCCATGGTCTTTCGGAATGAATATACAAACTGGTTACACAAAAAAATGAATAATTTCATATAAAACACTGTTTTCCTGTCACCTGCATCAGAGCTCCAACAATGAAATGAGATATAATAACAGTTTTCCCTTTACAATGGAGGAGACATACATAGCAGATAGTAGTGGGGAAACAACAACATATTTCACTTTTCAAATATATTCAGGTGTATAATTCAAAGTATTTTTAAATAATTATCGTGCAAAGGAAATCAAATGAGTTTTAATAATGGAAACTCCAGGCTGGAATTCAACAATGTCATAAGAATAGCTTATAACTCACAGCAAATACATAACGATGAGCTGCAATAGACAAATAAAAAGACAGGCACATACAACACTTAAACTATTGACCATGGCCATCTTCAGAATAAAGAACACTCACACAGGCACACTTCACAGTCACACAACTGTCAGCTCATTCAGAATGTGTCAGTTGTGGGAATGATGGTTGTGTGACTATTTATGTTTTATTTATTTATTTTCATGTTGCATGGATCCAAGATGCAAATGTATCACTAAGATTGACTGTGAAGTTTGCCTGTGTGATTGCGTGAATGTTGTTTACTCTTGTAGTTGGGAGCTCCAACGTTATGCGGGTGACGGAGCCCCTTAGAGAGATGGCTCGCAAGAAGTGGAAGAAGGCCAACGTGCACTCCGTTGCACATACCGGGTGGGGTCATTCCAGATGTGCAACGGGTCCAGCCAACTGCAGGTGGGGCTCACGTCGGTACCAATGATGTGTGTCGCTTTGGATCTGAAGAGATTCTCTCAGGTTTTGAGCGGCTATCTGAAGTGGTAAAGACTGCCAGTTTGCTTGCAATATGAAAGCAGAGCTCATCATCTGCAGTATAATTGACAGGACCGAGTGTGGACCTCTGGTACAGAGCCGAGTGGAGGGTCTGAATCAGAGGCTCAGACGGTTCTGCGACCGTGTAGGCTGCAGATTCCTCGACTTGCAACATTGGGTGTTGGGGTTATGGTTTCCGCTGAATAGGTCAGGAGTTCACTACATGCAGGAAGCGGCTACACGGGTAGTGGGGGCTGTGTGGCATAGACTGGGCAGTTTTTTAGGGAAGATGGTTTTACGGAAACAGTAAATGGGCTTTCTCACAGGAGTAATATTGATCTAGGAACTATCGGTATGACAGTTGTGAATTGTCATAGCTGCGTCAGGAAAGTACCAGAACTCCAAGTGTTAATAGAAAGCACTAAAACACATATCATTATAGGTAGCAAAAGTTGGCTTAAGGTGGAAATAAGTTCAGAAGAAGAATTTGCAAAAGATCAAACTGTGTTCAGAAAGGATAGATTAAACAAAAAAGGTAGCGGCGTGTTTGCCGCCATCAGAAGTAGTCTTTTGTGTAGCAAAGTTGAAATTGATAGTTTCTGTGAGCCATTATGGGTAGAAGTTGAACCTGAAAAACATAAGAAATTAGTAATGGTTCCTTTTACTGGCCAACTCTGACGATACAGTAGCAGAAAGGTACAAAGAAAACCTGTGTCTAATTGCAAACACGTATCCGACTCACACAATAATAGTTTGCGGTGATTTTAATTTACCCTCAATGTGTTGGCAAAATTATATTTTCAAATCAGGACGTACGCATAAAACATCGTGCAAAATTGTACTCAATGCATTCACTGAGAATTACTTCGAACAATTAGTTCACGAACAAACTAGAATTGTAAATGGATGTCAAAACACACTTTATCTCTTACCAACAAATAATCCTGAGCTCATAATGAGCATCAAAACGATTACAGGTATTAGTGAACTCAGAGCTCTTGTAGTGAGATTGAATATCGAAAGTACCAAAGTTACCAAAAATAGATGAAAAGTACCAGGTGATCAAAAGGTTAGTATAAATTTGAAAAATTAATATCATGGAATAATGTAGATAGACAGGTAAAAATTGACATAAATGCTTGGAATGACATGGGGTTATATTAGGAAAAAAATTGCTAGACACATGAAAGATCTTTTGCACTCATCATTTGGTGACGATCATGCGCTCAGCCGCCACTTTTGTCATTCTTGACCTCCCAGGTCCCCAGACCTCAGTCCATGCGATTTTTGGCTTTGGGGTTACCTGAAGTCGCAAGTGGATCGTCATAGACTGACATCTCTAGGGATGATGCTGAAAGACAACATCCAATGCCAATGCCTCACCATAACTCCGGACATGCTTTACAGTGCTGTTCACAACATTATTCCTCGACTACAGCTACTGTTGAGGAATGATGGTGAATATATTGAGCATTTCCGGTAAAGAACATCATCTTTGCTTTGTCTTAATTTGTTATGCTAATTACTGCTTTTCTGATCAGATGAAGCACCATCTGTCAGACATTTTTTAACTATCTCTTCTTGTTCTAATAAAGCCCCGTGTCACTCCAAGCACCTGTGTTAATTTTTACCTCTCTATCAACGTTATTCTATGATTTATTGAATTTTCAAATTTATACTGACGTTTTGTTCACCCAGTATATTTGTTCAGGAAAGCAGATAGAAATGCAATACATTGTTCTTGAAAGGAAGTTTCCACTCGTTCATAACACTAAATGTACGAGTAGACCAGATGTGGCTCAGATTCAAAGAATTGGTATTTACAGCAATTGACAGTTTTATAACAAATAAACTAATAAAAGGAGGTGATCCCCCTTGGTACACAAAACGGATCAGGACACCATTGCAAAAGCAACGGGAAAGGCAAGTTAAATTTAAAAGAACACAAAATCTCCAGGTTTAGCAATCCTACACAGAAACTCGAAATTTAGTGAGGATTTCAATGTGAGATGCCTACAATACTTTTCACAACGAAACTATTTATCAAAACTTGACTGAAAATCCTAAGAGATTTTGGTCATATGTTAAATATACTAGGAGCAAAACACAAATAATACCCTCACTTCATGATAGTGATAGCAATTCTGCTGATGATAGCATTAATAAAGCAGAGTTACTAAATATAGCTTTTAGAAACACGTTCACCAAAGAAGATGAAACCAATATTCCAGATTTTGAATTACAAACTGAGACCAGAATGAGTAATGTTGAAGTAGATGTCCTCGGAATAGTGAAGCAACTTAAATCACTGAACAAGAACAAGTCTTCTGGACCAGACTGTATACCCATTCGATTTTTATGTGGTTATACTGATGCAAAAGATCCTTACTTAACAGCCATATACAAACAAGGGAAGTTGCACAGGTCACACCTATATTCAAGAAAGGCAGTAGGAGTAACCCATTTAAACCACAGGCCTATTTCATTGACGTCAGTTTGCAGCAGGGATTTAGAACATATCCTGTATTCAAATATTATGAATTATCTCGAACAGAATGATCTATTGGCCCAAGGTCAACACGGATTTAGAAAATATCGTTCATGCGAAACACAACTAGCTCTTTATTCACACGAAGTGATGGGTGGTATCTACAAGGGTTCGCAAATCGATTCTGTATTTCTTGATTTCCAAAAGGCTTTTGACACCGTACCTCACAAACGGGTTTTAATCACATTGTGTTGTTATGGTATATCGCACCAAATTTGCAACTGGATAGGGGATTTCCTTTCAGAGAGGACACAGTTTGTAGTAACAATGGTAAAGCAGCAACTAAAAACGAAGTGATATCGGGCGTTCCACAGGGTAGTGTTATTGGTCCTCTGCTGTCCCTTATTTACATAAACGATTTGTGAGAAAATCTAAGCACCTCTCTTAGGTTGTTTGCAGATGATGCCATTATTTACTGTCTGGTAAAATCATCTGAAGATCAAAACCAACTGCAGAACTATCCAAATAAGATATCACTGTGGTGTAAAAACTGGCAATTTGACTCTAAATAATGAGAAGTGTGAATTCGTCCACATGAGTACGAATAAAAAATCCGTTAAACTTTGTTTACAAGATAAATCAATCAAACGTGAAGGCCATAAATTCACAAAATACCTAGGAATTACAATTACTTCTGACTTAAGTTGGAAAGAGCATGTAAATAATGTCGTGGGAAAGGCGACCCAGAGACTGTTTTATTGGCAGAACCCTTAAAAGATGCAACAGAACTACTAAAGAAACTGCATACACTGCGCTTGTCCGTCCATTTTTGGAGTATTGCTGCCCAGTGTGGGATCCTTATCAGGTGGGTTTGACGGAGGACATCGAAAGAGCCCAAAGAAGGGCAGCTCGTTTCGTATTGTCACGATATAGGGGAGACAGCGTTACGGAAATGATACAGGATCTGGGATGGGAATCATTACAACAACGGCGCTTATCTCTGCGGCGTGGTCTACTTGCGAAACTCCAATCGCCAACATTCTCCTCCAAATGCGAAAATATATAGTTGACTCCCACTTACATAGGTAGAAATGATCATCAGAATAAAATACGAGAAATCAGAGCTCGAACGGACAGATTCAGGTGTTCTTTCTTCCCGCGCGCTATTCGAGAATGGAATGGGAGATAAATAGTACAAAGGTGCTTCGATGAATCCTCTGCCAGGCAATTAAATGTGATTTGCAGAGTATCCCAAGTAGATGTAGAAGGCCATGGCCGATAGCTTACATGTTGTATGTGTGTGTGTATTTTTTATGTGACTGTCTGTCGCAGCTTGTCATTAGGTCTTTGTGGTGAGTTGTAAATTGTCTTTATTATAATGTCAAATGAAGAACACTAGTTACTTGAGAGCACCTGTCTCCAAATCCATTACACATAACAAACTAAAAAACAAGAATTTACAAGTGTACCCTACAGATATTTGGTAAAATCTTCTCATATAACTTCACTCATGCAGGCAAAGTATTTATGTGGCATTCATTTATTTACAATATACAAGCAATAAATGCAAAAACATGTCCTAACGGGATCACTAATACACGGTTATCTTTTCTGGGCTGCTGAAAAACAAATAATGGCACTTATCTATCAGAGAATAAAGAACATGTAGAGGCAGCAAAGGTGCCCAAAAAACTGCAACAAGGAGGGCTGTTAATGTCATAATGCAGAAGTGACATACCCTTGGGCACATTATCTGGAGTCTTGACCTGTCCCCATGCAGGATGGGGGAGTTATTGATTTCTGTAGGATGAGAATGGTCAGCAGGTAGTTATGGACTTCTTCACATTTCGAGACACATTGTTTTAACAAAGGCATATTATCAACCTGGCGGAGTGTTCAGATGATTGTCTCGACAAACAGAGTGATTTTACCTGACTGGCAAACCAATTTGGATTGCATGGCCTTTGACTGAAAAAGTTTTTAACACTGCTCATTTATTCTCAAAGTGCTCCTCGCGTTGTGTCTCTGTATTAAGAAGTCTTATCTAACTCACACTTACACACACACACACACACACACACACACACACACACACACACACACACACACACACACACTGCCATCTTGCTAAATGTGAAGTGGAAACAATATTTACATTTCACTACAGTTGAAATTTTATATATTTTAAACTGAAACAACTGACATACACAACAGCAAAGCAGATTATTTGATCTACCTCCAGATCATACTAGATATAAATCTTTCTCTCTGGGGTCCTGGATGAACATGGTTTTTTTTTGTGTTTTTATTATCTTATTATCATTTTACCTCTAACCATTTAAAAATTTATTTCTCATGAACTATTGTTAAAATCATTAAATTGCATTTTTGTTTTACATAAATTTGTTGGAAGCTTAATAGTGACCTCAACAGAGGTGAACAATAAATGTATATAAAAATTACAACAGCTTTAGAAACTAGACACAGTAAAACAAATGAAAGCCCAAGACATGCGCGTGTAATTTTCATGTAAAATGAAAAAACATAATGTCATACCAGTATAAATATGGCTACTCCCTTTCAATATTTACAGAGTTTATGGGATCCAAACGAGACCAGGTTGTAAAAGCAAAACCATTTTCATATGGCCACCTTGCAAGAGGAGGCAAAACAATAGCCTGAAAAAGAAAAGTCAAAGATCATGTTATGTATTTCTCCCCCCCCCCCCTCTCTCTCTCTCTCTCTCTCTCTCTCTCTCTCTCTCTCTCTCTCTCTCTCTCTCTCTCTCTCTCTCTCTCTCACAGGGAAACAAGCAAAATCTTAAAACCAGAGTGACTGTTGATCTTTTCAGAGTTCTCTTTTACTAATGAATTTCATTCACAAGAAGGTGGGTGATTAAACTCCCTTCCTTTCTATTTGTAGCCTTCAGCAAGTTAGAGACACAATACAGAAATTATAACTTAAACTAATGTATAACTGCAGCTACATAGGTATAAACTGTAGCAAAAGTAAAGATAACACATTTGAATACATTATTGATAGATCTGAAGCATTGAATTAAAATTTGTGGTGCAGCCGGGAATCGAACCCGGACCTCCATGCTTACTTGGCAGTAGTGGCAATTATCTTTGGAACAAAGAAGCTGAATTAAAGTTTGTGTTGTGGAGGGAAATCGTACATAGACTATTCCAAGGCACCTTAATCGTTAGTGGTGTGGTGGTCTAACGATTAAGACGTCTGCCTAGTAAGCATGAGGGTCCGGGTTCGATTCCCGGCCGCACCACAAATTTTAATTCAATGCTTCAGATTTATCAATAATGTCTTTGACATATTTGAGACGTAAATCCATCTCTCGGATTATTTATTCGAATTTATTGACCTTTGTATACATATAGGTGTGAATGAATACTCACAGAGCCTTTTCGACCAGGAAAACTGAAGAACACATCAGCCCATTTCTTTGGGGCATCTGCCGTAGAACATTTAGGAGTTTTGGGGAATGCTTGGCTGAAAAAGAAAAAGAAAAAAGTTAGAAATGAATAATCCCCCCTCTCCATACAAAACACAAACACAATAATAATAACAAAACATTCTACAAGTATCTGACACCACACACACACACACACACACACACACACACAGATGAACCTCGTTACTCCATCTGCTTAATACAAATGCACACACTTACACCTAATGCACACAATCAATACAAACCAGTTAAGTTGGAAACACTTAGGAAACAAATGCTGAGCAAAAAAGTAGGAAAATGAACAATAAATCGTGTAAATTGTGTAGATCTATGACTTCAACCTGTGACAGGGTGCGAGCAGTAACAAAGAAGTACAAGTAGCCACTTATTTATTCTGAGCAAAATGAAGTGAACTTTTACAATTTGTTAATACTATATCTCTGAACAAAATGTAATCTGTAGATATCCACTGTTGATTCTTTGAAATAGGAGAGAGCAAAACGCATCTGTAGAAAGTAATGAAATTGCAGCGAGAAAACGCCATTTTCAATTCCAAAAATAAATAATTGTTATATGGTCTTGACGGTGACTACTACTACTACTACTACTACTACTACTCTTTAGAATAATCTATTTGGAAGCTCTTGATAGTAATAGTGAATACTACCAAAATATTGTGTCAGAGAGATCTACATTAGTGCCCTGTTCACCAGATAAGTCACTGTGAAAGCATTCAATCAATTCCAAATCTGGATATTACTGGACACTCTGGATAATACTCTTTTTGTTAGAATTATGACTTCTTTTGACCCTTAGCCAAGTTGGGGTAGCTTACATACCTCAGTGACACAAACAGCCATATCATAAGAGCAACCAAGAGGGTATCTGTGGTTCTTGAAGGAAAGGCTGCAGCCTTTTGAGTAGTTACAGGAGCAACACTCTGGATAACTGAATGAGCTGGCCTTGTAACACAGCTACTGCGGCTTTGTCATCAGAAAACACGAAACAGGGATTATGTGTATAAGAGGGTGGAATGTCCTGTCACTTAAGCAGGTAGATCGGTAGGTAAGTTCAAAAATTTGTAAAGAGAAATGAATAAGTTGAAATTATGTATGGTGGTAGGACGAAAACGAGTACAGGGATATAAATACAAATCAGTTGAGGGTAATGCAGGAGTAGATCTAATAATGAAAATAAAATGGGATGCAGGTAAGTTACTATGAACAGCAAAGTGAATGCATTATCATAACAAATTAGATATACACAAACCAAACACCAACCACACCAGTAAACATTTATATGCCAACTAGCTCTGCTGATGTTAGGCCTGGTGGGTTCGGAAAATGTGCTTGTGTTGTCTGCTAGAATTTTGAACAGAGCACGATTTAATCATGACAAACACTTGGATTAAAACCACCTCATGGCCTAGGTCATGAATAACCATCCCTTTCAGTTCTCAGTTCCATTTATCTTCCTTCCTCTCCTACCTCATGAAGGAACATAGGGGCAAATTAACTTACACACTTTACATAATTTACCTATGAATAATTTTTTTTTCTTATTAGATCTATAACGTGAAGATAGTTATCAGTCACCCATTGTGAACTAGGGTTGTTAAGGGTTGATAGTGACAAAGGAGTGAAAGTTATTGATTTACATAAAATTACGTGTCTGTGTGTGTGTGTGTGTGTGTGTGTGTGTGTGTGTGTGTGTGTGTGTGTGTGTGTGTGTGTAAAGAATACACCATGCAAACTAATGGTCTCTCTATGTTGTACTGCAAAGTCTCTCACTGTACACCATAGGTCATATCAGTTCCATACTTATAGCTATAAGGGAGTGGAAGATACGGTGGTCAAAAGTTATCAACTTATCACTGAAATCATAAAAACATTATCTTTCAAATAAAAAATACATCAAAATATCTGGAACTATTTTATGGATAAGGTACTCAAAGTATTTCTCAACAACTGCATGTGTACAGTTATGTTGGAGGCATCGTCTAGAAGTTTATATTTCTTGGTTTCATATATCATCTTAAATTGTAATATTAAAATCAACATTTGAGACAATTAAAGTAACTTTCATGGATTATGCTGTCAAGTAATTCATTACCTATGAGATCATTGCAATTAATATTATCTCTTACCCATTTTCCATTGACAGCCTTCATTGCATCAAACAGTAGCTTCAGTTCTTTGACAGTAATACTGTAACTGGCCAGTACACCCAACATTTCAATTAGATCTGCAATCAGAAAAACGAACAGTTGTTCCCTAGGCCTTTTCAGAGTTTCTACAGTTGCAGTAGACTTAAACCCCTTGCTTTCAGCCGTTCGCAGTAGCTGTGTGGCAAAGCCACATTAGCTGATGTTACAAGGCCAGGAATTACTGCGCCTGTGAAAGACGCCCAGCTCGTCCGTTTTTTCCCGTGTTCTGCGATATGGCATTTTTTAAACCCCGGCTTTTTTCCTCCAGGGTATTTTTGAGCGAGACAAGACCACATGTTCTACTTTAATTTTCATATTTGTGGCACGAGAAATTCATAACTCCATCAAAGCTAACGGATGCTGCTGAAAATTATCGAGGAAATCGTCCGAAGCTTCTCTGACAACCTTCATTTTCCTGTAACAAGGGCGAACTTAATTGCTGTCCGTGTGGCCCATTCGGTAGGCTAGCTTACGTTAACAAGTAGTCGTGGGGTCGGTGGCTGAAACCCCGCTGTATGACTTGGACAAGTAAACCATTGAGCGTCTGCAAACTACGTCTTTAAACCAATGACGCACATTAGGGCAGATTGCATAAGATATCAAATTGTCACCAGTGATCAATTTTTTTGGAAAAATTGATTGTATTCTTCGGTTCAAAAACTGCAATAAAAGATCTTCCGAAACGAAAAATCAGTTTGCTTCCCAGTTTAACTTGCAAAATTAAGTACTTACGGTTTGCTCGATGGCGTAAAAATGGATTTTCCGTGTCTCTAGACGCCAACTCCGTGGCAAGTGTGGTATAAAACAACCTAGTGCAAATAAGACAGTCTTGCCCTTTTAGATTGAGGCCTCTAAAAACTTACGAAATATCTAAAATAATTCATGAATTTTATAGTGTATTCATTAGCATATATTTGACAAATTTTCTATTTAAAAATTCGGTTATGGTCTTCAGTCCGGAGACGTTTGATGCAGCTCTCCGCCCTACTCTATCCTCAGCAAGCCTCTTTCTCGTAAGAACGGCAACCCACATCCATTTGAATCTGCTTATTATATGCTTCTGTCTCCCTCTGCGATTTTTACCCCACACACTTCCCTCCAACGCTAAATTTACGATTCCTCGCTGTCTAAGAATGTGTCCTACCAATCGATCCTTTTAGGCAAGGTATGCCAAAAATTCCTTCTCACCAATTTTGTTCAGTACCTCTAGTTACGCGATCCACCCACCTAATCTTCAGCATTCTTCTGTAGCACCACATTTCAAAAGCCTCTATTCTCTTCCTGTCCGCACTGCTTATCGTCCATGTTTCACTCTAGTACAATGCAACATTCCACACAAATGCTTTCAGAAAAGACTTCCTTACACTAATATTCGATGTATGTTATACTACCCAAGTAACAAAACTCGTCTACCGCATTCATTGTTTCGTTACCTAATCTAATTCCTTCAGCATCGCCTAATTTTCTAAGATTGCATTCTATTATTTTTATTTTGCTCTTGTTAATGTTAATTTTATACACTCTCTTCAACACACTGTCCATTCCATTCTGCTCTTCCAGGTCCTTTGCTGTATGACAATTACAATGTCATCAGCAAAACGCAGAGTTTTTATTTCTTCCCCCTGAACTTTAATCCCTATTCCAAATTTTTCCTTGCTTTCCTTCACCGCCTGCTTGATGCACAAATTGAATAGCATCGGAGGAAGGCTACAATACTGTCTTACTCCCTAACTGATGCTTCTCTTTCATGCCCTTCGAGTCTAATAACTGCGGTCTGGCTTTTGTACAAGTTGTAAATAACTTTTCCCTGCATTTTAACCCTGCTGACTTAATTTGAAGGAGTGTATTCCAGTCAACACTCCATAGTTTTCTCCAAATCTACAAAAGCTAAAAATGTAGGTTTGCCTTTCCTTAGTTTAGCTTTTAAAATAAGCCGTACAGTTAGTATTGCCTTCCAGGTTCCTACATTTCTCCTGAAGCCAAACTGATCTTGTGTGTTCGTAGGTTTTCCCGGCGAATGTGCTGAGTGAAGATCTCTCGGGCGTGCAGCCGGATGGATTGATCGTTGTAGAACGAATTTTCGATAGCGTAACGTGCCATCATCATCATCAGGTTACTCCCGCTGACTGAGGCGCTGGACCGGCGGCTGTGCTATATATACCTCCAACAGCCCACAAAATCAGCAATTGCTGAACATTGTCTGGAAACAACACACAAGATGAAATATGAAGACACAGAGGTTCTCCACAATACATCGCGGTACTGGGACTTTTTGTATAAGGAGGCCATCGAAATCCGGCTACGCGAGAACCTCATAAACAAGGACAGTGGATTTCAATTAAGCCACGCATGGAATCCGGCACTGAAATTTCTTCGATCGCGGCGCAAGCAGAACACCGAGCACAGCGAAGGCAGAGCGCAAACTGAGGTCCGCCACTCGAGTCCAGAGCAGGAGCTACCCCCACCACCGCAGCATCCCGGTGTCAGTGGAGGGGGGTGACCGCAGGTATATATAGCACAGCCGCCGGTCCAGCGCCTCAGTAGTAGTTGCAGCTGAGCAGCGGAGGCGTGCGCATCGTCGGTGCAGCGCGCTCTGTACCAGTTGCCGGAGAGCTGTGAGGAAGTCCGTGCTGTGGCGGGAACGAAGCAAATTGTCGTTGCGTTGTTGTAACAACGCTGCAAAATTGTCGTGTCCTCCCGCACCACAGCATGGTGAAGAAATCGGCGCAGCAGAAGAAACCTGCAGTGAAGGGGCCGTCGGTCACGCAACTCATCGAGGCTGCAGATCACGGTAAGAAGACCGAAGAAGATCGTACACCTCCCCCGCCCTTGTACATCTCGTGCAGTGGCGCGTGGGTCGAGGTGTACGATATTATAGTCGGCTGCTGCAAGAAAGAGGTCGGCATCGAGCTGGTCAACTCGAACGCGACCATTTCGCTACAAGCAGCAACGAAGTCGGACCACAGGGCACTGAAGAGCGCTGTGGCCGCCTTCATCGTCGACGCTCCTCCCTTGCAGACGACGTCTGAAGGGAAGCGTGCGAAGTACACCAGGGCGCTCCTGAAGGGCCTGCCATGGTGCTGCGACGAGGCAGCAGTCCGGGAAGGGCTGCGGCGTGCAGGGTTCGGTGGTGTAACTGCTAAGCTGCACAACCGGACCAACAGGACGAGGCCGCCGCTCTACATTGTCGCCGTGCAAACGGTCGATGATGGGGGCGACGTCTTCGCCCTGCGGAAGCTCTTGGGCTTCCCAGTGACGGTGGAAGCTCTCCCCGCCGACATGGACCCTCTCCCTCAGTGCTTCAGATGCCAGGGGGTAGGCCATGTGGCCAAATACTGCCGCAACGCAGCGCGGTGCGTCAAATGCTCTGGCGAGCATGACACACGAGACTGCGTGCGCGGCAGGGAAGAAACGCCGACTTGCGCCCGTTGTGGCGGTCCTCACGTTGCCAACTGGCGAGGCTGCCCGGCTTTTTCAAGCCGGAGCCAACCCGGAGGTGGCGCGGCGGCCGCTGCAGCGGCGCCGCATGGTCGGCGGAAACGGCGGCGACGACGACGACGAGGGAACGGCGTGGCAGCCGCGCCCCCTGACCGCGACCGGTCGGAAAACACCGCCAACGGCGGCGCGGACCGGCCGAGAGCGGAAAGGGGGCCGGCGCCATCCGCCCCAAAGAAGACGACGCGGCCCGGGGATGACCTGCGCGCTGCCGCGGAGGAGGCAACGGCGGCATTCAAAGCCGCCATGGCAGCAGAGAGGGTGGCCTTCCAGGCCCAACTTGCTGCGGAGAGGGACGAGGTCTGCCGACAAATTCGGCAGCTGCACGCCGAACTGGCGCGCGACCTCTACGATGACGACGACGACGCTGAGGACGCTACAGAGCCCGCCCCTGTGGCGCAGAGCTCTGGGGCGCCCACTGCTGTGACGACCGGCGCTCCTGTGGTTTTGCAACCGCAGTCGACAGCTGAACCGAAGTGGACGCCTGCCCATCAGCGGGCGGTTGAACAGCTCAACGCTAAACTGAAGGCCTCACTGGAGGGGCAATCACTGGACGAGACGCTGAAGAAATCGTGCGCCACCCAGTAAGGTTGCGGCCCAGACGACCGGCGGCAGGAACCTCTCCGCGCAGTCATTTGCGCGCAGAGGTACCGTGACGAATGGACGCCACCGCCGGAGAGAGGACGCAGAAACATCGCGGCTCGCTGCCGCACTTGACCAGCCGGTCGAGAGTTGCAGTGCAGCCCAACGCAGCAGGTTCTGCTGCAGCACAAACGGATTGATGTCTTTATGACGGCCTTAGCTCTGACACGGTAATCGATGCACGATACCCGCTACTAACTTAACCTACCCTTGCATGAACTATCGCAGCTAGCAAGGAATCCGCTACTGCCCTTACTACCCGCACCTGACTGTCGCAGAGGTTTTTTTCCCTTGGCGCTTGCCTTGGCACTTTTTTCCCTCTGCCCTTAAAACCGCTCTTCTTTCGAAGTTTTCGACCAATACTATCTCCCGATATGGACCGTATTAATGGGTAACCTTACCCACACGTACGGAACACATCACAGTACCCGCTCCTGTGACGCCTTCATTAACTTACTAACACATGCAGAGGTGACAGTAGAACTCTTGAGTTGGTCACCATGCTAGTGCGAGCGTGGAGGGGCTCCACTCTTTCCGCCGGGAATCCAGCGCCTCAGTCAGCGGGAGTAGCCTGATGATGATGGCGCGTTACGCTATCGAAAATTCGTTCTACAACGATCAATCCATCCGGCTGCACGCCCGAGAGATCTTCACTCAAACTGATCTTCCCCCGAGGTCAGCTTCTACCAGCTTTTCCATTCTCTTGTAGAGAATTAAAAATTTTGTAACTATGGCTTGAACTGATGGTTCTGTAATTTTCACGCCTGTCTGCACCTGATTTCTTTGGAATGGGGATTAAAATACGGTAGTTACTGGAAAATGCCGAATTAGAACAAGTCACGTATTGAGATTGTAAGCACCGATTTAATGATTACTTTGTCAATGGATAATGCTACTTGATCCAGGCCGAACGAGGGAATTTAGTGGAGTTATTTAAAAATTCCTTTTAAGAACTAAGTAGGTTTTCGCTATAATTTTATAGTTGCATCCATTGATTTTGGCAGATTTGAGCTCCAAACGTCACTTAGTTTAACAAAAATTGCAAATATCCGGTGACCATTTCCTTTTCAGTATTAACGGTACTTCAGAATTTCATGAGTGTCCGTGCTTCCACGGTCAAACGTGGCTCAACGGAATGCGAGGGTAGAAGGAAATATATGCTTTAACCTTCCTATTGTGAAAGGGTCTAACTGACCTAGTTCGTTTACTAAAATTAACATAAACCGCTAAATGTTATTTATTTTTCAACATGGCGTTATGTATTCCTCAAACAGGTAATAATTTATGTTATCCTCAATTTTCGTTTCAAAATCTAAAATACTTTCGGAGATACGTAGCTTTGACGCTCATATTGTGGATGGGTCTTTTAGACCCAGGCGGAAACTTTTAGTTTCTACGAATAAATTGTTAGAAATACTTGTGATTGTTGTATAGCCTACAATGGCTCAGGCATTTCACGTTGTGGGACTCTGTAACGACTGCAGATGCAGTCTGAGTTGGCCAACATGGCTAGTCGGTTTCTAAGTGATGAACAATTCGAAAGGCTTGTAAACGAGTCGTGACGAAACAGAAGATGATACTGTCAATGATCGAGATTCTGTTGGCAGTTCAAGTGATGTTGATAATGTATCGATTACAAGTGAAGAGAGCGATGTGATCGAAGGAGACGAAAGCAAGGTTTTGTTGTCTAAAGAAACCAGCGTAATTGGAAATGTATATACGTCGCGCAATGGTACAGAGTGGTCTACAAATCCTCCGGCTGTGTCGAAAGCAAGGTGAGCATAATAAATACATCTGTATTATTATCATTACTGCGCTGTGTAGTAGCCTAGTGTCTAACATGCTGGGTGATCACTGTGGTTTTGGGATTGAAATTCATTTCAGCCAAAGTCGATTTTTGTGGTGGGGAATGAAGTGCTGTGAAAGATTTTCCACTCGTTCTCCCTTTATCTCCTGGTTGTACTGACTCTAGAAAGATAAGCTGTATCATTCATCAATTCTATTTACCTTTTACCTAGTGCCATTTTTACGTTCTATTATATTTCCTTACGATAGTTATTTTTTGCTCGTATACGTTTCAGTTTAGGTAATTTTCCTCTATTTTTCTTTTCTTTAGGGCTGGAAACATTCTTCGTCCTGCTCCAGGACCTACACGATTTGCTCTTCAGCGGAGTGACGAAACGAAAGTAACGTCATTTTCACTGTTCATAAGAGAAGAAATGCTGGCATTGATTTTGGAAAATACTAGCATGGAAATGACACGGATATCACAAGCCAAAAATGCGACTCATTTCTCTTACAAATCAGGAAATGAAGGCTTATTTGGGATTTCTTACATTAGCTGGTGTGTACAGATCTGCATGTCAATCACGTCGTGTTACGGGCAGCATGGGGTTCACGCCTGAGCCTCAGGACGTGCGCTAGCAGCGTATTTCGGGTTTTTCAAGCGTCAGCTTCTCGTCTCAATATCTCAGGATGTAATTGGAATATTGCGAGGCAATCAACGCCATTGTTTATGTTATTTGTCATGCTATGGATTGCTGAAGAAAAATATAGGGTGACCATTTAAAAAAACACATAAGTTTCTGTTAAAAACACATTTGCTTTCGTTTTAGAATGTTTCCAAATATGTACATTCATGGGGTCCAGCCGTACATTGATACCGGTGAAAGTCGTTTTCCAATAGCTTTTATTGTTCCAGAGATATTTTGGGTGGACAAGATAGCTGGGACACCCTGTGTATATTAAATTTCGGGTCCAACTGACCCATTCACAATATGTGTGTGTTTCGAACAATAGGAAGGTTAAGAGGCGGTCAGTTCTGGTAGGACTGCAGCCAAGAGGGGGCATCAAGGGGGAGTAACCCCTTCCCAGTAAATCATGTTATGCTTTACGAGTTAGTGTCAAAGCTCGAAGTTGCGTTGGAATTCCCCCTTCCCACCGGGAAAAATACTACGGCCCTGAGCACTGGAAACCTATGGATGAACTTTCCTTACAGGAAGTAAAGTGTTGTAAACACGTCAAAGCACTGAATTATGTTCACTCTGCTGTGGAGTGTGCGCCGATATGAAACTTCCTGGCAGATGAAAACTAGACCGCTTGAGCGCAGAAAGCAAAGCTCCCACGTTCTAATCCCCAATCCGGCACAGTTTTAACCTGCCACGAAGTTTCGAGTCGGTACGTTTTACACGATCCACTGGTGAAAATTAACTTCTGGAAGTGCGAGCAACTTTCGTGCCTGCGTGTCAGTTAACTGCCAGTCACATGGCGACTACGTCTGACGCCAATGAGGGGAGGTTTTGCCGAGTGCTGCATTTACGATCGTCCTACAGGGTGCGCACGCTGGAGCCGGGAACGTTAGTGTGGTGCAACCCAAGGAGGTTAGAATAAAGGGAGGTGATGTTACGTATGCTAACAGGGCTGGTTGAAGCCAGGAGGCCATGCTTTTGTGTCTGACAAGGGGAGGCCGCCAATTGTGAAATTCAGATTCGATTCATACTGCGCATAATGAAAGCTCATGGCCAGAGATGTAATTTGGCAAACCACCAAGATGCACTTCTCAGCCGTTGTCGAAGAAATCTACAGTTAAAAAAGCCGTTGCGGTGAAATTCTCTACGATCTCTACGATCAGTAATATTGTACAGAGGGGTGGCGTAGCGGTAAGCGCACGGGTTCGTAATCCGAAGGTCGCCGGATCGAATCTCGCGGCATGAAACTTGTTTGTTTTTTTGTAATTCAAATGTGTTCACCAACCACAACACACACACACACACCACCACACACACACACACCACCACACCACACACACACACACCACCACACCACACAACACACACACCACCACACCACACAACACACACACCACCACACCACACCACACACACACCACACACCACACCACACCACACACACACACAACACACACAACACACACAACACACACAACACACACAACACACACAACACACACAACACACACAACACACACAACACACACAACACACACAACACACACAACACACACAACACACACAACACACACAACACACACAACACACACAACACACACAACACACACAACACACACAACACCACACAACACCACACAACACCACACACCACCACACACCACCACACACACCACACACACCACCACACACCACACACACACACCACACACACCACACAACACCACACACACCACACAACACCACACAACACCACACAACACACCACACAACACCACACAACACCACACAACACCACACAACACCACACAACACCACACAACACCACACAACACCACACAACACCACACAACACCACACAACACCACATATATATATAAAGACATTTCGAAGTCGCCAGTTTTTCCACGACAAACGACTATCAAATAACTTATATGGAACTGGCGACTTCGAACATTATGTTTTCCGCAAACAAAGTTGTATTTGACAAATGTTATTGATTGTCTTCCTAATGTTTACCACGTATAGTTAACGGAATAATTATAAACGATATTCCGAAACGAATACGTACAGCGTAAGTCAAACCTGACGAACGATGGAACAATTTTTCAGAATGTCAATCAGGTGTGTTTCCCAACAGATCGTTTAAAAAAAATTCTTGTAAAAACTCCTCGTTTATCAGATGCGCTCTATGTGGTGCTGTTTCTGCTTTCCCTATGTCTATGATAACTGTCACTGGTGCGTGCGATTATATATATATTACAAAAAAACAAAAGTTGCATGCCGCGAGATTCGATCCGGCGACCTTCGGAATTCGAACCCGAGCGCTTACCGCTACACCACGCGTCTGTACAATATTACTCATCGTAGAGTATTTCACCGCAACGGCCTTTTTTTTTTTTTTTTTTTTTTTTTAATTGTCGATATTCTCGACAAACGGCTGAGAAGTGCATCTCGTGCTTTGCCACATTACACCTCTGGCCACGAGCTTTCATTATGCTCAGTATGAATCGAATCTGAATTTCCCAATTGGCGGCCTCCCCCTTGTGAAACAAATTTATCGCTTAAACGCTTGTGCGAATACTGCCCTCTTTACTTAAACTCACTAACAGTCACAGCGGAATATTTACTTATGTCCTACGACTAAAACTACTATACACCTGCACTACAATTTCTGTGCACAAAAAATGCTGGCTGCACTCTATACGAGGGCATATGCAGAGATTCTACGAGATTCTGACCTTAACGCTGTTCTGGTTGAGCTTTCTTCCATATCTTTTCAACTTCATTTTAGTGTATGCTTTGTGTCATCACACTGAATTAGTTGCACCAGAGCTTAATACTGCTTTTCCTATGTAATGTACCTGCTACAAACTGAAAACTTCCATAAGCTGATGCTTAATGTCACTTCCACGTAACAAGGTTACAATTACAAACTTATTAAGTTCAACACATTACCAGATTGTCGCAGGTTGGGTGTATCTCGTAGAATCTGCTTC